>OY804548.1:17230835-18430835 GCA_963680865.1 Spergularia marina | reverse complement strand
ATCTTTAAGATCAAGAACGGCATGGATGGAAATAAGGATATTTTCAAAGCTAGATTGGTAGTAAAGGATTCACGCAAGTTTATGGTTTAAACTACGGCGAGACCTTTGCGCTAGTTGTAATGCTAAGCTCTATTCGGATAATCTAAACGATTGTTGCTTTTCATGATTATTTGATATGGCAGATGGACGTTAAAATCGCCTTCCTGAATGGGTTTTTGGAAGAGAAAGTGTATATGGCACAACCTGAGGGTTTTATAGATCCAAACAATCCTACAAAAGTTTTCAAGCTTAAGAGATCCATTTATAGTCTTAAGCAAGCATCTCGGAGTTGGAACCATCGGTTCAACCATGTGATTAAACAAAATGGTTTCACCCGAAGTGTCGAGGAACCTTGTTTATATATGAAATTTAGTGGGAGTAAAGTAACTCTCCTAATCCTGTATGTAGATGATATATTACTCATTGGGAATGATATCCCCATGCGTAACTCCGTTAAGGACTGGCTTGGGAAACATTTCCAGATGAAGGATTTACGAGAAGCACAATGCATCCTAGGTATTCGGATCTATAGAGATAGATCGAAAAGAATACTAGCGTTAAGTCAAGAAACTTATATTGATAAGATTTTTGACAGGTTCGATATGAAAGACTTTAAAAGAGGTTTTTTAACTATGGGAAGTGGGATAATTTTGAGTAAATTTCAGTGTCCAACTGATCCTACGGATATTAAACGCATGGAATCAAAACCTTACGCTTCCGCAATCGGTTCGATCATGTACGCTATGATGTGCACGCGTCCATATGTGTCATATGCTTTGAGTATGACAAGTCGTTACCAAACCAATCCAGGCGAAAGCCACTGGAAAGCCGTTAAGAACGTCCTTAAATACTTAAGAAGGACTAAGGACACGTTCTTAGTTTTTGGAGGGGATTCTGAGCTACGTGTAAAGGGATACGTGGATGCTAGTTTCCAAACAGATCGAGATGATTCAAAATCTCAATTAGGATATGTTTTTTTACTGAATGGTGGAGCCATATGTTGGAAGAGCAGCAAGTAATCGGTGACTGCGAATTCTACAACAGAGGCTGATTATCTTGCAGCTCAGCAACTGCAAAAGAGGCAGTTTGGATTCGGCATTTCCTGGAAGGATTAACAATAGTCCCTACTACAGCCGATCCTATTGTAGTCTATTGCGACAATAGTGGAGCAATAGTTCAGGCTAAAGAGCCTAAGTCTAGTGACAAATCTAGACATGTACTCAGGAAGTTCCATGTAATTAGAGAATTCGTGGAACAAGAAGATATATCGATTTATAAGGTTAGGACATGCGATAATAAGCCATTATCACAATCTAAACACAATGGTCATATGATGGGTTTGAGGCGTATGCCTGACATGTGTTAGATTATATGTTGTATTAGTTTATAAGTGTATTACCTTTTACATATATGATAATTGAATTCATCGTTTTATGTTTTATCAAACTCTTTTATTAATTCAGTTTGAACTAAATTCTGAATTATATATATGCTCGGTTGATTCCTAATAGGTCGTGGAGACGATTTGAACCCTATTAAGTGAACAAGATTAACAGTGTATTTTGTCTCTAGTCATAAAATGAGGTGACGTCTCAATTGACTAGATTGTAAGTCGGTTAATGACTAGTTCAATAGTCATGGATTCATAGAGATGAATAACCGATTACATAGACAGACTGTAGATGACACTCTGTCAGACATTTGACCAATTATAGAACCTTTGTGCCTGGTCATAGCAAGGTAATCTTATTATTCCTATGAGTCGATTCTTTCGACCTGAAATTGTTTGTCCTATGTCGTGCCGTAAAAGGAGGCTAAAAGGACATCTATTTGGTCTTAACCAACTGTATGAAACAAAGAAAATAAGTCATGAAGGCAAAGAAAATAAACAAAGAAAATAACTCATAATTGCCGAATTGGTAGGGTCATGGTATAATATCTTTGGGCCACTCGAGGTATTGTGACTGGAAATGCGTGGCCACGCTCGGAAGAGATCTATCATAGATATTTAGGTCGGAAATTCATAATCAAGATCGAGAAAAGCACTTTTTATAAAAATCCAAAGCAAGCTCGACCTGAAAGATACTTCGTATTGAGTGGGAGATATAACGGACAAGAGAATCGATAACGCATAACTTGTCTCGGACAAGTGGGAGATTGTTGGAGTTGGTGTTGTCCGACAATAATGCGTTGACTAACTAAATCTAATTATGAATAAACCTGGGATATATTAAGTATACTAAGTCAGTTGATTAACGTATATCGATAACGGTTGGCTAGCTAGAGTTTGACGTTGTTGTCGTTTGACGGCGGTAATCAACTAATCCCTCTCAGTCACACCGTTAAAGGTAGTTTCTCCCAAGGATATTATATTTTTATTTAGTACAATATAATATTAACTCTAATGTTTCAGTTAAAAAGTTTACTGATTATATCGGATAGTATTTTACGAGTTCGGAACTCTAGTCAAATAAATTACGATTTTTGTGTGACTTGTCAATATAGACAATTGGCTAATTAAATTAGCTAAAATTATGTAATTAATATGTAGTGATATAATAATTAATTAACACTAAAAGAAATAAGTGTACAAATTATACCAAATTGTAGATAAGTAAGATGTTTAGGGGTATAATTTGTAAGGGCAAAATGGTAATTTAGATTACCACTAGTATATATACTAGTATTTGATGGTCGAACATAACAACACATCATTTTTACAAAACAGAAGTTAATTTTAGAGAGAGAATTAAGAGAAAACCTCTATTATCTCTTAAAAATTCACCAACATCTAAGACCATCAAGATCAAGTGTTCTTCATTGCATGTCAATGAAAACTTGATCAAAAAACTTATCTAAACCTAAAATAACATTGACTAAAGTGTTAATTAATTTTATTTTGATTTTAGGGTTTAATTCATCTAATAATACTAGATTGTTTTGGGTCAATTTTGGAGGGCTACTTGGTGCATCTTGGAGGATGTTTTCCATATTGAAAACTCAAGATTAAAGAGGAGGATCTCCCATTAATTAGTAGCTCAAGAACCTTCTTTGAAGGTGTGGTCATAATTCCTCCTAATTAAGGTATAAAAATTAGTTTTATACACTTTTTTATGCTTTAACCATGCAACTAAAGATCCTTAGCTAAACATTTTTTTTTTTTTTTTTGAAGAATAACCTTTGAATGATTCAATTAGGTAACTGCGACCACGAAATCCGAAGCCGCTAAATCAAGTACAAAAGATAGGCCACTATCGACCCAAACACGGGAAGAATAGTTTATAGGACCTAAATGAGCTACTGCATGAGCTACCCTATTACCTCTACGACGAACATGATTAAACAAACAAGAATTAAAATTCCTTGAAAAACGAAAAACATCTAAAGCTATTAGGCCAAAATAGGTGGAATCGAACTTCTGCTTCTTAAGTGCCTGAATCAACTTAAGCAAATCAGATTCCAAGATCACGTCCTCTGCACCTTGTTGCCATGCGATCCGTAGACCAAACTCCGCCACTTTAGCTTCTGCAATCTCCGGTTCCCATATATCTCGCACCTGTTTATAGTCAACACGTAAGATATCACCTTCTTCTCCCCTAACAACCGCACCCAACCCTGACCCACTATCTCCTAACACGCCCCAATCGGTGTTAATTTTAACCACCCCATGCGAGGGTGGTTTCCAAACAGCCTCACCGCATCCACTCGATCCACTCGCCCCCACTCTAGTTTTCCATCTCATATCACCTACTACCTTCGTATAGGCTGTGAGGTAAGTGCTCGCCCTTTCAAACACCCTGTCCTCATCTACCTGCTCCTTTCCATGCATGATCTCATTCCGCCAGAACAAAATAGACCACGCCACCATGAACCATAGTCGCTCCTCCCATCTATCCTCCCCTCTCCTCCACCTATCCACCAAGTCTCGGCCTGACCTGCACCCTTCCCAGTCATCAACATCAACCCAGCCCGTTCCCACACCCCTCGAACTGCTGGACAAAAAACAATAGCATGAACACCATCCTCAGCCCCAATCCCGCATCTGGGGCACGTAACATCAGCCTAAGTAATACGTCGTTGGATATTGACTCTCGTAGGGAGAGCCCCTTTACACCACCTCCACGCAAACGCCCGCACCTTCGGTGGCAACGGCAACTTCTATATTCCTCTCCACCAGCTCCCCTTCATCCCTCCCCCACTGCTAAACTTAATTAGGAGTAATTAAATACTAATTAGAGTATTTTAATTAGAGGCTAAATCACTTTCAAATACACTAATGGGGCAAACGACGCTAGGGTCCGTTGGTGGAAAAACACAAAAAAAAAATGAAATTTTCAAACCTCAGGAGTATTTTGGGGAACTCGGAAACCTGAGAGATACCTGAAATTCTCAAAAATCTCAGGGGTACTTTGGAAAATTTCCCATATTTTTTCCCCGCTGGCGTATTTGCTAATTTCAGTCTTTTTAACTACTGGTACGACCAGCTCAGATACTCTATTATACTGTTTTTTTTAATTGATCATCAGAAAACCCAAGCTGCGTTGTGGTCTTTTTGTACCCACTTGTGTATTTCGGCATTGTAGGTTGCGTCATTAACCCCTTCAGGAGAGGTATGCAGCTTGTCCATACACATTCATGGAGCTTTCTTTCACTAAATTTAGCATGAAAGTATTTTGTCGTTGCATCATTCAATTTTGATCTCTTATCTTGGCTCTTTTATACACGAAGCTAAGCTTTTCCTTCATTTTATTAATTTCACTAATTCTCCTAGATTTTGAATAGCTCATCTCTACATTCTTTAACTCTGTTTGATATAGTAGAGTAGCTATCTCTATGGAGGGCTTTAAGCTCTTCTCTGATGATTTTCTGCTTTTCCACAACTCTTAAACATTTTTTACCCTTTAACATTAGTATTCCAAGCTATTTCTACAACATCTTTAACCCCAATGCCTTAAAAGGCTCCCACCATAAGGCGAGAAAAGGGGGGGGTCGGATGCACGCAAGCCTTACCCCTATTGAAACATAGAGAGACTACGCACAGATGACCCAAGATGAAAATTGTTTCGAGAATCGCACCGACTGACTGCTACTTCACAAAATAAGAAGCACAGACAGTTTTATGAGCCATTTTGCTTTATTCCATTATATCCCAAAGGCCAAAGAATAATTAGTCTTTGGCTCCATTGGAAATGGAAAGATCCAAGCTTTTTCTACAATTTCAGGAAATTTACGGTCTACATACCACTCATTCAGAAACTTGAAGCATTTAGGTTTAGTGAGAATACCCAAGTCTATATCAACCTGCACAAGTGAGTGATCAGAGAGCCCTGTCTAGAGGAAAGGTGCATTTGCCTTGATATTATTAGCTAACCATGCATGGTTCACCAATGCTCTATCTAGCTTCGCCCAAACAACATCATTTCTATCTTGCATACTATTATTCCATATGTATTGAGAACCAATTCCAGGCTTTTTGCAGTTGTGAAAGTCCTCGACATCCTTTTTATTCGGTGAACCTTTGCTTAATTTCTCACTGTTATTTAGAATAACATTAAAATCTTCTAACAGAAGCCAAGGTTGAGTGCAGTTTGCAGCTTCCTGATCAATGCATCTCCTATTGTCTCTTCTCTCTTCTCCACTATTAGATACATACACCATAGTTATCCTGCAGCTAAATTGAATCTTCAGACAACAAACCCAGGTATAAATGTGTTGAGCTGAGCCACTAAGACCCTGTTTGATAAGACTTAACTAAAGTAGCATTCAGCTCAGTTCAAAATCATTCAGACCAGTTCAGAATCATTCATATCAGATCAGAGTCATTCAAATAAGATCAGATCAGATCAAAAAAGTTCAAATTTCTATCAATGAATTTGGTCTATAATTGATACTAATTCGTTGAAATTCAATTAAAATTTCAACACATTCAGATCAGATCAGATCTGTCTGTTCAGAGTCATTCAAATTAGATCAAAGCCATTTAGCTCAGATCAGTTCAGAAAGATATAGTCCTATCAAACGAGGCCCAAGAATTTTAACACGAAGAGTGACATGATTCCACAAAATCGAAATTCTTACATCATTTTTGTGGTAGCCATAATTGTGATGACCGCCATATCTTCTAAATTTCTCTGAAGTGTTTATTGCCCTTTATTCTCTTTCATTGTTGTTCGCAATAACCCAAGCATATCTACTTTATTGCCAGATTATACCATGCTCTCGGGAGCACAATGAGCATAGTGGTCTTTCTCAATAGAGGAGTATAGACCACACTTAAATAGCTTTTAAATTATTTTAAATGTGGTCTCTACTCCTTTATTATGAGAAGGACCACCATGCAACATTCCTGACTTGAGTATTAGCCTCGGGTGTAGCCCTTTCTATTTGGTCCACGGTGTGCACATTTCCATCCTCTCTTACAGCATGTTCCACATTCTCATTATCATCAGCTATGGGCTTATCAGGCTGTTTTTTTGGAACATAAACAACTTTCATTCTTGGCATCTCAACTTTTTCAGGCTCTCTCATTCTATATTTGCATCTTTGTGTCATATGACCCAATTTCCCACATGAAGAGTAATAGTAAGGCACCCGTTCGTACTTTATAGCTTGGTCACTGCTGCCATTAGGGGTATTACTGTTACAGATTGAGGCAAATCATGAGCTATATCCACTTCTATTAAGATTCTTGCAAAAGAGAGATTTTCTTTCACGGTGGTTCTCATATGACTAGCAATTTTACTTAAAGCTTTATGAGACTAGAAGTAAGGCTCTAAGTCAGGGAAGATAGTCCATATAGGAACCTTAGAAACAATGATCGTTTCGCTGCTAAAATTTGTTGTCCACGAATTTAGAATGAAGGTCACCATAATACCATCAGCCTCCTTTGAGCACTTCCTCCATATCTGCTTGTGAATCAAATTTCAGAAAAAACCACCCACTTTTGAAGTGTTGTATCAATGGCACTTTGACAAAACTCTAGTGTTTGCTATCATATTCCTGAAGGTTTTTCTCATTTGGTTTAGCACCAATCGTCCCACTAGTGTGCTCTCCCAATATTTCAATTGGTCCTCAAAATCATCCATCTCAAGTGTAACATCAATCTTATCAATGGTGTTGGTACCACTTTGGTGTTGGGTCAGTGTAACTGAATAAAAGCCAATGTGATGTAATAAAACCCAATGAAGGACACGTCAGATGAAAGTTAAATAAAGGGTTAGGATGGATTGGGGAATCCTAGAATGATTCCTAGTACCCCCATCATTTCCTATAGATACCCCCCTTTATGAGCTATCAAATCTCAGGTTCGTACACAAATTCTGATATTCATTCGTTTATCTGATAATTCTCCTTGATTTACGTGCAAAATGCCTTATTTGTCGCTATTACCACCCAATCTCAATCGATTTACTGACTTGAGCATCGAAGGGGCGACGCCTGGTGCAAACCAGACTCCCATTTTTTAACGTACTCGGCGATAGATCCTTGCTCTCTGTCCTTCGAAAAATCCACCGTCAACAAGTGACACCGTCTGTGGGCACTGACTGACAGGTAATCCGATCGAGAGTACTGAGCTTGAATGACCTCGAGAGGAAAGGCCCCGACATCCAAGGAAGCCGCCTCCAACGACATTCCCATTTTTGGTCTAGTTGACAACGCGGCCTCACGTCTTAAAAAGGCCGGAGAAGGGACTTCGAAGGTGTTCGAGGGGGAGCGGTCAACTATTAGGGAGGAGCCTCAGGCTATTCCAGAGAAAGGTGCCGAGGAGCATGTAGACCTAGAAGAAGAGTACGAGCCGGGGATGATGAGGAGAGGAAAGTGATTTGCGCCTTAGGGATGCCACCCTTCTGAAGGAATGATGCGGGATCCAAACAAGAATCGAGTTACCTAAAATTAATCTAGTTTAGAGTTTTCCTTATTTATTTAGGGAGTCTTATAATTAGTATCCCTAATTCATTTGGGAGGTCTGATTATTTAGTAAGTTTTAAGTTAGTTTCCATATTCTATTATAGCTAGAATTAAGGCAATAAGCCAGACATCTCTACCCTACATACAGTGAGATAGTCTCAAGTATTTTTATACAAATTAAACAGTTGAGTATTAATATCGAAGAGTTGAAGGGAGTTTCCTTCAAATTCTTTTGTGGTTGCTTGCGGGCGATAAACTCATGCGTGAGTTCTAAATCCTGTGCAGAGGATCGAATTAAGGGTTGCGGCTCTTTGAATTCAGCAGATTCAATTACTTGCGGGTATTGAATCATATATTTACTTTGTTTTCTTTAGCTCCTTTCCAAACAAACACAAAAAACCACAAAATAAGTTCTTTTAGTTCTAATTCCGCTGCAAAATTTCTTAGTTTGTTAATTTTAGATTAACATACGCATCAAGGAATTGGCTGAGGCCCGGATGATGCTCGAGGTCCAGGCGGACTTGCTGAGGCAGCTGAGTAAGTGAATGGTAGAGCTGGAGAAGCGAGTTGCCCTCCAGGCCAAGGCTCCGGTAGTCGAACCAGCTCCTACCAAGAGCAAGCATAAGCGAGGCCCGAGGAAGCCTCCCTCTCAGCGAACGGCGGCCGCCCTCTAGCGAGTAAAAGAAGTCCACAAAAACATTCGAACCTAGCCAATCAATGCAAGGAATTTTTTAATACCTTGAGGAAAGTAAGAGAGAAAAAGGAGGCTATAAAAGCCTCGCCGCAGAACAGAAGAAGAAAGGCATTCTATAGGAAACGGAGCCCAAGTCGGGGGCGACCCAAACTTCGCGGTAGCCGCCCTCGAGGACATAAGAGGTCGCGCTGCCTTCCGCCAACGTCGAAGCGCTCAGGAAGCCGGACCCGTGAGGTCAACTCAGATTTGTCTCACGATTACTCTGAGTCCGCTTCAAAGAGCGAGGCCAGCTTCAGGTAGCACATCACAAAAGGACTTTCAAATATGAGTGACCCTTTGCCATGTGGATTCCAGAGGCTAAATTGGTCCCGGCGGTGCAGAAGTAGAAGATAGTAGGATATGATGGAGTCGAAGACCCTATTGACCACTTGTCGGCTTAAATTCACAATATTGGGTACATGATGGAAGACGAAGCGACCATTTGCCGATTGTTCCGGACCACCCTAACGGGGATCGCGCAACGATGGTTTGGCAAGTTGCCCCCAGGGAGCATCCGCTCATAGTCTGGGTTAAAGAAGAAGTTCGCGGGTCATTTTGTGACAAGGAAGACAAGAAAGGAAGCCCCAATCCACTTAATAAACAGTCAAATAGGGAGACCATAAGTCTCTAAATGAATATATCCTAAGATTCCGTTCGACAGCCACATACATCGTCGACATGACCGACGAGGTTGGAGTGACCTCACGGACAATACAATGGTTGAAGGAAAGTGCAAGTATGCCCTCGCGGAGCGAGAACCCAAGACACCCGAGCAGGCTTATAAGCGAGCGGCTGCTCATATCATTGCATAATTAGTGAAACGATCGGAGCATACCGAGGAAGAGGCCTCGAATGCTCGAGCCAAGCTAAACCCTCGTATGGCACGGAGCAGGAAGCCTTACCGGTTTATCACTTTCCTCAGAACAGTGTTAATGGAAATCGAGTAGACGGACCTGCTCATGCCTCTCCGACCCATGACATCGGAAGATCGAAGAAACATGAACCCGTTCTGTGAATATCACTTGGAAAATGGCCACGGGACGGCAAGCTTCAAATATCTCAAGAGGTAATCGAAAGCCCAAGCTCGGGTTTGTGTTCGCTAGAGCTCGGGCTTGCTCTCTAGCTCGGTACCATAGTTGTGTGCGCAACAAGAATGCAACGTATTATTTATATACTACACTAAATCATACAACGTAGACACAATAATATAAGTTTAACGTATGAACTAGTAAAATTTGAGCATAACTTCCTATTAATAATAAAAATTAGCTATTTTTGGAAAAAAAAAAACGAGCTTTCGAGCTGTAGCGAGCCGAGCACCAAGGTGCTGGGGCTCGGCTCGTTTAAGTGTGAGCTCGGCTCGGGCTCGGGCTTGGGCTCGGTTAATCCGAGTACGAGCCGAGCTTTAACCTAACCGAACTCGAGGGCTTGTCGAGCAAGCTAATGAGCCCAAAAATACCGTTATATATTATTATTCCTAATCCTGATTTTATATGACATCCTCATAGTTTTAATTTCTTTTACGACGATTTCCTTCCTTGGAGAGGTTACTATCGTAATTGTATTTTTGATGCAAGGAGAAGGATTTTTGTACAAGAAAAGACGAAACGAGGAATTTGAGTATTAGAATATTGGGCCAACCCTATACGGAAGCCCACTTTCATCCATCCAGTCCAAGTGCAAAAATACGTTAAGGGGTGGTTACAAGAGAAACTGATGTCGGTTAATCAAAGACAAAACAAACTACGTGGGCAAAGCATTATAAAAAGAGGAGAATATCAATTGTAAAGGGATCTCTCGTTCCTCTTCCTTGGAGGGGGACAGTTAGTTTCTCCTATATTATTTTCATTTGTAAAAACAAACACCATAGATTAGAATTTGTGTACAACTTTACTCAATCATTTACCATTCATCAGGCACTTTCTTTCCTTTTGTTTTGTTTGATCTTCTGGTCATTCATGTTTAATTTAGTTAGTTTACTATTTAGTCTTTATGTGATTGTTCGATGATTATTGTCTATTGACCAGAGTTAAATTCGTCCGTAAATTAGATTGATTTCACTCTCTTTTTATTATGTTAAGAAAATCAAATAGTAATCGGGAATATATGTAACATCGGAGTAGCGAATATGTGAGAATGTAATTTGGTTTCTCTTACTCTCTAAATTGAATGAAGATTGTTTTAATGATATGATTATTTGATTATATGGTCCATTGGTCGTCATTCATATGACTTGTTAGTCGACTGCTAGGTTTGTATGGTGAACCCGTAATCGTTTATTGTACAACTCAGAGTAGCACCAGATTATTGGACTTGTAATTAAAACTTGTCTTGTCTTCCGAAATTATTGATTCATTGAGTTGCACGAATCGAGCTTTTGTATTCGTGGCTTAAATTGACCTTTGGGTGTCCGTTATTGTAATTGGATAGTCGAGTCTAGAGAGCTTGTTCTAGATTGCTATTTGGTTAGATGATATTTCAAGAACTTGATTGATTTATCGATTATATGGACATTATGGGTGTATGAATGGTCAATTTTTAGATGTGTATGAATTGGTTTTCGTTTAAGGATCAATTGCTATTTAGACACTACGTTGTATCCCCAAAATAATTGTTATATTATTGCTAGTTAATCATAGTTAACGTAGTTTAGAAATTTTGATAACAATGGCGTTTATACAATATGAGAAATTGTTAATAGAAGTGCATTTTCTCCGTGGGATCGACCCCTACTTACACTAACTACCAGTTAATTGTTTAGGGATTTATTTGGGTGGCCACGACATCACGCCAAATTTGGCGCCGTTGGGACAAGGGCAACTTTTATTTACATTTTCCTTTGTCGTTTAATTTATTTGACTAACGATTACTCATACGTGATTTTCATCCTGGTTTGTGTATGTATGGCAGTGTGAGGACCAGAGATTACAAAATTTTCAGCCGAGAACGAGGAGAATGATAATCTCTACTTTCACTAGTGTTGGATATAATGCTAATTTAGTGGGGTGTGTTAACTAAGTTAGTGGGGGTTACTTATTCCCTCTTAGAATTTCCCCATTAATCCTATTAATATGCCATTATATCACCCTATTAACACCATTATTTAGCCTTTAGTGGGGGAGGTTCTATCTCACAACCCCTAGTTGTTATGGCTATATAATTGGGTGTGAGAGAAACATTTTATACCTCATATCCCTCCTCAATGTTTCTCCGTTATTCTGAACATGCCCTTAAGAGTTCCAACTCCCCATGATTGAGCACACAACCTATGGGAGTGTTGTGTGGTCTTGAGAACGACGTCCATGCGATTGTGCCGTGGTCGGTGCGAATTTCGTTTCTCATTCAATGATCACCGATCATGACACAACGATTACAAATTCCTATTATCTTATAATTCCGCCCCATAAAATAACCAACCTATATTTTTCCAACAATTGAGAAACGAAATTCTAGGTTATTGCATTTGTTGTTCTTCTCAATGTATATTAGAGGAGATGTGGGCATCATATCTTTCGGGAATGCCGGTATGGTATTCGTCCATATGTATGCAGTATGCAACGACTAATGAGGTGTCACTAGGATTTGGTAATCCTAGAAAAGCATGGAGATCAGATTCTGAATCATCAAATGACGATAGTCCGAATGATATTAGCGCTGGATAGTCGTGCATTGCTTATCTTATTTTTCCAGACATGGAGCGCGCCATCCATCTTAGGATTATGGTGTCACGGGAAATCAAGGTATAAAATTTATCACGAAGTATACGGCAGATAATCTGGACGTAGATTATTATTACTTCGCACGAGGATATACTGCGACTCGAGGTCGTTATAACGGCGTATAATTATTATTGTTAATTAACTAATCGAGTTGTGCAACATCAGACTTGAGGTGTTATATATCATGAGGCGTAATTCTTATTGTTGCGATTACCTCGTATGATCTTCATTGGTTATGCGATTTTTTAGCAGTTTTGATGCTATGCCTATTATTAGCGATAATTTGGTTTATGTCGTATACTTTTAGGCTTGAGTTGCCGTATTTATTTTATTAATGGAGTATGGTTATAAGCGTTTAATTGCTTTGAGCCTTACAAGTGTTGACTTGACAATTGTAAAGTCTTAAGGCTTATGACTATATATGGTGACTTACGTTAACCCTTTGTGCTCCTCATAGATATAGAAAGTAATTCAGAATATTGAGATCAGATGCTTGAACGTTTATATGTGATTTTGTTATTAACCTTTGAGGAGCAACATGTGATCATTAATAGAGGGTGACTTTAGTCTTATCGCTAATACTTCTAGTGATACGTAACATATAAGGCCAATGCTATTAATCGACCCTCAGTGGTGCTGTGTTTGGAAGACAAAGAGTTAGTATTCCGGAACTCTTCTATGCTGTGAGTCCTTTAATACTTCCTCAATTATTGTTACTTGATATTACATTCGATAACTTGAAAATGTGGGGGAAAGTGACGGTTAAATTGTTGTGTTTTCAAGTGTTGATTTATTGGCCTTATCACTAGAGCTCAATTTATTGCTTATAAATTGCCAGTTTTGTGTATTTCTCGTATGGGCTTGTTGTCTATAAAGTCATGTGGGTTGACTATTATATAGTAAAATTTGTTTTAGACAAACTTTGTGAACTAGATGTGTTCGTTGTAAAGTCTAAATGGCTAGTAGAACTCTAGTGGTGGTGTAAGAAGTTTTGTCTATTGATAATTGCCTTTATGTGTATATGAACACTAACTTTATTTTTTGAGAAAACAATCTACTTGGGGTAGTGTTTTGTCATATACATTAATTTTACGAATACGAGAAATTTCTTGTACGCTTGAGTGGTTTGAAATATGTGTGATTTTGCCTTTTCTCAATCATAATTTGTAGAGAAATATGTTAATGCTTAATGAGAATTTCTATACTCTGCCTAAATTATATGAGTGTAATTAAATGGTTTACCTAGAACCCTTATCTTGTGTGGTATGGACTTTAAATTGAGCTTTTGAGATGCTCTTGTACGTTGAGTTGAAGAGTTACCTTAGGGTAATTTTTTGGTAAAGTCTTGTGTTGTGGGGGTTCACTATTTCGGTGTTTCACTCAAAATTTGGTTAATTGGCATTGATAGAATGGTTGAGAGAATTGTTGAGAGGTTTACTAGCTTGTACACCATTGTTGGGGTAATTACAAACTAGTTAGTTTTACCTACTTCTCTATTATTGTGGTGTTTCTCAAGTAAATATAAATTCGTGTATTGAGAATGATGTATATTGTGATCGATATGAGGTATTATAAATATTTTTTACACGATATATCGAGGTAATGATTGAGATTTAAACTCACGTGTTTGAGTTTATGAGTTGTGACAGGAACTTAATTGTTGATTATTTACAAGAAAACTAGATACGTGGCTAGTTCCTGAGTTGTCGAGGGGAATGAGGTAACGCCCATGGGGTGAGGAATTCATGGTTGATACCCGAACTGGCTTTCGCAAGGGTGGTCAAACGAAGCCATGGAAAGACTCACATAGTACACACTTCCCATTCCAATGACATGTGTACTTTGATAGGTTGAGCGCTTAGCTTTTAATGAGTCCATAGCCTTCGGGTGGTCCTATTGAGACGGACTTGATGGATTCACCGAATGTGATTGAGGTTGAACACATTGTGTTCCAGTGAGACGGACTTGATAAGATCACCGTATGTGGAGGTTGAGTCTCTTAATGAGTTTACCATATGTTGGATGGTCCTATATTGAGGAGGATTTGGACTCACCGCTTTATTTTGTGAGGTTGAGCCTTTGCTCTTAATGATTCTATAGCCCTATTGTGGGTGGTCTATGTGGAGATAGACTAGACGGAATCACCTACGTGAGTGAGAAGGGTTGGCATCCTTCTATGTAAGACTTGGGCGGTTTTTCTAGAAGCACTCATGAGAAGGTCACCATTTCCCAAATTTGTTTTATTATAGCTACAGATCCTTGTGGATGAAGGATCTTCGCGGAACTTAAAAGGGGTTTAAGGTAAGACATGTGTCCGGAATTTACCCTGAATTCTAGCAGTTCAAGACGAAGTTCACTCATTAGATGAAATAATCGTTCCATGTCACTACGTGGGGGTTCAAATCGAAAGATACCAACACTTAAGTGTCGAGCCTTTCCTACATGCTCAAAATTGGTTGCTAACTTAGCATTAATGGGGGATTGTTGGATATAATGCTAATTTAGTGGGGTGTGTTAACTAGGTAAGTGGGGGTTACTTATTCCCTCTTAGGACTCCCCCCATTGATCCTATTAATATACCATTATATCACCCCATTAACACCATTATTTAGCCTTTCGTGGGGGATGTTCTATCTCATAACCCCTAGTTGTTATGGCTATATATTTGGGTTGTGAGAGAAACATTTTATACCTCATATCCCTCTTCAATGTTTCTCCGTTATTCTGAGCATGCCCTTAAGAGTTCCAACTCCCCATGATTGAGCATACAACCTAGGGGAGTGTTGTGTAGCCTTGAGAACGACGTCCATGCGATTGTGCCGTGGTCGGGACAAATTTCGTTTCTCATTCAATGATCACCGATCATGACACAGCGATTACAAATTCCTATTATCTTATAATTCGGCCCCATACAATAACCGACCTATATTTTTCCAACAGCTAGGAATGTTGGGTTTCAGTAATTTGGTTTATATTTTATAGTTTTGATTTGGTTTGTTTATTTCTTTATTTCAATTGTTGTTTTCAATTTTAATTTGGATCAATTCAATTGTCCTGATCTTTACAGGTTTCCAAGTCGCAGCGTGATATGTTTTCATGGTGGTGTTGTATGCTGTTGTGTTGCGGTTACGCTGACAGTTTTATGCAGTTTGGTGTTTGGTTTGGAGTGACGTGTTTAATTGCAGCAAGTGGTAGAAGTATGTAATGGAGGGACGATAGATATAATTAACGACCAAAAGGCAGTGCTTTATTTCCATTCATTTTCCAATGCTCACGAAACCCCAACCCAAAGTCTGTTGCTCGTCGTCACTCACCTTCCACCACCGTCTTCCTTCCTGTCCCACATCTTCAACCTGATCGTCTTCACGTTGCAGCGATTTCTGGGCAGCGCACTCTGATTGCGTTCGTCGCGATAGCGCTCAGGCCTAATTCATTCTTGCACGAGCTTCAATTTTCGTTGGGTATCCGCCTTCCCTCAGTTCGCAAATCGCAATTGAATTCGGGTTTGATGTTGTGTATTTGCTGCAATCGAATTGGGGATTCTGAGTTTGGCTACTGGTCGACCTCTTCTACCACACCAATTGGGTTTGGTTTGGACTTTTGTGTCCTTGTTATTAAGGAAGGAAATTATTCCGTATCATCCGTTCATCAAAAGATCACGCGCGCAACTCAAATATCCCAAGATCAATCTGATGATATTGTTTAGCCACAACACGTGGCCTAATTGATTGTATAAATATTCTAGCCTTGTATAGTTTATTCTTTGTCTCTTTTATATTTATCCTCGCTCGTATTAAATTGTAATTGTAGGAATGTTGTACTCATAGTTTATTCTTGTCTTAGTTACTAGGTTTATGTATTGTAACTACTCTCCTCTGCTCGTGTGTATAAGAGCCCTTTGCATTATGAATAAACTCGTCCTCTCCAATCATTCTAAAGTCTACATGGTATCTGCCTAATACCGATCCTCTCTCTCTTTTCTTTTCTCTGCTTTCTTTTCTCTGTTTTCCATGGCGAACGATAATATTCCTCTTGTCATTCAGCAGGCTGCTCCTCTGCCTGTCCCTACTGTGGTGACCTTCCCGAGCTCTCTCAAGCTTACTCCGCTGAACTATCTCGCGTGTAAGACCCAGGTCGAGGCTCTCCTCGATGGCTTGGATCTTCTTCGCTATGTTGATGGTACATTTCCCTCCCCCCCTCAAACCATCCTTGTTGATGGCGCTGATACTCTCAATCCAGCCTATAAGGCTTGGTATCGTCAGGATCGTCTCCTGTTTGGTGCCCTTGTTGGTACTCTTCACGCTAATTTGGTCCCCCTCCTCACAGAGGCTCGTACCACCCATCATATGTAACACCCCACAATTTTGGGACTTTAATTAATTAGGGTGTTACGTTTATTAATCATTTTGAGGGAATTAATAAGAGTTATTTTGGGAATTTGGTGAATTATAGGCTATGTTACTAATTGGGTAATTCTATTTTGGGAAGTTCTATAATTGGATTATTGGACTTGGATCGGGTTTATGCATCACTCATCTCACCCGACTAATAAAGCCAAACCCGAGTCTAACCCCTTACCCATTGACATAAATAAAAGGAAACCCCAACTTCTTTCATAAATAGTCGGCCTCTTCTCTCCTTTTCGTAGCCTCCACCCGCATAAAATTCCCAGCATCACTGTGTCAACTTAAAACACACATAATTCTCTCATACGATCTGTAATTGGAGCGTGGTTGGTGGCGTTAGAACCGTGATTTCGATACGAATTCGGGAAGATGTAGATCGTGCCAAGATTCCATAGGATGCTACTTGTGGAGCTGTTTTAGTGGAGATGTAACTATCTACCAGAGAATCTGTTCCGCCCCTCGGTAATTTAAGGATTCCCGTCGACTCCTAAGGAATTTGAGAACGATATTTTGTGGAGATGTTCCTTACTCTAGCATTGACAATATATCAAAAATTGGTAAGATCTAGATCTGTGGATAAAAATGTATATTATATTTCGTGGGTAACCCTAATTCGTGTTTATGGTTCAGTGTGAGATCGATTCCCGTTGATCCACTTGGAATTTGTGGACAAAATTTGGAGGAAACGTTCCTGACATTACCCTTTATGTCATAATAAATTTTATTGGTCATACGATGTCGGAGTTAGGAGTTATCTATGTTTCAATACCACTGTCTTCTTTTAGATTCATGATATATTAGTTAATTTGTGAGATTATGGCTTATGGTTATACTTTGTGAATTAGGGGATCATCGATTGAGTTTGTGATTGATTGAGCGTCTAGATTGTGGATTCGAGGAGGTGTAGTTCATTGACTTGGTTATAAGAGTTTAATTTAAGAATTAGCGTTGAAAGGTAAGGACGTTTGATCATTCATCTTTGGACTATTCTATTCTCTCACTTGATTCACATGTTCACTTGCTCATTATTCCTACATTTGATTCATAACCATACACTTATTCAATTTGCCTACGCTTGTTTCAATATATATGTATATATTCGTTCATAACCCGTTTGAGTTTGCTCGACCTCGGCCTCTCGGCTTCCTTACTCGGCCTCGGTCTTTTGTGATCCGAGCCTCTCGGCCAATCGGCCAGTCGGCTTCTCGGCCGAGTGGTATGATTTTGTTAATCTTGGCTTGTGTTTTCGATTGTGTTGAATTATTGAATCCGGCTGTGGCCGTTTATAAATTGTATTATCGAATAACGTACCATCGAATAATGAATGTAAAACGGATGAAAGAAAAGAACGACAAATGTTTACCACCTAGAGTGATTGTGATGCGGCCCTGACCGATCACCATTTATACCTCTGATCAAGGTACTGTTTCGGTCGGAGTAGCTACCGATTGCCTATTAGGCTTTCCTCCTAGAGGTACGCATCCTACTGGATCTCTAGCGAGGGGTGTGCACATTTTAAGTCTTTAGGAATCGTTTATATGTACTCTAGCTCGCGTCGGAACGAGATTGTGGTGGCTGCGGGGTAGGAGCCCAGCCGTGTATGTTAGACAAGACCGTTTGTCTCGTCAGCGATACGTGACTATCGCACTGCCGTGTCCCGATGGTACTCTGTATTCATTATTACATCCAGTGCTTATTATTTGTTAGCTACGCGCCGCAAGGCGCGTATCTTTGTTTCTCTGCTTTATGTTTCTTACTCAGCCTGTGCTGACGTTCTGTTTTCTTGTTTGTTCCCTACCGTGTTCTGGGGCCTATGTCATTCTTCGATGGCATAGTTGACAGGTCTTCATGTTGTGGATGCTTGCTAGAGGAATTCATTTGCATGCCGGGAACTTTTCATAAACATTATTTAGACGTGGATTATATTTGTTTTTGTAATTTAATTTCAGTTTTGAGAACTGTAGCTCGACATTCTAAGTCTTCCGTTGTCGTCTTTTCGTTTGTTCGAATTTATTAAGTTCTAATTGAATTTCAAGCCTAACAGTTGATAGTTAACTGCGGCGTAACAATTCTATAATATTTCCTCATTTATCATTGCGAAAATTTAGGGTTGTTACATCATACGTGGACCATCTTGGCATCCACCTACTCTAGTCGATCTCGTGGTCATTTAAATCAAGTCCGTAGCCGACTTTGCAACATCTCGATGTCATCCTATGCTACTGTGACTGATTATATGCAGGCCATAAAAGTCTCTGTTGATGAACTCGCTGCCCTCGGCAAGCCCCTTGACCAAGAGGACGTCACTGAGATCATCTTTCGTGGTCTCAATGCTGATGCCTACAAATCTATCATTGATGCTGTTAATGGCCGTGACAATCCCATTTCCTTTGTTTCTCTTCATGAAAAGCTTATTAACAAGGAGCTCAGTCTCAAGGATGAAACCAATCCGAACCCGTGTCGTCCAGCCATTGCTCATGCTACGTCTGTGCGTGCTGCTCCCTCCTTCCCACGCTCGGATGGTATCCTACCTACACCCCACGGATCCCCCCGTAAGCCCTACCAAGGCAGCTGCTAGTGGTGTCGTACCAAGGGCCACTACCTCTCTCAGTGCCCTGTTTTTAAACAACTTTTCCCTCACATCACAATCCCTGTTACTCGCTCACCTAATGCTCGCCAAACCAATGGTCGTGCCCCTCAAGCCCACATGGCTTCCGCTACTCTTTCCATGCCCTCGGCCTGGCTACTGGACAGTGGTGCTTCTCACCACGTCACCAATGATCTTGCCAATTTATCTCTTCATGCCCCGTACGACGGAACCGAGGAACTTGTGATTGGTGATGGTTCGTCCCTTCCCATCTCTCATATTGGCTCTTTTAATCTTTGTTTTTCAAATAAAACTTATGTTGTTGAAAATGTTTTACATGTTCCTACAATTTCTCGAAACATTTTATCCATTTCTCAATTTTGTCATGATAACGATGTTCTAATTGAATTTCTGTCAAATTGTTTTCATGTAAAGGATCGTTCCTCCGGGAAACTTCTACTTCAGGGGCCAATTGAGGATGGTGTGTATGAATGGCGTCCACCTCCAGTCGTTCACACCCTTGTTAAAGCTTCGGTGCATGACTGGCATCATCGGTTGGGACACCCATCTATTTCAATTCTTAAAACTTTAAATTCTGTTTTTGATTTACGCATACCGCATTGTTCTACTTTGCCGTGTAATGCATGCAACATTAATAAAAGTCACAAGCTCCCTTTTTCGATTTCTACTCTTATGTCTAATGCTCCCCTCGAATTGATTTTCTCTGATGTGTGGACCTCCCCCATTCTCTCTTATGACTCTCAAAAATACTATGTAATTTTTGTTGATCATTACACTAAATATACGTGGTTTTACCCCCTTCAATGCAAATCTGATACTTTTCAAACCTTCCAACGGTTCCGCGCTCTTGTTGAAATTTTTTTCAATCGTCCCATCATACAACTCTACTCCGATAATGGCGGTGAATACCTTAAACTCACCCCTAACCTTACCTCCAATGGTATCTCTCATCTTACATCCCCTCCCCACACTCCGGAACACAATGGATATGCAGAACGACGACATCGCCACATTGTTGAAACCGGTCTCACGCTTCTTTCGCACGCTCATATGCCCCTTCAATACTGGCCCCTTGCTTTCACCACTTCCGTCTATCTCATAAATCGACTACCCACTCCAACCCTTGCCAAATCATCACCCTACCTTAAACTCTTCAACAAGCCACCCAACTATACCAAATTACGGAGTTTTGGTTGTCTCTGGTACCCATGGTTACGCCCGTACACATCCCACAAACTTGAACCTCGCTCTAAACCTTGCGTTTTCGTAGGTTATTCTGCCACTCAGAGTGCGTACCATGCTCTTGATCCCACTACTCACAAGATTTACACATCCCGACACGTTAAATTTGTGGAAAATTCTTTCCCCTTTCCTCAATTAAACTCCGACAACTCCTCTACCCCCTCAATCACACTTGACGAATGGTGTGCATTTAGCATACCACTAATCCCACCTACGGCTGTCTCCTTGGTTGTCTCTGACCCTCCCTCACCACCGCTACACTCTCCACCTGCGCAGTCGAGCCCCATTTCTACCTCCTCGTCTATTCAGCCCGAACCCGATCAGCCTCCTCCCTCCCCTGTTCAGCCCGAATCAGACTCCCCTGCTCCGTCCCCTGTTTCGCTGTCTTCTGCTCCTTCGCCCATCGCTTCCCCCTCTTCTTCCTCGTCTTCTGACTCTACCACTCAACTCACTCCACCCTCCTCATCCCCACCTCCTCCTCCTCCCAGACGTACCATCACCACATGTCTCCTCAATAATATCCGCAAACCTAACCCCAAATACCATGCTAAAGCCAATGTCGCCATCACCACGTCCCCCATTGAACCCTCCACTGTTGCTCAAGCCCTCAAACACCCTCAATGGCGTCAAGCCATGAGTGATGCATTCTCTTCTTTAGTCCGTAACACCACATGGACTCTCGTTCCTCATCAACCTCATCAAAATATCGTAGGCTGCAAGTGGGTATTCCGCATAAAATACAACCCCGACGGCTCCGTTGAGCGCTTCAAAGCTCGTCTTGTGGCCAAAGGTTTTCACCAACGCCCGGGTTTTGATTACTCGGATACTTTCAGTCCGGTGGTCAAACCTACTACCCTCCGTCTCATACTCTCTCTCGCCGTCTCTCACGGGTGGTCCCTCCGACAACTTGACATAAATAATGCCTTCCTCCAAGGCACCCTTGCCGAGGACGTTTTCATGTTTCAACCTCCGGGTTTTATCGACACCACTCATCCCAACCATGTGTGTAAGCTCAGTAAGGCCATCTATGGCCTCAAACAGGCTCCCCGTGCATGGTATAATGAACTTCGTAATTTTCTCGTGTCTTATGGTTTTCATCCAACCATCTCTGAATCCTCCCACTTCATGTACCAGTCCTATACTATCACCTTCTATCTCTTAGTATATGTCGATGATATCATTGTCACCGGCCCGACACCATCACATCTCAACTCTTTCATCTCTCAACTTGCAACTCGATTCTCTCTTAAGGACCTTGGTCCACTATCGTATTTTCTGGGTGTTGAGGTCATCCCAACCTCCACTGGCCTTTTCTTAAATCAAACTAAGTATTTCACTGATCTCCTCACTCGTGCGAAAATGCTTGGTGCAAATTCCGTTAGCACACCAATGGATTGCACTCCTCTCACACTCACTGGTGGCCACCCTCTCGAGTCTGCTACTGACTACTGCGCCCTTGTAGGCTCACTTCAATATCTGTCCCTTACCCGACTCGATGTTGCTTACTCGGTCAACAAATTATCCCAATTTATGCATTGTCCCACGGAAGACCATTGGCAGGCCTTAAAACGCCTCCTCCGTTACCTTTGTGGCACTCTACACCATGGCCTCCACTTCCATCGCAATTCCCCACTTCAACTTCATGCTTTCACTGATGCCGATTAGGCCGGCGACAAAGGCCAATTTCGCTCCACTACAGGCTACATCGTCTACCTCGGCCGAAATCCAATTACATGGAGCTCCAAGAAACAACGAACACTAGCCCGATCATGCACTGAAGCTGAATTTCGCGCTGTTGCCGCAACCACTACTGAGGTACTCTGGCTCACGTCACTCCTCACGGAGCTTGGATTATCTTCCACTTAAACACCCACCATTTACTGTGATAACCTTGGAGCTACCCACTACTCCGCCAATCCTGTTTTTCACTCCCGAATGAAACACTTGGCTCTTGATTTTCATTTTGTGCGGGAACGGGTCACCGATGGCTCCCTACGAGTTACACACATTTCGGTGATGACCAATTAGCTGATGCCCTCACCAAGCCTCTCCCGAAAGCCCGACTCCAACTGTTACTATCCAAGATCGGTCTCCTTCAACGGTGGTCCGTCTTGCGGGGGCGTATTAAGGAAGGAAATCATTCCGTATCATCCGCTCATCAAAAGATCACGCGCGCAACTCAAATATCACAAGATCAATCTGATGATATTGTTTAGCCACAACACGTGGCCTAATTGATTGTATAAATATTCTAGCCTTGTATAGTTTATTCTTTGCCTCTGTTATATTTATCCTTGCTCGTATTAAATTGTAATTGTAGGAATGTTGTACTCATAGTTTATTCTTGCCTTAGTTACTAGGTTTATGTATTGTAACTACTCTCCTCTGCTCGTGTATATAAGAGCCCTTTGCATTATGAATAAACTCGTCTTCTCCAATCATTCTAAAGTCTACACTTATTTCAATGTCATGACCTCCTACTGCGACGCCGAGCTCTCCGTCGGCACTCCCATCGAATTTCAGGACTTCAATTCTCGTGGTCCAGCTCCTATTTCGATGATTCTATGTGGTCAATCGTCCTTCTTCTACAAAACTTCTGTCGGAAATGTCAAAAAAATTGGTGAAAATGCCTCAATTGAAGCAGAAAAGGAAAATAGAAGACATAATTTCATCTCGAAATGAACAACTTGAAGAACAATGGTAAAAAAAAATTCGAATTAAAATTTGTACGATTTTTTCTCTTTTTTTAGTTTTTTTAGTAACAAAAAATTTAAAATTGCAGCTGGAAAATTAACGGGTAGAGGATAAAGGCAGCAAAAAATCGAAGAAAACAAGTATCTTTTTTGCATGCAACAGTGTTCCCCAGATCTGTGTAAAAAATGGACGGCTGTTGTTCGAAATGGTTATTTTTTGCCTAGGAATGGTTGGCTTTTGTTATAGAATGATTATGTTTTGTTCTGGAAATATGTAACCATTCTAGAACAAAAACTAACT
Source organism: Spergularia marina (assembly GCA_963680865.1). Lineage (NCBI taxonomy): Eukaryota > Viridiplantae > Streptophyta > Magnoliopsida > Caryophyllales > Caryophyllaceae > Spergularia > Spergularia marina. The sequence continues at coordinate 18,407,186 of OY804548.1, read as the reverse complement.
ATTCTAGGACAATAACCAACCATTTTAAAACAAAATGACATTAGAAAGTCACAAACTAACCATAAGTTGTTCAATGCCTTCATAATCCTGTAAGGTTTTTCTATTGTCAAGCAACTAACAGCTTGCATCACTGAGGTTCACGCATAACAACGTAAAGTGATTCTCGAAAATTATAGGGAAAATCATTGCAAATGAGGAAAAACTTAAATTGTTATACTAAGATGTTATAATAAACAAAGATAAACTTTTTCATTGGTTATTTTTTTGAATGGCATACCAAAAAGTAGTCACATAAGTCAGAAACGTCACATATTCTAAGCCAAGTTTTCGTTGTGCCACGCACAACGTCCATCCTTGTCTTAAGATGTTTCTCATCCTCTTCAAGAACTTCTCCATTTAAAAGTCTTTCATCTTGGTTTTTCTAATGCTTAAACATTTTTGCATAAACCTGCAACATACAGCAAGCCATTATAGAACAATAACAAACCATTCCAGAATAAACCCTACTCATTTCAAAACATAGAGAAAACATTTCAGAATATAAATGCAAACTTACAAACACTGCGGTGTTGAAGAAGAATCTTTTCTTATCTTTCCAATAACGAGGAACATCCGGGTTCTTTTGGCCTTTTAGCTCTATCTTGTACAGAATGTACGTCCAAATATCAATTACACCAACCATCATCCAATTTTGTTCTTGCATAGAGAATGCATCAGTCTTAGAGAACATGACATTTGGAGTCAATTCCGCCGGTACAAAAGCTTGTACTGTTATTATCATTCTTGCAATTGCCCTCTCTTCAGCAATAATCGCTTTTGTCTCAGGTTCATTCAATAGCTTTCTAATATGTGAATTCACCTTTACCATCTCATGGCTGTATTCAAACTCTGATGGAAACGCATTGTCAGCCACTGCATCTCAATAGGTGTTAAATCATCAAAATGAAATGCTGAAACCATTATTGCTTTGTCTTCCAAAGGCATAAGTCGAAAATCAGGTGGACTATCTTCTTGTGAGTGGCTTAGGCCCTGTTTGATAGGACTGCATCTTTCTGAACTGAACTGATTTGATCTGATCTGAATGATTCCGATCTGATCTGAATTGGTTGAAAATTTGATTGAATTTCAACGAATTAGTATCAATTATGGACCAAATACATAGATAGTTATTTGAACATTTCTGATCTAATCTGATCTGATCTGAATAACTCTGATCTGATCTGATCTGATTTGAATGACTCTGATCTGATCTGATCTGATTTGAATGATTCTGAACTGATCTGAATTCATATGAGAATAAGTCCTATCAAACAGGTCCTTAGTCTTCTCCGTTCTTCTAGCTTGTCCTCGTACTTTTGAATTATCTCCTGTGACAGGTCTTCAGTTATTTTTTCAACATCAATAATCTCTTTGCCGAAAAAAACATTTGTAATAGGACTCGACAACGTGACGGGTGGTGGAGAAGGTGTCGGTGTAAATAAATGGAAGCTTGGTTGAAAATGTGTTGGCACCACATTTACAAAATACTTCTTCAAATCATCCATGAATTTGCGTGTTTTTTCCCTTTCTTTTTGCATGGAGGGTTACTCTTGATGTTCTTGTTTATGCCAACTTCTGGGGTGTCTAGAAGTATATACACCTGCTGAAACAAAAAATAGATCATAAGAAAACAAAAAGAAACAGAAAAAAATTAATTCATCATTGAACGTAAAGCAATCATTCCAAAACAGAAACAGGTAATCGCAAAACGCTGTTGACCCATTTCCAATCTGAAATAAGCTATTCTAGAACACTAACAACTCATTTCAGAACGGAAAAAACTCATTAGAAAACTTTCACAAACCATTCCCAAACAAAAAAAAAACTCCTTCAGTAACACAAAAAAGGTCATTTCAGAGCAAATAAAAAACAAATTTCATTGAGAAAACATAATTTCAGTACAAGTGAAGGTTTCGTAAATAAATAGATGACAATATTACATATTGTTCGAAATCTTTTTTGAAGCCAAATTTGATTATTACAACAGTTTTCGAATTGTTTTCAAGAAGGTACTATCAAACCTTGTCTTCTACATTAGAAATATTTTGCTTTTGTTCAATTGTGATATCGGCATCTGGAATCAAATTCTCTAGAGAACGCAAATCCATTTTTTGGTTATTTGTTGTTGGAACGAAGCTCTGAGCATCCATTGATCGAAACTTCATCTTCATTGGTGGAGAATCCGTTTCTGAAGCGTTTGGAGCTATGACTGGTGTTTCGAGGTAAGGACCCAATGCTATTTTTGTAATCTTCACAACTTTAGAAGCCTTCGGGCTACGACTGGTGTTTGGAGGCAAGGATCCATGTATTCTTGCGATTTGGCAGTAACGTCATCCTCATGAAACTTTAATCAAATTACGAAAAAACCAAATGTGAGATAGAAGCAAAATTAACTCATTTCATATCATAGTGATGGTTAAAGTGAAACATTTGGTGGAACATGTGGTTCGATGATTTGATGTGGTGTTTAAGTCCTGCCCTCACATTGGGGAATTTTGCGATTCGCAACTAGTCCGCCCGCATCTACAACACAAATTGGATTTATTTGGGTTCGTCTGTCATTGTGGTGCAGTCCGCCCGCCCGCAACTATTTCCATAAAAAGGCTATACAACTACGGTGTAGCCTTGCTTCGGTCAAGGAGATAATGGATAAAATAAAAAATAACCCAAACCAAGTCAAAGCAATTAGAGAAATAGGATTTGATGGGTTGTTTTTCCTTGAAGCTGAAGATGTGCCAAAAGACATGTCTCAGTGGCTACTACAAAATTTCAACGCGGGGACAAGACTTCTGTCTTGTTGTGAAAATTAGATAAAGGTATTCACAGCTTTGGATGTTTATTACATCCTAGGCCTACCGCACGGTGATCTTCCCTTTCCTGAGATAAGTACGGATAGGAAGGATAACCCCGATTCTTAGATTAAGGAAAAATGGAAGCTAATATTGGGCAGGGAGAATGAGAAGCATGTTTACATTCGGTGTAAAGATTTCGAGAACAGGATTATTGCAGAATCTGATTGGGGGCAAATGTCCAAGCAACTCTTTGTTCTGTTTATCGTTTCATGTTTTCTTGGAACAATATCAAGTTCTTTTGTCCAGCTTAATATATGCAAGGCGATCGACAATGCAGACATGATTGGTAGATATGATTGGTGTGAATTTGTGTTGGATAACTTATGTAAATCAATCAAAAACTTCAAGAAGATGAAAAGTTAAAAATTTATTAGACATTGTTGACGCAGCAACACAACGAGGGCAGTTTATTAGTTTCCTAATGGCAATAGATTTTCCAACAAATGAAGCAATCAGAGAGCTCCAATTAGATGTAAGTGTTATTCTTTTTCAAAATTAACATTTTTTTCGTATTGAAATGAATGTTGGTTGTTCTGGGATGAATGAAAATTGTTCTGGAATGATTTTTTTTTTTTTGCTCTACCGTTTAGAAATTATTGGTTTTTCTTTTGAAATAAATAATTTTTGATATGGGATGAGTGTTTATTGTTTTGGAATGGATATTTTTTGTTCTACAATGATTGGTTTTTGTTTTGGAATGAATGGAAATGTTTCTGGAATGAATAGTATTTGTTCGTGTTTGGATAATATTTGTTCTAAGATGGATAGTATTTGTTTTAGGATGGATAGTATTTGTTGGAGGATGGATAGTATTTATTCGAGGATGGATAGTATTTGTTCTAGAGTGGATAATATTTGTTTTAGAATGAACGTAATTTGTTCTAGGATGTATTTTTTCTATTTTATAATGAGTTATATTATGACTTTCAGAGACCCTTTCAAAGAGTTTTGAAACTTGGGCGGAACATGGAGGCAGCTCATAAGCACACTATGCATGAACTCCTAGAATAAAAACTTTCCCAAATTTCACAAGAGATCCAAATCGAAGAAATTTCATCTGAGGGGAAACGTTTTCTTAGTCAGCCAGGAGTGATGAAGACAATTGAATATATTGAGGCCTTATTGTTTGCTGCTGGTGCGCAAATTAATGAGGTTATAAAGCTCTTATCCCCAAGGTTCTGGGCAAAGCCACCATCGTGTCAGGAAAATGCATCTCAGGACCCATCGAGTCAACCATCACAACAGCCATCAAGCCAACTTTCTCAGGAAACCAATTCTAAGAAAAACCGACAAATGAATCATATAGCAAAAAAGAGGAAGTGTTCTAATCCTAAAAGTAAGTTTGCCACGGAGATGATTATGCAAAAATTGCAATGCCCTGAAGCTCAAACTTCACCTACAAAAGAATCGTCTGTAACTCAAGAAATATTCCCATAGTTAAAGGTTGACACACCAAATGCACAATCTCCAGGGAAAGACAGACTTAACTCTCCAAAGCTTGTTTATTAACGGCTGAAACGCTCCAAAACTCCATCTCCGGGTCCAATGAATGCATTATTACAAGGTAAGTCACCAACAGCTGTGCTTGATGACCTATTTGGAACATCGGAGTTTTTGCAATCCATTTCCCAGAGGAAATGCAGCAGATGGAGAAGAGAAACGCTAAAACTGTGGAAACGTCTGAGCACCACGAAAAAGATTAAACTCTGGAAAAAAAAAGGTTGGTTTTGTCCTAGAATGGTTGGGTTTTGTTCTACAATGTTTGGTTTTTGTTCTGGAATAGGTGGTGTTTTGTTCTAGAATGGTTTGTTTTTTGTTTAGAATGATTACTTTTTGTTATGGAATGTTTGTTTTTGGTTTCAAAATGGTTGCTTTTTGTTCTGGAATGGTTGCTTTTTGTTGCAAATTGGTTTGTTTTTGTTTTAGAATGGTAACTCTATTGTTCTGAAATGGTTGCCTTTTGTTTTAAAACTGTTAATTTTTGATTTGGAATGGTTTGTTTTGGTTTTAGAATGGATACTTTTTGTTCTGTAATGAATGCCTTTTGTTCTGAAATGGTTGCCTTTTGTTTTAAAATGGCTACTTTTCGTTTTAAAATGAATTATTTCTTATTATAACTCACATTTGTTTTTTGGAAAATTTGATTAAAGCTTAATGAAGATGATGTTATACCAAATTGAGAGAATGCATGCATCTTTGCCTTGACATACCAGTCGTAGCTCCGAAAGATTCTGAAGGTGTGAAGAGTATGGAAAAAGCATTAGTTTCGTACCTTGGCAACCCAATTTTGGATGCGCAAGCAGAATTGCAACCCGAAATGGAAAATGTGGATTATATTCCACCAAAGTTTTCACTTTAACCATCACTATGATATGAAATGACGTTACTGCCAAATCGCAAGAATACATGGATCCTTGCCTCGAGACACTAGTCATAGCCTCAAAGGCTTCTGAAGTTGTGAAGATTACGGAAATAGCATTGGGTCCTTACCTCGAGACATCAGTCGTAGCTCCAAACGCTTCAGAATCGGATTCTCCACCAAAGAAGATGAAGTTTCGATCAATGGATGCTCAGAGCTTCGTTCCAACAACAAATAACCCAAAAATGGATTTGAGTTCCCTAGAGAATTCAATTCCAGATGCCGATATCCTAACTGAAGAAAAACAAAATATTTTAAATGTGGAAGACAAGGTTTCACAGTATCTTTTTGAAAACAATTCGAAGACTGTTGTAATAATCAAATTTGGCTTCAAAAAAAATTTAGAACAATATGTGATATTGTGATCTGTTTATTTATGAACCCTTCACTTGTACTGAAATTATGTTTTCTCAATGAAATTTGTTTTTGGTTTGTCCTGAAATGACTTTTTTGTGTTACGGAATAAGCCTTTTTGTTTGGGAATGGTTTGTGAAAGTTTTCTAATGAGTTTTTTCCGTTCTGAAATGAGTTTTTTCCGTTCTGAAATGAGTTATTAGTGTTCTGTAATGTCTTGTTTCAGATTGGAAATGAGTCAACAGTGTTTTGGGATGAACTGGTTCTGTTTTGGAATGATTGCTTTAGGTTCAATGATGAATTATTTTTTTTCTGTTTCTTTTTGTTTTCTTGTGATCTATTTTAAGTTTCAGCAGGTGTATATATTTCTCGACACCCTAGAAGTTGGCATAAGCAAGAACATCAAGAGTAACCCTTCATGCAAAAAGAAAGGGAATAAAACACGCAAATTCATGGATGATTTGAAGAAATATTTTGTAAATGTGGTGCCAGCAGATTTTCAACCAAACTTCCAGTTATTTACATCGACACCTTCTCCACAACCTGTCACGTTGTCAAGTCCTATTCCAAATGTTTTTTTCGACAAAGAGATTATTGATGTTGAAGAAATAACTGAAATACTGTCACAAGAGATAATTCAAAAGTACTAGGACAAGCTAGAAGAATGGAGAAGACTAAGGAGCTCACAAGAAGATAGTCCACCTGATTTTCAGCTTGTGCCTTTGGAAGTCAAAACAATAATGGTTTTGACATTTTTTCAGATGAGAGCAAGTGATTTTGATGATTTAACACCTATTGAGAGGGTAGTAGATGACATTGCGTTTCTCTCAGAGTTTGAATACACCAATGATATGTTAAACGTGAATTCACAGATTAGAAAGCTATTGAATAAACCTGAGACAAAAACGATTATTGCTGAAGAGAGGGCAATTGCAAGAATGATAAAAACAGTACAAGCTTTTGTACCGGCGGAATTTACACCAAATGTCGTGTTCTCTAAGACTGATGCATTCTCTATGCAAGAACAAAATTGGATAATGGTTGGTCTAATTGATATTTGGGCATACATTCTGTACAAGATAGAGCTAAAAGGCCAAAAGAACCCGGATGTTCCTGGATATTTGGGCAGTGTTTGTAAGTTTGCATTTATATTTTGAAATGTTTTTATATGTTTTGAAATGAGTAGGATCTGTTCTGCAATAGTTGGTTATTGTTCTAAAATGGCTTGCTGTATGTTGCAGGTGTATGCAAAAATGTTGAAATAGAAGAAAAACTAAGATGAAAGACTTGCAAATGGAGAAGGACTTGAAGAGGATGAGAAACATCGTAAGACAAAGATGGACGTTGTGCGTGGCACAATGAAAACTTGGCTTTGAATATGTGACGTATATATTTGCAGATATTTTTCCCTATTATTTTCGAGAATTACTTTACGTTGCTATGCGTGAACCTCAGTGATGCAAGATGTCAGTTGCTTGACAATAGAAAAATCTTACAAGATTATGAAGGCATTGAACAACTTATGGTTAGTTTGTGACTTTCTACTGTCATTGGGTTTAAAATGGTCAGTTATTGTCCTAGAATGGTTGGTTTTTGTTCTGAAATGGTTGGTTTTGTCCTAAAATGGTTAGTTTTTGTTCTGGAATGGTTGGTTATTGTCCTAGAATGCTTAGTTTTTGTTGTGGAATGAATTGCTTTTGTTCCGGATTGTCCAAATAGTAGATGATTCTGAAACTTTTGGCCTTGAACTATTGCCACCTTCTTTAGAAGGTTTCATTGCTGCTCTAGTCCATCGGTGCACAATATACATATATCGAATATTGTCAACACCCATTATAAAATAAACTTTCAGGACATATCAACAAAGTATGCCAACCTCCTCAAACTGTTTACAAGTACAATTTATCTCGCTAGACTGCAAATTGACCCTTACAACATGGGCAAAAAGTTCGTGCTTGGCTTCCACACAACAAAAGAACCCCAATTACCATCATCAACATCACGATTGTGCCGACATGACAATACACTCAACCAATTCTCTTTAAAGATCACAAACGCTTTTATTGTGTATATTTTTTAAACCTGTACCAAGATGGACATATTTGGTATTGCAACCTCTCGATAACCATTGGAACATCGCCCATCCTCTTGCTTTTCATTACTTCTCCATTCAGCAATAACTCCACGGAAACATTTGTACAAATCATGCAAAGAAGCTGTTTTTTGAAGCTTTCTCGACACACAATGTTTGTACTTTCACTCCTTTGTGATGACAAAACACCCCCTAAGAAACGGTCTTTTGAAAAGGACGAACACCATTTTTCTCTTGAATTCCATAGTCTCAACATGCAGGGATATTCTGCACACTGGTTCCCCGTCACCAATCAGTGTATAAACAATAAAAATGATTAAATGACTAAATAGTGTTTCAAAATGGATAAGTTATGTTTAGAATGACTAAGTAGTGTTTCAGAATGGTTAAGTACAAAATGACTACCTAGTGTTTCAGAATGGTTAAAGAATGTTACAGAATGACTAAGAAATGTTTCAGGATGGTCACAAAACGGTATAAAATGAACAAAAAATGTTTTAGAATACTTACCTATTCCAGAAGTGATTAAACTCATCAATGGTGTCACAATACATGAGGACTTGATTAAACAAAACCTCAAACCCAGGCAGGCCTGCTAAATGAGGAATGTTCTTTTTGGAATTCTTCAAAATATGTCAAGTGCAAAGCTTTTGTTTTGCGTTAGGTAAAACTTTCTTTATAGCAGCAGCCATAGAAAAAGCTCGATCGGTCATAACAGTTTCAGGTTGCAAGCCATCCATCGACTGCAAAAACTGGTTAAACAGCCAAACAAAGGACTCGATCCGCTCATTTATAATGAACCCACAAGCAAACATGCAATTATTCCCATGTTGGTTGATACCCACGAAAGGAGCACAAATCATTTTATACTTATTTGTCCGATAAGTAGTATCATGAATCAGAAGTTTCCCGAAAGTTATGTAATCTAGTTTCATACGTTTATCCCTCCAAAAGAAACTCACCAAACGTGCTTCTTCATCAAGCTCAAAATCAAAGTAAAAATCGTTCTCATTCTCACGCCTTTTAGCAAAAATATTCATCAATGTTCATGCATCACACCCATCAATAAACTTCAACTTATCTGTACCAAGTTTATTGTATGCATCCTTTTTACTAAATCCAAGAGCTGGGGAACCACCTGCTTAAGCCTTCAAAAACCTAAATGCATCTGCTATATTAATTCCCGAATCTACCAAATCTCGTAAAATCTTAAGAATATTTGCATTAAATTTTCTATGTGACTTTAACTAATGGATCTTATCACGAGGGCAAAGTACATGATTGTGAGCCATATTATGTTTAGTCACTTGTCATAACTCATCACCCTTCTTTTCAAAGAACACCATTGCCTTGCACCCAACCCGCAAGTTAAGCTTTGTGAACTCCTTACCAACAGCCCCAGGTCGCCTTTTAAATCCTTGTTTTGAACAAACAATTTCTCTCCCCTTTATTTCACCAGTGCTATATACTTTTCGGACATTATGCAACGTAGTTCCAAAACCTTTACTATAAGCATAGTCATTGTATAACTCATGAGCTTACTCTAAAGAGGCGGCACACTTGCCTAACAACAAAGATTCCGATGGTTCTGGTACAACAACTTTCGGCTTCCCTAAAATGATAAAGACATTCATTTCAGAACAAGTACCACTCATTCCAGAAACATAAATCATTCATCCTAAAACAATAAATATTCATTCCAAAACATAAACTATTCATCCTTAAAACAAATAACTATTCATTCCAGAACATAAAACATTCATCCTAAAACAATGATTATTCATTCTAAATCAATAACTACTCATCCCAAAACAACAACTATTCATTCCAGAACATAAACCATTCATCCTAAAACAATAGCTACTCATCCTAAAACAATAACTATTCATTCCAGAACTTAAACCATTCATCCTGGAACAATAACTATTCATTCTAAAACAATAACTACTCATCCTAAATGAAACACATTTAGATGATCAAAAGAATGAAACACACACAACCATTCATTCCAGAACAATAACTATCCATTTCAAAAAAAAACTCGTTCATCATAAGATATGCTTTGTTCTAAATAACACATTCAAACAATCATCTCAATGTCGAGCCTGGCAATTCCTCGTCCATGTTTAGGCAAAATTCCTTGTCCATGTTCTTGCAAAGTTCGTCCGCCATATCCGCAAGTTCCTCGTGGATACTGGGACAAATCTCTCCCTCCCTATTGGTTCAGATATACTCTTCGTTCGCCGACGAAATCGTCGTCGATCAAATTGATCAGCTACAAAGAAAAATTTCGGACAGAGGAGAGAGAAAGTGTCTTGTTCAATAAGTTTTGTATTTTTGTACAATAAGTATGTTATTTGGGGCGCCTCGTTTTTTGGGCTTTGAATTTTTTTTTCCAGAGCACGTGATATGGGCCGCGTTGGGCTTGATTTTATAAACACATGGGAAAATTTGAACGCTTGGTACCCCCGGGGTGCGGTAGTATTTGCGGAGCAACTATTTTCTTAAAATTTCAATAATTTTTCTAATTATGGCTGCTCAAGTTTAGACTTGTTTACAATCGGAAATGTGAGACCAATGTCATCTTTGGATTCATTCTCTGATTACAAGTTGAACAAAGTTTGATCGGCATAACTTGTGAGCTTTCTGAGTCTTTGATCGACACATTTATATCGATCTTTTGATTTCTTTTGCGTGTGTAACTCCTCATGTGAATGTTTTTGCCAAGTTTGTTGTGACACTCTTTGATTCTACATTGATATATGCATACATTGAAAATGATTGAGGCCTTCATTTGATTTAACTACATTAGAAAAAGGCCACCCCATTTCATTTGATTGATTCTTTTTGGTACCCCGCCTGAGCTTATAATCTGTTTTGTTGTGTAACCTGCATCATAAGCCATGTCACCCGGATTTTTCCCTTACCCAAGTAAGGACTAGTGGATTTGAATTTGTTTTGGCTGAATGAGTTATAATCGAAAGTAAGGTTGGGGGAGTTCATAGTACGAGTGGCTGGTGGGTTTGTTAAGTGTTGCCAAGTTCGAATTACACCCTGCTAATGTGTCTTATAAGATGTTTATTGTTTCCCTTGTTTTCTCAAGATTAAGCCTCATGTATTCAGAAGTTGAGAAGTGTTGCCAAAACCAAAATTCAGTAACTGTTGTGATTCATCAGTTCAAAGAAAAAAAAATGTGACAAAATTTGAATGAAAGGGAACTGAAAAAGGGAAAAGAAAAGCTGCAAATACTCAGTTAATTTTCTGATCTCTACTTGACATAAACTGAAAGTTTGGGTGAAACATTCTGGTGCATTGAGAAGTTGTTTTGAGACTGGGATTTCGGTGTAATGTTGGTCTGAGTTACTAATTTGGCAACATTGTTACTGAATGTTGGTTTGATTGCGTAGCGGTTTAAACTGCTAGTCCTTTTCCACAATCCACATTTTTCTTTAAATTCCACCCTTTGACCTCAGCCCCATTTCAACCTCAAAAGTCCTCATGATTATGCATGCATATTGTTCTTTGTAGAGGAGAAACGAGAGTCATGTCAAGGTCATTGCATTACATTCTTATGATATGGAGTTTTGAGCGACTCTTGATTCCCCTTTAAACACATGAGCGTTTCATTTATCCAAAGTGAGGGCCTGTTAACTTGTTTAATTTATGTTCATATGAATGAAATCAATTTTGAATTGTGCTGCAGTACTTGAGGAAAGTGCATCTTATTGTTTCTTATCTATTCTTGGGTAATCGATCAAACCTTCTTAAACCGTGCAAACTGTTTTGCAATGTTTTCTGCATTCTCTGTCTTAGCGTGTGTCGTAGTGTGTGACTGTGTGTTTGTTATGCTCTTATCCTGTGATTTGTCTTTGTAGCTTGTAGCTTCTTTTTGCCCTTTAATCTCTTTGATTCGATAATTCACCTTCTCTATAACTTATTTGTTCTTTGCTGGAGGACAAGAAAATATTTAAGCTTGGGGGTGTTTGATGAGCCCAAAAATACCTCTATATTTTATTATTCTTAATCTCGATTCTATATGACATTCTCGTAGTTTTAATTTCTTTTACGACGTTTTTCTTCCTCGGAGTGGTTACTATTGTAATTGTATTTTTGATGCAAGGAGAAGGATTTTTGTACACGAAATGACGAAAGGAGGAATATTAGTATTAGAATTTTGGGCCAACCCTATACGGAAGCCCACTTTCTTCCATCCAGTCCAAGTGCAAAAATACTTTTAAGAGCTGGTAACAAGAGAAACTGATGTCGGTTAATCAAAGTAAAAACAAACTACGTGGGCAAAGCATTATAAAAAGAGGAGAATATAAGGGATCTCCCATTCCTCATCCTTGGAGGGGGACATTTAGTTTCTCCAATATTATTTTCATTTGTACAAACAAACAACATAGATTAGAATTTGTATACAACTTTACCCAATCATTTACCATTCATCAGGCACTTTGTTTCCTTTTGTTTTGTTTGATCTTCTTGTCATGCATGTTTAATTTAGTTAGTTTACTCTTTGGTCTTTATGTGATTGTTCGATGACTATTGTCTATTGACCAGAGTTAAATTCGTCCGTAAATTAGATTGATTCCACTCTTTTTTTATTATGTTAAGAAAATCAAATAGTAATCGGAAATATATGTAACGTCGAAGTAGCGAATTTGTGAGAATGTAATTTGATTTCTCTTACTCACTAAATTGAATGAAGATTGTTTTAATGATATGATTATTTGATTATATGGTCGATTGGTCGTCGTTCGTATGTATGACTTGTTAGTCGACTTCTAGGTTTGTATGGTGAACCCGTAATCGTTGATTGTACAACCCAGAGTAGCACCGGATTATTGGACTTGTAATTAAAACTCCAAAATTATTGATTCATTGAGTTACACGAATCCAGCTTTTGTATTCGTGGCTTAAATTGACCTTTGTGTGTTCGTTATTGTAATTGGATAGTCGAGTCTAGAGAGCTTGTTCTAGATTGGTATTTGGTTAGATGATATTTCAAGAACTTGTTTGATTTATCGATTATATGGACATTATGGGTTGTAGGAACTTGTCGACGTTCATGGTCGATATTTAGATGTGTGTGAATTGGTTTTCGTTCAAGGATCAATTGCTATTTAGACACTACGTTGTATTCCCAAAATCATTGTTATATTATTGCTAGTTAATCGTAGTTAACTTAGTTTTGAAATTTCGATAACAAGGGTGTTTATATAATAAGGGAAATTGTTAATAGAAGTACATTGATCGACCCCTACTTACACTAACTACCATTTTATTGTTTAGGGATTTAATTATTTGGGTGGCCACGACATCACTCCACAAGCTCTGTTCATTTACACCCCGAGGATGGCTTTAATGGGATGCTAAACAGATACTTGAAACGCCTGAAAGGACAGATAGACCGTTACTGATAGATTAATAATACGAATTACTATGGGTTGATAAGGAATTTTGGAACAAAATTGTAGACTGAAAATGTTGTGTAAAGTTGATGGAAAAAGCTGTAAATTTTGTGATGAAAGTAAAAGATAATGGTGCAAACACACCAGAACCGAACCACCCAGGCTCTTGACCACAAAGGTTCTGCCACAAAGGCACAACAAACCACACAGGTTAAGTTGGAGAGAAAGGTTTCTCTTTGATAAAATTTGCCAAAAAAAACTGACTCCTCATTATAATTTGAACTCTATATATAAAGGCTGAGCTGATATCATGACCCTGCCTCCATTCATCATCGAAAGGTCTAGGATTTTTCGTACTAAAATGACGACGAAATGCAAAAAATAAATTATGAAAATGACAGGAATTAATTGCTACTGGCTAGTACAGGATTAGGTGGCCCTCTTCTTGTGCGTGTGACTGAGAAACGGCTCTTTTGCAGGTTCAAATGAGTTGTTTCTTATTCCATAAGATTCCAGCCGCTATGCAGGACCACTCCCTCAGCCACTTTGCTGACGCATGTGATAAGCTTGCTATTTTGGGAAAATTACGCAATAAAGAGTGAAAGTGCCGGCTGCTGATTGTTTTTAACCCCTTCTCCAGACATTTTCCCTTTTTTTTCCTGGGATAGAGTGTGACCAAGTATTGCAGTCCCTCATACGCAATTAAGGAGAGACCTTGATTCGAACCCTGGTTCAGACCATAATTAAATGCTAGTTGGAGCCCTTGATTAGGATATGAAACAATGGTTTTTGTTGAGGCTTGGTAAAGACACCACTTCTGTTTCATGGGATTTGAGCATACCCCTAGTCTTGACTCCTGTATCATCTTTCCTCGGTTGATTTGAGCTTGTCCTCAAGCTTGTATCTGTCAACTCTTCACTTTCATCCCCATAAAATAGACTCAGGTCTCCCACATTGAAAGTGCCATGTACTCCATAGTCTCTAGGTAATTCTAACTGGTATGCATTATCACCTATACTCTCCCACTCCCTTCAAATGGTCCAGATTATTCAAACCCATGCTCACAAAATCCTAAGTCACCCGTGAGACTTGTCTAACTTGTTTGACATGCTTAGCCTACAACAACAACAACAACAACATCCAAGCCTTATTCCCAAAATGATTCGGGGTCGGCCAACATGAATCGTCGTCTAAGAACCGTCTTATGCGCGCCATAAAATTTCAAAAATGTTGTGAACCATTTTGAAACATTGAAACACTTTCGGAAAGAGTTTTAGAAAGTCCTCAAAATAAGTAAAAAGTTTGAAAATGAGCGAAAAAAAATTTAACTTTGAACACCAAGTAAGGAAAAGTTTTGGAACAAGTTAGGAAAACCAAACAAAGAAACTAAAAATAGTCAAATTTAGTCCTCCACATGGATAGCGTCTCTCCACGCCGCCCTATCCAACACCATACTCTCTTCAAGCCCTAGGAAGCTCATATCACTTCTAATCACCCTCATCCAAGTCATCTTGGGTCTTCCCCGACCCCTACTAATATTATCACTTCCCCACCCTTCTACTCTTCTAACCGGCGCGTCACTAGGCCTCCTCCTCACATGACCATACCACCTCAATCGGTTCTCCATCATCTTGTCCGCGATGGGCGCAACCCCTACTTTCTCCCTAATAACTTCATTTCTTAACCGATCATGTCTTGTATGTCCACACATCCACCGTAGCATGCGCATCTCCTTCACACTCATCTTATGAACGTGAAACTGTTTCACGGCCCAACATTCCGTGCCGTATAACAGTGCCGACCTGATTGTCGTACAATAAAACTTACCCTTCAACTTATTGGGCATTCCTCGATCACACAGGAGCCCTGTGTCATTCTTCCACTTCACCCAACCTGATCTGATCCTATGGGCCACATCTCCATCTAATTCTCCATCCTTTTGAAGAATCGAACCCAAATATCGAAGAAATCCGATCCCTGAACAATCTTTCCATCCAACCTGATCGTCTCTGTCTCCGTTCGTCTACTGCCGCTGAACTTACACTCCAAATATTCGGTCTTGTTTCGGCTCAACCGAAACCCTCTAGACTCCAAAGTGTGCCTCCATAGTTCCAACCTCCTCTCCAAATCCTCTTTCGTCTCTGAAATCAACACTATATCATCTGCAAACATCATGCACCATGGTATACCATCCTGAACTGACCTCGTCAATTCGTCCATGACTATAGCAAAAAGAAACGGACTAAGTGCGGACCCTTGGTGCACTCCAATTGTAATAGGGAACTCTTCTGACTTCCCTACACTAGTCCGTACACTCGTGCTAGCTCCCTCATACATGTCCTTAATGATGTTAATATATTTTTGCGGAACTCCTTTCTTAGTTAGAGCCCACCAAAGCACTTCCCTCGGTACCTTATCATAGGCTTTCTCCAAATCAATAAACACCATATGTCGGTCCTTCTTCCTATCCCGATACGTCTCCATAGTCTGTCTTATGAGATGAATTGCCTCCACAGTAGACCTCCCCGGCATGAATCCAAATTTGTTCTCCGAAATCTTCACACTTCTTCTTAATCTATGCTCAATCACCCGTTCCCAAAGTTTCATTGTATGACTCATCAACTTGATCCCGCGATAGTTGGCACACACCTGAACATCCCCTTTGTTCTTATACAAAGGGAGCAAAGCGCTCTTCCTCCACTCCACCAGCATCTTATTACCACTCCAAATCTTGTTGAAAAACGTCGTCAACCATTCCACACCTTTGTCTCCTAAACACCTCCAAACCTCAATAGGTATGTCGTCTGGCCCCACTGCTTTCTTCTGTCCCATCTTCTTTAAAGCCATCCTCACCTCTCCCTTCTGAATTCTCCGCATGAACTCCCGATTAATAATACCCCGATGAATGTCCACATTTCCAATATCATTCACTCGATCGCCATTGAATAAGGTATCAAAGTACGATCTCCATCTTTCCGTAATCTCTTTATCATCAACAAGGACTCTTTGATCGACATCCTTGACGCATTTCACCCTACCAATGTCCCGAGTCCTCCTTTCCCTGATACGTGCAATTTTGTAGATATCCTTCTCTCCTGCTTTGGTATCCAATCTTGTATAGAGGTCTTGGTTCATCTTTCCTCTTGCATCTCTTACAGCTTTCTTTGCTGCTCTTTTTGCCTCCTTATACTTCTCGTAGTTCTCCTCACTTCTATCTTTCCCCAAACTCTTATAATATTTCCGCTTGTTCCTTATCGCTTGTTGCACCTCCTCATTCCACCAAGATGTATCCTTACTCGGTAGAGCTTTCCCCTTAGATTCACCGAGAACCTCTTTTGCTGCCTCTTTTACCTTATGCGACATAGTAACCCAAACTGAGTCTACATCTCTTTCCATACTAGTTGACCACACATCCGTCCCATCCATCTTCTCCAAGAAAGCCTCCTTGTGATCTCCTTCAAGTTTCCACCATTTGATCCTTGGTTCTACTTGTGGCCGCCTCTTCCCAAACCATCCCTTAACTCTGAAATCCAATACCACCAATCTATGTTGTGTAGCCGCACTCTCCCCAGGTATCACCTTGCAATCCGTAAAACTCTTGCGCCAAGCATTCCTCACCAGAAAGAAATCAATCTGACTCGCATTATTTCCGCTCATGTACGTCACCAAGTGAGACTCTCTCTTCTCAAACCACGTGTTCATTATACCCAAGTCATATGCCAATGCAAAATCCAAAATGGCCTTTCCTCCTTCATTTTTCGACCCATAGCCAAAACCTCCATGTATGCTTAGCCTACATGGAGGAAATTCAAATCTTTTCCATATATAGTTTTACTTTATTCAAACGTGGTTACCCAAATTTACCAGATTATTTGGTACTACTCTAGGGCGTAATTGATTTTATAGATTATTATTTCCTTTCTTATTGAGTTTTTAATAAAATATTTTCATTTTAATGTCTATGTATCGAAATTGCCTGATTTAAGTAAGAGCAAATAGACAGATTTTTTAATTAGAAGTTATGATGTAGCAAATGACATAATCGCATGTGGACGCAAAAAATTTACACTAAATATTTTGCCTATTAATTAATACTAGTTTAATACCCGTGCAAAATTGCACGAGCTGTTAAAATGAGATTGTTGGCCATAAGATCTTATTTATAATGTGATGATGATATATTAATTTTAACAGATTGACCAATGTGTGTTAATATGAATAAGATACAATACATGACATTAGACCTATCTATAGCTTCGATCACCAACCTCGTAACTCGATTTGATCCAACCCGTCTTTTATTATCAACGACCCATATTGACATAGACTCGTTATGATTTATGACCAACAAATTTTTGGGTCAACCAGCCTGGCCCGTTAGCACATACACTTTAATTAAGATAAAAAAAAGTCGTATTAAGCTCATATGGTAACTCATCGGATCCAACCCATTTCAGAGTAATAAACATGTTTTTATGACTTGTATTACCCTATTAACATCAACACCTTTTGACCCGCATGTTATTTGGGTTGAACCTAACCCGAGTTGTATAATATAATAATTCACGAACTAATTATGATCTTATAAT
The DNA here is from genome assembly GCA_963680865.1 of Spergularia marina. Taxonomy (NCBI): domain Eukaryota; kingdom Viridiplantae; phylum Streptophyta; class Magnoliopsida; order Caryophyllales; family Caryophyllaceae; genus Spergularia; species Spergularia marina. The sequence continues at coordinate 18,389,427 of OY804548.1, read as the reverse complement.
TATATTTAAACTTTGAAAATTATAAGTGCGACTAAAATTTTGGTACAACGAATAAAATTGCGAAAGATGGTAAATTTTTGTGTATATTTCGACATAATTTGACACTATCTTCGTATTTTTTTACATATTTTTGAACCAACATGTATCTTACCAAACCCATCCATTTGACATGTCTACACGATATATGTATACTTGTTCACCCGCGCGCGGCAATAACTACAATAGTTGTTCTCCCACGCAATAACTACTATAGATGTTCACCCGCTTAATGTCAACTATAGATGTTCACGCGCGCAATATCAGCTATAGTTGTTCTCCCGTGCAAAATTACACAAATTGTTATATAATATTCACGATAACTTTGTTTTATGCTACTCCCTCTGTCCTCTCCAAACGCCCTATGGGAAACTTGACCCGATCCGTTGGCGCGATTAGACCTTGAGAAAAAATCTTGATGGAGTTAAACCCGAAATTCCATTAGATGATTTTAAAAACTAATTATGCTCTTGTAGATCATCTTACATTAGAAGGTAACGTTTTCATGTACAAAGTAGGAGGCCCGCTGGGAAGGTCAGCTTACTAGCTAAGAATATTTAAGGTTATCCCCGAATGTTTGTTTACTTCATTGAATATATATTATCTAAAACCTGTCGATTATGTTCCCAATTCGTTCAATATGTGAAGTTTTTTTAGAGTGAGCCAATAATTTATCTTTGAGAGTGAACAAAACTGTAAATTTGAGTTGCTCTGTATAGAAGACTTGAGATCTTGTGAGTTGAATTGTACCCGTTAGCCGTTAGCATGGGAGTTGGTTTGGCTTATCGCCGAAATTGGATTGGCCGAAATTGGATTGGCTAATAATTTGAGTTGCTCTGGCTTATTGATGAAATTAATATAATAATTCATGAGATTATGTTCAAAGAACCAACATGATTCACAATACTTATCATCCAGATTTCAGTAAAATCAACTCCTAATCCAACTCGTAATTCCGTTCTGCTATGTACGCTTTTGGAAACAATATTGTCTTTTCCCACATCTAAATTGGCCACATCGGTCAGATATTGAATTGTAGATGTTACCCCAATGAGGAAGCAACAGGTAAACTGGTTCCATAACGTCTTCAATTTTGGGATGAAACTGCAAAACACGGAGATTTTTCTACTAAGGACCAAAATCAGAGAGATGATGTATTCATTTAGTTTGTACATACCAAATCTCAAAAAAAAAAAAAAATGGAAGATGTACTCATTTGTATTAAAATAATAATGCGTTGTGTACTTGTGTGGCCATGTCATTGTGGAAAGAAAACCATCAAATTTGAAACAGAGCAAAACTTCTGTGCTTCCCCATGTATCAGACGATGCTACTGAAGTTAATGTACTTCTTTACTTCGCCATGTGTCAGGTGCAACTGAGGTTACTTTGTCTGCTACGGGTATCTGAAAGGGTAATGATTCTGTGTTACACCATGAGCACAAGTGCATCAATTTGGATTCCTGTGATGACAGTAGAGAAAGTGCACAGGAGATGTCCAGGGGTAGAAAATATTCTGGACATCGCAGGTGCTAATTCAATCAAGAAACAAAAACCATTTCACAGATCAACTAATCGTCGTATTTCTAAAATCATGATCAAGCAAACTCGTGTCCCTTGTGGTCGATTTATACTATGATGGATAGTGGTCTGGTTATATATCATATAGGAAACAACTTTTTGGTCTCGCTAACCTGCAAAAACATTTAAGAAAATAGTGACATAATGCTCAAATTGAAGATGTTCAACTCTTGAAAATTTTCTATTTGCTGATGATGGTCTTGTTATATACAACCGCGCTTGGCTTGTCTCCTTCTTCGATCGAATCCAAGGAGGTCCTGTTTGCACCTTAAATCGCTCATTAGCTTCATTAGTCTGCGATCAGAACTTAGCTTTAGCCCTGCTCAACTTGCTTGAAATTCGTCCCGATCATAATATTTATTTGCCTACATTCAAAGCAATGACGAATACCGTAAGGTAGCGTTTGGAAACAAGAATTTGAAAATTTGTAATCATTTCAATTCCATAATTTGAGAATGTGGAATTCAAATATAAATCAAATGTTTGGGGAGGGTGGGATTTCAAAATGACACCTATTGAGGTGTCATTTGTTTTTTGCCTAATTGGATTTGATACAAATTCTAAAGGATTTGACACAAATCCAAATTCTCAAATTATTGAGTTCCCAAACATGGGATTTGTGTCAAATTTGGATTTGAGAATCAAATTCTTGTTTCCAAACACTCTCTAATATGAATGATTACAAATTACAAAATAAAAATAATTAATACAGGAGGATTTCTGCAAATATAATCGGATACAATTGTAGGTTAGGCTATATAGAACATGATGAAAGTTATTTAGCCTCTAATTAGACTCCTCTAATTAGTACTTAATTACTCCTAATTAAGTTTAGCTAGGAATCTTTAGTTGCATGTAAGATTAAAGCATAAATAAGGTAATAAAACATGTTTTTATACCTTAATTAAAAGGAATTTTGACCTTCCTTCAAATGAAGGATCTTGAGCTGCAAATTATTGGGGATCCTCCTCCTTAATCTTGAGTTTCCAAGTTAGGAACCCTCCTCCCCTTGATCCACCAAAGAAGCTCTCCAAAAAATCTCACTAAAAGACCAGTTTTTATGAGATTTTAACCCTAAAACCTTATATATAATTAGCCAACAAATTAGCTAATGATATATTAGGCTTAGATAAGTGTTTTGATCAAGTTTTCATTGACATGTAATGAAGAAAACTTGATTTAGAAGGTGTTGTAACTTGGCTGATTTTTTTTAGAGAAAATGAAGGTTTTTCTCTCAAATCCTCTCTCTAAAACAAGTTGTATTTCTGAAAAATGATGTAAAATTGTGTGTTTTGACCATAAAACACATTATATATAGTGGTGGTGGCAAAATGACTATTTTGCCCTTACTAAATATGCCCCTTAACATCTTATTTTACAATTTGGGTATAATTTATACACTTATTTCTTTAAGTGTTAGTTAATTATTATATCTCTATATAATAATTACTAATTACATCATTTTAAGCTAAAATTACAACTCTTTGTAATTTAAATAGCTAATTCTCAATTTTGACAATTTACACAAAAACCATAATTTATTCGACCTGAGTTCCGAACTCATAAAACACTATCCGATATAATCAGTTAACTCTTTAACTGATACATTAGGGTTTATATTATATTGTATTAAATACAAATATAATATCCTTTCGAGAAACTATCTTTATCGGTGTGACCGAGAGGGATCAGTTGATTACCGCCGTCAAACGACAATAACGTCAAACTCTAGCCAGCCAAGCGTTATTGATTTACGTTAATCAACTGACTTAGTATATATAATATATCCCAGGCTTATTCCTAATTAGATTTAATTAGTCAACGCATTATTGTCGGAGGTAGGGGTGATGATGAGCCGAGCTGAGCGCGAGCCTAGCTGAGCTCGGCTCGAGCTCGACAAGCTTGAAGTGCAGCTCGGCTCGAGCTCGAGCTCGTCGAGCTTTAAAATTTGAGGCTTGAGCTCGCATTTGGGTAGCGAGTTCGAGCTCGGCTCGCGAGCTTGAAAAAAATCGTTTGGAGCGTCTATTCATGTACGAGTTGGATAGCATCAATCGGCAAAGTTATGAAAAATTCAATATACAAACTCCATCTACTTACTGTTTTACAAAGGACTGCATACTCCAAAAACAAATAGGATTTAAGGGGCATTCATTCATTCAATATGCAATACAAATTATAAAACAACAGATACAAGCAGATAGTATGATCAAACAAAAAAACATAAATATCCATGAACTCCATTCGTCTATGTTTATAGCATAATTCTTTAACAAAACCCTAAAAAAAATTAAATGAAGAAAATTATACCTTACGGTACAATGTGTGGCTCCGAGAATCCTGTTGGCGGCACGTTGATGACTGACGTAAAAAATGCGATGAGGCAGCGGCAGGGATCCTTTTAGAGTTTGCTTGGGGGTGGTTATGGAGACTGTTTTGTGGTTGAAAAATGAAGATGGATAAATGATGGAGAACGTGAATTGTGTTTTTTTTTTTTTCAGGGAGAATATGAGGAGGTTTTGGTAAAGACTAAAGACCCTAATTTTTTATATATAAAATGAAATAAATATTGGAGTTGTATTGGAAATTGAAAGTTTGAAACTTTCATACTTATTTAAAATATTTATCATCAACTAAATTAATTATATTTGATGATAAATATAAAAAGAAAATATTTCTAATATCGAGTTGCTCACGAGCCTTTCGAGCCGAGCCAGGCTTTGCTCAGATTGGCTCGTAAAAACCTCGAGCCGAACTCGAATTCGAGTCGAGCTCATACGAGTCGAGCTTTGACCGAGCTTTAACCGAGCCGATCTCGAGCTTCTCGCGAGCCGGCTCAACTCATTATCACCCCTAGTCGGAGGACACCTACTCCAACAATCTCCCACTTGTCCGAGACAAGTCATGCGTTACCGATTCTCTTGTCCGTTATATCTCCCACTCAATGCGAAGTATCTTTCTGGTCGAACTTGCATTGGATCTTTATCAAAAGTGGTTTTCTCAATCTGGATTATGACTGTCTGACCGGAATATCTATCATAGATCTCTTCCGAGCGTGGCCACGCATTTCCAGTCACAATTCCTCGAGTGGCTCAAAGATATTATACCCTGACGTGGGTGGACAATCCCTTATTGACTTATTTTCTTTGTTTCATACAGTCGGTATTGACCCAATAGATGCCCTTTTAGCCTTCTTTTACGGCACGACTTAGGACATAAATTAAAGTCACCGCCTACTGCATAAACTCAGACAAACAATCTCAGGTCGAAAGAATCGACTAATAGGAATAATATAGATTGCCTTGTCACGACCAGACACAAAGGTTCTATAATTGATCAAATGTCTGACAGAGTTTCATCTACAGGCTGTCTATGTAATCGGTTATTCATCTCTATAAATCCATGACCATTGAACTAGTCATCAACTGACTTACAATCTAATCAATTAAGACGTCACCTCATTTTATGACTAAAGACAAAATACACTGTTAATCATGTTCACTTAATAGGGTTCAAATCGTCTCCACGACCTATTAGGAATCAACAGAGCATATATATAATTCAGAATTTGATTAAAACTGATTTAATAAAAGAGTTTAATAAAACTTAAAACGATGAATTTAATTATCATATATGTAAAAGGTAATACACTTATTAACTATTACAACATATAATCTAACACATGTCAGGCATACGCCTCAAACCCATCGCGGCAATATGACCATTGTGTTTAGCCTGTGATAATGGCTTGGTTAAAGGATCAGCGATGTTATCGTCTGTCCTAACCTTACAAATCAATATATCTTCTCGTTCCACAAAGTCTCTAATTACATGGAACTTCGTTCCTGAGTACATGTCTAGATTTGTCACTAGATTTAGGCTCTTTAGCCTGAATTATTGCTCCACTATTGTCGCAATAGACTGTTATAGGATCCGCTGCTGTAGGGACTACATTTAATCCTTCCAGGAACTGCCGGATCCAAACTGCCTCTTTTGCAGTTTCTGATGCTGCAAGATACTCAGCCTCCGTTGTAGAATCTGCAATCACCGATTACTTGGTGCTCTTCCAGCATATGGCTTCTCCATTCAGTATGAAAACATATCCTGATTGAGATTTTGAATCATCTCGATCTGTTTGGAAACTAGCATCCGCATAACCCTTTACACGAAGCTCAGAATCCCCTCCAAAAACTAAGAACGTGTCTTTAGTCCTTCTTAAGTATTTAAGGAAGTTCTTAACGGCTATCCAGTGGCTCTCGCCTGGATTGGCTTGGTAACGACTTGTCATACTTAAAGCATATGACACGTCAGGACGCGTACACATCATAGCATACATGATCGAACCGATTGCGGAAGCGTAAGGTATCGACTTCATGCGTTCAATATCCTTAGGATCAGTCGGGCACTGAGCTTTACTCAAAATTATCCCACTTCCCATAGGTAAAAAGCCTCTTTTAGAGTCTTTCATATTGAACCTGTCAAGAATTTTATCAATATAAGTTTCTTGACTTAACGCTAGTATTCTTTTTTATCTATCTCTATAGATCCGAATACCTAGGATGCGTTGCGCTTCTCCTAAATCCTTCATCTGGAAATGTTTCCCGAGCCAGTCCTTAACGGAGTTAAGCATGGGGATATCATTCCCAATGAGTAATATGTCATCTACATATAGGATTAGGAGAGTTACTTTACTCCCACTAAATTTCATGTATAAACAAGGTTCCTCGACACTTCGGGTGAAACCATTTTGTTTAATCACGTGGTTGAACTGATGGTTCTAACTCCGAGATGCTTGCTTAAGACCATAAATGGATCTCTTAAGGTTGCAAACTTTCTTAGGATTGTTTGGATCAATAAAACCCTCAGGTTGTGTCATATATACTTCCTCTTCCAGAATCCCATTTAGGAAGGCGGTTTTAACATCCATCTGCCATATCTCATAATCATGAAAAACAGCAATCGCTAAGATTATCCGAATAGATCTAAGCATTGCAACTGGCGCAAAGGTGTCGTCATAGTTTAAACCATGAACTTGCGTGAAACCTTTAGCTACCAATCTAGCTTTGAAAATATCTTGATTTTCATCCATGCCGGTCTTGATTTTAAAGATCCATTTGCACTGAAGAACCTTGGTTCCTTCAGGCAAGTTAACCAAGTCCCATACATGATTCTCGTACATGGAATCTATCTCGGATTTCATTGCCTCTAGCCATTTAGCAGAATTCGGTCCAGTCATGGCTGCTCTGTAGGTTGTAGGCTCATTACTTTCTAGAAGCAAAAAGTGATCACCACCATCCTCGATCACACCAAGGTATCGATCTAGTGGGTGGCTTGATCTGCCTGACCTTCTAGGAGTGGAGAATGGAACCACAGAGTTAGACGATTCAGGAATGTCTTCTGGCAAAACATCCTGAGCCTCATTTTGCATTTGTGGCTCTTGAACTTTGCTAAGTTCAAATTTTCTCCCACTCTGTCTTTTAGAAATAAATTCATTTTCTAAAAAGACAGCATCTCGAGACACAAAAACTTTGTTCTCTAGACGATTGTAGAAGTAATATCCTCGAGTCTGTACAGGATAACCTACAAAGATACATTTATCAGATCTTTGTGCAAGCTTATTGTCAGTCTTGTTTTTAACATATGCTTCACAACCCCAGATCTTGATAAATGAGAGGTTAGGAACTTTTCCTCTCCATAACTCATATGGAGTTTTCGGAGCTGCTTTAGTCGGACATCTATTGAGTGTGAAAATGGCAGTTTGGAGAGCAAAACCCCAGAATGAATCAGGAAGCTCGGTCTGACTCATCATTGATCTTACCATATCCAACAGGGTACGGTTTCTTCTTTCGGCTACACCATTTAATTGTGTTGTACCAGGAGGTGTAAGCTGTGATATGATTCCACAGTCTTTCAAATGAATATCAAAGTCATTACTGAGATATTCACCTCCCCGATCTGATGGTAAGGTCTTGATCTTCTTTCCTAATTGGTTTTCTACTTCCTTTTGAAATTCTATAAATTTCTCAAGTATCTCACTTTTGTATTTGATTAGGTAGATGTAGCTGTATCTACTAAAATCATCTGTAAAATGACAAAGTAGTCATAACCACCTCTGGCAGTGATTGTCATTGGACCGCAAACATCTGTATGAATGAGGGCCAACAAATCACTAGCTCGTACTCCTTTTTCTGAAAAAGGTGCTCCAGTCATCTTGCCTAAAAGACAAGATTCTCATGTTCCATATGATCCAAAATCAAATGGTTTGAGAACTCCATTGGCTACGAGTCTCTCAATGCGTTTTTCGTTTATATGCCCTAAACGACAGTGCCAAAGGTAGGATTGATCGGGATCTCCTATTTTGAGCTTTTTATTTGCTACATGATAGACCTCATTTTTCAAATCTAAAACGTAAATACCGTTTATAGATTTGGCTGTTCCGTACACCATATCATTAAACAAGAAGGTACAACTGTTGTTTCGTATTGAAAATTCAAAACCTTCAGTGTCTAAAACAGAAACCGAAATTATATTCTTACTTAGAGTTGGTACAAAATAGCAATTATTTAAATACAACTCTAGCCCTGAGGCAAGTGACAGAATATACGTTCCTACTGATATGGCGGCTACTTTAGCTCCATTCCCGACACCGAGGTCAACTTCACCTTCTGCCAGCTGACATGCCTTCGTCAGCCCCTGCAAGTGATTACAAAGGTGAGATCCACATCCAGTGTCTAATACCCAGGACGTGGTACTTGCATAATTAATGTTTATCATATATATACCTGGTTTCGACTTCTTCTCCTCCAGATATTTTGGGCAATTTCGCTTCCAATGGCCGAAATTTCCACAATGGAAGCATTTCTGTTCAGGTGTCGTGCCTCTCTTAGCAATAAAATTGTTGCCCGAAGCAACTTTTCCTTTTCCTTTGCCACGCGCGGATTTCTTACCCTTCCCCGCACCCTTCTTGAACTTCCGCTTTTGTTTTACCGCCATGGATAAAACATCTCTATTCGCGCTCCCACTTGACACCAAATCCCTCTCATGTTGTACAAGCATGGCATGCAATTCATGAAGATTTTTCTTTAAATCATTCATGTTGTAATTCGTCCTAAAAGGACCGAATGTTGCAGGCAAAGAATTAAGCAGACGGTATACCGCAAAATCTTCAGAAATTGGGCAACCTAACTTTTCAAGAGTTTCAACATTTTCAATAAATTTGAGAACATGAGGACCAACTGGTTGGCCCTTTCAGAGCTTAGTCTCAAATAAACTCGAAGCTGCTTCGTATTGAAGTATTCGCGGCTTTTGCGAGAAACTAGTCGTTAGCCGAGCGAATATTTGATATGCACTGAAATTAATCATGCGTTTCTGTAAATGCGGGTGGATAGCAAAAATCAATACATTCTTAATCTGGTCATATTCATGCGCGTACTCTTGATACATTTGTATCATTTTAGGGGTGGCGTCAGGACCTGGAGCAGGAATCGGGGGTTCATATAGAAAAACGTTGTTTTCTATCAGATTGAAGGGCTAATCGCAGGTTTAACTCCCAATCAGTAAAATTGCTTCCATCCTCCTTTAGTTCATTCTTTTCCATAAAATTATGAAGCCAGGAGTCTTTGGATATTACTGAATTGGACGTTTGAGTCATTTTCGAATTTTAAACTACAACATGGGAAAAAACAATCGATTAAATTCATTGTCAAATTCACATTAAAATAATTATTTGTGAATTTAGGCATTTATATAATGATCTCTCTTAATTATATAAATGATTCCAAGATCCGATCTTATATAAATTTAGGTACGCGGAGGGCGATACATCCCAAATTTATGTAATTTCGGTGAACCAACTCATGATTGACTCTACACTTGGAACTCTCGGTTGATCGATTTCAACTAAATCAATCCTTTAGTCCCGGATTGCAAGACTTGTATTGCAAATCACGTCAAGATTAAACCAAAAATCACTCGTAATAACTCTTTATTAACCTACTTCCCCAAGGTAAAAAGGAAACACCCCGCTAGGGCGAGCGTAGGGGTGAGCATGAACGGGTACCCGCTCCAAAATCATGGACCCGGACCCGGACCCGTTTCTAACGGGTCCTAAAAATTAGGACCCGTACCTGGACCCGTTGACAACGGGTCCTAGAAATTAGGACCCGGACCCGGACCCGGACCCGTTTATAGTCATAATGGGTAGCGGGTACCCGTTTAATTTTAAGGTAACTTAAAGGTAACCATGCAAATGCAATGGTTCCTTAAGTTTAGACCAACTTTGAGGCCCAAGTACTAGAAGAGTCAAGCAAGAGTGTATATTTATAAGTGAAGGGTTTGTCCACTCTTTCCTCCATGACCAATGTGGGACAAATTTTTTTTTTTTTCCACTCTTATAAGCTTAATCAACTTACTTAGTTCGACCATGAATTCGGACTACGTAAGTGTATTATTTGAGAAAATGTCATCAAATAACTCTTGTATATCATGTTGCTAGCTTTTCGTAAACGCTAGTTGCAACCATTTTTGACTTCGTATGTCAAATCTATGATCGAAACAAGAACACTAGTTACACAAATAATGGACATCTTAATTAACAATCACTTCTCCATTAGCTATGATAAAAATTGAGAAAATTATATACATGAGCTATATAAAAGCTAATAATCACTTAGCAATATCCAAATAGTTAGTAATTTTATTACATTAGCTTAAATAATTGGTGATTTGGATTATGTTTACTAGGTTGGAGTATTTTATCTTATTAGCTAAGTAATAGTTTTTTGCAATCACATAATATACATGGTGCAGTATGTATTAATAGTTTCATTAGAATGTCAAAGTAATTAGCAATGTGTAGAATCCATTTCTATATATTGTATGTATTTGTTGGTGTTATGAATATATTCGTCGAGAAGCGATTTGCGCTTAACTCAAAGAGGATCGATGTCGTTACGGGTCATGGTCAATGTGTTATGTGTCGGAAATGGTGCCTACTAGTGTCAATGTATAGAATGGAATATGAATTACACATTATGTTTACATTTTTATTGACTATGGTACACTCAATAACATTATAAACTCTTATATATACTAATTTTTAAGCTATCTCGTCTTTTGTAATTTGTAATGATCGTCATAAGTGACATTGTAATTATTATAGCATATAGAAATCTATATATACTAATCACTTGGGTAACTTAACAAAATCACGAAGCGATCATTAGGTTTTTATTATTGATTTATATTATTTTCTCAATTTTGGTCATAACTCATTGATAAGTGATTATTAAGTAACATAGCCATCCATTTTATGAGTAAGTAGTGTTCTCGTGTTCATCGTAACTTTCACATACAAATTCGAAAATGGTCGAAACAAGCGTTCATGGAAAGCTAGCAACACGATCTACAAAAGTTATTTCCGGGATATTCCTCAAATAACACAAATAACTAGTCGAAATTTAGTGTCAAACTATGTAGGTTGACAAAGTTTATAAGAAAAATTAAGACTTTGTCCCACATTGGTCATGGAAGTAAGAGTGATCAAAGTTTTCACTTATAAATAGACCCCTTTGAGTGGTAGATGTAGTTCATGGACTTCAAGTTTGGTCAATTTTATTAGACTATGCATTTGCATGGTTATCTTTGAATTGATTTTTTACTTGAATTCTATAGTTTTTTTTATAAATTTTTTTTTTTTCAAGTCGTTGACTTATACGGGTACGGGTACCCGTTTAGACCCGTTGAGCAACGGGTACCCGTTTGAACCCGTTGAGCAACGGGTACCCGGCGGGTAACGGGTCCAAAATTTTAGGACCCGGACCCGGACCCGTTGCCAACGGGTCCTAAAATTTTGGACCCGGACCCGTACCCGTCCACAACGGGTCCGGTTCTGGACCCGCCAGGTCCTAAGCGGGTCCGGGTTCGGTTCCGGTTACCCGCTTTTTTTGCTCACCCCTAGGCGAGCGTGCCCCTAATGAACAAGGGTTGCATAGGCGTGAATTGTGGAAGGACTAAATCTCAATTTTACATTTTAGTTAGAGATCTTGTCATATTTTATCTATCGCTTTTAAGTGAACTAATTCTAGCGAGTCGCGGATAATGAATATGACAATGTGGGATTACGTTTGGTTATAATTGTGCAAAACTTAAACCAAGCATGCATCAAATAAATCCAAGTCCTAGTATGGCCATAAGACTAGAACCTAACAAAAGCAGTTAAACCTAAACTAGGCTTCAAAGGCTCCGTCTTCACTTCGGTCTCGATCCGCCAACCATTGGCTCCGTGAAAATGCCGATCTTCAATATAAACAAATGTACGTATTGACTATCCTATTATACATTTTGAAAAAAAAAAATTAAAGTATTACAAAACGGCGATACGAGATCGCAATTATTACAAACCAATCGGATACCGTCCTTATATTTCGGTACAGTACCGATACTATAGTACTCTATGGCCATACTATACTTAGAATCATGCAAATAAGACCGAAAATTAGATTTTCAACTTTACAGTACAAGCAACCCGTTAAATTTAGGAATTTCTGATTCTAACTTATTAGAATCAATAATCAACACTTAAAACACCTTTTAAGTTTAAACTAACCACCAACTAATTAGTTTTTCAATATTTAGTCTCCACTAAAATTGAATTTATTAGTTTAATTTGATTATGCTTGCTAACTATTTGTCCAAAAATCACATAATAAACCCGAAAATATCTAAATAAATCATAACTTATTATGAAAAATTTTAGAAATTATTTCATTAAGTGATTTAAGCTCACAGCCAGTAGCCAATTAAGGACAAAAATTTTGCAAATTATTTTGGTCATTTTCTCTTAAGAAATCAACTTTCCACCATTTATATCATTAATAACTAATAACAAATGGCCAATAAAATTATGAAATAATTTCTGGAAATTATACTCATTATAATTCTGGAAAAAATTATAAATTTATTAAATTAACAAAATAAACATGCATGTTAATCTAATTACCAATTAATTAGAAAATAGCATAAATCTTGTAAAAACAACCAAAATTAAGCAAAATTAGCAAATAAATTCCTAAAATACCATAGTTTCGGTTGAAGCATCCACATGCCCAAAACATCACATGCAACTTTAGTTTGTATGATAAACCAATTTTTATCATTAAAAATTAATTAAGTTACTAATTAACCTAATTAAAGCTTAAAATTAACATGCAACTTAAACCGATGCTCTGATACCACATGAAAGTTATTTAGCCTGTAATTAGACTCCTCTAATTATTAATTAATTACTCATAATTAAGTTTAGCTAGAAATCTTTAGTTTCATGTAAGATTAAAGCATAAATAAGGTAACAAAACATGTTTTTATACCTTAATCAAAAGGAATTTTGACCTTCCTTCAAATGAAGGATCTTGAGCTGCAAATTATTGGGGATCCTCCTCCTTAATCTTGAGTTTCCAAGTTAGGAAACCTCCTCCCTTGATCCACCAATGAAGCTCTCCAAAAAATCTCACTAAAAGACTAGTTTTTATGAGATTGTAACCCTAAAACCTTATATATAATTAGCGCCAACAAATTAGCTAATGATATATTAGGCTTAGATAAGTGTTTTGATCAAGTTTTCATTGACATGCAATGAAGAAAACTTGATTTAGAAGGTGTTGTAACTTGGCTAATTTTATTTAGAGAAAATGAAGGTTTTTCTCTCAAATCCTTTCTCTAACACAAGTTGTATTTCTGAAAAATGATGTAAAATTGTGTGTTTTGACCATAAAACACATTATATATAGTGGTGGTGGCAAAATGACTATTTTGCCCTTACTAAATATGCCCCTTAACATCTTATGTTACAATTTGGGTATAATTTGTACACTTATTTCTTTAAGTGTTAGTTAATTATTATATCTCTATATAATAATTACTAATTACATCATTTTAAGCTAAAATTACAACTCTTTGTAATTTAAATAGCTAATTGTCAATTTTGACAATTTACACAAAAACCATAATTTATTCGACCTGAGTTCCGAACTCATAAAACACTATCCGATATAATCAGTTAACTCTTTAACTGATACATTAGGGTTTATATTATATTGTATTAAATACAAATATAATATCCTTTGGAGAAACTATCTTTATCGGTGTGACCGAGAGGGATCAGTTGATTACCGCCGTCAAACGACAATAACGTCAAACTCTAGCCAGCCAAGCGTTATCGATTTACGTTAATCAACTGACTTAGTATATATAATATATCCCAGGTTTATTCCTAATTAGATTTAATTAGTCAACGCATCATTGTCGGAGGACACCTACTCCAACACATGAATGCCAAAAAATAACAACAATATGAAAACTGAGAATGAAGATTTAGGATGAGGGTTTATAGAGTGAGCAAATTCATTTGTTAGTATTGCGTTTAGAGTTTATAGAGGGCACGTTCTCTTCTTAAAAGATTTGATTGGCAAGTTTATTTCCTATATTTTGGGCCGAGATTTGGCTTTTTTTTTTTTTATGCAATATGATGTTGGAGAGTATTTGTAGGCAATATCCATGGTCATCAGTTTTATGATTGATATTTTCTTTCCGCAATTTGCTGTTATTGAACATTTATTCCGGGAATATGTTGATCTTTACATGATTTGACGGGGGAATATGCTGATTTTGCGCATCAAATATCGAGATTATTGGCAATTTCCTTTTTTTAAGTGATTTTTTGACTAAAAAATAAAGTGTCGACGTCAAATTTGACATGGCATGAGGTGGCTGCTGAGATGGATAGGCTGAGAGGCTGCTAAATCTACCCGTAATGCTTAAATATATGATAATATAAGAATTGAAAACATAAAATAGGAAAAGGATTGATTTTGGAAAACCTGGACACTGATAACCGCGGGCGCGTCAACGCGCAGTCAGCGTCGTTGTGTGTCTCTCGCGAGCGCGACTTCTTCCACCGCGGGCGCGGTAAACTGCGTCGTCAGGCGGTTTTCAAACACTTGTATGTCCTTTGTTACTTGGCCAACTAAGGCTTATAACCACTTACCGGAAAGCTAAGATCATGAAGTTTCATCTCCAAGTGGTAGCGTAAAATCACAAGTAGTTTAAGAGATATGACCTTTCAAAGTCGACTCTTGCGCAAATATGCTCAAAATATATTCCAATGGCCACATTTTCTATCAAAACATTACAAAGCCACAATATATGAAATGTGGACCATAATCAACACAATATTCTCCTAATATTCATGTAAATCATATGAAATATCACTTGAAATCCTAACCTATCAAATTCCCCCATGCTTAGACCTTTACTTGTCCTCAACTACATACAACAACTCCAATGTGTCACCAAGGTCTTTTGAAAAACAACTGATACATGGGAGGTATGGGTCAAAGCTTATAATGGATGTTCAAGACTGTCAGGTCAACTTCCATCCTCAATATATTCTGAACTACTAAATATTTTAAAGAGGAAACAATTGAAAAGTAAAGTTCATGATCTAAGCTTGCTGAAAAGTGGTCATATGCCTTACTTGGTTAAATAACAAAGGAGATATGCTCGTTTTAAGTTGAGCTTTGCAGTTTTTACACGGGTATGCGGGGATGGCCGAATCTACTGTATTCCCCAAGCAATGCAAGTCCAAGAAATTTCTTGATAGATGGTTTATTATAATTTAGTTTCCTAATAATAAAGGAGCCTATGAGGTTTCCAACTTGTTGTTGAAGTTTCATAATTTGGGAGTTGGAATTAAGGAAAGATTCATTATCGATACTTACCTTAATCCTTAGAGTCTAGATTTGTCTAGTTAGTATAAATAGAGAGTCTTATTGTAATATATTAGAGGACATTGAGCTTTTGAGAATTAATATCGAAGAGTCGAAGGGAGTTTCCTTCACATCTTGGCCTTACGAGGTTTTCGTTTGGTTTGTGCCTTGTATCTTTATGATCTTGGTGCTTGCCTTTTGTTTGTGCTTTGTTTCTTTGTGATCTTAGTACAAATTAGTCTTAGTCTTGCGAGGATTTTAGGCTAATTCATATCCTGTATTTTTGGTTTTAACTTCCGCTGCGTAATAAACTTAAAAACACATAAAAATTAGAATAGATTTCAGTAAGTTTTACATCAAATTGGCCTCAGAGCTTGGTTATAATAAACTTCTATGCTTTATTAGTCTTGATTTTGGTTGACTGTGGCTTATCAATGCATTTTCAATTTCCTAAGTTTGATGGGTGGTAATTTTGAAGATTACATTAATTGGGAAAGAAAGATCGAGCGTAAATTCAATCGAATTGGTTTTGATGATCGTGAAAGATTCGATCATATATGAAACTTATTTTGGTGAGAGACGCGTTCCATTGGTCTGAAATTTTGAAGAAGCGACGCAAACATGAAGGCAAGTGCAAGATTCGTTCGTGGGAAGTACTCAAATCAAAGCTACGTAAAAGATACATGCCCAGGAAGTTTATAGAAGATGTGTGGTTCAAGAAGTCGTTAAGTGAGCATGAACAATCAAGTAGAGATCTTGTTTTCTTGGACATGTTGAAGGAACTTGATTGTATGCAAGATGACTAGATGAAAGTTAAAAGTGCATATATATTTTGAAAAACATGACTCATGTGAAGACAAAGAAGTGATCTTGCAAGAACAATCGCTGGTACATGATTTCATACAAATCCATGAGCATGAAGAGATTGAGATTATTGATCAAGCCAAAACATTGGATCTTTATAATACTTCAAAGGAGGAAAGCATGGATACTTTACAAAAGTCGTTTGAGAAAGAGGAAATAATGAGTTCCAATGAACATGAGCAGATAATTGAAGATGGGATAGATCACAACTTCCTACCATAAAATTGACAATGGAAGTTGTTACAAATATTATGTTGATCTCTATATTGATAAGGGATTTCATTAAGATGTCAAAGGTAAATCAAGATTGTCGTTGTGTCTCTACAAAGATAGTATCGAATTCAAAGATGAACCACATGAATGCAAACATTATTTTCGAAAGATTGTGCATCAAGGAGTGATTGGTATTGATATTGAAGATCATGGTGTTTTTAAACTCATCAAGTACATTGAAGATGATGAGTTAAAGGACTTGTGCATATGTTTAGTGATTCTGTTAGTTCTACTTCTCTTTGTGATCCTTGTATATGATCCGGGCGATTGTGAGAATGTGTCTCTCTACTTTAGGACTTCAGATTCAAGGACGAATCTTTTCAAAGAAGGGGAGAATGATACATGGGAGGTATGGGTCAAAGCTAATAATGGATGTTCAAGACTGTCACGTCAACTTCCATCCTCAATATCTTTTAAACTACTCAATATTTTGAAGAGAAAACAATTGGAAAGTAAAGTTCATGATCTAAAATTTCCGAAAAGTGGTCATATGCCTTAATTGGTTAAGTAACAAAGGAGATATGCCCGTTTTAAGTTGAGTTGTCCAGTTTTTACGCGGGTACGCGAGGACGGCCGAATCTAGTATATTCCCCAAGCAATGCCTTAATTCATTATTGATACTTACCTTAATCCTTAGAGTCTAGATGTGTCTAGTTAGTATAAATAGAGAGTCTTATTGTGATATATTAGAGGACTTTGAGCATTTGAGAATTAATATCGAAGAGTCGAAGGGAGTTTCCTTCAAATCTTGGCCTTGCGAGGTATTCTTTTGGTTTGTGCCCTGTTTCTTTATGATCGTGGTGCTTGCCTTTTGTTTGTGCTTTGTTTCTTTGTGATCTTAGTACAAATTAGTCTTAGTCGAGCATTCTTGCGAGGATTCTAGGCTAATTCATTTCCTTTATTTTCTGTTTTAACTTCCGCTGCGTAATAAACTCAAAAACACATAAAAATTAGAGTAGATTTTAGTAAGTTTTAGATCAGAAGCACAAGTAAGAATTAATATCTACCTATATCCTCTACTATAACAACCCTCCCCAACCATACTAGAAACATCTTCTCATCATTTAAACACCAAAACATCAACAATAACACCTAAAAATACACAAAAATCAGACCTGGGCAGAAGGTAAATAATTCATACAAATCACCATAAAACATTCCCAAATTTGTACTACATCATACTCAACTCACAACAAGGTACTACTCCAAATTTCATATAATTCCACCCATAAAAGTAACACTAAACAAGCATAAATCCTAATTATAAAGCCCTAAATTAAAATTCAATCATTCATGCATCAAAACCATCATAACCATGAATAGAACCTCAAGACAACCATCTCCACCATTGGAATCATGTTTTAATCCTCAATTGAACATGAAACTTGAAAGCCCTAATTATAAAATTATGAAAAAGGGGTAAGAATCTTACTACTCTTGATATAAAATCAAGAGGGACGAAAGGTAGGGAGTGGGGCGGTGATGGTGGTTGGTGGTGGTGCACGGTGGTATTTCGCAGGGACGAAGGGCGCGTTTCTCTTCTCCCGTCTTCTTCTCCTTTTCTTTTCTTCCTGCTTCTCTTCCTCGCATTATACGTACAATAGGGGGTTGGGGTTTGTTTTGCTTTATAGTTTTGTAGTTAAGTGAGGGATTTAGTAAGGGTGTTTTGGTCATTTTTCCAAACAGTTACCCAATTAGAAAAACGACCCAAAAAGGAAAGTAACTTTAAACCTCCCAAGATGTAAACTAGTAACTCTAAAATGAGAATATCCCAACGATCTTAATAATCTAAAAGTCCCAAAATTTTGGGGTGTTATAGTCTTCCCTCCTTAAAACAAAGATTCGGGAACGAATCTTTAAACCCACTCCTCAAGGGGTTTCACCCTCAACTAGTAACGTTGATCACATGATAGAATAAGGATTTAGAAGTAGTAGTACAGAGAAATGCTCATGGCATAATCGAAAGGTGTTTGAATGAACTCGGAGTAAGTATGCATTAAGCAACAATTCACACACACAAGTAACAAGTAATAACATAGCATATAGAGTCCGAGTGAGGGAAAGCAAGGCGTGCATGGCTCTCGTCCCCCTCAAAACAAAGGTTCGTCCCGAACCGAGAGTACATTAGTCAAAAAGGTGAGGGTACTTCTCACGCATAACTAATTCCACTTCCCATGTTGCTTCCTCAATGTTATTATTGCACCATAAAACCTTTGACCATATGTGTCTCAGCTCGTCTAGTTTTGGGCACCTTGGTGTCTAAGATTTTCAACGGTGCCTCTTCATATGTCATAGTTTCATCTAACTCGATGGTTTCTGAGTTCAACACATGAGAAGGGTAACTGACATAGCGTCTGAGTTGAGAAACGTGAAACACATTGTGGACCTTATTAAGGTTCGCAGGCAAGTCTAACTCATAAGCTACTTCTCTAATCCGTTTAGTCACCTTGTACAGACCAATGAACTTGGGACTCAGTTTCCCTTTCTTTCCAAACCTCATTACACCTCTGGTAGGTGACACTCGCAAAAGTACCATATCGCCCTCGTTAAACTCTATATGGCTGCGAGTCTTGTCAGCATAGCTCTGTCGTCTGTCCTGTGCAGCCTTGAGCCTTTCCTGAATGAGCTTGACTTGATCTGTCATCTCTTGAATGTAGTCTAGACCCAAGACTATTTTCATTTATGTCGTTCCAACAAATTGGACTCCTGCACTTTCTGCCATATAAAGCCTCGTATGGGGCCATTTTTATTGAGGCTTGATAGCTGTTGTTGTAGGAGAACTCTATCAAATCCAACTTATACTCCCATCCGCCTTGGAACTATAAGGCACAAGCATAACTTCCAAGGTCTGATTTGTCGTCTCTATTTGGTCATATGTGGCCGGGTGAAAGGCAGTACTCATGAGGAGTTTCGTTCCTAGGGCTTCCTGTAACTTTTTCCAGAATCAAGAGACGAAGCGCGCATCACGGCCAAAAACAATCTCTTTTGTTGTACTGTGGAGTCATAACACATGGTATATGTAGGCATCAGCTAACTGTTTCTTCTTCCACTTGCCTTTCATGGGTACAAAATGAGCGCACTTTGTCGATCTATCCACAATCACCCAAATCATATTGTTCCCCTTGGGTGTCCTAGGTAACCCTGGAATGAAATCCATGGATATGGAACTCCATTTCCATTCCGGTACTGGTAGTGGTTGTAATTTGCCTTGAGCTCTTTGTGCTCTCTCTTAACCTTTTGACAAATCAAACACCTAGACATGAAGTCATCCACATCCTTCTTCATTCCAAACTACAAGAACAACTTTCTCGAATCTTGGTATATCTTATCACCTCCTGGGTGCAATGAATATTTGCTAGCATGAGCTTCTGTTAAAATTTTGTTCCGCAGTGCAGTATCATCAGGTATGCAAACTCGGTCCTGAAATCATACCATACCATGTCCACACTTTTTGAACACTTCAGGCTCCTTTGCCATCTTATGCGTTATTATCTTGTCAGGCGACTGTAATTCCTCTATGTTGTCTCAGATATCGTCTCCGATGGTTGTTTTTCCTGAAGTTACTCCTGGTTCAGTCAACTGGACGCCAAAATTAAGGAATTCGTCTCTTAGTCTCTCTCTCTGAACTACCAATTGAACCGTATGTAGAGACTTCCTACTCAGTGTGACTGCTACGACGTTAGCTTTCCTTCATGATACTGTATTTCCATGTCGTAATCCTTGATCAATTCCAACCATCTTCTCTGTAGATTATTCAGCTCTTTCTGAGTGAATATGGACTTTAAACTCTTATGGTCGGAGAATATTTTGAATGTCACTAAAAATAGGCAGTGTCTCCACAGTTTTAAAGCAAAAATCACAGCAACTAGCTCCAAATCGTGGGTCGGCTAATTCTCTTCATAACTTTTGAGTTGCCTAGATGCACAAGTAATTACTCGTATGCTCTGCTTGAGCACACAACCCAAACCATTCTTCGAAGCTTCGGTGTACACCTCATAAGGTATATTTTCATTCGGTAGCGATAAGACTAGTGTTGTGGTTAGCTTGTCCTTCAGAGTTTGAAAGCCTTTCTCACAAGACTCATCCCATTTATATTTAGTGGTTTTCTTCATCAGTGTGGTCATTGGTTTAGCAATCTTAGAGAAATCCATCACGAACCTTCTATAGCAACCTGCAAGTCCCAAAAAGCTCTTGATCTCCGTTACATTTTTTGGGGTTGACCAATCCTTTATCGCCTTTATTTTAGTTGGGTCTACAGCGACGCCTTCCTTGGATATCACATGTCCCATAAATGCTACCTTATCCAACCAGAATTCACACTTTGAGAATTTACAATACAACTGCTTCTCTCTCAAAATTTCCAGGACAGTCCTTAGATGCTCCTTGTGCTCTTCGTCATCCTTAGAGTATATGAGAATGTCGTCGATGAATACAACCACGAATTTGTCGAAGTAAGGTCTGAAGGTAAAGTTCATCAAGTCCATAAATAATGTTGGTGCATTAATTAACCCAAAGGGCATTACTATGAACTCATAGTGCCCATATCTCGTCGAGAACGCGGTCTTAGGTACAACCTCGCCAGCTACTTTCATTTGGTAGTATCCAGACCTTAAATCAATCTTTGAGAACACGCTGGCGCCTTTTAACTGGTCAAAGAGATCATCAATCCTGGGTAGGACATGTTGTTCTGTTCCCTGTAATCGATGCACAATCGCATGGATCCATCTTTCTTCCTTACAAATAGCACGGGTGCTCCCCAAGGCGAAACACTCGGTCTCACATATCCCTTTTCCACTAGTTCATCCACTTGTTTCTTTAGTTCTTGCATTTCTACCGGTGTCATTCAGTAGAGTGACTTTGCTATAAGGCCTACTCCAGGGACCAAATCAATCTTGAATTCAACTTCCCTTTTAGGGGGCATCCCCGGAATCTCCTCAGGAAAGACATCAGGGTACTCTTTGACGATTGGCACATCGCTCAGCTAGGGGTACTCAACGCTAGTGTCCTGCACATGACAAAGGAATAGGGGTTCGCCTTTGGCTATCTGTTTCTTCAGTTTCATGGCAAATACAAGTTTGACTCTTGGTCCTTTTGGAAGTACACGATAGGATACTCGGGCATTCTTCTGTCCTCAAAGTGTAACCTTCCCTAACCAGCAATCTATCCTAGCTTTATATCTACACATCCAATCTATTCCCAAAGTCACATCAAAGTAGGGTAGGGGAAAAACTATTAAATCAGATTTAAACTCATGTCCACAAATCACTACAGGCACATCCTTAAACTTACTCTTACACATAACACTGGATCCATTAGGCATTGAAAAGTCAAAATCTTCTGCTGAGCCAACACTAAGTCCACATTTCTCCACAATCCTATCAGCAATAAAAGAATGGGATGCACCACTATAAAATAAGACATTTGCGAGTACAAAATTAACAGGAAATTTACCCGAAACAATATCAGTGTTGTCAACTTCTTCCTGGTTCATGACATATAGTTGTCTCATAGGCTTCTTCCCAGGGGTGGCCACACTAGCTGATCCTGCTGGTTTAGCCGGGGTGGTGGAAGCAGTTCCCTTAGTCGGTGCTGGGTTCCTATAGGTGTTGTTTGATCCAGCATACCCACTCTGAGCTCTGAAATTCTGAAATTGATTCGGTGCTACTGAACCTCCTGTGGCTGATACCGGTGGTTTTCCGAGCATCTTGGAATAGCATTCAGCAGCCTTGTGTCCCCGTTTACCACAATGGACGCAAGTGATCTTCTCACCTGTGCAGGTTCTTCCTGCGTTGTACTTTTGACACCTCCTACAAGGATTGTTCTGAGTTGTACCCGAGCTCTGAGCCATGTTAGCAGAGAAAGTCTTGAACCCTATGTTCCCGGTGTTCCTTTAGAGTTACTGAATTTTCCCTTCTTGTTCGGTATGTTCATCAGGTCAAAAGGGCTTTCCTTTCTCTTCCTTCCAATTTCCAGACTCATCCTTTCCATATTTCGCTCCACCGTAGTGGCTCTCTCATAGATTTCCTTCACTGAGTGGAATCGCTCAGAGACAAACCATCCTTTAATACTCCAAAGCAGCTTCTTCCTGAAACTGGTGGCTCTTGAAGTCTCAGTTGGGGTTCTGCTCTCTGCAAATCTGTTCAGCTCTTCACACCGCTCATAGGAATCCTTTACTGGCATCCCCTTAGTCTGTTGAAGTGCCTCGAACTCGGCGACTTTCTATTCCTTCAAATGTTCCGGAAATAATACCTCTTCTAAGAGCTTCTTAAACATTACCCAACCTCTCCTATGTTGGATCACATTACCATCAGCCACTTTCTCAAGTACTGGCTTGAAAAACTCCTCATGGATTCTCATCCAACAATGACCAGCTACCTCTTTAAGGAAAAAGGCAGCGATCTTAACCTTGAATGGTTCAGGGCAACCAACTGTCATAAAGATCCTCTCCATATCATCCAACCATTCCAGTATTATACTGGGATCTCCTCTCCTCTCCTCTCTTAGAAGTTTGTCGAAAGAGCTGGCATAGATTTCAAACGAGTGACAATAGAAAAAAAAACATTTGTAAACAACAATACATAAACAGAAGAGGCAAAATCATGTAGATGAGGATTGTCTGAGCCTCTATATTCAAAATAATTTCCTAAGTTATCATTGGTGTTCTCATGCTTGGGTAAGTTGGGAGTAGGATCCATGGGGGTTTAGGAGCTAAAACAGAGCACACTTCCATAAGTGGTAAAGGAGGCTCTTTAAGTACGCAAGTGTCAACTTCAAGTTCATTCGGCTTGAGCCCTACCTCATTTTCTTGCAAAGGGACATTATCTCCTTGACTAACTAACATCACATCTAAAGAAACTATTAAGGATGGATCATCTTGCAAATCATAAGTCAAGGAAGAATCATCCTCAAAGCTAAACTTTAAGGTCTTTGGGAAGATTGGGGTTAGACAAGGTAGAAGGAAATTCACAATCAATCTCATAGTCACCATCATCTAAACCAACATCCACCATCGTGGGGGTATAAGGTTCCCTTACAATCTCCACTAGTGAGGGTCTATCAATTTTGTGGTTAAGAGTAGGGGTGAGCAAGAATAGCGGGTACCCGGAACCGTACCCGGACCCGCTTAGGACCCGTTGGCAAAATTTTAGGACCCGTTGGCAACGGGTCCGTGTACGGGTCCTATAATTTTGGACCCTTTACCCGATGGTACCCGTTAAGCTACGGGTCCAAACGGGTACCCGTTGTTTAACGGGTCCAAACGGGTATCCGGAACTCAACAAAGTTTTTTTTTTAAAAAAAAATTGAAGTTTAAAGTAAAAATAGCTCGCTTTAAAGATAACCATGGTTACCCATTAGCATTGTTTGCTTTGAAAGTAATAATTTTTGGATGACTTTTGGCGCGTGCATCTACAAAGTTCGTTGCTCAAAAATCAAACGGGTACCCGTTACCCGTTTGGCAATTAACGGGTCCGGGTCCTAAATTCTAGGACCCGTTGGCAACGGGTCCGGGTACGGGTCCAATTTTTTAGGCCCCGTTTGTAATGGGTCCGGGTCCGGGTCCATGATATGGTAGCGGGTACCCGTTCGTGCTCACCCCTAGTTAAGAGTGACTTTTAAGGTTCTTCAGTCTCATCTAACTCACCAGTAGGTTCTAGATCGGTCTTATGTATCTCAAAAGATGTAGGACTTTGCAAGAGCTCATTCCGTCTCAACTTAGCAGCCTGTTCCAAAATCTCCATATTTCAAAAGAATCCATAGAATACATTGATCCATTGCTAAAATAATCAACCAACTCCCGAGTTTCAAAGTTCAAACCATCTTTAATAAGATTGCTTAATTGCCAAGTAGAACATTTAACACCACGTGAAAGCAATTGTTTATCCAATCCCCCAACTCTAGCAAAATAATCATGGAAGTCCTCACTTGCATATTATTCACAATCAAAAGCACTCATGATCAAACAAAACAAAATCACACACAAAAAAAACAATTAACACCGAAATAATTCCCTGGCAACGGCGCCAAAATTTGGTGGAGCTTAGTCGTGTCACTCTCCAAATTCCATTTACAATAGTCTCCTAAAAATATTGAGTAGGGAAGTAAGGTTCGAATCCACGGGAACTAATGGGTTATTTGTAATTAAATGCGTGATTAAATAGTGCTAACAATTGGGGGGGTTTGATTGATTGAATTGTGAATTAAACAAATGACTAAAACAATGAATTAAAGGGTAATTTATCAGATTAGCAAGGTCTTGGTCGATTAACAGCAACGAGTGATCCTAACAATTGATCCTAGTTCCAATTCGACTCTCTTCCTCTTATTTACTCTAGTGTGGAATTATCATTCCTATTGTTCCTTAGTTAATAGTAATTAAGCGTGAGCACGACTCTAATAACCCTAATTATCAAACGTTCTAACATTTGTAAGTATTCGTTCAAGGATGCAGTGCTCGCTAGCACTCGAAATCCTTACCTATCAAGAGGTATCCTCGTGGTGAGAGATAAATGCTTGGGACAAAAAAAGGGAATAGAGTTGCTGCAGAAGAAGAGCTAAATAGATTGTGTAAAAGAAGGAAATTACACACTAAGGCCCTGTGCGATAGGATTGCATTTTTCTGATCTGATTTGATTTGATTTGATTTGAATTGATCTGATTTTATTTGATTTGAATAAACTTGATTTGATCTGATCTGAACTGAATTAATTGATACATTAACTGCAATTAGACGAATTAATGACTATAAATAGACTAGATTCATTAATTGTTATTTGGATAATTCTGATCTGATTTGATTTGAATTGAATAAAACTGATCTGAATTGATTTGATTTGAATAAATATAATCTGATTTGAAAATACGGTTAAATAAGTTGAATTGCACAAGGCCTAACTAATGCCTACAACTTCTTCAGAGTAAAGCTAAACAAAGTACCTTGGCACAAAACAATCTGGGATAAAGTTGTAACGCCAAAACACAGCATTGCATCAAGCCTTGCCATTCAGAAAAGTCTGCCAACAGTGGATAATTTGAAGAAAAAAAAAAATGCAATGGTGAACAGATGTACCCTATGCAAGTAGGCTAATGAATCCCACAATCACTTATTCTTCAAAAGCAGGCTTGCCAAAAAAAGTTTGGACTCATATCCTAAGCTGGCAGGGAATTCCACATAGGAATTGGGACCTAAGAATGGATCTTATTTGGTTTGCACAGAAAAAGAGAGGGAAGCACTGAAAAGCTCGATGAGCTAGATGCAGTATCAATCCGATTGTGTATAAATTTGAGGGAGAAAGGAATTACAAAATTTTCGAAGGCAAAGAGCACAACATGAATCGGATTATTAACATACTCAAATTCTAAGTGTAAGAGTTTATGGGTGGAGAGGCAAGAATATTTCAAATGAAGTCGTAGATAGCTTAATTAATTAGTTGAAGTCTCCTAGTGGATCATTTTTGTAAGATACCTTTTAATCCCAAGTTCAGATGAATAAATAACTTTCTTACAAAAAAAAAAATATATAAACAATATAAACGGGAAGACTGGGCGCGAGCTGGACATGCAAACTAGTTCTAAATATTAAACTAATATATAAGAAATTAATTTTAACTAAACAAAGCTTAAACTAAAACAAATGCAATAACTCTAATGATGAAAGTTTCAAATAAAGAGAACTAGGCGGATTTGTAGGGGTTCATGCATAAAGTCTTGGTATTTCACTAAAGGAGGGCACAGTTTGCAACAAACGACAAGCAACAAAAAAGAAGGATGCTCGCAAAATGATTAGTCCTCTTTCAATGACGCTAATCGATGCCTCAAATGAGTTCGTAATTCCCTTTCGATGATATTAGGTCACCACCTCTCAACCACATGCGTCTAAACTCAACCTCGATTTTCCTATGCCGGCAAAGTTATGAGATAATGAAAATTCTAGTGGCCTACTAAAACATCCACCATATTATAAACATGTGAAGGACAAACAAGTATAAAGGAAGGATGAAAACACAAGCAAAATCAATGCTTATACCATGCTTTCGGGAGCACAAGTAGCATGGTGGTCCTTCTCACATTGAGGAGTAGAGACCACACTTAAAATAATTTAATATTTATTTAAGTGTGGTCCCTACTCCTCCATTGTGAGAAAGGCCACCATGTTTCTTGTGCTCCCGGGGGCATGGTATAATTTGCCCAAGCAAAACCAACACTCTACCCAAATGGTTCCAACTTAATGCACTACTCTATCCCCTAGTAGGAAAACTACTCACAAATCATGGAAAGCAAATGGAAATACAAGACAAACATCGAAACAACAATAACTGGCATGACGGAAGGTAAAAACAAGGAAATAAGGAATACCGTGTATATAAACAATGAAATAAAGGATATAACAATAATAAAGATGAAAATTTGGATGAAACTCGGATAAAAGTTTCCAATAAAACTTGAAAAATAATAAGCTTGAATATATGAAGGATAAATATTTGGTGAATCTTCCAAACTTTAACAAAATACTTGAAGAACTTTGTAAGAAAAATAAATCTCTACTCTATTATATAGAAAATTACATTGTGTGTTGCGTACTTGCGTGTGGCTCTCCTCTATGTATTAATCCTTCTATATTATTAAAGGATGCTTTTTTTGAGCTCTCACAATGATCGAGCTCTCTTAGAGACTCTTGGTAATATTATATTAATAAATCTAATAAGAATTTAGGTAGGACTCTACTGATAATTACATAATATGTTTTATCTTGATCTTTTACCACACACTTAGGTAGACAATCAAATCCTATCAGACGCAAACTCCTACGTTATCGTAAGTCATGCAACAATGGTCCACCAACTACCAGTTTCACCACGGTATGATTCTAAACTTGAATGATATAAATTTTTTTGCTATGGATCAATCGTAGATCTTAGGAGTCATATACCTTCATTGACTGCATAAGATCTTAGTCAACATAACTATATGGATGATACAATTTTTTTTTTTTTATTTGCTTCGTTGTATACCTTTTGCTATTGCGTGTGATGTATTTTGACGTTATGGTTTTGTATTGATAATTTCAGTTAACAATTGGAGACTAAGGTTTAATTTGGCATTGGTTTGTTAGTAATACTCGAACATTAGAATGAGGCACATCATTGGTACCTCACAAGTAAAAGAAACATATTTAGAAATAACATGGTCATATAATATGTCAAATTAACAACTTTGACATAAACATGTCTTATACGGAGTATAGTTTAACTCTAAACGTAACTTTAATCCTAACTTATGCGATTATATTTTAAAAATTATAGCTCTTTTTTGGATATTTAACCATACATTTCTTTTGGGCAATATTATTACAATTTTAATTTTATTTCGTTTAATAGTAACATTGTTATGTGACCCGTGCAATGCACGGGCCTTCATCCTAGTACAAGTTAGAGGAGACATATTAGGTTAATTAGAGACAAAAATGTACTTAATGGAAAACAAGTCAAAACCGGGCTAAGTCGGTTTGACCATGTAAAATCCACGAAATAGCTTATTTGAGACGTACACGTTCGTTTGGTTGAGCAGTCCGATTCAAAGAGTGACGACATTTATCTAGGCGTCCCAGCTCTTTACCTACGGATAACTTATGGAGCCTCTGAGACATCTATAAAAAAGAGCTTTCAATCTCCTGAAGTTTGTACTTTCTCCGTTCTTTTTGGGTTCAAGTTTCAATTGAAAATATACGTGAAAGTAAGATTCTATAACTTAGACCAAACTGCTGACTGGAGGGATCAAAGTGTAGGAAATGTCATTAGAATCGCCCTATTCTCCAGGAGCATGTTCCATTTTCTGAACTGCTGGAGCTGTGATCGCAGGAAGTTTGAGATCAGTGTAGTTGGGATCCTCACACCTTTCGCATATCTCCCTATATTCTTGGCATACAGCGCATAAATGACAAAAGAAATGAGTCGCCAAATCTCCACAGGGTGCCTCCTGCAAATGAATTATCAGAGCTAAATTAATCACTGACGAAGAATACATTAGGGTGACGCAGTTTTCTGATAATCTGTGTGATAGAACATATGTGAAAGGTTTAGAGTTTGAAATTAAACAGCGCGTGAACAAATTGATCTAGAGATAACATCTAAAGGATACAGATCACCATTATTGCAGATCAGGGAGGAAATATAAACACTCTTGAAAATCAAATCACTGTCTGTGTGGCATGATTTTTCTACGGGACTTCTCACTGCCACCGTTCAAAAACAGTATTTGTAACTGCAACCTTTGAAAGTTTCCACGAGGGGAAGAGGTTAGCTAAAGCACACAAAAAAAAACACTTCTATCAATCACCGATGAGTTCCTATCAGCTAGTACCTTATATGTCAACAATTTCTGTCAGCTAGCCGTCTAGCACCTTGAGTGATCGATTCTGCCCAGTACCACCTTATAAGGTCTATTTCTTTGTCAGGAAAAATTTAATATGATTGATATTGCTAGGCACTGCCTTGTAAGACTTTTGTTTTGCCAACTACCACTTTCTATGAGGTTCCGTGAGCCAGCACCCTATATGCTCAGTCAATTAACTGAGTTATCAGATCCTCCTAGTTTAAGTTTTTTTGGTTGAATCAAGAACTTTTGGAAACTCTCCTCTCGAAAAAAAAAGAACTTATGGAAACTCAAAGCCAATAAGGTTGTGGACACGTAAAATGTATCAAATGGTCAAGACTTTGACCTTCACTTTTCGACAAGATAAATAAAACTCAGCCCATTTAAATTAAAAGGATTTCTTGTCCAACACTACCTAATATAACGTATTATTTGTCTAAAACTACCATAAATGAGATTCTGGCAATAAAATGTCAATTTACCGGCATGGACTCACCTGACCTTCCTTTAACTAGGGGATGTGGGGGTGGCGCCGTGGGTGGAGGCTGTGGACGGAGAGAGGAAGGAGAAAAGGAAGGGGGGGAGGAGAGAGGAGAGAGGAGAGCAAAAAAAATGGGTGTTTATTATCTTTATTGTTTTGTGGACCATTAGATCTTGTTAATGAATGACCAAGAATGCTGAGGGGATGCCACACCGGTAAATTCACTTTATTTTTGAGGAATCCTCATTAGTGTTACAAAGAATACGTTACATTAGGTAGTGTAGGACAAAAAAAAAATTATTAGGGAGTATTTCACGATTTATACGTTATAGTAGGTAGTGCTAGACAAAATATCCTAATTAAAAACCTCATTTTAAGTTCAAAAGGTTGTCAAGCCAAGCAAAACCCAGTAAGAGTAAAAACCCTCCACCTCTATAAATACAATTCTCTCACTTCACAGAGTTAAACATTGGATTTAAATTCACCAATCTCAAACCACAAAAACTCTGGAAAAAAAGAAAGTTTCTTCTAGTTTCCCCGAGATCCTCCTCATCGTCAAAAAGTTCAAGACATCGTCATCAGATCAACATCAAATTCGTCAGATCGTTTCTTTTTCTTATTGGTGATCGAATAAGTGGTACAATTAGAGTGAACCCAAAATCATCAAATTCAGATTATTTTGTGTCTCTTAATTTCACAAATACACAAAATTTGTGTTTACAAAATATGTATCAAAGTAATCAGAATTTGATGATTTTGGGTTACAAACTCTAATTGTTCCAATGATTCGATCCCCAATAAGAAAAAGAAAGGACTTGACGAATTTGATGTTGATCTCGTGACGATCTCTCAAACTTTGTGACGATCTTGGAGAAGGGCCTAGAGGACTTGTTCTCCTTTGACGTCGAAATGACTTTCTCTTCCAGGTTCTATGGAGAAACTAGAAGAATTTTTTTCTTTTGACCTTTTGTGATTTCAGAGTGGTGAATTTTGTATCCAGTGTCTAACTCTGAGAAGTGGAGAGAAAACTTCTATTTATAGAGTGGGAGGTGGACGGACTCTTAGTGGGTTTTGCTGGGCTTGACAACCTTTTTGGACTTAAAATGAGCTTTATGATTAAAAGGCTGAGTTTTATTAATCCAAGTAATCATTAAAACTTGTCAAATAATGAAGGTCAAAGTCTGGAATCTGGACCATCTGATACATTTTACGTGTCCACAAAGGTGCTCGCTACAAAGCAGCTCATCATAGGCTACAGTTCTAGTTTCATGTATCATGTAGGCGCATATCAACTTTGCGCCATGATACACATCAGGTTTTCAGTTGAAGGAACCTCTGCAGTCCCCCTAATAAGCTAAACCCAGTAATCTCAAATGGCTGTCAACACTAGTGCAGTAGTGCCGCGTGGGGACCTTACATTAAAAAGTTCGTGCATCAGGCCCCTCTAGAGCATGGTGTGACGAATGGTGTGGTGTGTATGAGGTGCACTTTTGACTCCTTGAGGTGCAACAAACACGCTTTCAGGCGCCAAACAGATAAGCTTTTTTGCTCTTACTATTTTAATTCACACTTCTCTTTCCTCCTATATATATCAGCATTTTCAGAAGACCTGAAAAAGGTTCGTGTAGACATAGTATATTTTGAAAGTCTAAAAAATACTGGCCCAATACAGTATCCCTTGAGCCTATGAGGCTTGCATTTGCATCTCGTTGCCTTGGATCCTCATTGTCAAGATGTGCCTCGGCTTTTAAAACAAGTCTATGAGGAGTATTTTAGGGGAATAGGTTCATGATGTATATTGGAGGTGTACAAGTACAAAAAGTGCAGCCTTTATTAGTCTTGTTCCCCACTCCCCTCTTTCCCCCTCTATATTAAGTTTCTGTCTCTTCTAATGCTAACCTTCTCTTCCTGCTATCAACAACATCTTTAACCCCAATGCGTTAAAGGCTCCCGCCATAAGGCGGGTTAAGGAGGGGGTCGAATGCACGCAAGCCTTACCAGTATTGAAACATTAGAGAGGCTGCGCACGGATAACCCAAAATGAAAATTTCTTCGAGAATCGCACCGACTGACTGCTACTTCTCTTCCTGCTATATATCAGCATTTTCAAAAGACCTAAAAAAGGTTCTTTTAGGCACAGATTACTAAAAGATACTGAGCCAAATACAGTATCCCTCCTCGCACCTATGAGGCTTGCACCTGCACCTTGTTGACTTTGGGTCTCACTGTCACGATGCACTTCAGCTTTTAAAACAAGTCTGAGAATTATTTTAGGAGCACCGTTTCATGATGAATACTTGAAGTGCACAAGTACAAAAAGTGAAGCTTTATTGTTCTTGTCCCCCCCCCCTCCCTCCCTTACCCCTGTATATTAAGTTTCTGTCTCATAAAATGCTAACTATTCTAAAAGACCAAAAATAGGTCATTTGGCTATAAAGTTAACTGACGTCTAAGTAATTCGCATGAAGATTAAGTGCCCCTCGCATCTAAGAGATCGGCACCTATAAGATATAAAAGACAAGTTGCATACTTCTTTTCTTTTCTTTTTTTCTTCTTTTTTTTTTTTTTTTTTTTTTTTTTTTTTTTGAAATTACAAGTTGCAGAGTTCTTAGCCTTGGATGAATGCAGAAAGCTTGAATTTTTCAACAAAGTGTGTGGCTAAGAGTTTGTTTCACATACACAGGATGCAAGTCTATAAACGCAGTCCCACATTTTAATGTCTGTTCAATATGTACTCATTATACAATTTTTCTTTTATCCAGTTCTCTATGAAACTGCTTCCATGGAGATATGACTCAATTTAATTTTTCTTGGTTTTCAGTCAAGGGCTAGAGCTGCTACAGACCTACGGTGATGGTTCCGCTCAGCTATCCACGGAACGTGAGAAGCAGATGAATAAGAGCCTAAGAGCAACCTACAATGTCTAGATGTTACATTAACCTTCCATTATAAATTGGGCTTTGCCATTCAATTTCCTCGTAAGGTAATCTACTGGCTAATTACCTATAGTGAATGGGGTCATTCACTTTTCTTGAGAAAAATAAAACATTTCAGCAAGAGACATAATCATTCAAGAACTTCACTTCAGGAATGAAATGACAAAAGAAAATATAGAAAGAGAAAGCCAATTGTTCTTGGAGTCGCTAAAAGTACAGCCATTAACGCAAGATTTGTGAAATAGCCACTAAGCATATGTAGATATAAGCTAGAATGAAGGTAAATCCATGTGAATAGTAGGCGTGACCTTACCGATTTTCTTCAAATCATGACTATGAATACGACAGCCAATTTTATGAAATTATTGAACAAAGGGACCTAAGATCAGGGGAAATACCTGTAAATTATATCTCGTTCTTAGGTTCTTGCGATAGTTGCAAGCATAGCACGAAATAAAACAGCCTGGTAAACCCCACAGTAGTCCATCAGTTAACAAACAGCAAACACCATTGACAAGCGCCCACAGCAGAAGGTGAGTCATGCACGGTCCCACTAGGGTTCCAGAACCCAAAAACTCAGCGTTTTTAGCAAAGAGATAACAAGGGCAAAAGAGACCAACACAACCTGTAGGAGGCATGAGAAAAACATAGCATTAAAAATCAAGATGCAGGAGATTGTCACTAAAGTGAACCTAATCACCTCTATTCAATCACCAAATCAGACAAACTATTAAGTATTAACCGAGCCACAATGTTCACATCATCACTGAACAATAACTCTAAAAACCAATACTTTTTTAGCTTAACGCCGAAGTCTGTCTTTTGACCAGCATTACTGAAACGTAATTAAGGAATCCAGCAGGAGGGACTCGAGATTAAAATTTTGGTATAACAAGCATTGGTCAAAGAGAAACCTATAGGCAAATCTTATATGATCATGGCAAGCACATAAAAGTGGCACAATCTGAAGTAACTAAAATGCACCTTTAACACAACTATCGTCCCGATAAAATCACAAGTCAGATAGTAGCATACAGCTCTGCATGTCATCGCAACAAGCACATATTCCAGACGACCATTGCCGCGGCCCATCACCCGGAGGAGGCCTAACTTGTGCATTCTCATCATCACTTACAGCTTCTGGTTCACGATCAGACTGTCCCAGTGGTATATATGGAGGAGGAACATAACTTCCCCGCCCTTTCATCTGAAAATTTGGCTAAAGAGGGAAGATTCAAATCAATATGTATATTTGTAAAGATAAAGTAAATTAGCATGTGACATGTAAGTAATACGCATCTACGAAAAAATCCCCAAAAACACTAGAAATATATTATATAATGGAAGATTGCTTACAGTGAGGTGGCGTTGTCTTGCGGGAGATGCAGAGGGAGTGGTTGGCGGGGAGGGTGGACGGCGGGGCTGAGGACGATGGCCAACAGAAACTTGGAGGCGGAGCCACGGTGACACTGTGAGAGATGACAAGGAAGAAAAGTGAGATCTATCACCCCAAAAAGTGGACACTTAAACCAAACCGACCGTTTACTTGATTTTCATCTTCGGTAAGACGGTATCCGATTGACTTATTTTGGTTCGGTTAACTGACTTTACGGTTCGGTTATTTCTTGAAAATTTTCATCGGATTTCAGCCATTGATTTGATGATCCCGCAAATATTTTTACTTTTACATGATATGGGTAATCTTTACCTGATAGTCTCATCCTCTTTCTTCTATAACAGTTCATAAGAATGAGTTAAACAATTGAAATTACTCACACAATGAGATAGTTTTTACAGATAATCTTACAATTTGAATGTGATCAGTTGCATTGCTTTGATTCTCAATAATCAACAGAAGTATTTTTTTTTTTTTTTGGTTAAAATGTAAAAACTTATATAAATCAAAAGAATCGTTACAAAACTGTTGTTAACATACCAAACAGCATACACCAAAAAAACTAAGCCCTATTTATACAAAGCCTAACTTACATTCCTCTGTCCCTTAACCAATTCTTGTTTTGAGCACTCAGATTATACATGACATTCCTCAATCTACTCGCAACTTCCTTTCGAACATTTTCAGCAATGCTCTCTGGTCTCATTACCACACTATCAATCCTGCACTTGTTCCTCATGAGCCAATATATGATACACCAAGCTACAGATTATTTCAACTGCAATTTGGTTCCTGATTTTCGATCCCATCTTCTTCTTTATGCACCACCTTATCACCTCCTCTGTTGGGAAGTTTAACAAAGTCCATTTCCTGACTTCCATCATGCATCTGCTGCTATATTGACACTTAAAGAACAGATGTGCATGTGATTCTGTTTCCTCTTGGCAGAGAACACACAAATCATCATTACACACACCAATCTTCTTTAACTTGTCTTTGAGTTATAGCTTTCCCAATATTGCTAGCCAAGTTATAAAAGAAGCTCTAGGTACTATATGTCTCACCCATATAATTTCCCCCCAGGCAACTTTTGGATGATCTCCTGCTATCCAATTGTACCCATCACTTACCGTGTATCCCTTTGCATTTCCAGTCCATACACCATTGTTGAACCCATTCTTCAGCTTTTCTTTGACTTGACACACTTTTTTCCAATGCCAGCTAACATCTACTGGTGGAGAGTAATCCTCCCAGTTTGCTCCTTTCAAGTATACACTATCCACCCATTTATTCCAAAGTGTATCAGCTTTGGTGTATATCCAGTGCACATACTTCCCAACACAAGCAATGTTCCAACTGAACACATCTCTTAAACCCAATCCTCCCTTTTCTTTTGGCATACAAATTCTTTCCCAAGCAACCAATGGTACCCTGACAAGATGCTCCTGGCCATCCCATAAGAAATTCCTACACATTGCAGTAATCCTCTTAAGCACAAGTTTTGGCAACAGAAAGATTCTGGCCCAGTAATCATGCAAGTGCAAAAAGACAGCTTTCACAAACACCAATCTGCCTTCATAGGAAAGTTTCCTAGCACCAATTGCTTTAATTCTGCAGGCAATTCTTTCAGCCAAGATATTGCATTCTTTGACAGGTAGTCTACCAGCAGTAATAGGTACTCCTAAATATCTAAATGGTAGATTCCCTCTCCTGAAGCCTGAAAAATCTAGCAATTGATTCATTACATCAGAACCTACCTCGGCAAAATAGATTTCTGATTTTGAGCTATTAGAGCAAAGACCTGAAGCTTTTGAGAAAGTTGCAAACCCTCTAAGCATCAGCATGACTGATTGATCATTTCCTTTACAGAACATCAACAAATCATCTGCAAAGCACAGATGATTAAGTTGCATTCTGTGACACATGGGGTGGAACTTAAAAGCACTCTTCCCAGCTACCATTTTCAAAATCCTACTCAAGTACTCCATGCATATGGTAAACAGCAGAGGAGAGAGGGGGTCACCTTGTCTCAATCCCCTTTTACCCCTAAAGAATCCAAATGAATTTCCATTCAGGGCAATTGAGAATGAAGGTGATTCAACACACTCCATAATCATATCAATGAATTTTTGAGGAAAATTTAAAGCCATCATCATATCCCTAAGAAACTTCCATTCAACAGTATCATAGGCTTTTCGTAGGTCTATTTTCATCATACATCTAGGGGAGCATCCTTTCCTGCTATATTTTCTGATCAAGTCTTGGCAAATCAAAATATTATCCACAATATCCCTACCTTGCACAAAGGCCCCTTGATTATTACTAATTATCTTCGGCAAAACCTGGCTCAGTCTGTCACAGATAATCTTAGAAATAGCTTTATAGACAACATTACAGCAAGCAATGGGTCTAAAGTCAGTGACTGAGTCAGGTTGTTGTACCTTTGGAATCAAAGTGAGAGTAGTGCAATTAATCTGTTTTAGGAGTTTTGTTGTGTTGAAAAACTCCAAGACAGCATCAGTCACATCTTCCTCAACAATATCCCATGAATCCTTGTAGAATTGGCTAGAATAGCCATCTGGGCCAGGACTTTTAGTCCCTGGGATTGACAAAATAGCATTCTTAACCTCCTCCCTTGTAACCCTCCTCATAAGTATCTCTGCCATATTCGCATCTATAGTAGGGCCATTCCTTACTGTACAAACATGAACCTTATCTGTACTAGTATCCTTACCCATCAAATCAACATAGTAATCTAGAAAAGCCTGTTGGATATCCTTCTCCTCTCGTTGCATTTGGCCATTTATGTTCTTAATCTGGAAAACACTATTTCTCATTCTTCTTGACTTGATGGAGGCATGAAAGTAACCCGTGTTTTCATCCCCTTCATTAAGCCAATGGACTTTACTCTTCTGCTTCAAATATTGAAACTGAGCTTTGTGCAAGAATTTATACTTATCAGTTGCAGCACATTCCTTCTCCTCAAGATCCACATTCAGAGGATCCTTATGCAACTGCTCCCGTATCTCAATAAGCTCATAGTAGGCTTTAGAGGCAGCATTCTCAATATTTGAGAACATATCTTTATTCAAGCTCTTCAACTGTCTCTTTAAGCCTTTGGACTTCCTGATTAGCTTATACATTGCAGTCCCATATACAGGCAATTGCCAACCCTCTCTTACAATATCTGTAAATCTTGAAGATGAGCTCCACATATTGAAGTACTTGAAGCTCCTCTTCATCCTTTCCCTGACCTTTACCAGATTGATTACACATGGACTATGGTCAAAGATCCCTTTAGGGTGAAAATAGGCCTGACTATCTTGAAACTTATGCACCCAGTCCAAATTAATCAATGCCCTATCAATCTTACTAAAAACCCTCTTCTCTCCATGTTGCTTGTTGTTCCAAGTGTAGAAAGCTCCCTCTGCTTTAATGTCCATCAGACCACACTGATCCACACATTTCTGGAACCCATTTATTTCAGCTTGGGTTACTTTGGTCCCAATCCTTTCATTAAAGTTTAGGACATTATTGAAGTCCCCTAAGACTATCCAAGCTTCCTTCACATTCCTTGCAATTGATTCCAGTCCCAACCAAAGATTTCCTCTATCATTGCTATCATTTAACCCATAAACAAAAGTTGCAAAGAAAGTTCTCCTAGAAGCTAATTTTTCCACATAAGTATGGATAAACTGAACTTCCATCTTAATAATTTGAACAGTAAACTTGTTTGGATCCCATAGGACCCAAATCCTACCTCCATGATGCATAGAATTAATTAGTGCAAATAGCCCAACCCATACTAATACTAAGGTGAATTCTATTAATGGAATTAGATTTCACCTTAGTCTCAAGGAGACTAAACAACCCTACATTATGTTGTGCCATAAACTTCTTAATGTCAATCTGTTTATATATTAAGGCTGTTTAGTCCCCTAATGTTCCATACTGCTATATTAGCCATGGTCCACCAGACCATGACTAGCACTACCATTCAGACCCATTCCATTTTGACCTACACTGCCCATCCTTACTATCTCAGCATAGGACATGTTACTTCCTTCCCCCACACTAGTATGACCACCAGAATTCTGCTTATATAAAATAAGCTGTCTTTGAGCTGGTCTCATTGAGCTTGTAATAGGAGGAATAGTAGTTTGGTTAACAGGAGTGATGAAATTATTACCTCCATTGTCAACTGGAGGATTTGGAGGATTTGGAGGACTTGGCACTTGCACAATCTTTGGTCTCCGCACCTGCTTTGTTTTTGTCTGCGGTTGCTGCCTTTTCTGTTGTTTCTCCTTCTTATTACAAACCACAGCCAAATGTCCAATTCCCTTACAGTTTGTACAGACTTCCGGCTTCCATTCATACTCCACAACCTGCTCTACAGTCTTGCCCTTCTCATCCAAAAACTTGAGTACATTAGGAAAGGCTTGGCCAATCTCCACCTCAACCATAACCCTAGCATATCCAAATCTTGTTTTATCAACTGTAGCAGCATCACAATGTATGTATTTACCACAAGCCCTGCTATCTTCTTGATACAATCCAAAGACCAAAACTTTAACTCTAATCTCAGCAGTTTGATCCATATTGGTACAGTTTTGACCCATCCCTTGCGCAATTCTAACTCTTCACTCCAAGGTTTAAGAATCAATGGCTTATTATCAAACAAATGATGTCCAGCCCTTAGAATAACATCCTTTTCCTCCACTGTCTTAAACCTAACAACAAATATGCCATTTGGGAGCATAGAAATTTTGTCGAGGCCCTTCATCCCCCAAATTCTATTAAAAAACCCAGTCATAGTATCAATTGGGGGGTTAGCACCTAAGACATAACACACTACCGCAGAATTCCAGTAATTGACATTTTCCTTAACATCCTCATCTGTAAATGTCAACATAGTACTAGAACTAGTAGTATGTGAATTTGAAGCAGGGTTATTGACTTTACCTTTGTTCCGTACAGTACTCTAGCCCACTTCATCATTCCCTTGTGTATCCTCCGCATGTTCAACATTTCCAGCATTTTCAACCACCTCTTTATCTCCCGACTCAATATCGGACAACTCTAGTGCTAGAATTCCCAAGATTTCACCTAAAGGTCTAACCTTTATCGCATCCGAGGAGGAGGGGACATTTTTTATGGAACTTTGTTTGCTCTTTTGGCTTTTCTTTTTGTTACTCTTCCTTGTTCCTTGCTTCTTCCTAGCTGATCTAGATCTGGCCATAGCTGAGATCGAATCAAGCTAAAGAGAAAGCTCAATTTTTTGATCGTACAATCTAATTGAAAGTTCGAGAGGTTTTTCCCTCTCTAACTTTCTCTCTCTTCATTTTTCTTTTTCCAAGGGGAAAACAACAAAAGGATTTGTTCTCCATAAGTTATTCAATACAAATCTCAAAATATTCCAAAATCACAAATTATGAAGTTATATGCATTATTGCATTATGTACTCCAAAATCATCATGCATTACAGGTATTTGTTATTGGAGGATATGAGATTGTTATGAAGATCATGTGATCAGATTATATTTGGTATAAACTTGTAGGAAAATATCTATCCCCCCTAAGTTATTCAGAAAGTGAGTATTCAATGTGTCTATCCTTCTCTCTATATTCTAATATCGTATCAAACATCGATCTAGACACAAACCCTAATCTATTGATCTTCCGCTGCGGCCGGAGATGGATAACATAACATCCATCGCCGCTTGTTCTTCTTTACATTTTGTTTAATTAGCTTTTTGTTTCTTTAGGTTCGATTCAATAGGAATCATCAAATAAGATTTGTTCTCTATGCCAAATCCCAAATTCACGTTAGTGACTTATGATTTAAGATTTGCCAATTGAAATGCTTTGATCTCACAGATTATTTTCCACTCTGATCTCACATCCATGCTCCTCAGTTCTCTATCATCACGTAATTTCTAATCACCAATATGGCAATATGAATGGTGTACTGATGATTATCAATTATCATCCCGGTCTCTTTGCCACTGATCACACCATCGTCGTTCGCGCGTTCCGATGATCAGCCTTATGCCGCCTTCACTGGTCCGTGTCGGAATATCAGCCCCGTGGACATTCCTGCGTGATTGATCGCTTGCTTCGGCTCGATCTCCATAGTGAACCCTACGTAGGACCTGACATCTCCGACCTTCCTACTGTCTCCTCGTGATTAATCGGTTGCCTCGGCCCCGATTTCCATTTTTTTTTTTTTGAATTGCCAGATTGCCACCTTGTTCCGTCGTCATTGCTTCCCCTTAG
Source organism: Spergularia marina (assembly GCA_963680865.1). Classification (NCBI taxonomy): domain Eukaryota; kingdom Viridiplantae; phylum Streptophyta; class Magnoliopsida; order Caryophyllales; family Caryophyllaceae; genus Spergularia; species Spergularia marina. The sequence continues at coordinate 18,349,456 of OY804548.1, read as the reverse complement.
TTAGGGTTTCGAGCCATTTCCATCTCATCGTGATTGATCGGTTGCTTCAGCCCCGATCTTGTGAGATTAGTTTAGTTAGGGCTTTCGAGCCATCTCCTTTTCAATGTGTGCGATCGGCTGCTTCAGCCCCAAATCCCCAACATAGAACCCATTCTCGGTGTATGGTTTATTTTGGTCACAATCTTTGGCAGCAAACCTTGGCAGCCCCCTATGCAAGGACAACATCAGTACCCCAACTTGCTTTCTTGTTTTAGATTTTTTCACCACCAAACTCCCTTTAACATGTGTACACTACCAAGGCACCGTCAGATTTCTGAGCATAGTTCGATCACCCCACTTGGCTCGTTTCGACTATTCGCCTCCTTTGACTGGTTCCTTCTTTTGGTTCATCTCGATGATTCCTCTGCTGACCTTTTCGCATTTGGTTGAGTGTCCTGGACGATGGTATATTCTATGTCTAAAATAACAACTTTGGTGGAATTTTTCTCCAATCGCAGTGTTCGTGATACTACCGTTCCGATTGGCGGGGAGTGTTGGAGGATATGAGATTGTTTTGAAGATCATGAGATCAGATTATATTTGGTATAATTTTGTATTAGGAAAAAAATCTATTCTATATATGTAATCTAGAATATTACCATTAGCTATATTCACATTAGCATGTAACCTACTATATAAGGGGACTTCCCCCTAAGTTATTAAGAAAGTGAGTATTCTATGTGTCTATCCCTCTCTCTATATTCTAACACCAGTGGTGATGGAGTGTGGTTACTTACGTAGCGTTGATGTAATAGGTTAAAACTGTTGTTGACTGTCAAACCATTGGCTCCACAATTAGTATGATATTGTCCTCTTTAGGCCCGGTTTCAGCCCAAAATGGCTTATACTATTTAGTATGAAGGTGGAACTTATAAACAAGGATTTCGATCCTTGTTTCTTCAATGTGGGACTTGGGTTGACACCCCAATAATTCTGCCCTCAAACCAAGGCCCAATTCATGGCCGGACCTCCTAACAAGCTAGAAAGTCGTTATTCCTAGTCAAATTACCACTATTCCTACTAAATTAGCAAGGGTAAGTGGGTATCGTATAAGGAAAAGGAAAAGTCTAATATGCGAATTCTATGCGGAAAAACTAAAAAGAAATGAAATAAAGCAAATAAATGGGGGGTTTTTGGTTTGAAAGTTTGATCAAAGCGAAATAAACGAGATATCAAGTTAATTAAAGCGACCCTCGGTGATAATCTCTTCTAACACCCTAATGTAGTAAGTTTTACCTCTCTTTAATATTACAAATTCATTAACAATCCCGGTTTAACAATCCTCTTTTATGGGGAATTTGAGCAACCGCTACCAAATTCCCCTCCTTTTAGTCCTAATTTGTCTATTGACCACTCAAACAAATCACAACCAAAGGCATGAAGAACATGGACTAATAAAAGATTGAGAACAACCCAAATTAGTATCTAATTAGCCGCAACCGCGACACTAATCAAATCTAATCTATTAGTTGCCTAATTAATTCCCCAATCACACGTTAGTCATAACCATACACTAAACATGTGAAAGTTGCTTCCTTTTAGGCTAATAATCAATGACCACCAATTATCAACCAAGCATATGAAATACCCAAGTCTAATCTATTAGCTAATTAGATAAAACAAGGATAAATCATGCATTAAAAACAAGGAATTAATTATAATGAAATTAAAGGCAAAATAGAGAGAAAGAATACTTACTAATACATAGGATGAAGAATTGATTACACCAAGAATCTAGGAAGGGGATTAGCCTCCCATACTAATTATTACAATAATATTTGAAATTGAAATCATAATAAAAATACTAATTTTACTTGAGTTTTTCTCTCTAAAATGAAAAGTAGATGAAAAATAATATGAAAGGGGTTGATCATCACTAGGGAGGGGTTTCATGCCCCTTTTATTAAATATAAGTCCAAAAGATACTACAAGACGAAATAGATATTTCTTAGGCAAAAAGAAACCGTGGAAAGCCCATGGGAAACTTCCTGAAAGCTAGCTTCCTCGACTCGAGAAGAAGAATTCTCGAGTCGAGCGTCAGTTTTCTCGACTCGAGAGAAGCGTCTCTCGAGTCGAGCGTCACATTTCTCGAGAAAGTGGAATTTCTCGTCTTCTTCTCCGCTCCTAATCTTGAGTTTCCGTGTGAATCCGCTACGCAACCGAGCCGTCTTCTCCATGAATCACGATCCAAATCAAGGCTCGGCACTCCGATCCCGTCCACGGTCTACCAAAAAGTCTGGAGCAATAAAATCCTCGTAAACCCACGCATAAGCTCCAAAACTACTACGAATGGTGTGGTCCACGAATCACGATTAAACCATGCTCAAATACACCCCAAGACGCCTAAAACATGCGGATTAACACACTACAACTACACCACATCAAACTCCCCCCATGCTTAGACCATTACTCGTACTCGAGTTATCCAATTCTCCTCACTTGACACCTTGGTCTCTCTTGTAGCACGGGGTGAGTCACAACCATCAAATTCCTCCAATATAAAGAATCGCAAGCCAACCAAAACACTCAAATGGTGCTAGCTAGAGTTGAAGTGGATGAAATGTTCGACACCTCAATTCTAACCATCTTATCCTCCCTCCTCACACACTCTAAAGTTAAGGGGAACTAACAACTCCCGTTTCCCCCCACTCGGCTCAACGATTCCCTCAAAGCCGTGCTCACAATGAAGTTATCGAGCACGACTCACCTCTTATCAATCCACCGGCGCCCCTATTATCATAATGCAAGAGGATTTCTAACCTAGGACCACCAATTCCTATCACCGAACCTCCTTATAACTCCCGTAGTGATCCTAACCCTTTACGCTCCAAACTCCTCATCTTATGTCGCCCGCCATGGATTACCTCAAAATTTTTTTTTTTCGGAAAATAAAAACACACATATATTACAACCTAAATGACAAATGCCAAACCGAATTACAATATCATGCCAAGCGTCTCCCCCATGCTTGAACCTCGTCATTGCCCACAATGACCATCAGCACCAACCGAAAGATTGGGCAACAACGAGTGAGGGAGGGGGAGAACGAACAAAACATCCGCAATCATCCCGTACAACTAGTAACACATAGAAACCATCTCATCTCATCAAGTAAAGAAATAACGGGCTCTCGGGCCAAGAGACACCCACTCTACCTCACTCCCCTATCTTCCTCGAAAATTAGTTCATCCCTCGTCTCACTACTCCATCTCCCTCATGAACGTTATCAACTACGCGTCAACCTCCAATAACAAGTAACCCTCCCAAAAACAACCCAACCAAAATGAACCAAACAAGGCTAATATATTGGTTTAAGGGGTAAAATGGGGTGGGTGGAACAAGAATAACAGGGGGGAACAAACGCGGAGGGGCGCAAAGAGAGATGGTATAGAAACGGTTAGTGAATCGGGTGGGGAAGTAGAGGCTAGAATCGAGAGAGAGAGAGAGAGAGAGAGAGAGAGAGAGAGAGAGAGAGAGAGAGAGAAAAGTTAAGAGAAAGAAAACATACCTCGTGATAGCTCCATTTCCCTCAATTACCGTCAAAGCAAGTGGCTCATGGTCAAAAGACCGGTAGAAGAGCCACTATCTCCCCTCACAACTCCCGTCTTCCTCAAAATATGTCGCCTCCTATCACCTTAAAAAATCTTATCTCCCTCGTGTGTTTGTTGGAGCATAATGACCCTACACCAAAAGTTGTCCAAAAACCGGTAGAACTCTATTTTGTGAATATTTTGTGAGTTTCGGGCCAAATGTCAATGGTTTATGGACAAACAAACATGTGGAACAAACAGGAGGGGTCAATATGAAGAGAGATGGTAAAAAAATATGGACAAAACAGGGTAATGGAGTGACTCGGCTAGAAATTAGATGAGAAGAAAGTGTAGGGAAGAATGTATTCATACCATGGCTTCTCCAAATGAATGGCAAATGTCACGATCGAAACAAGAATAAAACACAAAAAAACAAACAAAGCAAATAATACTAGGAAATCGGTTAGACAAGATGATACAAATATACAAGCAAGTCCAATATCTTTCCCCCATGCTTGAAACGTATATAAAATCCAAATCAAAGCATAAAAAGGGAGGAGGAGCGTACCTCAATACGACGGCGGGTCCTGTGGTGGGAACTGCTGGCCGTGGAGGTGAAGCTAACGCAGACGCTCATCAATCTCCGTGAAATTTGGGGCTACATACGCTGGAGCGTGGGTAGCATGGTGATACTGGTGGGTCGCTTCTAAGTACATCAGGGCCCTCTCAACTCGGGTGTCCTGAAGGGTCATCCTGTGGTCCAACCCATCAAGTCTCCGACCGAACTCCTGCATCTGATGCCCGTAGCTCGCCATCTGCTGATCGACTCCATCAAACCTCTGGCCGAAACTCTCGAACTGCTGGCCCATCTGCTCACCATAGGCGTCTAGCCTCTGGCCATATGTCCCTATATGCTGGCCAAAACCACCAAGGCTCTGCTCAACGCTCCCTCTCCAAGCATCAAACTCCGGGGGGAATGCTACCTGGGGAACGAAGCTGGGGCCACCCAACTCAACTCTCGGGCGGGCCTCGAGCTCCTCAATCTCAGCTCGTCTAACCCCTCCGGCATCATGTGCAACACGCAGAACCTGCCCCTCTACATACAGATCCTCAGCACCCTGGCCATCCTCTATCCTCAGGCAGTCTGGGTTAGGGAGCAATAAGTAGTTCTGGTGATCTGTCCCTAACGTCCAGTGGTACCGCCCAGCATACTCCCTCATGTTCTTGATGGGAGTAATCCATCGAATCCTGCGGAGGAAGGCGGTGTTAATCAAGGGCAGGTCATCTATGGCATCCTCCTCATCGACCCCCGAAATCTCACACCAACGAGCTATTAGTGTAATCATACCGCCCAACCCTATAGAGCGGTTCAGAGTGTCATGGATGGCTACACACGCGTCAATAAAAAGTCGAACCCAAGGAGGAAGCTCGTTCTCACCCGGGATAAAAGAAGCTAAAGCGCCCATCTCCAACTGTTGCACGTGGTTGGGCTCACCATGCCCGAACACGCACATCCCTACCACCCTGTAGATAAGTCGCAAGGCGGGGTGGGGGAGCATAGAAATCCTAGGGCTACTCGGGTAAACCAAATCCCGAGTGAGCTTTCTCCAAAGCGGAACCACCTCGTCTCCTCCAAAAGAGGCATACACTCCGGACTCCTCCGTCTGCCTCTCCCAACCAAAGCATGCCTCAAAATCCCTATAAGTCCAATCCCATGGAGCGCTGCCCAAACGACGGAAGGGAACTCTCCCATTCTCGGCATCATGAATGAAAGTAGCGAGAAACTCGTACGTCCACCTCTCATACGTGGCGGCCCACTTCGGGAGGAACCCCAACATGCCCCCCTTGGGCATAAGGTAGCGTATCGAGTCCGCAAACCCGAGACTCTCTAAGGTAGGGATATCAAAGAATTTGGTAGGAAACAATCTACCACGCTCCACTAGAGAGTTAAACAACACCTTTTCTTCATTACTCAAGCCCTCTACGTGGAGCGTCTCATAATGTTTAGGGTCGGGAGTCTTTTTCGATTTTTTCTTTGAAGTCCCGGCCTCCTTGTCGTTCCTCCCCATTATCAAGAATGCACAATCACAAATTCAATCACCAAAACCACTAGAACAATGCTCAACAATCCCCAATTCACCACAAACCAAAATATGGCTCACAATCACCAAATACACACTACAAAATCCAATTTGCACACTACCCAACTTATTTCTAGGCACAACAATTATTCACAAAGCTCAAGTAAACCAAAATACTCCCACAAAGCCAACAAGAAACAACCAAAACACCAACAATGGCAAATTTCGAATTTGAGGAGTTTTCTTACCGAAATGGGCTCAAAATGAAAAATTTTAGCAAAATTGACCCTCCAAATTGCTAATAGAAGCCTCACCACTGCCCCTAGGTGCTTTTCCACCCTTGAAATCGACCCAAAAGCTCCAAGAAACAAAACCCCCAATTCTTAGGGTTCTTGAGAAAAATTGGAATTTTTGAGTGAAAATTGATGAAATAAGTGTTTTTGGGGTTGATTTGTTGTTTGTGGAGTGATTTTTGTGAAGAAATTGGAAGTTTGGGAGTGATTTTGTGTGATTTGGTGGAGAAATGAAGAATTTGTGTGAGTGGGTCGAAAATGGTGAAGAGTGAGTGAGAGAAATGAAAGAAAAGAAGTGAGGAAGAAGGAGGAGGGAGTCGGGCTTATAACGCGAAGAGCTGGAAAAAAAAATGACCCTCTCGAGTCGAGAGATAAGTTTATCGACTCGAGATGACTGTTCTCGACTCGAGGTTTACTCCTCTCGAGTCGAGATAGGAGATTTTCTGGAAATTTTTTTGCTACGGCCTCTACTCGAAACCCTCTTATCTCGACTAGAGGTCTTCTTTACCCAACTTCTTTTTCACCTTATCTTGCTTGAAATTCAAAACAAAACCGATTCCTGAAGTACCAAACCACACCATATCACAAATATACACAAATGGCTCGGGTTGCCTCCCGAGTAGCGCCTTTGTTTAACGTCGTTGGCTCGACTCAAGAACTTCAAACCGATCAAGCATAACCAAATCCACACGCATCCAACCCATAATTTGCCGTTTCACCCTTGACTCTCCATCTAGCAACGCCTTTAACCCCACACTTCCCAAATTTTCCCTTTTTTTTTCTTTGAACCACTTGGAATAGTCTTCTTGGTTTTCGATTCCTGCAAAACCGACAACAAAGACTTTCCAAATACTAGAGGTGAATTGGTTAGTGTAGAATGCATCCCTTTCACATGAGACCTCACATTTTTCACGCAATTCAAGGAGATACATTTCACATTTACAATTTTGGGGTCGGGGGGATCATGCTTGGGAATTTTCACAACACATGTATCAATAGAGTGAACCGAATGATCATTATCAACATCATGCTTTGAATCATAAACATGCCTCTCTATTCGACAACCATTAGCTTCTAGTGCAAGAATACCGGTGTGCATATCAATGTTCATTCTTGCGGTTTTCATGAAGGGTCGTCCTAGAAGGAGATGGGGGTCATGCTCACTATGATTTGTATCAAGGACATAGAAATCCGCAGGAAACACAAGATTATCTATCCTAACATGCACGTCCCTTACAATTCCTTCGGGATAAGCCTTAGAACGATCCGCTAGTTCTATCACAATATCGGTTTCATGCATTGGTTTGAGTTTCATCGAATTATAGCATGAGAGTGGCAAAACATTAATAGATGCACCTAGATCTAGAATGGACTTAGGAAAAGTAGTTTTACCTATGGTTGCCGGAATGGTAAACATACCGGGATCACCACACTTTATCGGTAGCCGTTGTTGAAAAACGGCCGAAACTTGCTCACTCATCACCACTTTCCTCTTGTCTTTAGCTTTCGGCTTCCTCTTGACCGTGCACATTTCTTTCACAAATTTAGCCACCCTTGAAACACTCTTTACAAAGTCTAGAAAGGGTATATTCACTTTGCAATCTTGAAAAAGAGCGTACATTTCGGTGTTGTTGGTCTTGAGCTTCCGAGTGTCCTTAAGAGCCTCGGGAAATGGTACATCATCATCATTATCCCCGTCTTGTACCATAGACGAAGAACCAAATAAACCAGCCCCGAGAGAGGAATCCTCGACTCGAGGGATGTCATTCTCTAGTCGAGGAGCACAATCCTCGACTAGAGGTTTACCCGTCTCAAGTCGAGGGAGATGATCAGTGTTATTCTTTTTTAGGGCAACATCCTCGACTTGAGGCATATCTATCTCGAGTCGAGGAGAAAAATCAGTGACATTGTTTTCAAATGCCGAATCCTCGACTCGAGGTGATCCCCTCTAGACTCGAGACGAATGTCTCTAGACTCGAGACGAATGTCTCTCGACTCGAGGGAGGTCTTCCTCGGCCCTATCTTGCTCTAGACCTTCTATATGGTCTTCCGGTTGCCTAAACTCCTCTTCAACCATTCCCATATCTCGATTTCCACCCTCAACCTCGATGTGAGGTTTTCTACCACTCCGTAGACCAATGAAACTCACATTTTTGGTAGGATTTGGCTCGGTTTGGGACGGAAATTTGTTGGAACCTCTAGACTCGAGTCGATTGACCACCGTTGCTAACTTGCTCATTTGACCCTCAAGATTTAGAATGCTCGCCTTGGTTTCTTGTTGATGACTCACCATTGAAAGTTGCATAGTCGTGACATTTTGGGTGAGGGCTTTCATCATTTCCTCCAAATTTGAAGACGAACTTCCATTCCCTTGACCTTGGTTGCCTTGGTTAGGCCCTTGGAACGGTGGCCTAGGTTGAATTCGATTTGCTTGAAATCCATTACCTCCACTAGAACTTACTTGGCCTTGATTGAAGTTACCATGACCCCCTTCCTTGTAGTTCCCGTCCCTAGGCCCTTGAGAATTGTAGTTTGCATTGTTTCCACTTCCTTGACCTTGGAATCGGTTACTCTCTTGATTGTAGCCACGGTTACCTTCTTGATTGTTGCCATACCTCAAGTTAGGATGATCTCTCCAACCCGGGTTGTATGAGTTTGAGTATGGGTCATACCTCCTTGTAAAATTTCCTTGAAAACCACCCACGGCGTTGACCTCTTCATACTCTCTAGGTGGTGAGTTTCTCGATTGATTCCGGAGGATTTCCTTCATCATACTTGTCAATTCTCCCACTTGAGACTCATTGGAAGGCGCCTCCACCATATTAACTCTCCTCGCACACCTCTTGGACTCTCGGTCACGAGAGTTTGTTGCCAATTCCTCTAGCAAGTCCCAAGCCTCGACCGGAGTCATCTTGTCCAACCCACCATTGCTAGAAGCTACCACGTGCCTATAGTCTTGATCATCGAGGCCGTGGTAGAAGAATAGGATCAAATCTTGCTCCTTGTAGCCATAGTAGGGGCAACTAGCTACCAACTCTCGAAACCGGTCCCAATAAGACGCCAAAGACTCCCCCTTTGCTCAATAGTAGATATCTCTTTCTTCAATGCGGAGGCCTTGGCGTTGGGGAAATACTTGAGGATAAAAGCTTTTTTCAACAATTCCCAAGACGTAACACTATTGTGAGGAAGAGTGTAGAGCCAATTCAAAGCTCTATCTTTCAATGAAAACGGGAAAACCTTGAGAAAGAAGGTGTCTAAATCAACCCCGGGAGGCTTCATGTTGTTACACACCATGTGAACCCCCATTATGTGCTTATTAGCGTCTTCGATACTAAGCCCATAGAATGTTGGTAGGTGGTGTAGTAGAGCTCCCTTGATCTCGATTCTCGAAGTGGCCTCATCATCGGGGAAGACAATGCACGAGGGTTGTTGTGAGAGATCCGGAGCGGTGAGTTCCCGAATACTCATGGTGTTAAGATCAACAAAGTCGGAGGCTGCGGAAGTGTAAGAACCGTCCTCCCTAAACAAATCAAAATCGGCGAACACGTTCCCTTCTTCCTCAACAACCACTTGACTCACTTGCTCCAGTGATAACTTCTTTCTTTGCCTCAACGTTCTCTCAAGTTCCCAATCTATCTCAAAATAACTCGAATCGTGATTAGTAGCGCGGGTTTGGACCATAGGCTAGTGGCCTAAACACCGTAGGAAACAAATAAAAACAAGCCTCAAACACACTTAAAAGAAAATGAAACTAACAAAAAATAACGAAAAGAAAAACACACAACAAATATATATAAAAGCCACACAAAAATAGCAAAAAGACTAAAAACGCCTCTTCCCCGGCAGCGGCGCCAAATTTGACAAGCTAGAACGTCGTTATTCCTAGTCAAATTACCACTATTCCTACTAAATTAGCAAGGGTAAGTGGGTATCGTATCCACAAGGAAGAGGAAAAGTCTAATATGCGAATTCTATGCGGAAAAACTAAAAAGAAATTAAATAAAGCAAATAAATAGGGGGTTTTTCGTTTGAAAGTGTGATTAAAGCGAAATAAACGAGATATCAAGTTAATTAAAGCGACCCTCGGTGATAATCTCTTCTAACACCCTAATGTAGTAAGTTTTACCTCTCTCTAATATTACCAATTCATTAACAATCCCGGTTTTAACCAATTAATCCTCTTTTATGGGGAATATGAGCAACCGCTACCAAATTCCCCTCCTTTTAGTCCTAATTTGTCTATTGACCACTCAAACAAATCACAACCAAAGGCATGAAAAGCAAGGACTAATAAAAGATTGAGAACAACCCAAATTAGTATCTAATTATCCGCAACCGCGACACTAATCAAATCTAATCTATTAGTTGCCTAATTAATTCCCCAATCACAAGTTAGTCATAACCATACACTAAACATGTGAAAGTTGCTTCCTTTTAGGCTAATAATCAATGACCACCAATTATCAACCAAGCATATGAAATACCCAAGTCTAATCTAGTAGCTAATTAGATAAAACAAGGATGAATCATGTATTAAAGAACAAGGAATTAATTATAATGAAATTAAAGGCAAAATAGAGAGAAAAAATACTTACTAATACATAGGATGAAGAATTGATTACACCAAGAATCGAGGAAGGGGATTAGCCTCCATACTAATTATTACAATAATATTTGAAATTGAAATCATAATAAAAATACTAATTCTCTTTGAGTTTCTCTCTCTAAAATGAAAACTAGATGAAAAATAATATGAAAGGGGTTGATCATCACTAGGGAGGGGTTTCATGCCCCTTTTATTCAATATAAGTCCAAAAGATACTACAAGACGAAATAGATATTTCTTAGGCAAAAAGAATCCGTGGAAAGCCCATGGGAAACTTCCCGGAAGCTAGCTTCCTTGACTCGAGAAGAAGAATTCTCGAGTCGAGCGTCTGTTTTCTCGACTCGAGAGAAGCTTCTCTCGAGTCGAGCATCACAATTCTCGACTCGAGAATACTCCTTCTCGAGTCGAGAAAGTGGAATTTCTTGTCTTCTTCTCCGCTCCTAATCTTGAGTTTCGTGTGAATCCGCTACGCAACCGAGCCGTCTTCTCCATGAATCACGATCCAAATCAAGGCTCGGCACTCCGATCCCGTCCACGGTCTACCAAAAAGTTTGGAGCAATAAAATCCTCGTAAAACCCATGCATAAGCTCCAAAACTACTACGAATGGTGTGGTCCACAAATCACGATTAAACCATGCTCAAATACACCCCAAGACGCCTAAAACATGCGGATTAACACACTACAATTACACCACATCACCTCCTTCCGTTTATTATACGGAGACACACAGTCGCGAGGTGTTACCGAGGGGGGATGCTCACAAACGCCAGAGTCCACTTGTCATCACAGGTTCCTTTAAACCATGGCTCTGATACCAATTATTGTGGACTACCAAATCACCGATTCCACAATTAGTATGATACTGTCCGCTTTAAGCCAGCCTACAAGCCCGCACGGTTTTTCAAACATTGGTATCTTTTCAACCCAAAAGGCCTCATACTATTTAGTGTGGAGGTGGAACTTATAAACAAGGATTCCGATCCTTGTTTCTTCAATGTGGGATTTGGGTTGACACCCCAACAAAAACAGTCCCTTAAAAAGGGTATACCGGGATTATTTAATAATTGGTGAACCACCAAACCTCATATTAGTCATGTTTAACACTGATTATGTTAGATCTAACCTATGCTCAAGGTTAATTGATTCAGTGTAGATAAATTCATATATATGGGGAATCTTTTGCCTTCTCTCACGATTTTTTGAAATAATGCTAAAAAGAAAATGTTAAACAAAATGGGTCGGAAAAAAAAATATTTCAACAAAATGGGGTGCACGTCACCTTTATAAAACTGTCAAGGACCTTGACGGTTTTACACTATGTAAAACCATCTTTCGGGGTTTTACTACTCACATAAAGAACAAAAAATTTATGTCATAAATCCGCCAATGGGCGACGTGCACCCCATATTGTTGAACAAGTTTTTCTTCCATCTATTTTGTTTAACACTTTTTTTTCGAGCACTATTTCGTTAAATCGTTCATCTTCTCTATCGCTATATATATATATATATATATATATATATATATATATATATATATATATATATATATATATATATATATATATATATATATATATACATATATATAATGCGAGATCAGGAGCGAACTCCCCCTCGCTTGAGAACTGCGCACCACCATAGAGTGACACCCGCAAATTTTAAAAAACAAAAGAAGAAAAAACACGCTACAGCTTTTGGTGGCAGGGGTCGAAATTTTCTAATCTCACTCATTCATTTCCAAAAATAACATGCTCTCTCTCCTCCTTCCATCTCTTGCTTTTTCTCTCTCTTCAGATTCATGGGAAGCTGCATTCCTCAAAAAAATTCACAAATGTTCATCCTCTCTTCGTCGTCGATCTCTGCCACCGCCGCAGATCCCTCGTGATCGCATCTCCGCCACCTCCGCAGATCCGTCGTCGTCGCATCTCCGCCTCCGTTGCAGATCCGTCGCTGCGCACTCCGTCATTGGCGCAGCTTCGTCTCTTCGCCTTCAATCAGGTTCGATTTCATTCTCTCTCCTCTTCATTTCAGAAAACAAATCGTGTTCTTTTAAAATGAGTACGATGAGTTTCAGAATTAATCTCCAAATCGGCTATTATTTTGATTGATTTTACTAATTTTACTGTGATTTTTTAAATTAGTACTGATTTGATTGATTATTTTGTCAATTAGATCAAGGTCTGTACCCCTAAAATTTGATTCGCGTTTGATTAATTTGATTTCGCTTAGGAATCTGGGAATTTGTTGTCTTAAATGTATGAATTTGATCTTTAATTACACACAATTAATCGGAAGGCAGCAATGCTGCATAGCCTGCATTAGCGTATATGCTGATTTTGCTGATTTTTTTTTTAATTACGTTTGTCACTGTATGGACAACGTTTCACTGTACAAACGCGTGTCACTCTATGCACAAACGTGTGTCACTCTATGCACATACCACATACGTGTGCCATCCTATGGACAAGCCGTGTCATTCTATGAACAGACGTGTGTCATTCTATGGACAAGTCGTGTCATTCTATGAACATACTTGTGTCTTTCTATGAACAGACGTGTGTCATTCTATGGACAAGCCGTGTCATTCTATGAACATACGTGTGTCATGCATTCTATGGACAAGCCGTGTCATTCGATGAACAGACGTGTGTCATTCTATCAGTATTGTGTAATTCTATGTAAATTTGTGTGATTTTATGGGAAATACTTGATTTTTTTTTTTGGTGGTGATTTTTATTAAATTTTGTTGGGGTTGTATGCTTCGGAGCTACCAAATGCTTGTTGCTCAATTAAGTGTATTGTGTTTTGTTTTGTTGTTGTCATTTGATTGCTATATTCAATTAGATGAATTGCTAGAATCTTGTACATTTGAAGTTAATTGTTGAATCTACGAGCTTTGATTATGCATCGATCAATTCGCAAGGTGGATGAAGCTCGTAAATAAGGCTAGAGTTTTGTTTCCTGAATTTGAGAATAAAGATTGTGCATTAATTGGTATTTTTTGTTCAATACAGAGTATAACAAAGCAGGCATGCATGGTATAGTTTATTAGGTTTGTCCCTCTTATGCCTTGCCCCCTGGTATTGGTCACGAGACTTCGTGGGTTGTTAATTTGTAAAGTACTAGCATGCTAGATGTGTATATGCACTATGGAGGTATGTCTTATTTCCTTGTTTAGAGACTCCACAATGGCTTGTTATATGATAGGATGCTTAGTTACGTGGCTTGTTAGAATTAGGTTGGGTAGGACTTGCGTAATTAGGCAAATCGCAAGCCAACAAAGTCTCTGAAAATGTTCTGAGCATTTTCTGTTGCTGTTGTTTGATCCAAAAACAAAACTAAAGTACTCTGTCTTTAATGATCCTCAGAATTGTACAGTGTGTACATAATAACATATGTAAGCTAGAAAATGACTTCTTTTTTTTTTACCATAAACAAAAGGTAGTCCAATTTGTTAAATTTTTACCAAGGCATTAAGACATCATGTGATCTGTATATTACAGCTTTTGTATGTGATGTTTGATGTGGGTTTCTAATTCTGATTTGCTCGGATGATTTTGTGTTGACCTCCTTGATTTTGTGAATATCTCTTTTGACTGCTATTGCTCATATAATCCTTGTGATTCTTGAGTCATACGCTTATGATAACTTGCTTCATTGGTTGAATCTTGCGTCATTAGATGTCGTTTGATTTTAAAGAAGAGAAGTGTCATGAATGATTCGAATAAGAAGAAAAAAAGATAAGATTGTTGACATTTGTGTTTGTATTTAGGCGAAGGATGATTTGAGGTAGAGGAGATATGGAGGTATGTCTTAGATCCTTGTTTAGAGACTCCACAGACCACAGTGGCTCGTTATATGACAGGATGCTTAGTTTATGTGGCTTGTTAAAATTAGGCTGGGTAGGACAGGTTCATATTCGATGAATTTGTTTAATTATGTTCCTAAAGCCGGTTAGCTCAATTTGGAAGAGCATTGTGCAACACACAAGATGTGGGTTCGAGTCCCATATCGGCTATGAAATACAATAAGATTGGTCTATCAAAAAAAAAAAAAAAAACCTTGTTCAATTTTATAGTATGCTGCATTATAAGAGAAAGTAGACATAAGCAAAGTAGGCAAATGCAAAAGATGTCATCCAGTATCCGATTTTTCTAGACGAGCTAAGCATCTAGTCTACGTAGGAATCGAACCTACACCTTCCGCCTATAAGACGGTGCTCTACCAATTGAGCTAGTAGACTTTTGAGTTTAAGATACAACAATAGAAGGTCTTGAAAGAAACATTACCGTGATAAAGGAACAAAAACCAAACACACTAAAATGTGCAAGCACCAATCGACAACTTATGAAGTTCACCCGGCCCATACATACACCTAAGGAACACTCCTGACTTCTCTAAACTATACCACATAGTACCAACTCGTTCATCACAAACAAATCAATCCAACTGATATCTGCTATCAAGCAAACTAATCATTAGAATTTCCATGATATCTTATGTAGCATTTTTGCAATTAAGGCAGCCCCTCCGCGACGCAACTGTCATAGAAAAACAATAAAATGACACACATATTCCATTTTCTATATCTCCACCAACGACCACACCACAACACAACAACCACAACTACAACCAAAACAACAACCACCACCACCACTGCCACAACCACACGACACAAAGTGTCCATAGAATGACACCTCCATACAATGACACCCACTGTCCATACAATGACACCCCATATCCATACAATGACACAAGACTGTCCATACAATGACACCTCCCTGCAATGACGCCCATGGTCCATACAATGACACAAGAGTGTCCATACAATGACACCTTCATCCAATGATGCCTATTGTCCATACAATGACACAAGAGTGTCCATATAATGACACCAACTATCCATACAATGACACCTAGTGTCCATCTAATGTCATCGATTATCCATACAATAATAAACACATCCAATAGAATAACAGGTTTTGCCTATAGATTATCCATACAATAACTACCAGTGACCACAACCACTACAACCACCACTGCAACCACCACTGCCGCCACCACAAATAACAACAACAATCGCAATCAACAAATAACAACCGAAATATCATCGGCGGCGGTGAGTAATTACATCGGCGAAAGCGAGATGATAAAAGTAGCAGAAACATCACATAAAATTTCCACAAAATCACATCATAAAATAATACAAAATTAACAACTAAATCATAAAAATTAAGCTAGATTAGATCAATACTAACAAGAATGCGACTAAATTGAAACGTACAATTAACTCAAACGTCGCTGGAGTTCTCAATCGGTCGCCATAGCGCTGTCGAAGTTCCCAAATTAGACAAAAAAATCAACATTTTTCTCAAAGAACAACAATTGCAGTAAATCAAAATCAAATTACAAAAAAAAATGGGAGCAAAATAGGAAAAATATACGTAGATCGAATTAATTAGGACAAATCAATCAAAACAATAAAAAAAAATCTAGACAGATCTTACCGAAATTTGTAGAGAGGGCGACGGCGAGGATGGGATGTAACGTGACTGAGGCGGTGGCGGTGGTGATGGCAGCGAGCAGCGAAACCAGTGACGACGAGGAGAAAGTGACGCTGAGAAGAAAGAGAGATTGCGCCAGAGTAGAGCAAGGAGAGTGAAAATGTAACAGCGTAGACGCGACGAAGGTGGCGGCGGCGACGCGAGGAAGGCAAGATGAGAGCGCGGGATAGGAGAGAGAAAATGTCGAGGAGAGAGAGAATTGGAGGAGAGAGAAACAAAAAAAACTGAAAATGGTGGGAATTGGGTAAAAATTGGAGACCAGTTTCTTTTCTAGTGGGAGACAGGTGGCATAATCAGAGGCGTCGAAATTGCTAAATCGTATGGCAGATAATTGGTGCGCAGTACTCACCTAAGAAGGGGTAGTCTTATGATCCTCACTCTATATATATATATATATATATATATATATATATATATATATATATATATATATAGAGAGAGAGAGAGAGAGAGAGAGTCAACTCAATATAACATCACATTCTTATTCTTTTAAATAAAGTTTCATTATAATCTGCATAATTTATTTTAATGATCATATTAAGTATTGTGTCTCTTGGCTATTCGTTTGCCAACATTGTCAGCTACACATTAGTTTAAGGTTGTATATATACCTTTGTCCTTTTTAGAGAGAAAATATGCATCCACGTACACATATACGACGAAAACTGTTTCAAGAAAAAGAAAAATCCAATTGAGAGAAAAGTCTGAAAATGGTGGAGAGATGTTTCACATACAACGAATGTATCTTTTAGAGTTTCCATGTTTATTTTTTAATCATAGAAATACCATGTATAGTCTGAGATTGTACTCTCAAATTATTATGCTATTTTGTATTCAAATTGTATTTCTAATGGAACTTAACCATTTGGGTCATCGTTTATTTTATTTATTTTACAATTGAATAGGTTATTTTGATTTTACCTAACTCAACACTATAAATACTAAGTAATCAGTCGTACTGAACGACAATAGTTTTTTTTTTTTTTTTTTTTTTTTTGCTCTATATGATAAGTATAGGTTATAACAAGATTATATTGTGAGTGCATTTAATAGAGATTTTTGGTAAATGAACTTTATCTTTCGATGTAGAAAATACACTTTTGACAAAAGAACCCGTGCATAAGTTTCTAGTAAGGGTTCAAACTATAAAACATACTTGATTGTTAACCCCGATCCCTTTTTAATCCGCTCATACAATTTCGAGAAAGCTACAATTTAGAAAGAAAAATCTACATAGGGTGCTTTATTAGGTCAAAACCCAAACTTTTGGTGAACGTGACGCTATGATAGCACAAAGTTAGTTATAGAGATATCATCTACAATCTAATATATATAAAAGAGAGATTTTTGAAGAGCATAGAGAGAGTCCGTTTGAGAAATACTGAGAGAGTTAAGTGTATGGTGAAAGAGCAACAAAGAATAGTTCATCATTTGAGAACTACTCAAAGACTTTAGTGTATGATGAGAGAGTAAAAAAGAAGAGGATAAATTACACTGTTCATTATTAACAATTAACACAGGGATTTTCATTTTCGTGAAGCTCTTACATAAAGCTATATTATAATAGAAGCACAGTACGATTGATCATACAATTGGTTATGTGTATCAAAAACTTTTGAAACATATATCATTTTATTTGATTCGAAATGTATTTCAATTTGAGATCCATTTATACATTTTTCGATATGGAATGTTTAATTTTTAAAATCGACTTTATATACTATATATCTTTTAAAAAAAGGGGTTTTTTTTTTTGGAAGAGTATAGACTAGACAACTCTGTATTTTTTGTTTTTTTTGAATTGATCAAGATTTCAAAATACATGTAAGCAACATCACAACAATGGGTATGTATTATTTTAATTGAAATGATAGCATATTTGGTTATAAACATAAAAATCATCAAGAAAGATATAATATTTGAATCATAAGGGTTTTTTGAAGAGTTTAGAGAGAGTCCAACAAAGGAGAAAACTGAGAGAGTTTGAAAAATGAGAAATACACGCAGTTTATTATTAACAATTTACATGACGTTTTTGAAGAACTAAGAGAGAGTCCAACAAAGGAGAAAAACTAAGAGAGTTTAAAACATGAGAAATACACAAAGTTTATTATCAACAACCTACATGAATAATTATTAATGATCTACATATAGAATCTTTATTTTTGATAGACTCTTTGATAAAGCTAACTAATAAATTTACGACATAATCATTCATAACATTAGTTATGTGTATCAGAAAATTTCGAAACACATATCATTAGATTTGTTTTGAAAAGTATCTCAATTTGATATCCATTTACAAAAATTTTCGATATACAAAACAATACTCCTATAATTACTCCGTATAAATCTAGTAGAGTTTTTTTTTTTTTTTTTAAAAAAAAAGCTTAAAGAGAGTTCAAAATAAGAGAAATGGTGAGAGAGTCCAATAATTGAAAGATTCTCACAAGAGTTATTAGGCAGAGTCTATACATTCACAAACTGTAATTTATAAGTTAACTACATGTGTTTAGACATAATTAGTCTTAACTTTCATTTTGTATATTAGAAAATTACAATATATATCTCAGTAAAACTGTTTTGAAATTTAATCTAAAATGAGTTCCATTTCATATGTTTGATAGAAATGCATTAGTCAGCAGACATTGATCGAAAATTGCAAAAAATAGATTGTGTTTATTCCCAAACTAATTAAACTCAAAAAATAAAATATAGACACTACTAGCTAATGTAATTTGGCTATCTAAGAAAAATGTTTGACGTGAGACTTTTGTGTAAGAATCATTAAACACGATATAATGTGGGAAAGAGCAAAATAGAGGGGTCTATCATTTGTGAACTATTCATCAAGTTTTGTGTATGGTAAGAGAGCAAAAAAGAAGATTTTAGTGTATGGTGAGAGAGCAAAAAAAAAAGAGTTTAATGTATGGCGAGAGAGCAAAAAAGAAGAGTTTAGCGTATGGTGAAAGAGCAAAAAAGGAGAGGATAAATTACACAGTTAATTATTAACAAATTCAAAAGAAAAAAAAATATTAACAAATTCACACTATATTATAGAAACACGGTATGATTGATCATACAATTGGTTATGTGTATCAAAGAAACATGTATCATTTAATTTGATTCAAAATGTATTTCAATTTGAGATCCATTTATACATTTTTCGATATGCAATGCTTAATTTTTACAATCAACTTTATATACTATATTTATTATAAAAAAAAAAAAAGGTTTTTTTTTTATAGATAAGAAATGTTGTTGTATAATTTAAACATGAAAAATTTGGACAGTTTTGTATTTTTTTTTTTTTAAATTGGTCAAGATTTTAAAATACATGTAAGCAACATCACAACCATTGGTATGAATTATTTTAATTGAAATGATAGCATTGTTGGTTATAAACACAAAAATCGTTAAGAATGATATAATTTTTGAGCCGGGCTTAAAACTAGTTTTAGTTTAAAAGAGAGCAAAAAGTAAACTCTTGAATTCACGAGCGCAATAACTACTTATTCTATTTGAGCATTAATCTAGCACCTTGGTAAAATTATGGCTTAAAAACTTACTATCTTTATTATTGTGTAAATCATAGGAAATGTTAATTAAGCGTTGTCGTAATTGTGTTAGTCAACTTTTTATGCATAAAAGTTTATTCGTAAAGAAACTTGATGCTTGCTTGCTCGTCAATTAAATCAATTAGCACGTGAGAAGTTGCAGTAAAAAAAAAGGTGAGATCGGCCATCAAAGGTCGGGCTCGAACAGGGGCGAAGCCAGGATTTAAAATCCGGGGTGGCGGATTCAAATCGCATTT
Organism: Spergularia marina; assembly: GCA_963680865.1. NCBI lineage: Eukaryota > Viridiplantae > Streptophyta > Magnoliopsida > Caryophyllales > Caryophyllaceae > Spergularia > Spergularia marina. The sequence goes on along the minus strand of OY804548.1, from coordinate 18,329,525 downwards.
TTCGGTTAAAATTTTGGTTTGGTCAGGGTCTCAAATAGAATCCGAACGTCGCGGTTATATGTATAGGCCGAATGTTAACATATTAGATATATCAGATGACATGCCAAAATATCGGCTTTTTTTAACAAATCATGTTACTCGAGCCTTTTTTTCTTAAACAAATCATTTTACTCGTGTTCAGAGACACAAATGTAATTATTGAATTTGGGTATATAAATCTATTAACAAATATAAGGGGGTAAACTACCCAATAGATAATTTTAGCGTGAACCAAGAAGGTACATTTTTTTTTTGTTTAAGGTTTATTAGGTCATGTGTTTGAATCCCAATCCCGTCAATAGTATAAAGACATTAATTTTTAAGTTTTAAAAAATCAGAGTAAAAAACTAATAAAAAGTTAAATGACACTTGCTATAGCTAGGATTTGAGCCCACAACCTCTAAGATATAACACTTCCATTTTCACCACTACACCATATGCAACATTCTGATGTTATTACTCACTAATAATTATATGTATCAAATATTAGCCTAAAAGAACAGCAAAAAAAAAAAAAAAAAAAAAAAAAAAACCGACGGGGTGGCGGCCACCACCAAGTAGCTTCGCCCATGGGCTCGAAGCCTCGAACAACTCTCACTCGAAGTGAACGAACCTGAGCTAATTACTTCTTAACTTTTTTTTAGGTCAATTACTTCTTAACTTAGCTCAGCTCTATTCGTTGATAACTTCATACCCATATAAGCTTATACCGTTCCAAACAATAATCACAGTAACATGTTACCTATTATGAATGAAGCAGCATAGGCCAACCAATAGCTAAGAGAAGGACCCTATATTACTCAAACATAATTAGAAGTAGTCGATAAAAGTACATGTCCAAGTTCAGAACCAGAGTATTTTATGAAAAGACCGTTGTTTTTGGCTTACATTCATAATCATGTCTAAGTATCGAGTGTCTGACACGGATACATGATGTAATATGAAGAGTTTGAAAGGAAAAGGTAGGAGTAAGCGAATAAACCTTATTGGCATGCAGGTATGTATGTATTGCGTGCCTTAGCAATCGGAACCGCAATCTTAAAGAATTTTATATGTTTACTGATGTGATGGTATTAGTGGTGTCAAAGTAGTAGATTTTCTCTCATTTTGATGGTCATTTTAGTGTAATTATATTTATATGAGATTGCGAGTATTCTTCTATTTGTTGGTTTGTAATGTAATTCGAAAAATATAAGTTGTTTTTGTAATGACGAGATATAATCACTCCATTTTTATTTGTGATCGCGCGTTGAAAATAATAATGGCCAAGTTAAGACCAAGGAAGACACCAGCAGCTTTGGCTGGAACCTAATTCCAAAACACGCTTAACCACCAAAGACCAATTCTACCTTCAAGATGACCCGAGTTGAATAGTTAAAGTTTTGATAGCCGAGAAACACAATGTCAACTTACGATCGTCATTAATTTCTTTTTAGATGAGTTTTTACGGAAATTCCACTTGGAGAGTAAAGTTCATGTTCTGAGATTTTCAACGATATATTATGAGCTCAACACTGACTCCCAAGGTGAGAGTTGCATGCGTTTGAATATCGGCATGCAGATTAATTTTTCGACTCGAGACAGTATCGACTCAACTCGAGACATCAGCCTCGACTCGAGCATCAAATGTCGAGAAGGTGGTTTTGACGAGTTAAAACTCGACTCGAGATTCAAGACTCTCGAGTCGAGGACACTCGTCTCGACTCGAGGCTTATTGGCCCGAGTCGGGAATACCTTCTCTCGAACAGATATAGTTTTTACTTTTTTAGCATTCTCGACTCGAGACGTTTTCCTCGAGTTGAGACTATCTTTTCCGGATATTTTTAGTAAGTTTATTTTTCCTTTATTTTTTTATTTTATTTCTATTTTTAAATTTGTATAAATAGGGGAGGAGAGAGAAAATATCATCTAATCCTCTTATCTCCATTCTCCACCTCTCCTCATTTTGCTTCCCTACATTTTCCTTTGTTCACTTTAAATGAAGAGCTAAGGCCCCGTTTGATAGGACTGCATATTTCTGAACTGATATGATCTGATCTCAATGATTCTTATCTGATCTTATCCGATTTGAATGATTCTGAACTGATCTGATCTGATCTAAATTTCTTGAAAATTTTATTGAATGTACGGATTCCTCGATTGATTAGTTCTCCATTCCAAATCAACAGCCGACGTTATAGTGCAATACCACACTTGGTTCAGCAAATAAGAATCAATTATGAACCAAATACGTTAGTCGTTTGAACTCTTCTGATCTGATTTGAAAGACTATGATCTGATTTGAATGATTCTGAACTGATCTGAATACTACTTTTATTAAGTCCTATCAAACAGGGCCTAACTCTCCAAATATTGGTGAAACATTAATCTTTCGCTTATTAATGTAAGTTATCGTCTTTTTCCTTTACATACTTGACTGAGTTAATATTCCTTGAATTTATTTATAATCTTATCTCGTTTTATCTAGGTCGCTACTAGATTTAGCTTGGTTTGATTATTAGCTTGTTTATTAATTTTTTTTTTTTTTTTTTTTTTTTTTTTTTTTTTTTTTTTTTTGTAAAGATTTGGTTCTTTATTCATCCACAAAGGGGAAATAAAAGAACAAGTTTGCACAAATAACCTCTAAATGAAGATTAAGCATTCATTTGATCCACTAATTCCTCTATATTGCAATTCCTCTTCCAATAATACAACCTTGTGCATACAATGAATTTGATTTGCTTGATAATCCACTCTAACTGATGCTCTTGGTCCTCAAATAATCTGAAGTTTCTTTCCTGCCAAATAAGGTAGATTGTGGCACTTAAACAGCAGACTGCCCATAAGTATTTCCAATGTTTCCGATTTGCTCTTCTTCTATACCAGTTTATAACCATGTGCATATTACTATGAGGTTGGTTCATACCAATCCAGTTTCTGATTTCACCCCAGACACTTGCTGAAAATTTGCAGTTGAAAAATAGATGATTGTGGGTTTCTGCAGCTGCTTTGCAGAGACAACATCTATTTACCAATCTTAACCATGTTGCATTCTCCACTGTGGCTAGCTTCCTTTGGATAGCAAGAACAGCTTTGAAGCTGTGCTTAGGCAGGTTTATACTATTCTAGATGATCTTATGCCAATTCACCTCTGCAAATTTCATCCTGAAGTGTTCATAAGCAGCTCTGGTATTGAATTTTCCAACTTCCAAGCAACTGCTCAAGAGACCCATCATCCCCTAGGTTGGTCATTAGTTCATTCTTCACTTTAACAAGGCTTTTCCAGTTCTCTGAGTTAGGCTCTTTTGCTACAATGTCCTTCAGAGGGCAGTTTTTCAACTTATAAGCTATTACCCAACTCTCCCATATTCCTTCCTTCCTGCATTGTAATCTCCATAGCCCATTACAGATTAAGGCTTTATTCCAAGAAAGAACCTCCTTACTGTTCATACCCCCTTCCAATCTTGGGGAACAAACACTCATCCAGCTTTTATATTGGATTTTCCTTTGCCCAGGGCTTATGTTCCATAGGTAATCCTTGCAGATTTTGTGGATTCTTTTAATAATACCAGAAGGGAGTAGCACACTGTTACACCAGAAGTTTTCAACTCCAAATATGACAGAGTTGATAAGTTGGCATTTGCCAGCATAAGAAAGAGTGAGAGCAGACCAGTGCTTGACTGCATTCTGAATCTTTCCCATTAGTTGAGAGTACATATCTGATCTCAGTCTAGCAGTATTGAGAGGAACACCAAGATATTCGAAAGGGAACATGCCCTCTGAGAATCCTGTTTTAGCAAGAATAAGCTGCTTCACATCATCTCTTACTCCACCAAAGTAGACATCAGTTTTGGAGTGGTTAGACTTCAACCCTGAGATGCCAGCAAAGGTGTTAAGACAATCCATAACTGCTTCTACTGATGGTGAGTTTCCCCTAACAAAGATCATTAGATCGTCGGCAAATGTCAGGTGGGTGAGCTTAATTCTGGAGCATTTGGGGTGGTAGGAGAATTGAGGTTTATGCTGCAGATTTCTCAAATATCTAGATAGAATCTCCATGCTCATCACAAAAATGTAAGGTGAAAGAGGATCACCCTGCCTGATTCCATTTTTCCCTTGAAAAGACCCTTCATAGACTCCATTGATCTTGATAGAATACCAAGTTGTGGTAATACATTTGTAAATCCAATCAGTATACTTGGCAGGGAAATTCAAGCCTATGAACATGCTCTTAATGAAGCTCCAATTCAGGGAATCAAAAGCTTTCCTGATATTCACCTTAATAAGGCATCTGGGGGAAGTGTTCTTTTGAGTGTACCCTTTCACCAATGTTTGAGAGAGAATCATATTATCGAAGATGTTTCTCCCATCTGCAAAAGCAGCTTGTTCTTCACCTATCAGCATTGGAAGGATCACTTTTAGTCCATTTGCCAATATTTTACTAATCACTTTGTAAATAGTGGAGCAACAGGCAATTGGCCTGTAATCAGTGACAGATTTTGTATTCTGCTTCTTGGGAATTAGAGTAATCATAGTAGCATTCAGCTTTTTGGGCATATGAAGACTGTTGAAGAAATCCATAACGGCAGCTATCAAATCCTTCTTTATTATTTCCCAAGCTCCTTGGAAGAACCCCACACTAAATCCATCTTGGCCTGGGCTTTTGTCATGGTGGATGCTGAATAGGGCATCTTTCTTCCCTAACTAAACCCTCATTTAAATCTTCAGTGACACAGCTCCCTGTCCTTATAAACTCAGTGTCTAGCTCATTAATATCAGAGTCAGTACCCAAAAGACCTTTGTAGAATTTTATGAATGCTGCTGCAATGTCCTCTGAGTTAGACCATTCTTTCCCTTCCTCATCCTTGATCTTGATAATCATACTTTGGTGCTTCATTTCTGCGATTCTTGCATAGAAGTATCGAGTGCTACTATCTGCCAATTGAATGTGAGTGATTTTGGCTCTCTGAGCCAACATACTAATTTCAGCCTTTTTTAACTTGCAATAAAGCTCCTTTGCCTCATCTACTTCCATCTGCAGGGATGAATTCCTTGGATCGTTATTTAACTTTATCTGAATGCTCTCCATCTTTGCCCTACAGTCATTCACTCTTTTGTTGAGGTTAGAGAACTCTCTTTTATTAAGTGCCATAAGGGATTGTTTGGTTCTCTTGAGTTTCTTATAAAACCTGTCCATAGGCCTGCCTATACAGCTCCTGCTCTAGGCATTGGTGATTGTGGAGTCATAATCCTTATGCTCTCTCCAGCAGTTAAGGAATCGGAAAGTTTTCCTTATCTGCTTTGGATCCATGAAAGTTACCAGAATGGGTGAGTGATCAAATACACCCTAGGGCAGGAATTCTGCTATGGAGTTGGCAAAAACATTGGCCCAGGTATGATTGATCAATGCTCTGTCCAGTTTAGCCCATATTCTATCTGGTTCCTCCTGATTGTTAGTCCAAGTCAGCCTGCAACCTCTGCTTTTCATGTCAATTAAAGCACAATCAGCTATACAGTCATTAAACTCATCCACGTCATTTTGAGCAGCCTGATTGCCTCCCTCTCTTTCTGATCTATCCCTTACTGTATTAAAATCTCCCATGATGATCCAGGGAGTGTTTGAATTAGACCAAATTTTCAGATCAGACCAAAGATCCTTCCTCTCCTTAGAGTCATTGCTTGCATACACCATTGATACTAGCATCTCCCTATTATCCACTGTATGAGTCACCTTACAATAAATAGCCTGGCTAGTCATTGAAATGATATCAACCTTTACAGTCGAATTCCAAATCAACCAGATTCTTCCATTATAATGTGCCATGTGATTAGTTGTGACATTATAATTGTTGAAACATCTCCTGACAATTTTCTCCACTTTATTGCTTTTCACCCTTATTTCTAGTAAACCAAGCAAACTTAACCTATATTTCAGCAAGAAATTCTTAGCCTCTTGCTGCTTGAGGGCTTCATTGAGCCCTCTGGTGTCCCAAGCTGCAATTAACATGATAAGGGTGGTGGCCCTATAATGACCCCTTCCCCTAAAAGTTGCTTGAATCCTTTGCTAGTATTAATTTCTCCTTCCACCAATAATGCTGAAAAGCTGTTGCTCAAACGCAGTTGGGACCATAGCTTCTTCCATATTCTTCCCAACTTTCCTTGGACTTTTGGGTTTCCTAAACCCCATGTCATCCATGCTTATCATATCATCTGCTGGCGACACTGGTGGTGTATATCATCTGATTATCCATGCTTAATCCTACACATTCTCCTTTTTTCCTTCCTCTGAAATTTTCTCTTCATGTATAATCAGTGGCTGTTCAGGTTTTGAAACCCTTCCTTTTGGCTTGTACACCATTGCAGGCTTTGCAATAGGTTTAGCCCTGTTAAGCTTGCAGTGTTGCTCCTTATGCCCTAGCTTACCACAAGTCTTGCAAAAATGTGGTACCCACTCATATTCTATCCTTTGACATATCTGACCGCTATGAGGGGTATTGATAAGGATGTTTACTGGTAGTTCTTTAGATACATCAGCTTCTACCAAGATTCTTGCAAAGGTAAGTCTCTCCTGCTTAGTTGTGGTATTATCTGCATACAATGGCTTTCCAATCTTGCTTAAAGCATTCTCACTCCATAGCCAAGAATCCATATAGGCACCACTGACATACGATCAAGCTCTTGTGAGATGCTCGGTGACCATGGTTTCAAAATCAACGGGTTTTCACCCAATTTCCACGGCCCTCCTTTCAGGATTTCATTCATTGCAGCCTCTGAACTGAATTGAAAAGCAAACCAGCCTCTCCTGAAATACTTAACAATTGGTCCTTCTATGTCTTTCCACACCCTCTTGGTGTAATCAACCATGTCCTTCATTTTTGGTTTGGCTCCTATCACATTTCCCACCAATGTAAACTGCCATTTTTATAGTTCATACTTGATATCAGACTCCTCTATAGTAATTTCCCCATTTGTCTCACTGGTCTCATCATAAAACAATTTCATCCCAACCTTCGACTCTCCAGAGACAACAGAATTCCATGATTTTTTGGGCTCTGAATTAGATTTCTCCGAATTCTTCTCATCATTTGCTATTTAGGATTAGTGTTGTTCATACCTACCTTAGTCATCGCAGAGTTGATCAATTCATTCAGAATTATTGGACCTCTTCCATTTTCGACGAGTTGGGTTTGTGTTTTTTCCCCCGATTCTGCTTCATTCCCTTCGATGTTGGTCTCAGTATCTTCGTCATGTGATTCCGCTTCTGTTGGTGTGATTTCTTTTTTAGGTCTCCCTCGTTTCTTACCCTCTTTTCCTTCCGCCATGAAAGCTTAGAGCTGAAGTTTCTCTGTCCGTACAGTCTAAGAAGGAAAGCTTCCTTTTTTTCATGACATTTTCTACCTTTTTATTAGATGATTTGGTGATATTCGATTACTAGATTTGTGAAGCAACCTTCGTTTATTAAGCGGTCGCGATTTTTAATTAGACTTAGGAGAAATTAACACGATAATTGAAGGTTAGGATTAGTTACTAAACTTGTTATTCTTAATCGATATTAGTTCGTTGGTATTGCTACCACTAGGTTGAACCGAAAACCGTCGCTTAGATTATTTAGGATGGTTAGGTTGAATTTAGAGCGGTCGCTTAAATTCACTAATTTTAATAACTAATAGAACTACGTTCACGATTAAGCAATCAAAGTGAAGGAATAATTCGATTTCTTGCGGAAATAATTCGTCCGTGATAGTTGTGGATCCAAGACTTGTTCCTAATTATAAATCATCTTTTATTCATTTGTTTAGCATTTGTTATGTTGTTACTAAATCAATTTTAAAACCCCCCTTTTGTGACGTTAATTTAGCATATAAATACCGTTAGAATTAGTCCTAGTTACTCGTGGATATGATCCCGACTTCCCTTTAGCATTAGTTAGATAGGAGGGTAATTTGATGGATGTTAGTATATTACGACAATATTCTCTCACCATTTACCTACATTTTCAACCTTAAGTCAACACATTAGTTTGTCAAACTCACAACACTCACAAATTCTGACATTATTATCATTTGTAGCTTTGCCTCTACCATATTTAAGGATGCATGGACGAATCTAGCACATTCTAGCCCCAATAAGCTAAGAATGGGGTACGTTTTTTAATACAAAGTTTTGTTAAAATGTTTTAATGAGATTTGAAAAATATTTACTCAGTACATGTTTGCGAGAAAGTTTAAGTGCGTGCGACTACACCTGATAAACGGATCATACGGGTCGGGTCACTTCGGGTACACAGTAATATCCAGGCCATTTTGGGTTGGGTCAGGCTTGGTGGGTTCGGTCACTTCGGGTTTAGAACTCCTGGGGTCAATTTCGGGTGCGGGTCAAATTATTCGGGTTAACTCGGATTGGGTCAATTCGGGCCGGTTAATTCGTGTCTAGTTGAATAATTGGGATGAATCATTATTAGATTTGTATTCTTTACATTTCTTTCTGATTGATGATCCAAATATAGAAGGAAAACATTAAATCAAATTGTTTATGGCTTGTTTGGTATCACTGTAAAAGTTTTAGTTAAATGAGTTACAACATTAACTTTAGATTGTTTGTTTCTATAATAGCCATACAGAAAATGAAAACTGAAAATCATTTTTTTTTTGTTTTCAAAAACGGGACTTTGGTTTAAAAAAAAGAACTGAAAACAGAAAACGATACCAAACGGCCCCTTAGATACTGGTTTCATGTGAAGAATCGGAAGATTATGCCATACTCCGTATAATATACTCACTTTAAATGTACGATTGATTTGCGCGATATGTTCGTATCACTTAATCAAAGTTTAGATATATAGTATGAGGAGATTAAAAAAACGCGAGTCAATTTAGTACGGGTATACTCGGGCTCGGGTGATGATCGAGTCGGACTAGTTCAGTTCGGGTCATTACGGGTTCGGGTCAACTTCAGGTGTTAATCGGGTTTGGGTCGGGTGTAATCGGTCCGGGCCAAATACGGGTGATTTCATTTCGGGTGAAATTCCGATTTCGGGGTGGGTTTCGGTTCACTTTTGCCAGGTCTACGGCATACGACTACTCCCTAGTTAACTTTGTAAAGTGCTTTTCAGCTAAAGTGTGATTCCAGTGCGCTTCTTTCCTTTGCGGAAAGGTAAATTCGAGCCAATTTCATTACGAGCTGGAAGGGATAGCTGGAAGGGATAGCTGGAACGAACTCGTTCGACAATTCGGCTGTGGAAAAAGACAATACTAAGAGAAGTTACATATCACAATTCTGAATTCTGTCATTAACTCCAACTGTCATTAACTCCAACCGGATGTCCGCATTGCAGGTTACCTCAAATAGCTGCCACTGGTAGAACCAGAATATGACCAGTTACAGAAAAGTCTGATGAAGAGTTCAACGGCAAAAAGTGATGACATTTGCTAATTGCTACTCTCTTCTACCCACTATGATTTTCCCCTTTCGAAAACTGTTTTTGAGTAGCCATCTTTGGAACTACTTCTAGAGCAAATAAAATACTCGTTTACCATAAACTCAAATGGGTTTGGTAGAATGCACTGCAGAATAGAATATGTACTAATTTTTTCAACAAGTGAACGATTCATTTGGTTTAAAAGTAGCTCCGAACATGACTACTCAAAAACAGTTTTTGAAAGGGGAAAATCATTTTGGGTAGGAGGGAGTATATTCGATTGTCTAACGTTAAAAGCATGTATAACCAAAATGTTGGTAGATCCCACTTCCCCACATAGTTGATGGGCACTTATTGGATGATTATTCCTTTCAAAAGAGAACAATTTAATAAATTTATTCTGGTGTGTACAAGAAAACAGTTATTGGTACAAATTTAATTTGCTTCTTTCTTTTCTGGGCCGTAAAAGACTCCCATCAGATGCATTGCATTTATGGATAATATGTGTGAGCTAGAGCTGGAGGAAGACAGCTCCGGGTGGACCATTCATTACTCATGCACATTATGTTATGTAGGGACTTGGATTCCATTTCTCAATTTCATTTTAATAGCTGACGTTTTACGCCCTTTCATGCAAATGCCACCCTTAGATATGAACTTGGTGCCTCACGGTCCCTAATTTAAGACTCGGATACATATCTTGTCAATGAACAAAAACATTAACGAAACTACAAAAGTCTAGACTAATGGGGTGAGCCAAGCTATATAATGACTTTATACTACAACATCACATTCCAATTTGTTGAACAAATCAATCGGATGAGCGGGTTACGAAATTGGGTGGTGCGTCGATATATTTTGAGTTTGGACGAATATCGTCAATACTCGATCAACAAGTGATATGTATGTCTATAGCCGGAGACATTATCAAAATGAAAGTGTTATTGATTTCATTTATCAAAATGAGACTTAAAATTGTCTAAAACTAGAGATGAATTCTAGTATAGCCAAACTAATTAAGTTGTTAGCACGTTAATATTAGATTTAGATCAGACAAATTATGTTTGCCTAAAGATAAGACCTCGACACATAAAATAATCTCCATTATCTAAACATCTTCGAAATCTTTTGACTCTTTTTTGACCCAAAATTTCTCTTACATTTTCTTGGAGCATTTGCAAGTAGAGATGGACACGGGCCGGACCAAGCCGTGCCCCGTGCCGGCACGGCGGGCCTAAGAGCCCAAATGACACGGTCCCGGGCACGCAACTCGTGCCACTGTGCCGTGCTCAGACCGTGCCGAAATTTTGAAATAGCAAAGAGGCACGCCGGGCGGCACGGTGGTCCGTCGTGCTCGTACCGTGCTGCGGCCGTGCCGGCCGTCGTGTCAAGACCGCGCCAGGCCCGTGTCAAGACGGCGGCTTGAGGTCGGCTTCGATGATCGCAGATCTGGGCGCGCATGGGTGGAGCCGTGGAGGCGATAAGCGATGATGATGATAATGGTGGTGGTGGTGGTGGTCTGATGAAGATGAATATGATCGGCGATCGATGGTGATGCTGGTGGACTAATGTGATGGTGATGGTGGTCTGTTGTGATGATAATGGTGAAGGGTGTTCAGTACATTTTCAGGAAAAAGAACTTGGTTTGATTTTAGTCCCAATTTTTTTTTTGTTTTTCTTGTTGTTGTTGCACAAACTTAGTTACAAGCTTTATAAATTAGACCATATAAATGCAAACTTGATATAACCGAATTACTTCCAAATTTTTATTGATTGTGAAAAAAAGTTACAAGCTACAACATGTGAAATGATTTCATGTGTTGGTTAAAATAATTTAAATACTGGTAAACAATAGATCACAAAATGTTATGATTCATTACAAATTTCTACGGATTGCCACGAATTGGAGATCCTTGGGAGGAGACGCTTGCGGTGCTTGACTCGTCATCATCACTTTCATCTTCAATGGGCTCGAGGCCTTGAACTCTTTTTTCCGCATCCAACCAATCCTTGTAGCACACACACATTTCGAGGGTATCGGATCTCATACTTGTTCTCGTGTCGTGCAATACCCTTTTGGAAGCACTAAAAGCACGTTCCGATGCAACCGAAGATACTTGAATGCTCAAGAAATCTTGCGCCATTGCGGACATCACCAAATATTGCTTACGTTGGTCTCGCCACCAAGCCAAGAGATCCAAGTTGTTCGATTCTTCCCGTGTAAAAGGACGCATATGATCATAAGCTAAAAACATAGAATATTCGGCTAAGTCGGATGTAGGACTTTGTCCTAATCCTACATCCGACTCTACTAATCGGCTATTAATTGTATCCATAATACTAACATGAATATCCATACCACTACTACTACTTGCACTTGTAATGATAAAAAACATTAAAGAAAGCCGACCTAATCTTTTGTTTATATGCTTCTACATCAAATTCTAATTGCATCATATCCATATAACAAATAATTAACCTCATAGTCATATCAAATTTCCATCTAGGGTCTAAAATCATAGTAAAGACATAAACATATGGAATTTCGGACCAATACTTGAGAAACTTTTCCTCCATTTTGGGAACAAACGCACGATGAGAATCAACACCACGATACTTTTCAAATAATTGAGCAATCTTAAAAAGACGAAGAATAAAATGAGAAGAAGTTGGGAGATAAACATGCGAGAAAGCTTTTGTTGCATCATTAAAAGCACGTAAAAAATCGACATAAATTTCCATGTTATTCCAATGAATATCAAGTAAAGGGTTATCGGGAAAACTTTTGTTCCAAAAAATTGTCAAATGTACTTTGTAAGGAATTATAGAAGCCAACATGATATACATAGAATTCCATCTAGTATTATTTTCCATAGGAAATTTTCTATACGGAATCCCAACACTCTTACAATAATTTCTCCACTCTTGACGTCTCCACTTAGACGAGTTCAAATGGTGAACAATATCTTTAAATATTTTATGATATTGTTTAATACCATGAAGACCATCTCTAACACATAAGTTCAAAACATGACAAGCACATCGCACATGTAGTAAATCGCCGTCTAAAAACACATTATGAAGACTAGTTTTCAACATATTAGCTACATTAGTCATAGTTGTTGCATTATCAAATGTAACACATAAAATTCTAGATCTAAGCCCGTATTCATCAATACCATTCATAATAATATTATGCATGTTAATACCACTATGAGGATGTTCTAACTTTGCAAATGTAATAATGCGCTTTTGAATATTCCAATTAGAATCGATCCAGTAGGCGGTAATGCATATATAAGAATAATCTAAACTCGAATCCCATGCATCGGCGGTTAAACTAAATTTACATGTCAACTTTGCAAATTCGGAAATTAAATCATGCTTTAAATGTAAATATTGAACCATTGCTTTAGATTTACATGCTTTCCTTCCCGTTCTTTTATGTTCGGGTTGGTTCACGGAAATATAATCATTAAATTCATCATGTTCAACGGATAAAAATGAATGCTCCATTCTAATAACCATTCTAGACAATTGAGCACTACATTTTTCATAATCATAAACATACGGTTCTTGGCCTTTGGGTTTTGATAAAAATTTGTCCATTGAAGCTTGATTTGAAGTGGGTAATCTCTTACAACTATTGTTGATGTGTCGGGCCAAATGACCGGTACCATTTTTGGATATGTAGGAGTATATGTTACTACAATATCTACATTTGGCTTTTTTAGGCTTGCTAGTGGTTTGGATGTAATGGGGCCAAACTTTGCTTGAGCCAGCTCTATTAGTGATAGTTTCCATTTGTTCATCGGTCATCCATTGATCAAGTGGAGAGGGGGGGATAGATTGAGGGTCTATAGAACCGGTTTGAGTTTGTAATTGAGTTTGAGATTGGGTTTGGGATTGAGTTTGGGATTGGGATTGATATTGAGATTGGGTTGGTATAGTATGTGTGGAGGAATTTTCTTGTGAGTACGAATCTTGTGACATTTGTGGTGGGAACATTTGATGTTGTTGTGTCATTTGTGGCATGTAAGGAAACGAAGTTTGGAATAAATTTGTGGGGGTCATGATTGGAGTTGAAGAAGAACCTATTCGGTTTGAATCATAACCAAATGGTGTTTGCGATGTCCAATTGATATTTTGTAGATGAGGGGAATTAAAATTCATAAATTGGCTAGTGTTTGGATATTGGGAGTTTGGTGTTTGTGGAGAGTTTGGATCATTTTGAGAACGAGGCCTTTTGGAATTGGAATTATCGTCCATGATTAATAATAAATCAAATAAATCTTAAATAAACTTTAATTAATATAAATAATTCAAATAAATCTAATTATGTGAAATAAATATTCATGCAACAAAAAATTCAAACAATTATATGACAAATTAACAATCACATATAAGTAAGAAATCACATATAAGTAAGAAATTTCTCCCCAAAATTGGATTCGGAAATAAGTGCGTCTAGCTTTTGTGAAGCTTGGTATTTGATGAATGAAAATTGAACCCCTTCACCCTTGATTAATATTGAATAATTGCAAGTAAATATATAATTTTAGTATAAGTAATTTTATTTGATTAGATAATAATGTTAGTATTAAGTAATTGTATTTGATTATGTAAGTACTTATTTAGTAATAATATTCTAATTTGGAGAGTGGTAGTTTGTATATGAGGGGGATAAAAGAGAAGATGAGTAGAAGTGTTGGATTGAATTGTGAAGAATTGAATTTGTATAAAGGAGTATTTATAGGAAAATAGGAATTGAGGAGGGAAAATTGAAGAGGACTACAAAATGCTTGAACAAAAAAAAAACGGCTAGTTGGGCAGTTGGGCAGTTGGGCCACTTGCTGCTGGCCTGCGGCTGCTACTTCTCTGCGTGCCGGGCCAGGCGTGCCATAAAGCGGGCCGGACCGTGCTGGCCCATTTCAACTTTTCAGCATGTTTTATTTTTTTATTTTTTTTACTTTTTTTTAAAATCAGCTTTTGTTTTATAAGTTACGGAGTATATTTTTACCAAAAAAAACAAAATTATAGAAGCGGATTTTCGTGCCGTGCCGGGCCAACGACAAACGTGCCGTGATCGTGCCAAGTCCGCCGTACCACGGGCCGTGCCGTGCCTAGGCACGCTCATCTTTTCATAATCCCAGCCGTGGCCCGATCTAAGTCCGGCGAGCTTCAGGCCAGGCTGGCACGGTCCTCGAGCGTGCCGTGACCGTGCCACTACCGGACCGGATCGGTGGGCGTGCCGGAAGCGGGCCGCCGGCACGATTGTCCAGCTCTATTTGCAAGTATGCATGAACAAAGTAGGTAAACTAAATTAAGACACTATAGTGGACCCTCCGGGGAGCAAATAAGATAGTGTCACATTCCCAAATCGGATTTGAGGGTCAAGTAGATGTATGAAGGTAGTTGGTTTAACTTTTAAGTAGGAAAGGATTGAGATCTATTCCCAATATGGGCAAGTTCAAGGACTCGAGTGCATAAAAGTTATTGCCCATCATTCAACTTTCGAAGTGCCATTGTTATTGGTTGTTAGATTGTCCGAAATCAGTTTAAATGCACCTTATATTTCCTCTTATTTGTTAATTAGATTAGATACATAATACATTTAGATTGCTTACACAATGGAGTCATCTCAAATCTAATCTAATCTTCCCTTAATTTTACTAGTTTAGTGACTTTCATCCCAATCATAGTGTGTATATATATTCTCATTGTCATATTTGCAACTTGAGAAATTGAGATTGAGCAAGCGTATGGTCAATCAGATGGTCACATCAATAAATTCAGTCAGTAGCACAAATGTTAGGTCTCTTTTACAAACTTAGTCTTACGATGATGAGTCTCTTTGTTACCTATTTATTGGTGGATTTTGTGTCTTAACTTAAAAATTTTCGAAAACTTTGATTATTCAAAGTTATGTGGGCGTTGCATTAACATACAATTTAAAAAAAAAAAAAAATTAACATACAATTGAAATTTAATGTAGAGTTCAATTACACAATTGAGTAAAGTTTGGAGGTAAATCGTCATCGCCATTTGTGATCCTAATAGCTGTTAGGTGTCGTCTTGCTTGTTTATATTCGGGTTTTTGGTCGAACCACACCAATTAAAACTAAAATTTTGTCAGACCACACCTATTATATATATTTTTTTTTTGTCCAACCACCCCTAATAAATTTTTTTTTTTTGTTGGACTACACCTTATACCAACTTCTACCTTTCATCCACCCACTGTCGCCACTTACCCACGCACCCACTGTCGCCCATCACCACATGTTTATCACGTGACACACACACACACACACACACACAAAAACCTTGTAACCCCTAATCATCTTACGCCCTTTCCCCTCGCAACTATCTTCACATTCCCCCCCCCCCCCTTTCTTCTCCATCTTTCATCTTCCACCATTATACCTAGACGATTACATTACCCATCATCATCATCATCACGCTTTTATTGCTCTCACAGTCGATTACTCGATTACTGAAGGCATTGTAGATAAGGAAATCTGAAATGATAAGAGAAAGATTCAAAGGAAAGGACAAAACATCAATTTTGGAGAAAAAAATTCAGTGTTGGTGGTAGTGAGGTGGCTAGCGGCAGCAATGGGTGGCTAGGGGCGGCATTGTGTGGGTAAGGGGCGGCATTGGGTGGAAATATAGCTGGAGTTGGTATCAGGTGTAGTCCAACAAAGAAAAATATTTTATTAAGTGTGTGGTTGGACAAAAAAATTATAGTAAGTGTGTCTAACAAAATTTTAGTTTTAATAGATGCTCGACCATAAACCCATATTCGGGTTATTTTTACCATTTACTTATTTTTAAATTGTTGAGCACAACTCAAATGCGTTCATTAGGACAGGCGAAAAGTGCGCCTTCCCATGGCCCCGCGTACTGTTTTAGAACTAGTTCAACTAGTTGTATATATGTGCCCTATGTATTTTAAGGCCTGGGCAACATTTTATGAATTCGTTTTTTTTTTTTTTTTGACAGAGGTTAAAACACTGAAAAACAAACCGAAACTACAAAAATCTAAAAACTAAACAATACAAGGACTAGTAAAACTAAAAGGCACGCAAGACACGACTTCAGCGACATCTTGTTGCCAATGTATGAATTCGCCTTTATGGTTAACAACAACTTAGGCTCATTTTAAGATTTCGTCTAGGACCCCTAAATTTCACAGACGGCCTTGAGTCCAGACTCATAGAGAGGGATGTGAAATGTTACGGCAGTCAACCTTAAATTTGAATTCGAGCTTGACTTATCTTTTTATATGAACCACGACTCCAATATCATTCATCTTTCTCGGCTCTACTCAAATTTGCATGAGCACGACTCCAATGACCTTTTCAAAGAAGCAAAGGGATGATAAGCTAGAACCTAAATGATTTTCCTACTTGAAAATGAAGGTCCATAGGGTTTTTATTTTTTTTTTTTTTTTCTAAAGAATAAGTACCTGAACATACTTAATGGTTAGGTTATCCTTCTAACCAGAGTATTAACTAATAATAAAAAAAACCATAGGTTATATATGTACATTATTTGATATACTGCTCTTCGAGTTTTGTCCTCTAATCGGTTTTTAATAATAATGAAGGCAAATCAAAGAACAGAAGCAAAAGAGGGAAAGAATAAATAAATAAATTGACTACCTAGTTTATGTTTGGTAAAACTAGATGAAATAGTAATTGAACGTTGAAATGGTAGCTGAATACTGAAATAGTAGCTGAAAGCTGAAATAGTAAATGAAAGTTGAAATAGTAGCTCAAAGTTTTTAGCTAATAGTAATAGGAGTTTTTTTGACAGAATTAGCTGATATATGAGCTGGTATATATAAATTTACATAAAATGCATTATTTATTTTTAATCTCGTTTTAATTTAGTAAATAAATGAGGTTAAATTAGGAATAAAAATATGATAAGCTAGCTTATCTATATAATAATAATATTAATAGGCTAACATAAAAAGTTCACTAATCCTACGTGTCGCGTGGGGAGAATTTTAGGTCAATTTTTTAATTCAAAAAAAGTCATGTAAGCATTATAAGTACATAAAAAAGTCTTAATTTTATGAAATAAATATATCATTAATATGACATTGTATTATACGAGTGGTTGAATTTCAAAGTGACCTTTCATCTTACTTTTGACATGAGTTTTATTTATTTATGTTTACTTTAAATTAAGGATAAATTGAAAGTCTTTTATTTAATTTAATATTAAACATGATGACTCTTGACTATTGGTTTGCTAAATTTGTCGGTTACATGTTAATTTGAATTACTATATATATCTTGGTTGTTCGCTGAATTTTGATGACAAACACATGCATTGCGCAATACGTTTTTGAGAGCGAGAAACATAGTTAGGGGAAGAAAGATATTTATAAAGTTGTAGAAATAGTGTTCCTATAGAGTTTGTATTTGTACTACTATCTAAGTATTTATTGGTTCTCAATTAGATTGTAAATTTCAATTTTTTATGTTCTAAAAACGCTATTATATTGGAGTTTGATCGTGTTGGTCACTTCTCATTTTGTTTGTAGTTGATTAGCTACGTGTGATTTTAATTTTTTGGGTTTGCAATCACGTACTGTTGATTATAAAGAACCATGACAAATTCAAATGGAAATTCGCAAATGCTTTCCTTATACAACAACAGCAATGGATGTTAGTATATTAATTTTATTTATTGTTGTTGTTACTTCTCAATATTGTTTGATTTTCTTTCAAAATCAAATCATTCAATGACTAGCGACAAATGTTTTAGTTAACATATCTTAATTAAATTAAAAAAACTACAATTTGGGATCACGTGCTCAGATGATGGTTTTTTGAGGAAGATGATGAGTTGTGGGAGCTGCATGAGTTGGTGGAGCTTTTGTGGGAGATTGGTTGCTATGAGGGAAAGTGGAGTGCAGACACAAAAAATAAAGTAGGGAGGAGAAAAAAAAATCATTGGTAAAGAAATTGAACTGAATTCAAAAATAGATAATTGGTGGCTTTGTCCGACGCGTCGAGTAGCCAAGAGCACATCGGGGGGGAGTAAAGGTAGTGAGAATATATGTGATTTCTATATACTAAGAGGACAAGGGATTCATTTGGGGGAAGTAGATATTGGACACTAATGAATGAAAATCAGACTTCCAGACAAATAGAGTATGATAGAGACTTTGTGCCCTACAAAAGAACGCATGCCCGTAAACATAATTTTATGGGGCAAATACAATTCGTTTATGAATTTTATAATTATTCCCCCATTGACTAATATAGAGATAGTTGAACTAAAATGATTTCATATATGTTGAGTCGTTCATCATTGTGTGATTTGATATTATGTTTTGATTATTAATACGACTAAGTTAATTAACACTTATTTTCCAAAGAAAAAGAGCATTCCATATTTGGTAATCTAGCTAGAATGATAACACACGCAAAATAGACTTATATTTTGGAATGAGGATCCTCAGTCTTATTTTGTGCTCTACTCCATATATATTTTCAATAAGAAGTTTGAAAATTCATATTAAAAGTTTAATAAATTTATTTTTCTTTTTAAGATAAATGATATTTTACATGAAGAGAGAGGTGCATGGAATGAGACAAGAATCATGGACAAAGGATACTCACTCCTCAATTTGGACCTTTAGATTGTATATATATCGGAAATTGGTTGAGAACATTTATATCGAAAGAGAGATGGTTGTTCTTCTTCTACTGTTTTAAAGAATGTTTGTCATGGATAATCACCCAAATATATTGATAATGAACACGATAGTATCACACAAATTGTATTATAATCGACGTTGACTCTCATCGCCATTACCGAAAATTCCCATTCATTTTTCCTTAAGTTTTGGAGTAAAAAAAAATCGTATTTTGGGGGATATGTATTATATTTTTTTTTTTTAATAAGACGCTAATCACTCATAAATTTTAGCAGTCCCGTGAATTCACGGGGGCAAAAACTAGTTTTTAAATAAATTACATGGGATAACTTCTTAAATAAGCTAGCTCATTATTTAAGCTAGTGGTCAAAAAGCTTAAAAAACTCAAATAAACTACTTTGCCTAAATAAGATAGCTTATTGTGCATACCAAATATAGCCCTACTTATCATTGGAAGGTCAATCGTTAATACTAGATTGATTAAATGCTCTACATGATTCTACTTAATTGACTCAAATAGTAAAACCCGAATAGGGATTTCATAAAGTATGAATGGAAGTTGTTACGATTTGACTCATTAGTGCACCTACACATGAATATCAGATGATGATAATCTAACCCTTATCATTCATTGGTTTTTTTCTAGATGCCTCTACTCTTTGTCTTAACCCTAAGTTCATCAGGGACAAGAACCTTCTCTGTCTTTTGTAAGACACAACACCACTGACCCATAACGTTGCCTTTTGCTAAAACAATCCCTTTCCAATTGGAAATGGCACATCAAAAAGCCAACACTATCTCTTTCTCATACACCACTTACAAACGCAAATTAATTATTGTGTGTCACTAGGGAAATGGATATGGACCATATGGGTTTAGTCCTGGAAACAGAATGTTTTTACTGGGGTGAAATGTTAAGTCAAAAAATTGTCTAGTTTCTTTAATCACAAAAGATTACTTTCAACGTTCTTTTAGATTGTCTGGTTTGTCGACGTTCGGGCTTAAATTACTAGCGCCTACCTAGATGAAACGCAAGAATTCCAGATAACGGTGAGAGTACTGCTTATGATGTTTGACATTGCTGTATATTAGGAGTTGAATGTAAAACTAGCTTGAAAATTTGTACCAACTTATCAAATGTCTTATTAGTATAGACTTGTAGTGGCACAAGCTTTATAATTCCACCATTGAAGTGAAAATGACATTTAAACCATTTCATGTTGTAGGCTACAAGTCGATAATTATGCATCCTTGATTCAATTTGTTTGCTTCTGATCGACATCTTCTTAGAGTTTTATTTAATGACAAACATATCAAATCAAAGTCTTTTTAGCTGTTCACCCGAAAATTACAAGCACCTTAATAATTCACAACTCTCCAATCTACTCGTGACACTTCAAAATTAATCTTAATGACTTTTTCAAATAGAGAAATGGAATGTAATAACAATTCTAACATTTTGAACTTCCAAAAAAAAAAAAACAATTCTAACATCTTCTTCATCAATTACTAAATAAAACTCTTTTACATTTTTCTCGAAAATCGAGAGTTATAACACGAAACTTGTCTACTAATGTTGTATAACTTTACGACTTAAAATTATAATAATATGTCGAGCTCAAAAAACTCTTGAGAGGTTGAGTACATTATGACAAAAGGGTATGATTTTCTAATAATCTATCATGTTCCCTACAAATAAATATAATGAATGTGAGTTTTCCTACCAAATAAAAGTGACAAATAGAAAGGGTTGAAACATGTAGTTATATAGTATGATTATAATTATGATCATATATATATGAATCATTTAGCAGCAAGAGGCCAAATGTATAGTCAAAAGGGCCATGTTTGTTGGGTGAAATTGACAACTTGATCATATCCTTTCCTAGAAATTGTGCTCTCCATATTCTGTGCGTCGTTGCCATTCAATCCATTCGTCTTCTGCATGATCAAACAATTTGGGTCACAGACCAATATTGGACATAAAATCTTCAAAATGAAGTTTTTGAACAATAATTTCTACAAGTGTTTTCCACTCCACGTTTGGTGCTGTTATTATTTTTGCTTTAATTTGTAAGGATACGTCTTATCAAAATTTGGAACGAAACGTACTGCATGCTTGTTTTACAATCTGTCACATTTGCAATATTGAAGATACAATATTATTTTTGGACAATTGTTTAATACGACAATCTTAATCGAGCGTATCATTTCTCTTCGAAAACATGACGTGTTTTACTAAAATTCGAGGCAGAACAAAACTACTACTAGTCTTAATTAGCGAGTAGCAACGCACCCATCTGATTATGTGCTTTTTTTTTTTTTTTTTTTGCATATGCATTACAGGGATAGGGGAAGGATAACATCTTGGTGAGGATAACAATTACACTCTAGAGCATGTGGTTTAACATAAAATCAACTGCTAGCCTTTTCAATATTACTTGCATCAAAATATAATGAACCTAGTTGGCTTAAGAAATTAAATTATAATAATTAAACTTGTCTTATTAATCAGTAATGTCGAAATTCTCAACAAAATATATAGCTCATCACGTTCATTATTTACAAACTTATTACTATGTTTAAAACATTATGAGTATTTTTTTTTTTTTTTTTGGGCAACAGGGAAAAGGGAGCAATATACGAACCTGCAATTTCTCCACAATGTCATCAGTATCGGCATTAAAATCGTGGAATTGACTTGCAGCGGTGAGCTTCATGGAAAGAAACTGAGTAGCAAAAAAAAAAAAAAAAAAAGGATATTACCTCTACTTGGTTGCATTAGCATATTAGCACCTACTATATAATGAATCAAATGAGTTGTTAACGTTAAGTTTAAATTCTCTCACATAGTGAAAGCGAACGATGACAATTCAAAAGAACGGAGAAAATACATTACCTCGACTTGGTTTTGCAGTGACTGAACATAATTGATTATCTCATCTAGCATTACAGCCATACCCATTGTCTGCAATCACCCACTACCATTAGATGAACGCATACGTAAAAGCGGAGCCAAAAGCCGAAGCAATAATATTATTATATTATTAGTACATTTTAATTCATAATTAAAAATGTAAGCATACCTTGTTGCAACCTGGAACAATGTCTTGCAAGCATTTAAGCCTCTCGTTTATCTTTCCTCTTCTAATCTGTATGCAAATATACACGGCTTTCTTAGACAATTACTATAAACTTAATAGAGCTCGATATCATGATGGACCGTACCATCAAATAAATGTATGATAAACTTTCGTTAATTATATACTATAGTATGTGAAAGGCTGATACTTTCTATTTTTCTCGTGTGTAATGCTCTCGTATAGTTAAACACGAGAGCGAAAAGACGACCCGGTGTGTACGTACCCTTTCGGCTATACTATGGCTATCAGTGGCTTGGCCTCGCCTTGCTCTAACATGAACAACTTCATTCGGTTTCTCCCCTGCCTTGTCATTGCTTTTTGCTCTCTTCCCTCTTCCCGAGCTCTGTGCAACATTTTCGACACAACGTAACAATGTTAGGAAGACAAGTCACATAAATAAAGACATTAACACGCGACGCCAGATGCTACTCAATTTCGACACCACCCTTGAATAAGGGATTTTAACATATACTATACGAGAAGGTGGAACTGAAATTGAGCAATACGCTTGTGGTACTCTATTTATCTCATATTATGGTGCTTACATTTTTCTTTGTGTTTCCATCACTAGTAGACAAAGGAGAAGAATTTAGAGAAGCGGACTCTGCATACTCCTCTGCTTTTCTCTTGTTTTTAGTAATTGTAGCTCCACCACTACGCTCAAGATTTCGACTTCCATACGATAAAACCGGATCGACAAGCTCCGAAATAGTTGGAGGATCAGCAGCTTCAAGCTGAGTATTCATTCCAGAGAGCTTATCTTGGAGTAAAGATGATTGATGAGTGAGAAGTTGATGATCACCCATGAGATTTTGGTAGTCCATCATTGAACTTTGTACTAAACTTTGGTTATTCATTGATATAAAGGGATTTAGTAAGTCCCAATTTATATCATTGTTATTATTATGATCAAGGTATGATAATGAATTTAGTGAGAAGTTAGCCATAATTATTGAGAGTTAGAGTGATGGTGTAGGCTATGAGATGTATGTTTTAAGACAGATTTAAGATTTGGGTAATGATGTTATGTTGGTTAGGACATATATATATATATAGGGTGGGTGTATTAGTGTATGGTGAGGCCAGGGTGATTAAGTCTCAGAGAGGTTAATTTGTTGTTACCACTGTACTATTACTCTCACTATCTCAATCATTATTATGTCAAAATTTGAAAAACCTTAAAAGCTAAGAGAGGTTTTGAGAACTAACCACGTGGTACTTTTTGGTTCTATGATTATGTCCTTGAGTAGGGCTGAGCATCGGTCTATGACTTCCTCAAACAGAAAATCTTATACTAAAGATCTGTTGACCAAGCATCGAAAGGAAACTTGTTCACTTTGGATCAAGTCCCCAAATGGTGTTCTACCCATTACGTCGGGTTGGATAAAAAAAAAAAAACAGTGTGTTTTGTCTAATAATCGGTCTCGTCGATTTTTCGGTTCAAACCAAATTAAATTTTGCCCAACCGTACCTAATTGGTAGCATGTATTCAGTCTTATAAGTTATAATGTAATGAGATGTTTTTAGTTCAACATGGTTAGAGAAAGAGGAGAGGTGATGGCAACATAAAGGTGGATTTAATCAACCTAGCCCATGTAAACCCACTTTTTTTGTATCATAATTAACTACCCTCTCCTCAATTTAGGTTGGTCTTAGGTAATCAACGAGTTGTCCCGTGTCCAAATTCTCATATCCCCAACATTTGCAGCTCCAAAAAAAAAAAAACATCCTTAGCGAGGCGAATGCAACAATGAGGAAGTTGCACGACTTAGTCCATCCAGAATGACAGCGAGAGTTCGAAACCACCTTGGCCGAGTTCCACAACACAAGACTTGGTTTACAAAAGTAAATGAATGGCATCTTAGGTTACTACAATTGAAACGCTCGATTCGAATTGAAGCTAAATTGGAAGTCACAAGTAGGCCTGGGCAACGGGGCGGGTCGGGGCGGGCCCGAGTCATTCTCAAACGGGGCGGGTCAGGGGCGGGTCAACTCCAGTTTTAAACGGAGCGGGGCGGGTCAAGGGTCAACTTAACCCGCCCCGGCCCGTGATAAACTATCAATTCAAGCGTTTTATTTTTTTTTTTAGTTTTTGAAGTTGTACAGTACGAAGTAACATTCAACATCTTGCAGATCCCACCCAAAATAATGCAAAATCCTTTCTACAATATAACAAAATTACTCCATTAGATATATCAAGGATCAAAACTTCAATTTCGAAGATTAAAAATTTCAACATCAAATCCAGAATACTTTTTCAAAAAAATTCTTGCCCCAATTTTTTTTTTTTTTTTTTTTTTTTTGTAATTTGACAAATTTTCACATATATATTTCATTGTTGTTAAAAAAAAAAAAAACAAATTTTCACAATAAACCTAATATGCTTTTCGAAAATTCCCTCACAAAATTAAATCACCAACTTCTGATTGTTGGAATGGAATTAAGTGAATGAGAGTTTGGAGAAAAGAGATCAGAAGGTGAGAGTTTGGTGGAGAGAGAAGATGAAGCCATGAAGGGGTGTATTTTATCAAAGTATTGGAAATGAAGTGTGTACATTATTGGGTTTTGTAGTGGACCAGTAGGATATTAAAGGCCCGCGTGTTTTCTTTCAACTTAGTGGGCCGACCCTACTCGTTTCATAGAGGGCTTGACCCTTTTTGCCCCGCCCCTTAATTCACTGAGCCGGGCTTTGACCCTTTAAGCACGGAGCGGGTCACGGGCTTTTAAAGGGCCCCCGCCCCGTTGCCCAGGCCTAGTCACAAGTCAATAGTCATGAGACTGCCTTGTCAACTACTAGACTGTCTTTGTAGAGGCTTGAACTTGATTGTAGACAAAAAATCAAGTTGGATAAGTATGAAAAGAACACCATTCGACAAAACAACAGAGCCAACCCCACGGGCCATAACGCCAGGACCTAAAATTGTGACTTGTGAGCTTGTTAGAGCGAGAGAGTTCAATGGCAGGAGCAGCTATCACCAGATGCACATTCCTGTACTAACATAATTAAACTAAATGCTTCAAATTACACGACAAAGCTGAACGATTAGTCAGATTCTGCTACACCATAAATTGAGATTTCATTCAATCGACGCTTTGGTAACTTTGTCCTAGTTCTATTGACGAAACAGTTGTGCGTAAACGGTTATTGCTCCACCATGCAGAGGGTCGCAGGTCGATTCAGGTTGAGTCGTAACCGGACGAGGTAGCTAGGGACCCCGGCTTACCATTCGTGATTTTGTGTTTTCTCAGTTCAGTTCAATGCTCAAGCAAGTTTTAATCCTCATGTCGTAGATCAGTGTATTAAAGAAAGAACCCATCACTTTAAAATAAGAGCAGGTGTATCATTTTCCTTAGCACCTTTAGACAACCTCTACCTTCCAATTGTGCGAACTGAGGACTTCGTGAAATTTGAAATACGGGAATTGAACAGGCTAAAAGAAAGTTAATAATGCTGCATTACATATCACGGAAGCCTGCTGTACGGTGCACCTCATACAGCAAAGTTGAATATCATGGTCTTCCTCAGTTCCAGATTACATGCCAAACTCATTGTCGACGCTCGGGTCAAGCTACTAAAAGAAAAACCACGGTTGGAAATGTAACTAAAAGAATCATAAGATATAAATAACCATAAGATGGTACAACAGCATTGGCATCAGCGAACACCCCAATCTGTACAATTAATGGATGTGGTTGATGAAGTTTACAGCCAGTTTCAGTTGTGAAGCTAGGCCATTATACATGTCCGCCGGTATGGTGACTGTCATTTCTATCCTGATACTTACCGCTCTCTAAGGTTCCGGTGTCTATCATCTCTATCTCTATTTCTCGATGTATAATCAGGGTGATCACCCCTGCTGCCATCCACACCATCTTCATGCTCTGAAAAACGTCTACCAGAACCATAAGAGAAGGAACTATATAAACTGTAGGCTAGAGAATCTTCCGAGTCCAAACGATCATTTCTGCCTCTGTCTCCCATAGACCTTCCATAGCTAGGACTTTTTGGTCTAGAAGCGTCCTCTCTAGAACTTCGATATTTGGAATTAAAATCATATTCATCGTACCTTGATGCATATCTGGAGGGTCGATCAAACCCAAGTGGGTCGTCATCTTTGAAATCTTGGTTATTCTGCTCCCTAAAGCGTCCTCGAAAATTAGATTCAGAAGAACGATAAGAGCGACCACTATCACCATTTCGATGTCTATCAGGATTTGAAGGTCTAGCTTCCCACACTTTTTCATCTGCGTTCTTTGGAACTGGGGCATTTATGCCAGGAAACTTCACGCTCATTTTCTGTGGCGTGTCACCAAGTTCTGCTTCAAGGATTTCTCCATCCTCCTTGTCCTCTTTAACTTCTTCATCAGCAAATATAGTAATCCCAGACGGAATATCCTCGTCTTCTGGCTCTGCAATTTCAATAAGATGTGAACTCACAGAAACAAACGAATAAAACTCAGATGAAACTTGAGATTTTCAGCCACTATTACCACCACCCAAAAAAAAAAAAAAAAATAAAATAAAATAAAATATATGCAGCCTTTTACCACAATCTCTCCAGGCCCCAAAGTGACCGAATTCACAAAAATAACAACTACAATCACTCAAAAGAATAGACATCTATCCATCTCCATGTGATTTTCACAAGACCTCTTTAAATACTTCATCTTACTGCAAACTCACCATGAGAATGATATTATAAATTAAAATTACAAAACTGGGGTTTAGAGACACTACTAGGTAGAACTGGATGGTTTTTTTTTTTTTCGTTCTTTTCTTAAGGCGGGTAAAAAGATACTCTCCCAGTACCTTAAAAGTTCTTCTCCTTTCTTATAGGCACAAAGATTGAGGTGAATAGACAACTTAAAAATCCAACAAGATGACCAAATGTTTAGAAGAGGCAGGACAAGGGTGAATAACAGTTAATCATCACACCAAAGCATAATCATTCTACAATCACCCGACCAGGCCACCACACCACAACCATCCCATCCTCACCTTTCGCAACACAAGAAACACTGTCAAACCGGTCGATCCATCAATTCCCCACCTTATCTCCAACCCCACAATTACCATTATCTGGAATTCTGGATCAAATGAGAACAGATCTGAGGAGGCAAGGCAGAGGCGCAGCGAGGGTCGGCGAATGGGGAGGAAATAAGGAGGGTGACCAAGGGTGTTCACACCGAATGGTGTCACTAATAAGGAGAGAAGAAAATGAGGGGGGGAGAGGGACAAGAGAGTCAACACCAGCTGGGAAGGTACAATGGGTCTGGCCTGGGGAGGGAGGGGGCAGAGTGGGGAGCTCTTAGGCAGGAGTCTACATCACCCATCCAATTCTTATCGCAAACCAAAGACCAAACAGCAATATGCTTTAGAGTCAAAGTCCAGTTTCTTTTGCATGCTGTATCAGCATAAGACCTCATCCAAACAAATTTTCTCACTCTCAAAAGAAGTTTTCATATGAAGAAGAAGGCTAGCTAACATCCGATCTGTAAACAAACCGGCTATTTCATATGGCGAAGTCTTTTATACTAGCTGTAATCCCTTGGAAAGTAATATATTGAACAAGATAGAAAAAGGCCCCTTTCTCTACCCTTATTTTAGGTTAACCCTTTTTCTACTTCTTACATCCTACTTGGAAGTCAGATTGAACTATCCTAGGAAAATAGAACTAGCATGAACACTTATTCTGAGGTTTTTCCCCAGATAATACTTATATGGGAATGATACTCGCTATGCGTCCAAATAAGATTGAGCTCGCCATGAATATAGAGCCCCACTAGATCATCAAAAGCTAATGGCCCAACACGTCCAATATGAAAAAAGAAAAAAAAAGAAAAAAAAAAAGCAAAGGAAAAAAAACGATTTTGATACAAGAATTACATTGCTAAACAGAGTCACTACCGGAATTTTGACTTTTTCTGGCTGAAATCGGATACTTGGTAGTGTTTAGCAAGGAAACTTACATGTTAGGTAGGGTTGGGCAAAAAGTAAATAGGTAGGTAGTATTTCGCAAAGTTGAACAAAAGTTTAGGTACCTTTTGACTAAAATTATTTTCTCTATCCAAAAGTCCCATATTTCCATCTTTTCTAGGAGAAACGGGGACCTATAATTGTAATACTATCATATGCCTTGGCAACTTTGGAAGCTTCTTAAATGTTGGAAAGGCACATAAAGTACTTAAGGAGGTCAGGTATGATGATTTTGCAAGAGGTAAAGGAAACTTTGATCATCCATTCCCTTTCTTCATGTATCCTCTTTTGCTCATTCCCAACCCCAACCATGCTTTGGAAAAATTACATTTACTGAGTTTCATCACCCTCCCACAAAATAAGGTTACACACCAATACCTACACGACTACACTTGATTCACCCCTTCACAACCATCAACATAACCTCATCCGTCCTCCCAGACCTACCGCACCAGGCCATCAGCAACACATATCCAACTATCCGAAGCCCACCACTCTCACCTTTGATGTAGAACGGGAATTATAGGATTGATCAAAGAAGTACTAGAACAGAGTACATACACAGGAGCTAGGAAAGCAGCTTGAGTTAATTGTTCGAAGTTACTCCCTCCGTCTCCATTAAACAGACTGATTTCCTTTCAGGGTGTCTCCATTTAAACACCCACTTCTTAAAATTACTAAATGGGGGTAAGTTTTAACACCAACTATCATATGTCTAACATTCTCTCTCCTATTTTTAATACTCCAATATCTCAAAAAACCAATTAACAAATCACTCATTATCTCCAAAATTAATAAACAAAGAACACACTATCTCCGACAATAATAAACAAACCACCCAGTATCTCCAAAAAAAAATAATCATACTACCCACTATCTCCAACAATAATGAACAAACCACCACAGCTTAATCCTTGTGAAAAATGGGGTAGGGTGTTCTAATGAAGACGGAGGGAGCATACCGTAAACGAAAATGTGAAGTTTGAGAAAATGAAATTTTACTGTCTTAACAGGTTAAAATAACCAAGTAACTAACTGCGAGGAGTGCCAGCTATCAAAAAAGGTATCATGACTAACATCCTAACAGGCCTTTGCTGAGTCATCCCTAGCTCAACTAACTCACATTTTTACAGTTTCTAACTGCTTTCAACTACTTCATTATAACACCCTTGTACCCCCTATCTATACATCACTAACTCTCTCAGCCAACCACCCTACACATTTCTTGATCATCTTTAACTACCAATGCTACCAAAACAAAATAACCGCAACAGACCAAAGAACATCGCGAATAACAAGAGAAAGATGGTGGGTACAAGTACACATAACTAGTGGTGTTTGATTTGGATGATTTGGTGGTCGAACTTGACCACAAAACTCTAGATCTACATATTTTGGTGGTCAAATTCTACCGTTAAAGGCTTTACACCTGCTGAGAGCAGAGTCCACAAAAAAGGCAAGAGAATACGTTTTGGTGGGTAAAGTAGAAGCTTACTCGGCAAAGGAGATGGTTGTGGTATTTGGAGAGGCTGGGGATAGGGAGAAGCCATACAATAGGTTCTGAGAAGACAGAAGAGAGTAATAAGTGGGCTTTTGGTACCTTTCCTCCTATTTCTTGTTTTCCTTCCTTAGCCCTCTTCAAATCAAACAGCTGTTAATTCTCTTCAGTCTATAGTGCAAACGATAATGAATCCAATGTTTGTGAGAATCACAAAGTAGCAGAGATCTGGAACCAAGGAGACCTTTTTACAGTTATCTTTGGTCTGTGGAACTAAATTTTTCAAAGGGGGTCTTTCAGCTGCAGTCATCATATAGTGAATCAAGAACGCAGCCAGTGAAGCAACCATTGCAAACAAATTCCACATCCAAATCACAATTCAGTACATGAGCCTACCACGCCCTGTTATACATCGGTCCAGAACAAAAGACAGGTATGATAGACAAACAACATTAACAAGGCCAACTACTATATGCCTACCTAAATATCCAGGAGGATAACCGATTTCCCGCATTCTGTTAAGCCATGGAGGTGGGTCAGATTCCTGTCAAGTCAGAAACATATTTCAGGACTGAAGGTTTCATCAAATAAGAGAAAATAATCATAAAATTTCCTATATGTTTTCAGTGGCTTTAACATGACATTTAATAAGAGAGTGGCATTGCTGTTGGCCTGGAACTTAAACTTAATCCTTTGAACGATGATAGATGCCCAATCTTAACCATAATCAACACTTTGCGGCATAATTGGAAGTTTGAAAACACAAGATCAGAAGCCTCAAAGGACCTCGGAACAGTAAACTATGATAAGTCTTACCCCGAGACCCAAAAGTCGCCTTGTTTCAGCATGAAGGCTACCAGGCCTCAAGCCTTCATACTTCCCTCCAGGAGAGTCCTGATAATATCTAGTAGGATTACGCGAACCTGCTGTCTGATTACGTTTTGACTTGAGCTGCTTGCGGGAGCTATTAACGGCATCTTTATCTCTAGGTTTTGGGCATTCCCTTAGTGAATGGCTGTATGAACTGCAGTTGAAACATCGTGGAGCCTCCAGAAGTTCCGACCCCCTAAGACAATGAAAGGGAACAACAAAAAGCCACTCCACATAAGACACTAAACTTCAAATTCAAGAACAACACAAAATTAGTTGAGTGGTTCAGCAAACACATTAACAAAACGTATGACATGACGGAAGATTCAATTTTTTCAGCTTCTACTAAATCGATTCAAGAAACAATTAAAGAAAAATCAAGGGAAAAAAAAAAAAAAAAAAAAAAAAAAAAAAAACTGGCAAACTGTAGCAAAAATATTAGGGGAAAAAATCTACAACACAAAACTTCAAGTAGGAGATCCAGCATTTAAATGTTTGCAGGTCGCTCTTTTAATATTCTTTCTTTCAGAAAGGGGAGATAATATGCAAAGAAAGATGGCATCAAATCTACCAACTTTGTATACAACACCACCCCCAGCCACCTTCCAAAAAAAGATGGCAACAGCAAAAATGTCCATCTAATGCAGTTACAGAATATACAGCTGCTGAATGGTGGCTATTGGGATGCAATCTCCAAAAACATATTTACAGAAGTATTATAAAGTTCTGTGGATGATTAACACAGCATTTTAACAGATAATGGCTACGTGGCTGAAAGAACATGAGATAGGTTTTGAGCTAATAATAGGGAAGATAAATTGGATGCTATAGATGCAGCAGAAGAAACTTCCAGGATAGCAATAACCCAAAAGAAGGTGGATAAGGGAAAACACAGGGTTTGACTATGAACTGAAGGTCTGGAAATGTAGAGACCTGAATAATTGAAGTTCACCATGAGAGCAACAAATTTAGAGGATATAGCCAGTGTAGGGCTTCTATGAAACTGTAGTCGACTAGTCCCAATGGAGTGAGTTCATTTTGGTAAGCCCTCATTCAATGACAGTTGACAAACACTTAGTTGTCTTACAACAGTTCAATTAAACACTTGCTATACCAAGTCAAAGTAAGAATCATTGAGATTCAGCAGACAAACAGAAAACAAGGGGGGGGGGGGTTTGGGGGGAAGAGAGCAAGAGAACACCATACCCCTCTAAGTTACTTGATCCATCAGCTGAAATTGATCCTAAGGCAAATCCGCGGTCATAAAGGGGCACAGAGGCGTCCGCCACAGGAATGAAATCCTTGTCTTCTGGCTTCCTTATTTCATTCTCTATCCAAAAGGTCTGCAACCAAGGTATAAACTCTCTTCAAGCTCACAAAAATTGAAGCTCAAACAGCTTAAATTGAAAATAAACCATGAACTTGTAATCCTTTCACTTTCAAAATGATTTGCTTATTTGATTAATCAACTGCTTAGATAAAATAAATGCATTACAATCTCCGCAAATGCACAAGAGAAACCGAGAGCGGAGGGGGGGGAGAAAATATCTTTCCCTATTCAAATGGCAGCTACCATTCAAATAGAAACAGACTTTTCTGCAGAGGATATGTATCTGAGTTTTTAATTAAGCTATATTTCTAACAAGGCTAATTTGATAACAACAATCTCGTCCCTCCATGCTAATTAATAATGAAAGTCATTGGTAGAAGAGTGTTCAACCCTCTGCCTGCAGGCTCTTCATTAGCCATGAAAAAAAGCAAGAACCTTAACTCACCACTGCAGAATTTTTTCCTGTGCCAATATGTAAAGCGGGAAAGTATATTTCTTCTCCAGTTTCTGATACTCCTTCATCACCCTGAACAAACAATATAAAAGTCAAAATCCATCAGCATAAGTGCATAACATTACCGTAAAATTTTATCCACACACAATAATAAAGCAAGCAACTTAAACTACTCTGTAAAAACTTTTAACTTGTCCTATAGGACAACTCACTTATTCTTTAGCCTGAACTTGTGGCACTCTACCACTTTATTCAGTCTAGTCTCATTTTATGAGCCACATCTCCATCCAATGTAAAATCATTTTAGAGAATATATAACAGCTTGCAAAAAGTTAGAACCTTGGACAGTCTTCCGATCAAAGATGATTACCACTGCCACTGCTTCTAATCCCGCTAAAGTTACACTCTAAACGCCGATCAAAGTTAACACTCCAAACAATTCAGTCTTACACTCTAAAACCTTGAGTTCCAAAGCGCGTCTCCACAGTCCAAAGCTTCCACCTTATTTTAAACGCCGATTTTCCATCTCATCATTTAAGACAATAAACAAACTAGAACTCGTACCCAGAACGTTCAAATGACATAAAACTCATTTGGAAGTTTCGACTATTGCTAAGTGCAAACGTCGATGAGATCCTAGCCTCTGTATTTTGACCAGGATGTACCAGGCAGTTAGGAGATTGAAGAACTGCCTCGTAGTTTTTGAGTGAATAAGAGAATGAACTCAGTCTGCCCTGAAGGCAAATTAAAACTAGGGTCCTAAATATATTCCATTTAGATTGAAACCAATCAAAACAGGTCCAAACCTGCACACACAAATCAAAGTACCTAAACTGATACCCTGAAAATATCTACGCCCCAAAAATGTAGTGAAGCAAGTTTTAAAAGACCAACAATCTCAATGTCAAGAAAAGGCGTTACACAAAAGCTTCATCATTATATAGGAGTGTACAACAATCATGTATTCTAAACGAGCAAGGCACAGAAGCTGGAGTAATTATTTCAATTGTTGGTCAAAACGCCAAAACTAATCCGATCACCAAAGTAACTCATACTTTTAACAAATTCGACATCGCGCTTGACAAACCTAAAGGAAAATTAACAGAATCTAGCATGAATCATCAAAAAAATAATGAAAATCTTACCCGCCTTAAATCCAAAAGCCATTTGCTGGTTTAGACAAACTAAAATAAAAGAAGAATCCATTTAGCCTTCTTACTTGTAAATCTTTCAAATTTGTCTTGTGCCTCCTACCCACCCCCACCATCACCTTTTTTACGCTCTTACTTCCATAAATAGTGACTCATCTTCCCTGTATTATCCATCTCTCTATCTCTACCTCTAACTCCCTATATCTTTCTCACTCAGTCTCTCTCTTACAAATACTCCCGTCTAACAGACCATGATAACGTGCTTCACTACCTATGGTGCACTTTTTTTAAACGGTTACACTATGAATCCCTTCGGTAGTATATGTTGCTCGTCGTCGTAGATGACTCATAGACCTCCTTGAAAAACCTGCCCACCAAGATTGACGAGCCTCACACAAAGACATGTCACACCTAACCTCGTATAATAAGAT
The DNA here is from genome assembly GCA_963680865.1 of Spergularia marina. Taxonomy (NCBI): domain Eukaryota; kingdom Viridiplantae; phylum Streptophyta; class Magnoliopsida; order Caryophyllales; family Caryophyllaceae; genus Spergularia; species Spergularia marina. Next base: position 18,295,553 of record OY804548.1, on the reverse strand, counting down.
GTTGACTCAAAAAGTTTTTGGCCAGCTTGGTCCACGTGAGAAGGCAGTTTAAGAACCACTAGAAAGATCGGTAACTTATGCCAGTTACTCGAAGATGTACACCATCTCCAAGAGGCTGGCCGCATAAACCACAAGGTCCCAAGCTCTAATGATAGGCTGGCACCAAAAAGTGAATTCAGCTAACTTCCTTTTAAAGTCTTCAGAAGACAATTAATCTAAGACCAAAAGCCCCAGATTTTAAGCCTTCCAGAAGATAGCTAAGTTTCAAGTATACGAGTTAGCAGTAGATACATACTCCTTTGAATAAGGAAGAATAGGCATAACATAAGCATAGAAAGTATAGTTTGCAACCCCAAGCCTTTTATTTAAATTTTACCAAAACCAATACTTTTATTTTCTTGTTCAAACCCAACCTTGAGCACTCACTTTAAGCAACATCTGGTCACAGGACTATCAGAAAACTACCATAAACTTATTTCCCTCGCTTCTAACTCAATTTCATGTTCATAATAAAAATGAATGAAACCTCTCATCAGATGAATGACTTTCAAGTGAATTGTATAGTTTTTGAGGACACACGAGCAAATGGAAAGGAAATAAAGTCAGGGGTCCTCTTTAAAGGTCAGACTAATCTGAGAGTTGATTTTTCAGAACAACAAAGTCAAAAAGCAATATACAGGCATCACAGCCCTACCTGGCCAACTTATATGTATGTGAATATAGTAAGATGACAACTTACTTGTCTTAGTGATGAATTTCGTGCATGCCATCCTGACCATTCTCGCAATAGCTCCTCAAGCTTCTGCTTACTTTCTCTGCACCAAAACTAGCGCTTCAATGACTGTCAAATACTAAACATACTTATCTGGATTTCAAGCAAAAGCAATGTATCCTTTGACTCCATAAAACAACACTAAGACAGACATGTGTATAATCCTGATACATGTATGATGTGTCATCGCAATTGTGAGACAATTCCACATCTGTTTAAGCATAGTGACATTGTTCGATTTATATGGTTGCAACTTTACATGTAGGAGGGGAGAGATGGGTTTGTCTTTTTGGATGGAACACTTACAAATCTCGGGCTAGAAAGGAATAAGGAGATAATAGTATGGCATTCTGCTTTCAAGGCTACTTTCTAGGTTCGGTGGTTGGAGAGGAACTCCCATGTCTTCTCTGAGTTGACTCATATGGTACTGGAAAAGTCGAATAGATTGAAATAAGCCCTCTTGTGAGGATGTGTTATCTTCATTCTTTGTTCTGTTCTCGATGCAGTAATATAACTTTTTTCCAATAAAAGGTATTTATGTCATCAGATACTGAATACACTATGAGTCACTTGTGAATTGAAATTGCACCAAGTGATCCTCTTGAATAGCCAACTTTCACACTAGCTTAAACAGAACCACTATCTATCACTGCCTGCCTAATGAAGCAATAGCCATAAGTCCTCATACATCGAACGCACTAAATGCAACATAGGTATAGAATGTCATTCAGTAAAAATACCATACAATGCCTACAACCATCTATGATCCTCTTTTCAGTTGTTTTTTCTTTTTTTTTTTTTTCTTTTTTGTGTGTTGAAGTGCCTGAAATTATGGACTTAAATTGAGCAACAGAGTGTTCACAAACCCTTGAAAAATTGAAATTGAGTAAGAGTTGCTTTCACTGTCCAAACAGAAATGAACACAAACACTGCCCCCTTTTTTTTGAGGTGAAAATACTACCTAATCATTTTCTTCTTTCTTTACCTTTTTTAGTGTTCTACTATTCTTTTCACTTTCCCCTTATATTAATACTTAAAACAGAAAACAGCCATAATATAACAAACCTTGATAACCCAAAATATTTGACATGGACAGACGGCTGCTCCTGATCGAATACCGCCCGCGTTCTCTTAACACCTGAGGTTGCTGCTGTCTTGATTTAAGGATTACAAACTTCAAACATCCAAAGTCGAGAAAATAATAAAGCACACAAATGAACAAAAAGCCAAAAGAATGGAATGTAACACATTAGAAAATCCAGAAGTAATTAGCAAACACAAAAATGAAAAGACAATTTACGTCTATGAAAAAGAATAGGATACAAGCACTATTCGTCCCAGTCAGGCAACCATTCTCAGATGGCACATTATCAGCTTTCACATTAATGTCAGCAACACTTGCGTCAAAATCAATGGTCTCTATAGACAAGCTGGCTACAGCATTTTCATCAGTGTCCATATCAACCAGCTGGCCTTCTTCAACGTCAGTATCATTCAAACCGCCATTCTCAAAAGGTACAAAGACATCAACCGATATTTTTGTATCATCAGCTCTAATAACATCAGCTTCCTCATGCAAATAGGGAGAACCAGTAAGAGCACCCTCAACAACCTCTGTTGTCGAAAAAAACTGCCCTTCTTCAACATCCCCAACATCTACACTTTTCCTCAGATTCTCGCCATCTGGAACTTCATCTTCACCCTTAGCATCCTGAATTTCAAGGCTCAACTCATTAGCCTCATCTCTATCACTTTCACTCGGAAGTGGAATGACATCTGTTTCTTCCATAAAGTTACAGACGGAATCCCCTCAAAGCAAACACCAAAACTCGACTCTCCAAATACTCAATAATCTATTCAAAGAATCTGCAAATCGAAACCAATGTTATCACCACACAATACTACATGTCTTAACAACTTTTACGTCACCAATGTTTAAAACCCATCAAATGACATACAAACAATCCCTCCATCGCATCGCATTGTTAGCGTTTGATTTAAATTACTCCCGCATATTCTAACCAAACATTATCAATCCAAAAGAACGGAGCGAGTAACACACAATATCAATCTAATGAAAACCATAATCTTACAATAGCAAATTAAAACATGGGTTCTTGGAAACTTATATCATACAATTCATAACCCTAAATTAGACTTGATCTACAATATAATGTGAGTAATTAACCTGCACAAATGAGATTTGATTTGGGTTCTGAAAAGTGAAATCAAAATAATTTCAATTCGATTCATTGGAATTTGGAAAACACTTTGGAACTTAAATTCAGTTGATAAATTCACAAAATGAGTAGATATTAGCTCAATTAATAACACAGACGAAAATTAATTAATCAAAAGAAAACAAGAAAGAGAGAAGTAAAAGAGGGATAGAGTGAGGGAATCATACATGGAAATGAGTTGAGTGAGCTTGAAGCGACCAAATCTTGTGAAAGATGCAAGTGAAAGTAATCGAAATTGTTTTGGGGTTTAATGGTGGTCGACCATAAGGACGAGGAGCAGAGATGAGTTAACAGTCGGAAAAAACTGGTTTCGGGTTATTTAACAAATTGTATATTTTGTTAAAACTATTTACCAGACCATCTCCTCTTGATAATATTGACCAAAATAGTTATTTTCTAATCACAATTCAAGAAAATTGGTTATTCATTCTAACTAGTTTTTGTACCGTAATTTCACGGTTCTGGGATACGTATGTCTTAACGTATGTAGAGCTTGATGGGTTAATGTGTAATAAACTCAACTTAGAGTTAATTAAGGAAGTACATACGATATAACCATTTCGAATAATTCTTATATTAATTTGTAACTAATAATAACTTGGGACCCTAAAAAAAACAATAAATTAGGGGTATGTACAAAGATAATGTACCGTTCATAACATCTAACCTATGATTAATACATAAAAAAACTTCTCAATATCCCTCTAAATTGTTGTAAGACAAAATTACCTACACCACCATTTTCATATCTCCTCTCCTTAATTTTTTTTCTTTCGACATACCGTCATGTGTGGGTGGCATTTGTTTTTTTTTTCTTACTAACTTCAAACAAACAACTGAGCCATATATATACTATGTCGATCTAATATGTAACTAACAAATTTGGCAAACGAAAAGCCAAGAGACACAATATTCAATACCATTATTAAGATGTTGATTAATGATTCAAAAATGACGAAATTTATGCTAATTAAAATTAAAGAAGTTGAAATGTTTTCTAAACGTTTGCAAATACAGCTCAAGAGACTTAATTTAATATGAAACATTTTTATTAGCCTATTAATATTATCATAATAATAGATAGGTCCGCGCATATTAAAGGGTGTATTACATGGAGGAGAGATAAGGAAATTGAATAGTGGGACGACACGTAAGATTTGAGTTGGAATTTTTTTGCTCTAGATGCTTTCAAAGGCTGCCACGTAGGCGTGGAAATTAGCCTATTAAAGGTATAGTATAGATTAGTGAACCATTTTGGTTTTTCTCCATTTATAGTGAACCGGTTTGGTTTTGTCTTTTATCATCTATTCAGATTTTTATAAATTGATTTTGTATGGCAATTTTGTTAATTCCCTTCTATATAACTTAATAAAAATATCGCCAGCGAATTTAAAGTTGTTCGTATGTCCATTGTCGGCTTCGCACGAGATTATATGTTTGTGCATTAGATTTTTGACACGACATGTATAGAAAAAGTCATATGTAAATTACTTTATGACCAACATTCGTATGAGAATTTTCATCAAATATTTGTGTGTCTTGATTATACACACTAGACAAAACGACAATAGAGTAAAACTAAAAATTCCGTACAAATAAAAATGGTTCCAAAGTATCTATTTACTTTTGCGGTTTTGCCTACCAAGGAGGAAAATATAGTTTTTGCCAAAAGTTCTTTAAGTATCTATCTACATTCATACGAGAATAATTTTTCCTCAAATATAGCTTTTGTGCTTTAGAACCGATTCGATTGCTTTACTAATTACACTGGTTTTTCTTTTGTTTGGTTCACTAATTAAGTTATTGTTTAATTTGCTCTTTTACTAAAAAAAAAATGACTATTTTGGGCAATAGTTTTAGGAAATGGCCATTTTGGTAAATAGTTTTGGTAAAATGGTCATTTTGGAAATAATCCAGTAAAATACAGCTACTCTCTTGTGAGACCGCCTCAATGTGAGACGAGCCCAATAATTGAAGAACCTAGAAGAAAATAATAAAAGAAATAATGGTAAAAAAAAAAAAAAAAAAAAAAAAAAAAAAAAAAACACAATCAGTATAATATGGAGGAGAGAGAAAATAATTAACCTCCCTACAACTTCTTCGAGAGACAGAAAAAATAGGTGGAAGAAGATAAATTCTCCACTTTGTTTTCTATTTTTTTACAGTAATTAATTACTGTACAACTATAATTTACTAATTCTTACCTTTGAGCTTAAAATCTCAACTTTTTAAGTTAAGAACTTTATTTTGGTACATAATACTTAAAACAACCAATCTTTAACTTAAAACGTGTAGTTTTCAATTTAAAGCTACTAGTTCGATTGAAATATTGGAACCACAATAACATACATATATTATTTTAAACACTCAAGATCTTTGTTTCAAATAGCTAGTTTTTTCAACTTATATACAAAAACCTAACAATTTTATTGACAAAACTATTTTATTTTAATATAACTACATGGCTCATATTTTCACTTTAAATTAAGTAACATTCAAGCCTATACGGGAGTCGAACCCATACCATTCGTGTTACATCACGATGCTCTACCGGTTGAGCTAATAAGCTATAGAGAAATAGAATCATAAGGAAAGAGCACAACTGAGATAACACTTAATTAATTGCAAAACGAGCACCATAACAAATGTTGTGCGGAGTATTATATAAACTGAAACCAATGGAAAATGCGCTCAAACCCTCCATTCTCAACATGAAAGCTAAGCTTAAAGACAAAACTAAATGTTGTCAAACTAAAATCCACATTTTTCGAAAGAAAAGCTAAAGTTCTCTTAGCAAACCCACTATTTCGACTGGAACAAATTGAGGGCAAAACTTTGATTGTAACAATTGAAACCCAAGTTTGTATGTATATGAAAATTACTTTGTACTAAGTTCTCAACTTAAAAGTAAAAGTTTATAACTTAAAACACACAATAATCCAATATTTGTACCAAAACCAAATTAAATATACAGTTGACATGCAAGAAAAAAGGCTAAAGAAAATTCTTCCTATGCAAAATCATTAAACAAAGGTGCCCTATGATTCTAATAACAATTAGGCATCTCAAATATTAACACCACGACTTGCACTAATTTGATCAAATCGGAAAAAAAAAAAAAAACAAAGAATACACCAAACATCTATATATTACCAAATCGAACTTCGAACATTATCAAATTAGTTAACAGAATAAATGAGAAAAGACGATAGAATGAAAATGTAACATCAGGTGAATAGGAACTCGGAAATGGCGAGAATACCAAGGAAGAAGGTGATGGCAGTTGGTAAAAAAAGGGTTTCAAGTTTGAAAGGGATTTAGGAGTTTTTTTTGCTTTTTAATTATTCAAAGGGATAAAAGTGAGTTTTTTTTTTTTTTAATAGATTACTTAATGCAAAATTGTTAATGGGCTAGTAGTATTGCGCCGTCTCACGGTGAGGCCGGCTTATACAAGAACTAGTTTTTTGGACCCGTGCAAATGCACGGGAATTACTAATGTTTTTCTAAATATAATTATCTATGTCATGTAACATAAAATTGCTATGAAAATATTTAAATCAAAACCATTTTATATAGCGTTTGGAAACTGTAACTTGAAATTTTTGGTAACCATTTTTAGCGTTTGGAAAAGTAGAATGCGGTTCGGGGGTTGTATTTGGTATACACATGGAAATTTTGCTTCAAATTAAGAAATCCAAATTCTCGAATAATTTTTAAGATTGCCAATCATATGATTTGGGTAAACTTTTGATTTGAAAATAACATTCCCAAAACACCTTCTTAACGAATTTAAACTTAAAAATCATGTTCAAAAATAAGAATTTAGGACGCGTCTGAGAAGTCCGACCTCATACCAACGAACCAATCTAATGAGTATGTTCCACCCCTCAATAACCACCCGTCGACTCTTGTATGTATTCGACAACTTTTATCAACTTTTTTAGGTGGCTCCTTCCTGCGTCATATGTCCTAGGCGATCTCAACTTCTCATGCATTAAATCGTCTACGCAAACCACCAATGGACAATCATCACCCTACCCGCTTCCCTATCTAACACCCACCACTTCCATCCCCATTATTCCTAATCATCAACACCCAACATCCAACATAATTTTAGAAGACATCTTCTCACCCCTGGTCAAAGTTTTTAGTCGACCCATTCCTCGTCGATTTCTTACATGACCTCTCTAACCGACAACTTTACACCCATCAAATTATCTAACCGGTAGTCGCACCCGCCTCCTACTCAGTTTATCCCCCACCTCACGCTCTACTTTACCTGAGCTCCCTTACCAGGTCAATTCTTACAGTAACCCCTTCACACCCGCTGATTACTAGAATCGAGTCATTTATGTTAACATCTCCTATCAACTCATGACAACACATGGACTCCTTTGCCCTACCCACCCACCACTAACTTTGAAACTCGACCCCTAAATGAATGTTTTCCTTTATATTTATATGTTAACCAAATTGTTTATATCTTTATCTTTATTTTTGTACCCTTCAAACTAATTTATATGTAATTGGTACCCGTGCACATGTATGGGGATTAATAACATTTTGTTTAGATAGTCTGCACCCCTCTTACCTATGTCAAAATTTCTAACCAACTCCTAAACCTGCCGATTTCTCTACCCGATCTCTATAATTAAAACTCATACCCTCATCAAAATATCTTGTTGACCCTCAACCCCTATCAACTACCCATCTTCCTAACATCCATACGATCATACCTCACACTCCCACCCCGTCAAATTATCTAGCTCGTACCCCAACCCTGTCAAAATTTAGTCGACACGTAGCTTTACTAAAACATGTCCTACTTTGACGTAAGATTGATACATGTCATAAATAGATTAAGTAAAATCATAAAAATTTAGATGAGCCTAATTAACACCAACGTATTAGTTTTAACACATCATTTGTCAACATAATTATGGGTCCTCACTTTTAGATTAGAAATGATAATATACAAAAACAAAAAGTACCTTACGACCATTAGCATATAAGAATAGCTTGGTAAGGTATAAAACTATAAATTCATTTCGTTGGGTTATTGTCCTTATTGAAAATGATTTTTTTTTCTTTTTTGTAAATGTTTTAAAAACGTTGTTGAATTCACAATCCAAAACATCTTATCTCCCGTTATTGCATACCCAAGAGTTCGTGACCATTAACCACGATTCCACGAAGGCCAAGGAATGTAGGATATCAAGAAGAATGAATCCTATAATACGAATTTTTAATCATGTCATCATCAGTCACTAAGTCATCATCATTGATTTTTTCATCTAAAATTGTGAAACACTACGGTCGATTCCATTATAATTTACTCCTGTTCTGAAAATGTTAATTTTTTTTAACTATAGTCCATCATACAAATCATTCATGATTTGAGATGTTGGGGATCGAAAATTTGAATGCTTAGTGTTAATGTCTTGGAAACATTAATCGGCCAATGTTAATTTAAAAATAAATTACGACATTTTTCTTTTTCTAAAGTTGGATATGAATTTCTTGTATTAATCAATATAATGGTCCATTTTATGTTCATGTTGTAGTATGGTGTAATTATTTTTTTTCCATATTTGGGAGTGAGTAAAAAAAAAAAATTCACATTATTTTTAAGATTTTGTAATTCTGTTCACATTGTTTCAGCATCAGATCTGTACTAGATCTTTCCTTTTTATAGAATGAATTGTAATAATGTGCATGAAGTAGTAGACAGCACATTGGTAATGTGATGAATACTCCCTCCGTCCCAGCTCAAACGCCCCGGGCGTTAGTTGAATGAGGTAATATTAGAAAAAAGGAGGAGAGAGAATGTGTGGATTAATAAAAGTAGGAGAGATAATGTGAGAGATAGTGTAATAATTTAATAAAAATAGGAGATAGAAATATGTCCCAAAATAGATGAGGTGTTTGAGGTGCGACGTCCCAAAATGGAATATGGGGCGTTTGAGTTGGGACGGAGGGAGTAAGTAATTAAGAGATCAATGGTTCAAATCTTGCCTCAAATCTATCTATCTACTACTTGAATTACAAATGGTTATATAAAATAGTTTTGTGGCATATTACTTTAAAAATATTAAATAAAAGTATCATAATATTGACAAATATAAAGAAATTTAAAACATAGCATTGGCAAACATCAATTTAAAATTTGTAAAGAAAATTTATAGATGTTGATAGAAAAGAACACAAAAATTTATAGATATAAGAATTTAAGACCAAAGGTAATGATTTCGTGTTTTCCGTGTGATCAAATATGTTTAAAAAAGCAAGCATCATATAAGGCCAGGGCTTGTTTGGTTTCGTTTTCTATTTTCAATTTTCTGTTTTTTTTTTTTAAACCAAAGTCCCGTTTTTGAAAACCAGAAAAAGTGGTTTTCAGTTTTCAATTGTCAGTTTTCATTTTCTGTATGACTATTATAGAAACATACAGTTTAAATTAATTTTTGCGACTTATTTAGCTAAACTTTTTACGCAAAAAAACCAAAAACTAAAAACGGCAGTGATATCTTCGCTACCAACTTATTTCGTTTTGAATCTCCTATTGAACGCATAAACCAACAATCGGCTTTTAAACTTGACAATAGTTATCATCCTGAAACTTTCTTAGTTGATCCCCTTTCCCCCTTAAATTCTCTAAGCGTCCCTACAATTTGTTTTAACTCTTATACAAAGATCCTCAACCGACAATTTCCACCCCCCACCATCAATTTCTATTGCCCACATACACCTCCATGCTAATATCCCACCCACTTTCCTTACCAACACCCAATCACCCGTCAACATGCTACCCGATACTGTAACAGTCTGATCCATTCTACGTCGCAACACAACCTAATAAGATTAAATGTCACCCCTTAAGTTCGTAAATCCTCGCTTGGGTTTTAAAAGGTGAAAGGTTTGTTGGTAATGTATAGTAGAAACCTATTATAAACATATCATAATAAAAACCTTAGTGTCCCAACTTAGGTGAAACCAATTCCATAAACCACTTTCCATAATCTTGGAGTGTTACAAACACCATCTCCCCTTATGTCACATGTTCTAGCCGACCCTCAACCCCAGTCGATGCTTACTTGGCCCCTTAACCAACACTTCTTCACTTGTCATATTTTTTAAACGGCACTGCCACAGCCCACACCTGAACTCATTTGAGGCCCCACTCCAAGTGAATTCCTCTACTGGACCCCCACCCGGTCAATTCCTACGCACCCGTTCTATTTACCCGTGTTGATTCGTATACTCGACCCTCTATAACACACATATTCTCGACTCCTCCACTCGCCCTGATCTGCCTAAGCGACATATGAGGCTCTGCCCCACATGAACTCTTATACTCGACCTCCAACTAGGTCATTTCTTTTACTCCCAATCCCATTTACCTATGTCGGTTCTTATTCTCGACCCCTTATAACACACATGTTATCGACTCCTCCACTTGGCACCCCTCATCTCCCTATGCAACATATGAGGCTCCGCCCCACATGAATTCCTCTACTCGACCTCCAACTCAATTCTTGTACCATGTTCTCTTCATCCGTGTCGATTCTTATGCTCGACCCTTTTTCACACACATATTCTTGAGTCCTCTAGTTACCACCCTTGATCTTCCTGCGCAATGATCCCACCATTCTCCGAAAAAATTATATCTTGCTTTTGGAGTATATGAAATATTTTAAACTCTTCTAATAATATAATTGGTGAGCAATCAATATACTTTGATAACCAATGATATCTATTGTTGTGCATCAACTTATAAGTTAATAAGCATATATTTTCAATGTGGGTCAATAAACATATATTTTCTAATCCATTTGTTTTCTCTGGTTCTTCACTCTAGTCACTCGCATACTCCATCGTTTGATCTAGTCCTAGCGTCTCTCCTCGAAAGGCCCGGGTTACCATGCAAAAGTGGTAGAGCGATCTAACTGTACATGTATTCATGTACCGAATCTTCGTTTAAAATTGCTAAAATACCTAGGGTTTTAAATATGTGGTTCTTTTCTCTTTTAATATTTAGTATGTAGAAAAATCTTATCAACATATATTCTTATTCATATCTTCATTTTGAATTGATGAATTGATTTATGTAAATGTAAATAAAAATTAGTTTATTAATTCTTTCGCTTTTTAAAATTTCTAGATTTGTTTCAATAATTAACGAATCATAATACGAAGGGAATTAATCTTGGGCATTCATTCACCTAGATCTAATGGCTAACAAAATACTCCCTTTTATTTTCTCTCTCCTCCCTTACCCACCACCACCACGCACCACTCATTCGACACCCGCCTGAGATGTTGTCACCGCCTCCACCATCCACCACCTGAGACATCACCGTTGCCACCACCAGGTGTGTAGAACACCAGCGGATCTAAGTTGGCTCACGACCTCCCCGTCTTCACCTCCTATACGCCAATGCCCCTCACTTTTGTTCTCCCTTTCTCCCCATTTCTCACAACGATTACCCTCCCCACATGTCTCCTCGCCTCTCTCGCCACGTTCTCGGCCCCTTCCTAAAGCGTCGCCGCCAGAAACAACCAAAAATTGCCGTCTATAATGAGTTTTTCGTTTTTCTTTGTGTTGCATAGAGGTGGCTTAAATGGCGGTGTTGTGGGCCTATTGTTGGTGGTGGTCACAAGAAGTGGCCACATCTGGTGGTGTGGGCCGATCGTTGGTTGGTGGTGGTTGGTGCTAGTGTGTGGAGGTGAGGTGGTGGTGGACGTGGGTGGTTAGGGTTGAAGGGAGATGAGAGAGAAAATGTATTTTCTTTTTTTTGTTTTATTTTTTTTTTCCTCTATTTTTTTTAAACATTAACAATCTTTTGATGAACATGTACTTTAGAATTGATGAGCATTGACTAATATTGATGAACATGTAATTTAATTAAATAAATATTGAATTTTATCGTTGTACATTGAAAATTTGATCAACATTAAAAATTTGGTGAACATTGAATTTAAAATTGATGAACATTAGTTTTTTTGATAAACTTGTAGTTTTAATATAATGAATGTAAACGAAAGATTTAAAATAAAAGATTTGCTCATCTACATTTATTTGGACTGGTTCTTTCCTTTTTATAGAATGAGTTGTAAAAATATGCATGAAGTAACAGTTAGCACACTGGTAATGTAATGAATATGTTAGTGAGAGGTCAATGGTTCAAATCCTAGCCCACACATTTTTGGTTGATTTACCAATGAGCATTGCTGACGTGTTGCTGACATGTCAGTTGTACGCAGAAGCTCGCCACGTCAGCTTTTGCACTACGTCAAAAATGGCCTTCTAGAACCTACGTAAGAGAACGGAATTTTAATAAACCGTCTTCAAAAGATATTTCAGAACGGGTCCTAATATAACTGTTCTTAAAAGTCAAATCCAAAAAAAAAAAAAAAAACCTATCTTTAAGAACGGTCTTGTGTTAAAACTGTTCTAAAAGCCTGTGTCAATTAAAAGACCAAAGCTTTTAGAACAGTTTTATCAAAAACCGTTCTTAAAGGGTGGGTTTTAGAACGGTTTTGCTGGAAACCGTTCTAAAAGGCCTGGTTAAAAAACCCCCTTCTATCTTCATCGTCTCTTCTCTTCGACTGTCTTCAACCCAGAAAAAAAAAAAAAAAAAAAAAAAAAAAAAAAAGCTCAGCCGATGATTGACTTCAACCCAGAAAAAAAAAATGTCAATTATTTGCAATCAATAATTTCTATAATGTATTACCCAATTCATTAGTAGTATAGTTATGCTTCTCAAAGTTATTCTTCTCAAGGTTATTCTTCTCAAGGTTCTCAATTCTTCTCAAGATTTTTATCCCTAATTGAGTTGAAGATTGTTACTACAAATTGGGGCAACCATTTCTAGCGACCGGATTTCGATTTAGGCAACCATTTTCCGGTGACTAGACTACGATTTGCGCAATTATCATCTAATTCAATAGCAAGTAAGTTTTTTATCTACCTTTTGTTCTGTAATTTCTAAATTAAAGTAGCTGGTTAGGTTTTAGGTTAATTAAGTAGAAGAACTTTAGATTATGTAGGTTGCCCATCATATGTTGAGTTGGTGTTTGTGATTTAGAACGGTTCTTAGAAGAAATGTTCTCATATATATGACTATTGTATATGTATTTGTTTTTTGGATTTTTGTTCAAATTTGTCGCTTTGTGAGTATGATAGGATAAGAGAACGGTTTTACAAAATTGTGTTCTCTAAGGTGATTAGATTGTTTACTTATGCTAGGTAAACCACTAATTCAAAAATGGCCTTGCATATATGTCTACTTATCGATATAGTAAGTTGAAACGATTGTTGTATTAATACAAATGACGCGGTGAATATTATGTTAATTTATGACTATAGATATGGATTTGGACGATCGCAAATGGATAACAACATCAAAGATAGGTGACAAAGAATATGAAGATGGAATTTTAAGATTTTTTGCATTTGTTGAAAAAAATTGTAAAGATCTAAAGAATGTGTCTTGTCCTTGTTGGAAGTGCCATAATATAAGGTGGTTTTCTTGGCAAACTGTAAAGATACATTTGAGAAAGTCAGAGTTTGATTCGGCTTATGTGAGATGGGTTTTTCACGGGGAATCAAATGGTGGTGGTGAACCTAGTATTCATTCTAATGTTCACAAAGATGTTAATGTTAATGTGAATGTTAATGAGACTTTTGTTCAACAAGTACATGTGAATGATATAGAGCAAGATATGGATGTGCGATCTGAATACAATGATGGTAATAAGGAGTTTGATGATGAGACCAATGAGGTTGATGATGATATTGTTAATGAGGTTGATGATGATGTTGTTAATGAGGTTGATGATGATGTTGTTAACGAGGTCGATGATGCCGACATTAGTGGAGATGACCCAGAAATGATAAACAATTTATTGAATGAGAATGAAAAAAGTTTGTACAAGGGTTGTAAAAAATACACCAAATTGTCGGCTGTTCTAAAATTGTTTAATTTAAAAGCGACAAATGGGTGGAGTGATAAAACTTTTATTGAATTGTTAGAGTTGTTGAATGATATGCTGCCTGAAGGGAATACCCTCCCTACTCGTACATATAATGCAAAGAAGATGATGGCTTCAATGGGTTTAGTTTATAAAAAGATACATGTTTGTCCAAATGATTTCATCTTGTATCGCAATGATTACGAGAATGAGATAAATTGGCCTATTTGTGGTGCTTATCGCTATAAGGAGAATCGACATGGGGTTCCGGCCAAAGTATTGTGGTATTTTCCAATAATACCAAGATTTAGAAGACTTTTTGCAAATCGAAAGGATGCAAAGTGGTTGACATGTCATAAATCTGGTTAGGATAGGGAAAATGATGGTAAGTTGAGGCATCCGGCTGATGGAGCTCAGTGGAAGTTTATTGACTCCAAATATTCTGATTTTAGTAAAGAGCCAAGAAACTTAAGCCTAAGTTTGTCCACCGATGGGATGAATCCGTTTGGCAATTTAAGTAGTACTCATAGCACTTGGCCCGTGATATTGGTGACTTACAATTTGCCTCCACACCTATGCATGAAACGGAAGTATATGATGTTGTCTTTGTTGATATCCGGGCCTAAACAACCTGGAAATGACATTGATGTATACTTGGCCCCTCTTCTTGATGACTTGAAATTGTTGTGGAATGAACGTGTGCAGGTTTTCGATGCGCATGCAGGCAATTCATTCAAGTTAAGAACATTATTGTTCAACACTTTACAAGATTTTCTTGTTTAAGGAAATCTCTCGGGATATTGTGCGAGAGGGGGTAAGGCTTGCCCTATATGTGAGGACGATGCTGATATCATTCGTCTCAAAGAAGCAAACAAAAATGTTTATCTAGATCATCGTAGGTTTTTATGTGAAAATCATAGATATCGTAGATTAAATAAAGCTTTCAATGGATGGAACGAGCATCGGCCGCGTCCTAGGAGGTTGTTTGGATCAGAAGTCTACGATAAAGTCAAAGACCTACCAATCACATTTGGCAAGAAAGGTAAAAAGTCTAAAAACCAGCAAAGAATCACAATTGGGTATAAGAAGCGATCCGTGTTCTTTGAACTCCCTTATTGGAAAGATTTGTGTGTTAGACATTCTCTTGATCTCATGCACATAGAGAAGAACATGTGTGAAGCTCTTGTGAGTACTTTGTTGAATATTCCTTCGAAAACCAAAGACATCGTTCAAGGAAGGAATGACATGATTGCATTATGGGAGGTAAGAACTGAATTGAAACCACAATTGAAAGGGTCGAAATACTTTCTACCTCCGGCTGCCCATACTCTCTCAAAAAAAGAGAAAAGAGCATTTTGTGAGTGCTTGAAGGGAGTTAAAGTTCCGGAAGGGTATTCATCTAATATCAGTAGTCGAGTTTCTTTGCAAGATTTGAAACTTGTAGGAATGAAATCTCATGATTGTCATACGCTAATGCAACAATTGTTGCCGGTGGCTATCGGTTCTATTTTGCCCAAGAAAGTTCGTTGTGCTCTAACGAATCTTTGTTTGTTCTTTAATGTCATTTGTAGTAAAGAGATTTCTGTTAAGGAATTGGACGCCTTGGAAGAGGGTGTTATATTCACTTTGTGTCAGCTTGAAATGTATTTTCCTCCTTCCTTTTTCGATATTATGGTTCATTTGCCTGTTCACTTGGTAAAAGAGGTGAAAGAATGTGGTCCGATATATTTGAGATATCAATATCCTTTAGAGAGACTCATGAAGATTTACAAAGATTATACAACCAATAAAGCTTATCCGGAAGGATGTATTGCGGAGCGTTACATCATTGAGGAGGCGCTTTCTTTTTGCTATGAGTTTTTGTCGAATGCTGAACGTATCGGTTTACCTAAGCCTCGTCACATTGATAGAATGCAAGGTAAAGGGATCAGTGGTCACAAGAACATCCAGCTTACTTCCGAAGAAAAACATATGGTCCATATTTATGTTCTAAACAATGATCCTGACGAGGACCTTCTTACTTACTTCGAGGACCATAAATTGTATGTGAGGGAAAACAATCCGAGCAAAAGTGAAATGTGGATAGAGTAAGAGCACCATCGGAAGTTTGGTACTTGGTTCAAGAATGAAATTTTGAATGAAGACCCTAACTATGTTTCCGATCATCTCTTTACTCTGTGTTTTGTCCAAGTGCACAAGTGTCATCATATTCTGGCTATGCAATTAATGGGTACACATTTTATACCGTAGCTCAAGACGCTAAAAGTACAATGCAGAATAGTGGTGTATCTCTTGAATAAGTGGCATTGCACTTTGCTAGTGCAAAAGACAAGAATCCAAAAGAAGGTTCTATGCTCTATTATGGGAGAATCGAAGAGATATAGGAAATATTTTACCAATGTATTCGGATTCCCATATTTAGATGCAAATGGGTTGACAATAATAATAATGGTGTAAAAAAAGATGGGCCATTTACGTTGGTGAACTTTGAAAAGGTCGATTATAGAGATGGAGAGTTCATATTGGCTTCCCAAGCTGTACAAGTGTTTTATGTCACTGATCCGTGTGATAAAAAATGGTCGGTTGACGAGTACGAAGATGAATCAATATTTAAGGGTTTAGATTCTCCAATACTTGTTGATGAATCTAATAATAATGATTCATTGGAATACGTACGTGACGATCATGTTGAAGGAACTTGGGTAGATGTCGATTCCGTTCACGGAAAAAGAGGTTCAACTTCACAATCTAATAAACGTGTGCGTAGAGATGTATGTAGTTTACTTTTATTTAATTTAATTTATCATCATTTTTAGTTATAAACTTATATGTTCATTATCACATGATTTTTATAGCTATTTTAATTAATTTTTTTATCTATCTAATAAAATTGTCAATGTTAATGTGTTTGTAGGTTTATAACTTGAGGGATGACGACTAGAAGTAGAAAATCAAGTGGTAGCACTAACAATGATGGAGGTGAGTCGGAAGGTGAGAGAGGTCCGAGTGTGCTTTTGCAATTTGCGAGGGCCTTACAAGAGAAGAGACCTATTCTTTTGGAGTGGAGTGAGGATCGGTTACTTCCTATGGGGACACACCGTTCCAATTTCAGTTCTTGGATAGGTATAATTACTCGTAGACACGTGGCTTGCAATTTGAGGAAATGGAAAGACCTAAACAAAGCAACCGCGAGGCGAATATGTGAAGACATTGAAGTAAGTCAGAAACATCTTTTTACCTAATATATATAGTAGCTATTAAATAGGCACTTATCATTAACTTTTAATGATATGTAATTGTATTTGCATTATGTAGGGTGCTTTCTTTGTTCCTAACAAACGTAAAGGTCACTGGATTCTATGTGAGGCCGCTAAACATTTCAAAAGATAGAGATGTACCCTTCACATCCATCATATGTGTACATATGACAAGGAAGACAAGAAACGCACAAAGAGGTTCTGAATAAATAAGGTGAAACCTGATTGTTATGAGCAAATCACTCAAGAACAATGGGACGACTTTGTTGAGTATCATACCTCCGATGTCTTTCTAGTAAGTTTGCAAAATTGAATCATCCTATTTTTGATAATTTAGATCATTTTTATATTATATTATTTGCTCATATTTACTTATTACGTTTTGTTTTGTTTTTTACAAGAAAAAAAGCAAGAGCGGAGTTGACAATATTAAAGAGAAGAAATCACTATATTATGGGTCTCGAAAAGGGTATATCGGAATCAATGAGGAGATTGTAAGTTACTATATCGCTTCATTAAAAGGCTTATCTTCGACACTATATGTATATATATATATATATATATATATATATACATTTATTTTGTCAATTATAACTATCATTTCTTTTCAATTTCATTAAGGTCGAAGATTGTGCAAAACAAGGGATCGAGATACAAGATGTACCTAGATATCTCACTTGGCTAAAAGGACATTCGAGAAAAAAAAGGCGAAATGACCGATTATGACAAAGAAATTGCCAAAGAAATTGTAGGAACGAAAATTTATTTTTCCGATCAATAAATTAAACCAATTTTTTGTAGCTTAAAATTTTTTCACATTAATAATAATAATAATTTTTTTTTTTCATGTAATTAGGCAAGGTTGGAAAAGGAGGCTAAGGAAGGAAAATTTATTCCTCAAGGCTGAAATGATATTTTGGCAAGTGCGGTTAAGAAGCGTGACCATCCGGGACGTGTTCTAGGGATGCCTACGAGTCTCACCATTTCCGATGTCTTTGGTAAACAAAATAAACAGAGTTCGGAACTTAAGTTGGAAGAACAACTTCATGTTACCCAAGATAAACTTAATTCAACTCTAAATAAGGTCTATATATTAGGGCAAATTGTTATGTCTATGGGTGATGGTGTGCTTAGTCAAGTGCAAATGGAGTTGTTGTCTAAAGTTTTTCCGGTTAGTTCTCAATTTTCTGGAAATCATGATGATATGGAGGAAGAAGTAGCCGGTATTAACTCGAAAACTCCTCAAAATCAAGAGGATGATGCTTATTATCATACTCCACCTCATATGCAATTTCAACAAAGTAGTCCAATTGTTATTCCAAAGACATCTCATAATTTTGTAGATCCTGGGCATGAGGTAAAATTTTCATTTATCTATTCATATATTATCGTATCAAAAGTAAATATTGTTTTATAATATTGATTTGAGATGTACATGTTAATTGTGTTCTAGGAATGGACGGAGTGTATTTTTATCGCCGAAAACGGGGGACATAGTGGCGGAGAGGAAGGCTAGGAATCAAGATCCAAGAAGCACGGTTTCCATCCGTGTACATTGCATGCCTCTTCCCGATAACTGTAAGGAAGTGATCATACTCAAAGATATCGTGCCACATGAATCATTGCCATATCCCAACTCAGAGTTAGCTTTTGCTAGTCAAGCAGTAAACATCCGAACTATATGGCCTATTGCATATATTTATCCCAAAGAATATTATAAGGTAATTTTATATTCTTTTTTCTATATGTTTGTCTTGATTATAAGTTTTTTTAAATTAGTTGATAGGTTAAAGTCATTTATTATTATGGATTTTTTGTTTCATTATTTGTTATTAAGCGGCGAAAGAACCATCCAAGAAAACTCGTCCATCCTTCAGCTCCAAACCTACTCGTGATCAATTCCAAAAGTTAACTGTTGGGAGAAAAAGAAGGTCGTGAGGACAGTTTTGATAAAAAAAACCTCTGGAGAGAGTCTTTGAAAATGAAGGCGGGGAATGAAATGAAGGAGATTCTTATCCTTGAACATGTGACCCACAATGAGCAAATAGTATATGTTGGTTGGGAAGAGATGCAAGAATGGTGTCTTCAAGCTGAAATTCAATCTACTCATATGATTATATTAATGAGGTAAGAATTTGCATACAATAGTTCTTATCTTTTCATTTTATAATTTTCTAAATTCATCACATTTTATACATGCATAAATTCCCAATTTGTATACTTATATGATATATATATGATATAGATACTTGCATAATATGGCCACCCAAAATGGGACAATTCATTGCTATGGGTTTTTGGATCCAAGTATGTTGTCCCCAATTAGTGTTGCAAGCAACGAAACACGTGTGACTTATATTTTAAAAGCATTTCAATGTACATCATGTCTAAGTGGTGGTAAATTGTTCTTTGCTCCTTACTAGTATAATGAAAGGTATCTTTTGCATTCTTATAACACGTTTTAATTATTTGTCATGAATGTGATATTACTGTTTCATAATTATAGTGTCCATTGGATGCTTGCGGTGGTGAATCCCGGAGCACGGATTGTTTATTGGTTAGATTCCGCCAATACAAGAGGTGAACCCCCACAATTTTTATTTAATCTACTAGCCGAGTAAGTTTTATTTTTATCTATTATTTTAATTTGGAATTTATCACTACTATGTTATATGATAAGAACTTGTATATAAACTTATAATGTGTACGTAGGAGCAACAATAGATTCCAGAGTGCTAATCCTCTTGCGAGTCTTGAAAAATCCTTAAAGTTAAGATGGACGGTGGTGACGATAAATCAATAATAATAACTTGTTGTCTTTTATTTTTCAATTAATTTTTTATCTATAAAATTTTTATATGGAGTAATTAACTTTATTTCGTGATTTAATGTAGGTCCCTCGACAACCTTTAGGATCAATGGATTGTGGCTACTATGTGTGTCGCTATATGAAAGAAGTAGTTGAAACGGGCAAAAATTTCATTCCCAAATCTAACTTTCATAAATTTAGATTTTTCTCAACAATGAATTTGGAATCCTCTCACAATAGGTTGTGATTATTGACTATAGTTTTGTGTTCTTTTGTAGTATGTTATCAAAGACTGTCCGCAATAATACTCCGATAAAGAAATTGATGAAGTGCGAGACATATTGGCCGACATAGTTCTTCGGGTTGGTCAAAACTATGATGACACCATTTAGCATGCGTATATAAGGTAATTTAGTCATATGTACTATCGGATAGTTAACTACCTCAGCTTGCATGCTTATGGTAGTTGATGGAGAGCTTAGATTTTGTAGGATGGCCGGGGAACTTGGATTTGTAGGTTGGACAACTTTTGGATTTTGTAGGTTGGACAACTTGGATTTTCTAATATAGCAATGGTGATGGTTTGTTGAATATATAGTAGTTGTTAAATGAAAATGGTGCTGGACATTGTTATTGTACTTTGGAGTATGAGAACGAAGTAGAAGAATGGGTATGATTTGTGGAGTAGAAGAATGGGTATGGTTTTTTCTCATTTCTGAGCAGGTTGTAGGCGCGGTCCGCGTTGTTTTGATGGCGGACCGCCAAAATTTTCTGGATGGGAGGCCTGTAAATTCATCCCTCTAAAAAACAAAAAAAAAAAACAGACCAAAACCGTTCTCTTAGGTCCCCATCAAAAACGCGCACCAGCAGAGCAATTCAAAATTTGAGCAAGGGTCTTTAAGAACGATTTTGCTTCATAACCTTTCTTAAAGATAGGGAGGCTAAGAGAACGGTTTTGTTAAAAACCGTTCTAAAGGTCTTTGAGAACGGTTATATCCATAACCGTTCTTATACCCTTTTAGAACGGTTGCAACCGTTCTTTTAGGCTTTAAGTACCGTCGTCTAGAGAACAGTTCTACAACCGTTCTTGAAGGCCATTTTTGACGTAGTGTTTCATGCACGCAATTTTTTTTTTTTGAACAAGATGTGAACGACTATATTACGACTGTGCTGCTACGAAATCCGCAGCAGCGATATCAAGTACATCACCAGGACCAGTATCCACCCACACACGGGTCGAATATTCCACCGGAGTCATATGTGCTGCAATATGTGCAGCCTTATTACCTAACCTACAGACATGGTTAAACTGACAAGAACGGAAACTACGAGATAAGTTAAAGATGTATGCAACAATTAAACCAAAGTAAGAGGACGGAAATGACTCAGAACGTAAAGCATTAACTAGCCGGAGGGAGTCCGACTCAAGGATAACATCCGCCACCCCTTACTGCCACGCCATTCTTAAACCAAGCTCGGCTGCCTTCGCTTCAACCTCTCCTTCATGCCCTCTTAACACCACCCCCATACCCGAACCCGCCTCACCAAGAACTGCACCATCTGTATTTACTTTTACAACCCCGTTTGGTGGCGGTCTCCACACCTCCTCACCTGCACCCCCCTCGGTTTTCCCACCTTCCTTCTTCCCTACAATAGCATGTCGATAAGCTTCAAGGTAACTAGCAGCCCGATGACCTACCCCTGCGCAACCCGAATCGCCATCCCCATGAACGAACTCATTGCGGGCATTCCACAACGCCCACGCCGTAACCAGTACCAACTCTACCCCGGCGGCCATATTCCCCTCCAACCACATCTGGACCAGCTCACTCCCTCTTCTACACCATCCCCACCGCTCCACATCTACCCCCAACTCCGCCCAAACACGGGTCACCTCCGGACATAGGGCAACCGCATGGAGGTCGTCCTCTAACCCCACCCCACACCGAGGGCAGAGAACATCATCATCACTAATTCTCCTCTAGATATTGACCAAGGTAGGTAAAGCACCCCTGCTCAACCTCCAAACAAACATGCGAACCTTGGGCGGAACCTCAATTCTCCACAGCCTCCCCCACAAATTGTCACCGCCAGAAGAGTCACTACAGCCCTCCAGTCCCCGAGCCAGTAAATCCCGGTTTCGAACGAAATGGTAACTGGACTTAACTGTGTGGACCCCATCCTTACTGTAGTTCCAGACATACCTATCTTCCCCACCACTTGCAGTAATCGGGATATCCAGCACTTCCTCCGCTTCAAACGGCAGAAGATGGGCCATTACCACCTCCCGCTTCCAGCATCTAAGGTCACTATCAATCCAGCTCGACACCCGCGTCTCCTGGTCACCCGAAACCGGAGAAATCAACCTACAAGACGGTTTCCTCAACGTCCATCTATCCTTCCATACTCTTATCCTTTCGCCAGTACCAACTATCCAACGACACCCCTCTTCGAGTAGAGGACGAACACCCTCGATACTCCGCCATACAAAACTAGGGTGATTACCAGTACTAGCTTCCAAGAAAGAAGAATCTGGGAAATAGCGTGCTTTTAATACCCTCGTAGCTAGCGCATCCGGAGACATCATAACCCGCCAAGCCTATTTCATCAGCATGGCATCGTTAAACGCAACCAAGTGACGAAACCCAAGTCCCCTCTCCAGTTTCGATCGACATAATTTATCCTACGAAACCCAGTGAATCTTACGTTCGCCTTCTTTCGCCTCCCACCAGAATCTAGCAATGATCGAATTGATCTCGTCATAGAGAGTTATTGGAACCTTAAACAATCCCATGTGATAAGTAGGAATCGCCTGGGCCATTGCCTTTATTAGGATTTATCTACCTGCAAATGAGACCAATTTTCGTTTCCATCCTTGCAACTTTTTCCAAACCCGATCTTTGATAAGCTTAAACGTCGTCCGCCTATTTCGCCCCACCGTACCTGGTAATCCAAGATATCTATCATGCTGATTTACCATCCGGGCCTGTAGGAGCCCTGCCAACTCCTCTTTCACGCGCTCATCAACATTTGTACTAAAGGAGACTTCAGATTTTTGGAAATTTACTCGTTGACCCTAGGCTCGTTCATACTTTCTGATAATCTCCTAGACACACTCCACCTCTTCCTTTCTTGCTCTGCAAAAAACAATGCTGTCATCAGCAAAGAAAAGGTGAGAGATCGGAGGGGCTCTTCTACATATGCGCACCCCATAAAGAGCCTTACGACCCACTGCCTTCTCGATCAACCCAGATAAGGCTTCCGCACAAAGGATGAATAAGTAAGGGGAGATCGGGTCCCCCTGTCTTAAGCCTCTACCCGGACGAAACTCTTGCGAGGGAACACCATTAATCATCACCGAGGAGCTCACAGTAGAAATACACCTCATGACCATCGACCTCCATTTCTCGCAAAAACCCAGTTTCTCCATAATAGCCTCAAGAAAGCTCCACTCCACTCTGTCATATGCTTTGCTCATATCTAGTTTAAAGCCTAGAAACCCATTATTACCATTATAATGCGTACGCATATAATGAAAAACTTCAAACGCAATCAACGCATTGTCAGTAATTAATCTCCCCGGTGTAAAGGCACTTTGTGACGAGGATATAATATCTGGCAGGAACGTCTTTAGCCTGTTAGCAAGAACTTTCGAGACAATTTTATACAATACATTACAGAGACTAATGGGCCTGAATTCACTCATCTGAGTAGGCTTTGGAACTTGTGGTATGAGGACGATCAGGGTCTTGTTGACATTCTGCATCCTGCACTCTCCATCCAGCAAGGCTGCTACATACCGTGTAACGTCATCCCCCACAATATGCCAGTGTTGTTGATAAAAATTAGCGTTCATACCATCCGGACCCGGAGCTTTACTCGGACCCATCTGCTTCAAAGCTAGCCACACCTCCTCCTTACTTACCCTTTCCGTCAGCAACTCATTTGCTTCTGTCGACACTCTCCTTTCAACCCTCTTTAAAGCTTCCCCAACCCCCTCTACCACTGATGCTGTAAACAACTCTTGGAAGAAACCCACAGCATGCCTCTCTACCTCCACCTCATCCTCAATCCATACATCCTCTGCAACCCGCAGCTTCGTGATTAGGTTCCTACTCCTTCTAACAGAAGCCTTCAAATGGAAATATTTTGTATTTCTATCCCCGTCGACAAAATGTGCCACTCGCGAGCGTTGCTTCCAGTATGTTTCCTCTTGGATCAGACGATGATCGAGTTTCTCGCAAACAGCTCTCCTCTCAGCTACAACCTCTTCAGTAGGAGCACAACCATTAAGAAACGTGAGCCGCTCCCGTACACTATCAATCTTCTTCGATATAGCCCCAAATTCCACCCTTCCCCAGCTCCAAATTTCCTTACTCGTCCTTTTTATTTTGACCAGAATATCCGCAGCATTTGTAAGTGCCAGGCCACTCGTCCAGGCTTCTTCAACCACTTTTGAACAATTTGGCGATGTAAGCCACATATCTTCAAACTTGTACAGCTTCTTACGCCTCCTCTGTCCTGAAACGTAAGCTTTCAGCATCACCGGACAGTGGTCACCTCTCTCCCGCTGTAAATGATGGGCAATGACAGAGACATTTGCTGCAATCCACTCCGGGTTCGCTACTGCTCTGTCTAGTCGTTCATATACATGACGGGGTTCTGCTTGCTTATTCCACCATGTATATGGGTCACCCACAAAACCAATATCCTTCAATTCACAATCATCCAACGTCTCCCTAAACTCTTCGATTTCCCTAGCAGCCTTGGGCGGCCCCCCAACTTCTCGGAATCGAACAAAATCTGGTAAAAATCCCCAACAACCAACCACGGTAACTGTGATAGCCCTTTCAACTCACGCAACAATTCCCACGAGGCATGCTTTTCCTCCTTATCTGCTCAACCATAGAATGCGGTTAGTCTCCACACTTTCCCGAGCACACCCCTAACTTCCACATCAACATGATGAGCAGAAGAACCCAGATAAACAACCTCATTTCCTTCCCTCCAAAGAATAGCCACCCCCGCACTCCGCCCACACGAATCCCCAAACACCCCATCAAAACCCTGCACCTGATCAACCACTTTTCGCATCTCAACGCCACTAAGTTTCGTCTCTGTCAGCACAACCAACTCCGGTCTTTCTCTTTTCAACAACTTTTTGACATAAGCAATTGGCGGGGAGTTGCCCAAACCCCGACAATTGTAACACAGGATACCCATTGATCCCGGCGGGACTGCTCTTTGACAGTCTCCGCCGATCTCTCAATAGCAATGTTGTGTGTAGTCGAACCATCTTGTCTCAACCCACCCCCCATAGCCCTCTTTGACACTTCCTTCTCTGTCTTTTTCCTATGCTCAAATTTCCTCTTCAGAATATCACCCCCTTCCACCATGGTTTCCACTTCCATCCTCACCCCACTACTCACCTCCTCCTCTATTTCATTCGAGACTGCCACCCTACTACCACTCTCATCAGAATTTTTCGTGAACAGCCGCGTACGTGCTTTAACCCCACTACCCCCTGCCCTTAGATTTTTGAACTGTCTCTCCTCCTCTAAATCCCTCTCCGTTGGCTTCCTGCGGAACTTCATTGGAGAAGCCTTTAGCCAATTACCATACTGACAATTCTCCTCCCTCACCTCCTCATCAGCTACATCACACTCCCTAACCACATGTCCCAAACACCCACAAAAGTAACAGAATTCTGGGAGTTTAACATATTTAAGGTCAAACCATTTTTTCTCGCCATTAATCATCAGATTAAATCCACGCCTAAGTGGTTTAGCCAAATCAATTTCAACCTTAAATTTGATCGATTTCGATAATCTAGACGGATCACTATCATCAAACTCAATAAACTTACCCAATTTCGCCGCTATTATTTGAGCCATGGTTTGAGTCCTCTTCGAGATCGGAAGACCATAGCACTTGACCCAGAACGCCGCCGTCTCGAACGTCAAATCATCCGGTACCTCATCGCCCTTAATATCCCGAATCACCAGGAGGTGATCATCGAGAGACCATGGACCCTCCTCAAGGACCCTCAATTTGTCGGACAACGCGAAAAACTGGAAAATGAAAACATCATTCTCCCAAGGCTTCACTAACAGACCACTCGCTGGCCTCGATACCGTGGTCATAGCATTTTGAAGAGACTCCCACCGGTAGCTACTCGCTATATAAAACTTCCCCACCACGCAAAGATCGACTTGTTTTTCCATATCCTCATGAACCTCCTCACCCAACTCAAGCACTTCCTCCTCCTCATCGGTCAGCCTCAATTTTTTGCACGCCTTGGTAATCTCCGTATCCATGGTCGTAAATTGACAAAGTAGAGCAAAAACAGAGGAAATCGCACGCTAGAAGGAGTATGTGATCGAAAGATAGCCTAGAAATCCCCACAAACCGATGGTTTGGGGCCAAAAATTCGTCACACGGGTCCCCTAGTTATGGACGTCTAGGGTTTTCGCACGTGGAGCCGCCTTCGCACGCAATTATTAAAAGTAATAAATTACTTTTCTTGCACGCAATTATTAAAAGTAATAGATAGATATATCAAAATTCGGGTATGCGTTCGGGTATGGTTTCCGCATATTCCAACCATTAAGAGAACTCACTCAAAGGGTAAAGTGGGTATTTACACCCGATACTTAGACGACGAATAGAACAATTTAGGGCGACAAAAAAAGAAGTGAAGAAACCTAAACCGCCGGCAACACTGAAGACTGAAGTACAGAACAGCCGCTCTTTATTTAGGGGACATCATTCTTGGAATTCCTCAAAAACACAACGCACGAAGTCCTCCCCAAGAGATTTTGAGCACTTTCCGCCCAAATCAATCTACCAACTTCACAGGTTATTATTCCGATTTATCTGTTCAATCTTCTAGTTTATGTTCATTGTTAAATGGTAAATTTTAGTTTTAAACAGTATGTGTGAAGCTTTTGTTGAGTTGGGATTTCCGAATTAAAATTTTCAATGTGAATGTAGCAGACGAAGCGAAAATGTCTCAGTCACTGGAATTGCTGCTGATACAATTCTTGATGCCTGACAATGATGCCAGACAGCAAGCTGAGGAGCAAATAAAGCGATTGGCGAAAGACCCGCAGGTTGTTCCTGCATTGGTTCAGCATCTCCGCACTGCCAAAACTCCCAATGTACGCCAACTCGCTGCTGTTTTGCTTCGCAAGAAAATCACTGGCCATTGGGCTAAGCTCTCCCCGCCTCTCCGCCACCTTGTCAAGCAGTCCCTCATTGACAGCATTACCCTTGAGCCTAGGTCTCGTAATTTTGATACTCTTGGTTTACTCATGGAGGATTATGATGTTGTACCCACTGAACTTGAATTGTTTTAATGATGATTAGATTGAATTGCGAGAAGTTGGGTAGTTGTTTTGCTGTAATTGTGATACTTACATATGCAGCTCTGTGGTTTTGCAGCCCACCTGTGAGACGAGCGAGTGCGAATGTGGTCAGTGTTGTTGCAAAGTATGCTGTTCCTGCTGGAGAGTGGCCTGAGTTGCTGCCCTTTCTTTTTCAATGCAGTCAGAGTGCACAAGAGGATCACAAGGAGGTCTTTTATTGCACTTGTATATCTGTGTCCGTTTGTTTAAATACAATGCCTTCTCTGTGTGTGTCTTTTAATACTGTGCCTTTTGCTAACAGATTTGCATTTGGATTCTCTTACCAGGTTTCACTGATTCTCTTCAGTTCACTGACTGAAACAGTAGGCGAAACATTTCGGCCATATTTTGCAGACCTTCAGAATCTTCTGTTGAAGTGTTTGCAAGATGAGTCGAGTAGCCGTGTTAGAGTTGCAGCACTCAAGTAATTGTATTCTGTTTTTTTATTCACTGTTTTCATCCTGCTTTTCTAGAATATACAAGTTTGTTAGTGGGTATATTTAAGTTGTATTTTTCCTAATAACCAGGGCCGTGGGATCTTTCTTAGAGTTCACGAATGATGCATCAGAAGTGGTAAGGTTTTTGTGATGCTGTGATCTTTCTATCTACAAACATGTTTTCATTCCTTCCTTTATTATGTTCGTCTATTCTAATTGCATCCCATTTTCTTTTTATTAAGTACGCTAATCAAATAGCATAAATAACTTTTACGGGGCGTTTTGTTGAGGGGAATCAAGAAATGGTAAGGGAAAGGAAACTTAAACCCTTGATTCCTTGCTGTTTGGTTAGAAATTTTTGCCTCTTTGCTTTCCCCAATATCGTTGGTCAAATTATTCAACACTCCTCTATCTTCGTTCCCTAGGGGGACCCTTCTTCATCTACCATGACTAGCACAACCTAACAATGCCAACAACTAACGAGACACCACCGCACGACTATCCTCGACCCATAAACCCACCCAACCCCGCCCCCAGGCCCCAACCCATCTCTCCTTAACGGCGACTGTGGTCCATATCCTGGGAGCTGAGCACCACCAGTCCACCACGACCGGTCCACCACGGACATGAAAACCACCCCAGATCTGGCTTGACCCAAGTATGTGCAAGTTACCAAAAAAAGTTGCAGCAAAAGGAACCAATATTATAATCGGGAAGTCAGGTTGGCACTTAAATAAGTGGGTAAATAACTAAATATATGCCATTTTATTAGGGAAGAGTTCAGGATTGGTGCTGTTGATCTCTACGAGGACGATATTGAGATGATGCCTCCATTAATGGATTGGCTTTGTGGAGACACAAGAGGAAGAAGACGTGCGTTACGGCCTTGGGGTAGGTAGACTGGTGGATGTTGAGACTTGGAGAGAGAAAACTGTTGTGATTTCCCCACTTGAACCAAACAGTTTTATCAATTCCCCTCTTTTGATTCCTTTTCCCTTATCTCCCTTTATTGATTCTTTTCCCTTTATTTCCCTTTAGGGGCCGTTTGGTTCGTTTACGGGAAGGGGAAAGGGAAAGGGAAAGGGAAAGGGTAAGGAAAGGAAAGGAATTGAAACCCCTTTAATCCCCTCACATGTTTGGTTAGTAAGAAAGAATCAAACCCCCCTCGTCCTCATCCAAACCTTCTCCATCTCTCTCTCCTCTCCATTTCCGTAGTCCATCATTGTCAGGTTACTCTATCCCTCCCTCACAGCCGACACCATTTTCACCAGAGCTCCACCTCGTCAACATGCCCCTCCTCCACCGCAACCTCCATCATAGGTGACCTCCAAGTATCTTGGCTACCGTCGTCCTCTCCGACCACCCATACAGCCCCTTCCATCGCTGACGTCGTCCACCTCTGTGCTTGACCTCTTTCAGCCCTACTACTATGAAGGTGTCAAAAAGAGGTGTGGATCCGGATCTGAATGCATATGTCGAAAAGAGGTGGTCCTTATGTGGTTGTTGAAGGTGGATTTATGGCGGCGATCGTAATAAGAACGATGGTGGAAAGTGGGTTTATAGCGGTCGTACTAGGCGGGTCGAAGATGGAAAATGTGCGGTGGGCGGTGGTGCCTTGCGTTTTCGGTGGTGGAACATGGTGGATTGCTGATTTTGCGGTGGTGTGGTTGTCGTTGGGGTTGGAATCCATGGTGAGTTGTTGGGGGTTGTTTTGTGGTGAGATGTGAAACCCCAAAAACTAGGTCTTTCAAAACTCTGGGGGATGAGAGGATGGGGATAGAGGGGTTTTGGGGAATTGATCAAGGAAATTTGGTAATGAAAATCACAAAAAATATCGAACAAACACTCACAAAGGGAATGAGGGGGTTAAGTTCCCTTTCCCTTTCCTGACAACTACCAAACAAACAGCCCCTTGTCGATTCTTTTCCCCTTATTTCCCTTAATTA
The DNA here is from genome assembly GCA_963680865.1 of Spergularia marina. Lineage (NCBI taxonomy): Eukaryota > Viridiplantae > Streptophyta > Magnoliopsida > Caryophyllales > Caryophyllaceae > Spergularia > Spergularia marina. The sequence goes on along the minus strand of OY804548.1, from coordinate 18,265,715 downwards.
ATTGATTTTTTTGCCTTTCCCTTTCTACAACCAAACGGCCCCTTACCTGCCTTGTTGATGATACACGCTGATATAGTTGTCATTCAAAGGTTTAGACAATATACTCTATAACAAATCCAGTTTTAGGAGGTTAAGTTAATAGAGTGTTAAGATTCAAGAATTGATCCGATAAAGTCATCTCAGCACAACTTCATTCAGTTCAATTCAGTCTAGTACATTTCAGCTTACTAGAGAAGGGCCTGAACTAGTAATCTCTCTGATACGGTCAACCGTTTCTCCACAAATTTTCTCTCTCCTGTTCTACAAATTGAGGCTAAATTACAGAAAAGAAATTTACAAACCTTCTCTAATGTTTCTCGAATGAGGTCTTACAACAAGGCTTGTAGGGCAAATTACTCTGTTGAATAATGGCGTCAGTGACCAACATATAAGGTTAAGATCCATTTCCAAACCTCACTTTATGCAGAAAGAAATTGAATAAAAGATATTTGCTGAAAATGAGTGGCTTAAATTCTGATGATGGTGGATGAGACTCTCCCAAGTTTGACTTAAGCTGCTTTTCCTCTTATTGTTTGGGGCATATGTCTGGCAGCTAGAGGGATGATGGTTGATATTACTTTGGGTTTGTGGTAGACATAAGTCAGATTTGATGGTGTGTCGCATTATACTGTAGCCTGGATGACCTCTCATCTAACGGCAAAGCATCTGACGTCACTTCTGGCTGCACCTGGGTTCCTCTTTTAAACGAAGTCCTTTAAGAGAGTATCCAGGGACCAGAGTTGATCTTGTAACTGATACTCTTATCTGTAGTTATAGCTTGTGGAAGTTGTCTCTTTCTATTGCGAAGTCTAAGAGGGTAGTTTAAAAGCAACTTGATTACGTGTGAGGGATTATCTAGTCCCGAAATTTTAACACCTAGTGTCTAAGGAATTGTTTTGGTTGCCATAGCGTGGTATTTGGGGACTCTGGATGTTATCTAATTTTGCCACTGTTTACTTCTTTCCATATGAAAACGGGTGAATGATAGGAACTTACTAGATAATCATGAGATGAGGCACCTGAAATCGTTGATAGACCAAAGCATGCGGTCTTTCAACTACAATCAATTGTCACTTTGACACGATTGGTGTACGCAATATCAAGTACCTGGGGTTGCTGTAGAATAGGCTACTGTCTCTAGTAGCTTCTTTACATCTATTAAAGCAGAATCTTAAGAGGATAATTACTTGATTCTGTGCTGACCATCTGTTGCCTGGCAAAACCTGAGTTCAAATTCTGGACTCCCAGGCTCTGGATCTGTTTTGTGTTGAGGTCGGGTGGGGTGGGGGGCAGGGGGGCATTTCAACCTTTTGCTGGTTATGTTGGCCACTTTCGGCTGTGGATAACTAATGAGTTTTGGCCTAAAATGAAGTGTCCAAGTTCCTGAACTTATCTCAGATTGTGAAGCATGTGTAAAACAAGCGATTAGACTCGATTCAATAACAGTAATAAGACTTAGAACAATATCAATAGAGAATTGGGCGCATACAGTGAGCAGTAATATACTATGCCAATTGTGTTGTTCTTCCCTTCAATCTAATACCGATGAGCATCTAATACTAGATTAAAGTTCTTAACTTTACCAAATTGATTAAACAAGTGATAATTAATAAGGCTAAGGATAGATAATGCAAATTCTAGGTAGCTAATCTATAATAAGCAAATCATAAGCAATTAAAACGGAAGAACAACAATAATTAAGAGTTAGAAAAAATAATTAGAACTCCTGATTGGATCGAATGCTAGCTTTGAATTACCCAACCAAACTGAAAGATTAGTTCTCCATACGATGTATCGACGGCTACAATAGAATACTGAAAGCTTGGTAAAAACTACAAAGGTTCGAGGATCAACTATTTATACTTATTGGAAATTTTATACGGAAGAAAGAAAAAAGGAAAGTCTTCCGGCAGCCACCGCGATCGCGGCACAACCTCCCGCGATCGCGGTCCCTTCGTTTCTTCTCCCCAACACTTGTGACTTGATACAATTTGTCGTTTACGCGCAGTCCTAGCAATCCTCACCATATGATGATCACGAGCAAATTTCCGACTTTGTTAGCTCAAAACCAAAGTAATAATCACGGTAATTGCGATAAAATAGCACATACAAATCCTAACACATCAATGTGTCACATTTATGTTCTCTACTCAGGCTCCCCATTTCATTTATTGCTGTTAAACTTTTTAGTGGTGGCTTTACCTACTCTTAATCATTTATTACTTTTTTATAATGCAGATCAGGTTTCGAGATTTCATTCCTGGCATTTTACATGCCGCGAGACAGTGTATCGCCTCTGGGGAAGAGGATGTGGCAGTGATTGCCTTTGAAATATTTGACGAGCTAATTGAGTCACCTGCACCTCTTCTTGGGGACTCTGTTAAATCCATAGTGCAGTTTTCTCTCGAAGTTTGCTCTAATCAGAATTTGGATACAAGTACACGTTATCAGGTTAGAGATTGCAATTTTTAGTTTTTTACCATACATTTTGATGAGATTTTGCTGTATTCCCTCTATTGAATGGTGATGCTTATTTTATTTTATTTTTTGTTGTTTTGGGTGTGGTTAATCAGGCTATTCAAATCGTATCTTGGTTGGCAAAATACAAATGTAATTCTCTTAAAAAGCACAAATTGGTGGTGCCCATTTTGCAAGTTATCTGCCCATTGCTTGCAGAATCAGGTGATAGGGATGATGATGATGATGATCTAGCCCCAGATCGTGCTGCTGCTGAAGTCATTGACACAATGGCTTTGAACCTCCCCAAGCAAGTGTTCCAGCCAGTTTCTGAATTTGCATCTATAAGTAGTCAAAATGCTGATCCTAAGTATCGGGAAGCTGGTGTCACAGCTTTGGGGGTTATCTCTGAAGGCTGCTTGGACTTAATGAAAAGTAATCTGAAACCTATCCTTCATATAGTTTTGGGCTCTTTAAGGGATCAAGATCAAATGGTGAGAGGTGCTGCTTCATTTGCATTGGGACAGTTTGCCGAGTACTTACAGCCTGAGATTATTTCCCACTATGAGAGTGTTCTACCCTGCATATTGATTGCCTTGGAAGATGTATCTGATGAAGTAAAGGTAAGACAATACCCTATGATTGTTCGGTAGCTACTTATATCTTGTGTTTGAAAGGTTAGACAAATATAGCCGTTGCTGTTAGGTAATTAGTTATTTGGTCTTGATGTCCGTGCATTTTTTTACAGGAAAAGTCCTACTATGCTTTGGCGGCCTTTTGTGAAAACATGGATGAAGAGATCCTTCCTTTTATTGACCCTTTGATGAATAAGCTTCTGACGTCCCTTAAAAATAGCCCTAGAAAGTTGCAAGAGACTTGCATGGTGAGGTCATTTGTTTTTATTTACTCTTGGTTTCTTTATGCAGTGTTCTCTTGTTTCTGCAAGGCATCTCTAAGTGATATCATTTCCTCATGTTTGTGTCCTATTTTCCTTTCAGTCTGCCATTGGTTCTGTTGCATCTGCAGCTGAGCAAGCCTTTTTGCCGTATGCTGAAGGGGTTCTTGAGCTGATGAAAATTTTCATGGTTATGACAAATGATGAGGACCTACGTTCACGAGCTAGGGCAACTGAGCTAGTGGGTATAGTTGCAATGTCAGTTGGAAGAGCAAAGATGGAGCCTATACTACCTGCCTACATTGAAGCTGCAATTGCTGTAGATGTTTCTTCTTTAGCTAGTCCTAAGTCTTTAAGCATGACTCCGTGTTGTTTATGGCACTCACTTTTTTCCCTTTTACTCAGGGTTTTGCGTTGGAATATAGTGAACTGCGTGAATATACCCATGGATTTTTCAGCAATGTTGCTGAAATTTTGGATGATGGCTTTGTTATGGTAATTTTGATCATAGATATTAATTATTTTGTGTATATTATTTGCTTTATCAATGGATTAACTAATTAATTTAAATACAGTATCTGCCACATGTTGTGCCTCTTGCATTCTCTTCGTGCAATCTTGATGATGGTTCAGCCATTGACATTGATGGATCCGATGGTGATGAAAATGTTAATGGTTTTGGTGGAGTCTCCTCAGATGATGAAGCCCATGATGAACCTAGAGTAAGGAATATCAGTGTTCGAACAGGAGTTTTGGATGAAAAGGCAGCTGCTACTCAAGCCCTTGGACTATTTGCATTGCATTCAAAAAGCTTTTATTCTCCGTATCCTTTCCTTTTAAATGTGTTTCTGTTTTCTTTGTTTTGAATACTACTATTATGAAAAATTCATGTATTGAAATCCTTAATATCCTTTCGAAGATACTTTGAGGAGTCTCTGAAAATTTTGGTACGACACTCTGCTTACTTCCATGAGGATGTAAGACTTCAGGCTATTATTGGACTGAAAAGTAAGTAGTTCGCTATGTTTTATTTTTCTCCAGACCTTTACCCTTGTCATGCTAAATAAGCAATCCATTCTAGAATTCTGCTTAGATTTCAAGATTTATTCCTTTTATACTCCTACGTGAAAGAATATTGAATTTTTGATTTCATTGATATTGGAAGTAGTGAATATTGCTGAAATCCTGTTCCAATCAGACTATGAATCTCTATATCCTGAACGAACCTCTTGTTATTTTGCACCACCATACACTTGATCACTGGTCTTCAGGGTAGTGGGTTATATGGGTTTTCCCTTGTGCCCCACTTTTTTCTAGTTCTTGTGTTAGGAAAGTATCATTGTTGTCATCTTGCTGTAATATCTGGTCATTCATTCAACTTTATGTACTTGAACAATTCTGTAGTATTAGCGTATTCTATAGTATTGTCGTAGCAAGGTCTTTTTGTATCAGCTGATTTCGTCTAACTCCTACTATCACATGCTTTGCTGCAGATATGATTACAGCAGCACAGGCAATCTTCCAAGGGAACCCTGTAAGTTTATTACTGGACAGTTGTACCTTCCATGGTTTCAGTTAGTTCAAGTGCACTAAATTCAGCCTAGAAGCCTTGGTTGACTTTTGGGCATAATTATTAAAAGAATTGCGATACAATCAATCTTTTTTTTTCCTTCTCGGTCAATCCAAGCATCTCCTGGAAGAAAGAAGCTTTTTTAGTGGACAATTCTTGTTATCTGACTCCACATCATTTCGGGACTAAGGGTTGGCTGTTCGACAATCTGAGCACCTCCTGGAAGATTGAAAATGTGGCCAAGTCCGAACGGTTGTTCAGACCAGATCTGCTGCGAATTGTTACTGCAAGAAGCATGCTTTACTCCTGCTTATTTTCAGCTGCCCGGACCATTTCGTCAATTTCGAAAAAAAGCGTTTTTTTTTGGGCTTATTCCACCTTAGCTTTTTTATTATTTCGATCTCCTGCTTGGTTCTGGTTCTTTTTTTTTTTGGGGGGGGGGGGTGGAATGAGGGTGCCCGATCAGGCAATATACTGTAATTTCTTCATTTTGTAGGATAAGTGTGATGCCCAATGGATCCTTGCTATGCCAAAAGCCCTTTGACCTTGTTTCTTTTCACAAATAAGTTGTGCACACACCAAAGTACTGCCTGAAGACCTTTGTCAATAATGTCCTGCATTTTTTGTTTGTCTTGCAGGATGGGTCGATGAAGGCAAATGAAGTTCTTGGTAATGGCAGCAGGAGAGACCTTTTTTATACTTTGAATATGAATAAATTGCTTCAGGCCTCTAATTCACGTTGTCTGTTTTTGTTACTGTTTTCTCGCTTTCATTAGATACTGTCTTGAACATATATATCAAGACGATCAATGAGGATGATGATAAAGAAGTTGTGGCTCAAGCTTGTATGGGGATAGCAGAAACCGTTAGGGATATTGGATATATGGCTGTTGAGGCTTGTTAGTAATCTCGAACTTCTTACACCTGTTTGTCCTGTTTTGCAATCATATTCTTGTGCAAGCATAAGCCTATATATTTTTTAAAAAATTTTTGTATCAGATATGCCTCGGCTAGTTGATGCAACATTATTGTTGTTGAATGAGAAGTCAGCCTGTCAGCTGATTGAGTCAGACAGCGATGCTGATGAAGATGACAGTACGCATGATGAAGTCTTGATGGATGCAGCTTCTGACCTTCTTCCTGCATTTGCAAAATCAATGGGCCCTCACTTTGCCCCCACTTTCAGCACGCTTTTTACTCCCCTAATGAAATTTGCGGTCAGTTGGAGGTGCTTTATGACGTCTTTTATGTGTAATTTTTAGATTGTCAGTTTCATCTTTATATTTTGGTTCTGCAGAAAGCTTCACGACCAGCACAGGATCGTACCATGGTAGTTGCAACCCTTGCAGAAGTTGCTCAAAACATGGGTCCGCCTACTGCAGCTTACGTCGATGTAATCTCTTAGAACTTAAAATACGGCATTGAGATTGATTGTACTGATTATGAAAATTGACCTTTTATTTTGTGGAGTGACTTTGTACATTACCACTATTGATAGCCTAAAATCAACAAGTCTCACCATTTCAGAAAAACTGTTTTCGCATTGGCGTTTGGTAGTAGATATTGACATATTGGTGAAACATGTTTCAGGCGGTGATGCCATTGGCATTGAAAGAATTACTTTCTTCAGATCCAACTAATAGGAGAAATGCTGCCTTTTGTGTTGGGGAGTTTTGCAGAAATGGCGGTGAAGCAGCTCTAAAGTATCCTTTGCTTATTTCACGCTGTTTGTCATTTTACGTCATCTATTTTTTGCCAAAAGGTTCTGGTTTATTTCACTGTTAAGCAAACATATCTGGCATAAAGATGAGCGCAACTTGTTCTACATCAGATTTGAGACGAGTCAAAATTTAGCTTTGTAGCACGTTTTTCTTTAATCGATATAGATATTACGGTGACATCTTGAGGAGCCTCTATTCCCTTTTCGGTGAATCTGAACCAGATAATGCCGTGAGGGATAATGCAGCTGGTGCAGTTGCAAGGATGATTATGGCAAGCCCTGAAAGTATCCCGTTGAATCAGGTTAGTGCCTGAGTGTATGCTTGATTATATTTATGTATGTTGATGGTTTAATCGTTGATTTTTCCGTGTTATATAATTGGTTTTAGGTGCTCCCTGTGTTTCTGAAAGCTCTTCCTTTAAGAGAAGATCACGAGGAGTCGGTGGCTGTTTACAGCTGCGTTTGTAATCTTATTTTGTCATCAAATCCCCAGGTATTGTATCTCAGTTATACTAACTTGCTTACTTGACTAGTTTTTCTATTGCTTGACGATTCATCAATCTTATCCTGGTTCTGAACATTTCTGAATGTGAATGTGTAGATCCTGTCAATGGTTCCAGAATTGGTGAATCTTTTTGCTCAAGTTGCATTATCTCCTATTGAGACTGATGAAGTTAAAGCCCTGATAGCTAGGGCCTTTTCACACCTTGTATCACTCTATGGCAATCAAATTCAGCCGATATTAAGTGCTCTTTCTCCAGCTCATGCTAATGCGCTTGCTGCTCTAGCTCCAAAAAGTTGATACTTCACACCTGCTGCTCTTGAACCCGTATTTTGTAAATTGGATGAAATTCATAGGTATATACATCTAGTTTCAAGAGTATTTGTCAAATGGCGAATCTGCTTTGCTTTCCTGCCTGAACAAGATATCAAGCGGTGCCCTGACGGGGATGTTCGGCATTGGGTACATAATCCCTTCATAGTAATCTGCTGCCTTGTATTGCCAAATTTATTGCCTTACTCTGCAGCTGAATAATAATTGCTGATGATTTTTCCTCGTCAATGAATTGCAGGTTTGTATTCGCTTTCTCCACACGTCCACTCATTCACCTTTCTTGTGTGGAAATGACGCCTCTTTTTCGGTGTGATTTTTTTTTTTTTTTTGGGGGGGGTGGGGGGTGGGGGTGTTGGTTTTAGAGGTTTCGGGTTCACTGAAACTAAATTTTTGTATTCTTTGGTTTTCTTATTGAATTTTTAATTTATTTGGTGATATTTTGGGAATTCGGGGCATGGAGCCTTTTCCCGGCCCCCTTCTATTTGATGAGAATTTAGGGAGATCAGAAGTGTCGAAGTTGTATGATATTTTGACCTTCTACTTGCTAGATTTTATTTGTGTTTACATTTACATGAATCTTGAAATTCTATAGGAAAGGTTCGTATATATACTTTTTTCTAACAGCACGATGCAAATCATATAATACTAAGGTTGCCGCATTTTCAAAATCTCATTGAGGTTTGTAAAATGGGGTTTATTGAGCTTTTGGACTAACGGCCAAAACAACTAGCCCCTTCAATGTAAATATGATTGTTTCTAAACGAATTGATCCTTAATCATAACAATAAAAAACAAGGGACAAAAATATCCCAACCCATATTCTCTTTCTTTTCTTCCTGCACCCACAATCCATCCGTGCCCCGCCCTCTTCCTCAACCCCTTAGTCCACTCTCGTCACCACCAACAAAGGCGCCACCACCACCATCGTTCGCAGGCAACCTCAATCCATGTGTCTTCACTTCTGTTTGTCTTCTCGAACACAAGGTGATACGGGAGTAATGACTGAAGCTATGAGTAAGAGTGGACAAGGAATGACTGCCCTAAATGTTATCCTAAGGCAACCTACAAGTCTAGAACTGTCTATGATTGCATTAGGCAGGCCAGACCAGCTCTAATCACATCAACCTAGGAAGAATGAGGCATAAGGTACAAGGTTCAGGTTTTATGAGTTATTATAGACCACGTGGTGCATTTTTGGCCTATGACATAGAGTGAAGCAGCAATTAAAGCTCTAGTAGAATTTTAGTGGGGAGAAATATACGAGAGTAAACCATGAATAAGTTTACTAACAAAACTTGCTCGATTAACTTAATCATAATCTAGGCCTTAAATAGGCATTACAAGTCCTAATAACTAGCAACTACTCCTAATACACTTCCCACACAAAACTCACGTACTATTAGCTATGTGTAACAAACAAAGTCCACTAACTCTAATATCATGCAACTATTCGGTCCACTCCTAATATTATGCAAACTATATTTAACAATTAAAACAAAACAATAATTTTTTTGGATCATAAATTCAACACACCCCTTATCCAAAAAATCTCAGGAGCAATCGTCGTGGTCCGCGCATTAAGCCGAACACACCGTTACGTCATACGAGACGTCGTAGTTCTCGTACCACTTCAATCTCGCCTTCGGATCTTGATCAATCGGGTTTTGTACAACCGTCTTCTTCATGGAACACTTCTCTCCACATCTCGTGACGCACGTCTCGTCATCTTGCCGATGCATGTAATCACCGACCATACATCGGAGCACTTCTCTCCAACAATGTTAGAGCACTTCTCTCTAACCCTCTATTTCGCGGTGCACTTCTCACCACCCTTGAACATGTTGTTCTTGTCGGACCACTTCTCTCCGTGATACCGATAGAGTACGTCTCTCTATCTTTCCATGGTGCACTTCAAAGATGAGCAAATTACCTTCAATGTTACGGCATTTCCGCAACCTTGTCGTCATCGGTACTATGACCTGACTTGTTTGGACTCCACACCCAAACCTTCAAATGTCTCCTTTTGAGACCCAGGAGCCTTCATTGCTTAGACACCTTCAAACTTGTAATCTGCTTCATCCCTCACGCACACGTACATACGGCTGGCGTTGCCCACTTGTTGCTTGCTTGATCTTGGCCTTTGCTTCCTTTTATTGTAAGTTCTACAAGGCTGCTTGCCTAATAAAACGTACAAAAACTCTTGATTCTAGTTTTACCAGGCTCATTGCCGAGTAAACAAATCGATCCTAATGCATGTTTCTGTTTCTATTTGCACAAATTTCTTTTGCCGTACAACACCCTTCGACATATTTTTTATTTATTTTTGATTTACTCTCAAACACTCGTACTCTCTCTTTTGTAAATTTCACTCAACCCTCAAATTTGATTTTGATAGCAGCGGAATCTTCGCTCGCCCCATTTCGGAATCGAATCTGCCTACTTGATTGGAGGTGATCAGTCTCCATCTCAAGAGTTCTGATACCAAGTATGTAGAATTTAGAGAGGAGGAATAACATAGTAAACCATGGAGAAGTTTACTAATAAAACTTGCTCAATTAACTTAATCATAATCTAGGCCTTAAATAGGCATTACAAGTCCTAATAACTAGCAACTACTCCTTATACACTTCCCACACAAAACTCACGTAGTATTACCTATGTGTAACAAAGTCCACTAACTCTAATATCATGCAACTACTCGGTCCACTCCTAATATTATGCAAACTATATTTAACAATTAAAACAAAACTAATTTTTTTTGGATCATAAATCCAACAGCTCTTAGACAAGTTCTGCTAGCTGTCGCTTTCAACCCGAGGTCCTGAATTCTCCAATACGCTCCGTTGTGCAAGATGAACAGCTCATGGTCCTTTCTCTGCAGTTTAGAGCCGTTTACACCACATATATAAGAGTGTAAGTTGTTTAGCCTCTAATTAGCCTCTTCTAATTAGTATTTAATTACTCCTAATTAAGTTTAGCTAAGAATCTTTAGTTGCATGTAAAATTAAAGCATAAATAAGGTAATAAAACATGTTTTTACACCTTAATCAAGAGGAATTTTGACCTTCCTTCAAATGAAGGATCTTGAGCTGCAAATTAATGGGGATCCTCCTCCTTAATCTTGAGTTTCCAAGTTAGGAAACCTCCTCCATTGATCCACCAAAGAAGCTCTCCAAAAATCTCACAAAATGGACTAGTTTTATGAGATTTTAACCCTTAAACTTTATATATAATTAGCCAACAAATTAGCTAATGATATACTAGGCTTAGATTAGTGTTTTGATCAAATTTTTATGTGCATGCAAAAGGAAGAAATCAAACTTTGATTTTTTATCAAAGTAGCTAAAAAGATGAAGAAAACAAGGGGGTTATTCCTTATATTCCTCTCTAATTAGGATCTGAATTTTTGTGTAAAATGATGTTGTGTATTGTTTGACCATCAAAACAAGGTATATATAGTATAGGTAATTCAAATTACCATTTTACCCTTACGAATTATACCCCTTAACATCTTATGTTACAATTTGGGTATTATTTGTACACTTATTTCTTTAAGTGTTAGTTAATTATTATATCATTACCCCCTCCGTCCCATTTCAAACGCCCCATATTCTATTTTGGGACGTCCCACCTCAAACACCTCATCTATTTTGGGACATATTTCTCTCTTCTACTTTTATTAAATTATCACATCTTTTCTCACATATCTCTCCTACTTTCATTAACGCTCACATTCTCTCTCCTCATTTTTCCTAATATTACCTCAATCAACTTACTATATCAATTTTTCTTATTCCACTACAAAAAACCTCCGGGGCATTTGAGTTGGGACGGAGGGAGTATATAATAATTACTAAATACATCATTTTAAGCTAAAATTACAAATCTTTATAATTTAAATAGTTAATTGTCCCATTTTGACAATTTACACAAAAACCAAAATTTATTCGACCTGAGTTCCGAACTCATAAAACACTATCTGATATAATCAGTTAACTCTTTAACTGATACATTGGGGTTTATATTATATTGTATTAAATACAAATATAATTCTTTTGGAGATACTATCTTTATCGGTGTGACCGAGAGGGATCAGTTGATTACCGCCGTTAAACGACAATAACTTCAAACTCTAGCCAACCAACCGTTATTGATTTACGTTAATCAACTGACTTGTATATTCAATATATCTCAGGTTTATTCCTAATTAGATTTAATTAGTCAACGCATTATTGTCGCAGGACACCAACTCCAACAAAGAGAACAAGCCACCTAACCTGTACTTTCCAGCCAATAGGAGATTTCTATCAGCTTTTCTTCATTTTCATAATTTGCAGTTGTACTGGTTTATTTTCAGCCTTAGATGAGATTTTCGATGGCCTAGATCATTTCCTGCCTCTTATATAAAGAGCGCAACTTGTAATATCTGAGGTAGACTTTGATGAATGAAAAAACCCTTGAAAATTCTCTCCATGTTTCCTTTGTGGAATTAGCAACCTGTGTGGTGCAGTTATAGCCTTCGTGGTTACATTTTCAGGTGTTTCTTGCACCATATCCGGTCTTTAGCTAACAAAATTTTCTTCACTCTTTATATTCGTTATTAGTTTCCGATTTATTTAACTCACATCCTGTTCCAGAAATCATAAACCCCTGAGTATTAATATCAAATTGGTATCAGAGCTTTGTTTGTGATTTCCTTATCAAAGATTCAAACTTTAAACACAAAACCACAAAAAAACCTTCGTCCTTTAGTCAACTACAAAAATCCTATACAATGAGTGAAGAAAGATTAGCAAGACTTGAGACTAATCTGGAAACACTCATAGGGCACATGCACCTGATGATGACTGCACTGAATTACCTCACTCTCAATCCTGACGACACAGCACACGCGAGAAGAGCGAGAGGAAGGCGAGGAATTGCAGAAGAGTTAGACTTAGAAGGAGACCATAGAGGGCCACAGCCCACAATAGGAGGGATTTGACAGGCAACTAAAGGTAGAAATTCCTGACTTTATTGGCACTTTAAATCTTGAAGATTGCTTTGACTGGTTAAGAACTGTAGAGCGTGTGTTTGAGTATAAAGGTTATGATGATGCTAAAAGTTTTAAAGTTGCAATATTGAAGTTTAAGGGTTATGCTTCTTTGTGGTATGAAGCTTTAAAAGCTCAAAGGCTTAGAGAAGGAAAACCTGCCACTAAATCATGGATTAAACTGAGAAAGAAGCTTAAGGATAAGTTTATCCCCACTGACTACACCCAAGACCTGTTTCGTAAACTCACACAACTTAAGCAAGGTGAAAAATCCGTTGAGGAGTATTTGCGTGAGTTTGAACAGTTAACTTTGCAATGTGAGATAAACGAGAAATATGAACAGAGGATTACGAGGTTTTTACAAGGGTTAGATGAGAGAATTGCTGACAAGGTGAGAATGCAACCCCTGTGGTCATTTGATGAAATGGTTGGCATGTCACTTAAGGTGAAAGGTTGGGAAAAACCAGGTCACACACTGTCAAGTCCTTCAACAAAGGGAATTACTCTAAACCATTTACGAGTAATAAAATTGAAAATAACAGTAGTACAGAGGAAAAGAGTTGTGTCAGGCGTCAGCAAGGATACTCAACCAGGAGTAAATGCAGGGGGTCAAGGGAGAGCAGTGACTGGAGAAACTAGGAGGAAATGTTACCAGTGCCAAGGCTATGGTCATTTCAGCAGGGATTGCCCTACAAAAAGAGCCTTGACAGCCAGGGAACACTACGTCAAAAATGAGCTTCGAGAACCCCGGTAAGAGAAAGTATTTTTGCGGAACCGTTCTCTTAAGATCTTAGAAAATGGTTTGGCTAAAAACCGTACTCAAATGTATTTTATGTAAAAAAGTAAAAAGAAAAATTAGACATAACAGAACGGTTCCGAGCAAAACCGTTCTCTTATCCATGGCTAAAAATAAAACCAAACGTAAGAGAACGGTTCTTTCAGAAACCGTTCTCTAATATACACCTAAGAAAACGGTTTATTAAAATAACCGTTCTAATTAACAGCTTACCCTAATAAATTAAAAAAATTAAAATGTAAAAACTCCTCCCTCGTGAAATCCGCCTCTCATCATCAGTTCTCATCAATCCATCAAAATAAACTCTTCGTCTCTTTTTGCCCCTCTCCCTCTCTCTCTCATAATTCATCAGAATTCTCAACTCCCCCTCTATCTCTCATACTTCATTCATAATTCATCATCACCATCATCGTAAATCTATGTCTCTCTCCTCCTGTTGTTTAGTGTTGGTGCCATCTTCATCTCCTAAATCCCACCGTGTTCTCTGTCTTCAAATTCGCACCCCTCCTCCGGCGCCGGCTTCTTCCCCGCCTGCAGCCTGCTCCATCCGACCCAAGTCGCATTGTCCGTAATTACTAATGGTGAGATCTTAGTTTAAACTTTTAGATTTCATTTTGAAAGTATGGTGGAATTCAACTTTTTATAACTTTGGTTTTTGTTTTCTGGGTGATCTAATTATATAACTGTAAAAGCGAGATCTGAAATTATATGGAATTTTAAGAAAGAAAATTGATGGTACAAATTATTTTGTTATAGTTTTTGGTGTTTTTTTTTTTTTTTTTTTTTTTTTTTTTTTTTTTTTTTTGCGCGAAATCATTGAATTTTTTTTGTTTTAATTTCACCCAAGATCTATTATATAATTTCAGATCTCATTTTGAAATTTCGTTTACATATCTCGTTTTTTAAATCTAATCGATATTTTACTTTTGACCATGCTTGTTGTTGGTTAGTAAGGAGATGAAGATTCATGAAGAAAGCTAAAGCAAAAAGAAAAAGGGTCAAGACCAAAGAAGGCACAATGGCGATGCAATAATCACGAATATAGGAATACAAATCAAGGTTTTTTTTTTTATGGGATCTAGTCTCTAGTTTAATTAAATTGACATAGTTTTAGTTAGCTTTTTTTTTTTGTTCCCAATCATAATAATTTGTAATCCTAGAGATATCACTACGTCAAAAACATGCTATAAGAACGGTTCCTCTAAAGCTAAGCAGAACGGTTGTGGAACCGTTCTCTATACGACGGTACTTAAAGGGTAAGAGAACGGTTGAAACCGTTCTTATAGCCTTTCAAAACGGTTATTATAAAAACCGTTCTTAAAGACATATAAGAACGGTTCCCTAGGAAACCGTTTTGGTATTATTGTAAGATAAGAGAACGGTTTCTATTAAAATCGTTCTAAAAGGCAAAAATTTTAATAAAAAAAAAAACAAATTAAATAAATCAATATGGTACAATGAAATCACAACTACAAAATGAATAAGTGAACTAAAAAAAAAAACAATAAATCCAATAAATCAGAAAGCAGCAGCAACAACAACAACAACAACAACAACAACAACAACAACAACAACACAAAGTAAAATAAGAGATTAGATTCGATATAAAGAATGTATATTTACATCTCAAAATTTACAATTTAATTGGACCATCAATAAAGACCAAGTATCTACCAAAATAAAGAATGGATCTAAAAAAAAATCTCAACAATACTCATATTTATAACTTTATACTGCTTCTCTGATCTCGTGGTCATCCTTGATCTCGTGGTCGTCGCCTATCGATCGATAAGACACCGGAATGGTCGTCGCCTATCCTCCATTCGCCGAAACAAAATCACCAGCACTTGAATTCGGTACTTTGAGGATTGGGAAAGTAAATCCGAAAAAAAAAAATCTGAAATTAGATAAAATTTAGATCTGAAAATAAAATTTGAAACTCGATAAAACGAAAAGAAAAAAAAAAGATCCGACAACCCCAAAAAAGTCCCAAATCACATAAACCCTTCCAACATTAATTCAACAATATGAATCACAAAACGTGACTTTCGAGAATTAAAAAAAATAACCATCAAAGTACCTGGAGATCGGTCGTCGAACGAGCAAATGAGGAGTATAAGGAGACGGTAAGTGAAAGGCGACAGGGAGACCAGCATCGGCAGCGATCGAAAAGAATTTACCAATGGATGATGATGATGTAAAGATAAGAAATTAAGAGGAGAGAGGAGATAGGAGTAAGGAGAGAGGGGAGAGGAACACTGATGAGAAGAGGAAATAAAATGGGAAGGGCGGAGGTAACGAGGGTATGTATGTAAGTGGGTTTTGTTTATTTATTTATTTATTTTTTATTATTTTTTTGTCTTTAAGAACGGTTATTAGGATTTTAGAGGACGGTTTTAGGAATAACCGTTCTCTTAAATTTGGTTTTTTCTTTTACAGCACATAAGAGAACGGTTTTCTCACAAACCGTACTCTTTGATTTAAATTTTCTTTTTATCTTTTTTCTGAAAAATACATTTAAGATCGGTTATTAGCGAAACCGTTCTATTATGCTTTAAGAGAACGGTTTCACTTAAATATGTTCTCGTATGGGGGGTTCTCGAAGCCCATTTTTGACGTAGTGTATACTCATCTCCAAATTTCATATATGTTATTGAATTAGATTTTATTTTAAGTTCAAGTTTTTTTTCCTTATGTTGCGATTGAAGTTGTTGAACTTCATGTTGTTGTTGTTGTTGTTGTGGAATGAGAATGCAGGTCAAAACTGAAAAAATAATTTAAAAAAAAAAAAAAAAATGGACCCATTTAAGAACGGTTATTCATATCACTGTTTTGCTATCAACACACCTACCAGAACGGTTTTATAAAAACCCGTTCTCGTATACCTAAGAGAACGGTTTTGACCGAAACCGTTCTCTTAGGTTATTAGAATGGTTTAGAACCGTTCTCTTACCCTTTAAGTACAGTCGTCTAGAACAACCGTTCTGCTTAGCTTTAAATGAACCGTTCTTAAAGCCTATTTTTGACGTAGTGGAAGTTGAGCAGATAGAAAAAGAGGGTGTTGTAGAGTATGATAGTCTAAACCAGAGTAGTGATAGTGATGGAGAACAGGGAGAGTCCGAGTCCTTATTAGTACCACCAGATTCAGTACCTAGCTTAGTTTTGTGGAGAGTGATGCATTCTCAACCACAACCATTAGAGAAAACTCGATCAGAGGCACATGATTTTCCAGACAAGGTGCACTGTTAAGGGCAGGGTATGTAACTTGATAATCGATGGGGGAAGCTGCACCAGTGTTGCCTCTACCACCATGGTTCGGAAATTAAACCTGGACCAAACCCATACAAGCTCAGGTGGTTGAACAAAGGAGAAGTGGTAAATGTGGAAAAACAGTGTGTGGTAACTTTCTCTATTGGGAAGGATTATTCTGATGAAGCATTGATGTGCTCAGTTTATACGTTCTATATGGCCGGTTTTTATATTGCTTTTACAGTCAAAATGATGTAATATACTTCTAATTTGTGTTAGAGTATCATGGAAAACATTTCTATGTGATTTTGGTTGTTTTGGCTATCTTTTGGAAGCGGCCATTCATTTGGAAGCAATTTGGAGCTGATTTGCAGAAAGATCAACTTTGGAGCTTCATATCTCTCAAACCGTTTGAAATTTTGCTGTAAATCCACTTGGAGATGATTCTTCATGATCTTAGCTTTCCAGGAAGTGGTTACACGCCTTCAGCGGATAAGTAACGAAGAATTTGCAGCCTTTTGAAAATTCGAGGCAGAGACTTACCGCGGCCCGGGGCCAGTATATGGCGGACCGCGGATCATAGTTTGGCGATTTGCGCCAGTAACCTTTGGCGGTCTACGAGAAGTCCATGGCGGAGCGCGGTGATGCTTGGCGGGCCGCGGTAGTCATCTTGGCGGACCGCGATGACCGGATTTTCTTATTATCGTATTTTCCTATTTTACGTGTTCCTAGACTATATAAATTAAAACCCCGACTCTAGGTTATTAGATTCAGACTTTTTAGAGAAGACAAGGGTTTCTATGGATTGTATGAGGAGCTAATTCATCTATTTCTTGATCGATTAATCGAAGCATCGCATTGACAATATCATGAGTTTGATCTATTATTTCTATTGTTTTCAATTATTGTCTGATCTTTGGTTTTCAATTCATTCAATTATCTTTTGTGATTGCTAGGTGTACAAGTAGTCTAATTGCTTAGGATTGATTGATTGCTAGTTTAGATTAGTCAAAGGAATCTATTGTTTAATTGATCTTTACATTGTAGCAACCCGAATTCATTGATTTGTATGTAATCATCGTTAGTGAATTTGGGCAAAGATTTGACTCACATGTTAAATACGAAATGTGTGTTAGTATTGGATGTCTTTATCGATATTTCTCTAATCCGTATTGCTATTATCAAATTGAATCTAATCGTGCGCTTAGGTTATTTGATAGTTAGGGTTATTGGGTAGTGCCGATCACGCCTTTTAGCTACTATTAAGGAGAGATTTGGGAATTCTGTTTCCACGATAGAGTAGTTGAGATTGATAGAAGAATGGTGACAACTAGGACCGATTAGTTAGTGCGTTGTGGGAATTAATTGATCAAGATCCGTTTTACTATTGCATACATTTCACGAATTGCTTTTGTTCACTCTAGTTAGTTTGATAAACACAACTCTCAATCCCCCATTATTTGTTACTTAGGCACTTAATTCATTACTTTTGACAACCCATTTCCCTGTGGATACGATCCCTACTTCCCTACTACTGTTGTTAGAATTTAGGATTATTTTTGGTAGATAATCGCGACTTTAGTCTCACCAAGCATTGTGTGATGTCTTACCCATGGATGCATGCCACACTACGTCAAAAATGACCTTCCAGAACCTACATAAGAGAACGAATTTTAATAAACCGTTCTCAATTACCTTTCAGAGCGGGTCTCCATATAACCGTCGTGAAAGGTCAAATCCAGAAAAAAAAACCCTATATTTTAGAATGGTTTTGTGGGAAAACCGTTCTAGAAGGGCTAGGTTTATACAGTTCTCTTCCCTTT
This sequence comes from Spergularia marina, assembly GCA_963680865.1. Lineage (NCBI taxonomy): Eukaryota > Viridiplantae > Streptophyta > Magnoliopsida > Caryophyllales > Caryophyllaceae > Spergularia > Spergularia marina. The sequence goes on along the minus strand of OY804548.1, from coordinate 18,247,299 downwards.
CATTTTTCGATCGTCTTTATCCTATCCGTCGCGCGACAGACGACTTCAACCCAGAAAAAAAAAATTATTTGCATTCGCAACCACCAAAATTATTTGCATTCGCAACCCAGGTTGTAGTGGAAGATTTTTATCCCTAATTGAGTTGAAGATTGCTACTACAAATTGGGACAATTACCATTGTTTCCGGCGACCGGACTACGTTTTGGGCAACCATCATCTTGCATTCGCAATTATCAATCTCCAATTCAATAGCAAGTAAGTCTTTTCTATACCTTTTGTTCTTTAATTTCTAAATCAAAATAGGTAGTTAGGTTTTAGGTTTTTTGTTTCTTGATAGAAGTTGCTAGTTAGGTGAAGAACTTTAGATTATGTAGGTTGCCCATCATATGTTGAGTTGGTGTTTGTGATTAAGAATCAATGGTATGTGCAAAACTAGAATGGTTCTTAGAAAAAACGTTCTCATATGACTATTGTATTTTTTGTTTTCTTTTTTGGATTTTTGTTCAAAATTGTCGCTTTGTGAGTATGATAGGATAAGAGAACGGTTTTGCAAAATTGTGTTCTCTAATGGTGATTAAATTGTTTAGTTATGTTTGGTAAAGATAGGTGACAAAGAATATGAAGATGGAATTCTAAGATTGTTTGCATTTGTTGAAAAAAATTGTAAAGATCTAAAGAATGTGTGTTGCCCTTCTTGGAAGTGCCATAATATGAGGTGGTTTTCTTGGCAAACTGTAAAGATACATTTGAGAAAGTCAGAGTTTGATTCGGCTTATGTGAGATGGATTTTTCACGGGGAATCAAATGATGGTGGTGAACCTAGTGTTCATTCTAATGTTCACAAAGATGTTAATGTGAATGTTAACGAGACTTTTGTTCAACAAGTAAATGTGAATGGTATAGAGCAAGATATAGATGTGCGATCTGAATACAATGGTGGTAATAAGGAGTTTGATGATGTTGTTAATGAGGTTGATGATGATGTTGTTAATGAGGTTGATGATGATGTTAACGAGGTCGATGATGCCGACATTAGTGGAGATGACCCGAAAATGATAAACAATTTATTAAATGAGAATGAAAAAAGTTTCTACAAGGGTTGTAAAAAATACACCAAATTGACGGTTGTTCTAAAATTGTTTAATTTAAAAGCGAAAAATGGGTGGAGTGATAAAAGTTTTACTGATTTGTTAGAGTTGTTGAATGATATGCTGCCTGAAGGGAATACCCTCCCTACTCGTACATATAATGCAAAGAAGATGATGGATTCAATGGGTTTAGGTTATAAAAAAATACATGCTTGTCCAAATGATTGCATCTTGTATCGCATTGATTACGAGAATGAGATAAATTGTCCTAATTGCGGTGCTTATCGCTATAAGGAGAATCGACATGGGGTTCCGGCCAAAGTATTGTGGTATTTTCCAATTATACCAAAATTAGAAGACTTTTTGCAAATCAAAAGGATGCAAAGTGGTTGGCATGACATAAATCAGGAAAGGATAGGTGTCCATTTTTACATATATATGCAGCTACAACGGCTAGTTACAACGATTACTTGTGTAACTAGCCGTTGCAATAAAAAAACAGAAATAGGGGGTCACCATGTGCAGTTTAATGCAAACCTGAGGGGCACCATGTACACTAGTATGTATAGTTCAGGGACACCGTGTGCACCGAAGTTTATAGATATTAGAGAATTTTCGGAAAAATTTCACTAATATTACGTTTAAAATTATATAAATTGATTTTTTGGCAAATTTTATTTTTCCAATAATTATTAAAATTGATTTTGGAACTATTTTTTTAATTTTTTTTAATATTTTCAGAAATTACAAAAATGAATTAATCTTAAATTAAATTTATAAATGGCCGCCATGTCATCGCTTAACGGAAAAAGTTAACAACTTTAGCTTGAGGGCACCACGTATCGCGTTTTGCAAATCTCAGGGACACCACAATGTACAAGTTTCAAACATAGGGACACTACGCGCAAATTGGTAAACCTCGGGGACACCACGTGAATTTTCCGTTATTTTTATTACTCCCTTCGTTCGCCTATAAACTTTCTACTTTCCATTTTGGGGCGTTCATGTTTAAACTTCATACTTGGAATCGTTCCTTATTTGTACATGTAAAGACCAAAACACCCCTACTCTATGTTGGAGTAGGTGTCCTTTGACAATAATGTCGTTTTACGGCGATAATCAACTGATCCCTCTCGGTCACACCGGTAAAGATAGTTTCTCTAGAGGATATCATATCTGTACTGGATACAATATAATATAAACCTTAATGTTTTAGTTAAAGAGTTAACTGATTATATTTGGATGGTGTTTTACGAGTTTGGAACTCAAGTCGTATAAATTTACGATTATTTGTGTTAATTGTCGAGATTGACAATTAGCTAATTAAATTACAAAGTGTTGTAATTTTAGCTAAAATGATATAATTAGTAATTATTATATATGGATATATTATTACTAAATTGTAACTTTTAAGAGTTAATGGATACAAGTTAGTAAGGGCTTTTGGTAACTTTATTACCAACTTACTAACCACTATATATAGTGGATACTGGTGAGATAAGAATCAGATTTTTTCTCCTACATAACACATCATTTCTACACAAACAAATTGTTTTAGAGAGAGAGAAAGAGAAATTTTCCATTTTTCTCTCTAAAATTCAGCCCACTTCCAACACCATCAAGATCAAGTTTTCTTCATTGCATGTCAATGAAAACTTGATCAAAACACTTATCTAAACCTAGAATAACATTAGCTAATTTTATTTTGGTTTTAAGGTTTAATTCACCTATTTATACTAGCTTATTTTGGGTGAATTTTGGAGAGCTTCTTTGGTGGATTAAGAGAGGAGGTTTCCTAACTTGAAAACTGAAGATTAAGGAGGAGAATCCCCATTTAATAGCAGCTCAAGAACCTTCTTTGAAGGTGTGGTCAAATTTCCTCCTTTTTAAGGTATAAAAACTTGTTTTATACATTTTTTCATGCTTTTATCTAACATGCAACTAAAGATCTATAGCTAAACTTAATTAGGTGTAATTAAGTACTAATTAGAAGAGTCTAATTAGAGGCTAAATAACTTTCATGTGGTATCAGAGCTTCGGTTAAGTTGCATGTTAATTTTGGGCATTAATTAAGTTAATTGGTAACTTAATTAAAATTTGATGATAAAAATTGGTTTTACCATACAAATCAAATTTTCATGTGATTTTTTGGGCATGTGGATGCTCCAACTGAAATTATGGAATTTTGGGAATTTATTTGCTAATTTTGCTTAATTTTTGGTTGTTTTTACAATATTTATGCTATTTTCTAATTAATTGGTAATTAGATTAACAAGCATGTTGATTTTGTTAACTTAAGAAATTTATAATTTTTCAGAATTATAATGAGTATAATTTCCAGAAATTATTTCGTAATTTTATTGGTCATTTGTTATTAGTTAGTAATAACATAAATGGTGGAAAATTGATTTCTTAAGATAAAATGAGCAAACTAATTTTGCAAATTTTTGGTCCTTATTAGCTACTGGTTGTGAGCTTAGATCACATAATAAAATAATTTCTAAATTTTTCATAATTAGTTATGATGTGTTTAGATATTTTCTGGTTGATTATGTGATTTTTGGGACAAATTGCTAGCAAATATAATGAAATTAAACTAATTAAATCAATTTTTGGTGGAGACTAAATATTGAGTAACTAATTAGTTGGTGGTTAGTTTAAACTTAAATGGTGTTTTAAGTGTTGGTTATTGATTCTAATAAGTTAGAATCAGAAATTTCTAAATTTACCAGGTTGCTTGTACTGTAAAGTTGAAAATCTGATTTTCGGTCTTATTTGCATGATTCTAAGTATAGTATGGCCATAGAGTACTATAGTATCGGTACTGTACCGAAATGTAAGGACGGTATTCGATTGGTTTGTAATAATTGCGATCTCGTATCGCCGGTTTGTAATACTTTAATTCTTTTATTTTTCAAAAATGTATAATAGGATAGTCCATATGTACATTTGTTTATATTGAAGATCGGCATTTTTCTTGGAGCCAATGGTTGGCGGATCGAGACCGAAGTGAAGACGGAGCCTTTGAAGCTTTTGAAGCCTAGTTTAGGTTTAACTGCTTTTGTTAGATTCTAGTCTTATGGCCATACTAGGACTTGAATTTATTTGATGCATGTTTGGTTTATTTTTTGCACAATTATAACCAAACGTAATCCCACATTGTCATATTCATTATCCGCGACTCGCTAGAATTAGTTCACTTAAAAGCGATAGATAAAATATGACAAGATCTCTCACTAAAACGTAAAATCGAGATTTAGTCCTTCCACAATTCACGCCTATGCAACCCTTGTTCATTAGGGGCACGCTCGCCCTAGCGGGGTGTTTCCTTTTTACCTTGGGGGAGTAGGTTAATAAAGAGTTATTACGAGTGAATTTTGGTTTAATCTTGACGTGATTAGCAATACAAGTCTTGCGATCCGGGACTAAAGGATTGATTTAGTTGAAATCGATCAACCGAGAGTTCTAAGTGTAGAATCAATCATGAGTTGGTTCACCGAAATTACATGAATTTGGGATGTATCGCCCTCCGCGTACCTAAATTTATATAACACCGGATCTCGGAATCATTTATATAATTAAGAGAGATCATTATATAAATGCCTAAATTCACAAATAATTATTTTAATGTGAATTTGACGATGAATTTAATCGATTGTTTTTTCCCATGTTGTAGTTTAAAATTCGAAAATGGCTCAAACGTCCAATTCAGTAATATCCAAAGACTCCTGGCTTGGTAATTTTATGGAAAAGAATGAACTAAAGGAGGATGGAAGCAATTTTACTGATTGGGAGTTAAACCTGCGATTAGCCCTTCAATCTGATAGAAAACAACGTTTTCTATATGAACCCCCGAAACCTGCTCAAGGTCCTGACGCCACCCCTGAAATGATACAAATGTATCAAGAGTACGCGCATGAATATGACCAGATTAAGAATGTATTGATTTTTGCTATGCACCCGCGTTTACAGAAACGCATGATTGATTTCAGTGCATATCAAATATTCGCTCGGCTAACGACTAGTTTCTCGCAAAAGCTGCGAATACTTCAATACGAAGCAGCTTCGAGTTTCTTTGAGACTAAGCTCTCAAAGGGCCAACCAGTTGGTCCTCATGTTCTCAAATTTATTGAGAATGTTGAAACTCTTGAAAAGTTAGGTTGCCCAATTTCTGAAGATTTTGCGGTATACCGTCTGCTTAATTCTTTGCCTTTAACATTCGGTCATTTTAGGACGAATTACAACATGAATGATTTAAAGAAAAATCTTCATGAATTGCATGCCATGCTTGTACAACATGAGAGGGATATGGTGTCTAGTGGGAGTGAGAATAGAGATGTTTTATCCATGGCGGTAAAACAAAAGGGGAAGTTTAAGAAGGGTGCGGGGAAGGGTAAGAAACCCGCGCGTGGCAAAGGAAAAGGAAAAATTGCTTCAAGCAACAATTCCATTGCTAAGTGAGGCGCGACTCCTAAACAGAAATGCTTCCATTGTGGACATTTCGGCCATTGGAAGCGAAATTGCCCAAAATATCTGGAGGAGAAGAAGTCGAAACCATGTATATATATGATAGACATTAATTATGCAAGTACCACGTCCTGGGTATTAGACGCTGGATGTGGATCTCACCTTTGTAATCACTTGCAGGGGCTGACGAAGGCACGTCGGCTGGCAAAAGGAACGTATATTCTGTCACTTGCCTCAGGGCTAGAGTTGTATCTAATTAACTGCTATTTTGTACCAACTCTTAGTAAGAATATAATTTCGGTTTCTGTTTTAGACGCTGAAGGTTTTGAATTTTCAATACGAAACAACAGTTGTACCTTCTCGTTTAATGATATGGTGTACGGAACAGCCAAATCTATAAACGGTATTTACGTTTTAGATTTGAAAAATGAGGTCTATCATGTAGCAAATAAAAAGCTCAAAATAGGTGATCCCGATCAATCCTACCTTTGGCACTGTCGTTTAGGGCATATAAACGAAAAACGCATTGAGAGACTCGTAGCCAATGGAGTTCTCAAACCATTTGATTTCAGATCATATGGAACATGCGAATCTTGTCTTTTAGGCAAGATGACTCGAGCACCCTTTTCAGGAAAAGGAGTACGAGCTAGTGATTTGTTGGCCCTCATTCATACAGATGTTTGCGGTCCAATGACAATCACTGCCAGAGGTGGTTATGACTACTTTGTCACTTTTACAGATGATTTTAGTAGATACGGCTACATCTACCTAATCAAATACAAAAGTGAGGTACTTGAGAAATTTATAGAATTTCAAAAGGAAGTAGAAAACCAATTAGGAAAGAAGATCAAGACCTTACGATCAGATCGGGGAGGTGAATATCTCAGTAATGACTTTGATATTCATCTGAAAGACTGTGGAATCATATCACAGCTTACACCTCCTGGTACACCACAATTAAATGGTGTAGCCGAAAGAAGAAACCGTACCCTGTTGGATATGGTAAGATAAATGATGAGTCAGACCGAGCTTCCTGATTCATTCTAGGGTTTTGCTCTCCAAACTGCCATTTTCACACTCAATAGATGTCCGACTAAATCAGCTCCGAAAAATCCATATGAGTTATGGAGAGGAAAAGTTCCTAACCTCTCATTTATCAAGATCTGGGGTTGTGAAGCATATGTTAAAAACACGACTGACAATAAGCTTGCACAAAGATCTGATAAATGTATCTTTGTAGGTTATCATGTACAGACACGAGGATATTACTTCTACAATCGTCTAGAGAACAAAGTTTTTGTGTCTCGAGATGTTGTCTTTTTAGAAAATGAATTTATTTCTAAAACACAGAGTGGGAGAAAATTTGAACTTAGCGAAGTTCAAGAGCCACAAATGCAAAATGAGGCTCAGGATGTTTTGCCAAAAGACATTCCTGAATCGTCTAACTCTGTGGTTCCTTTTTCCACTCCTAGAAGGTCAGGCAGATCAAGCCACCCACCACATCGATACCTAGGTGTGATCGAGGATGGTGGTGATCACTTTTTACTTCTAGAAAGCAATGAACCTGCAACCTACAGAGCAGCCATGACTGGACCGAATTCTGCTAAATGGCTAGAGGCAATGAAATCCGAGATAGATTCCATGTACGAGAATCTTGTATGGGACTTGGTTAACTTGCCTGAAGGAACCAAGGTTCTTCAGTGCAAATGGATCTTTAAGATCAAGACCGGCATGGATGGAAATCAAGATATTTTCAAAGCTAGATTGGTAGCTAAAGGTGTAACACTACGAAATTTGGAAAGTGGATTATGGAGTTGGTTTGTCCCACATTGGGAAATTAAGGCTCATATGATCAGTTTATAATAGATTCCTACCATTATACTACCAACAAGGGCTTCACCTTTTAGAGCCCGGAGAGGATATATGGGCCTAAGAGGTGACTTCCCATCTTATTGGGTTGTGTTGCGACGTATGATGGATCGGGCTGTTACAGATGGTATCAGAGCAACCCTGCGATCGCGTGCTGGGTGCTAGGGCGAGGCCCAGACTAGCCGTCTAGCGGGGGAGATCTTGGACCTGTGGTAATGTTGGTATGGTTTGGTCGAGGCGCAACGGGGACGTTGCGGTCTTTAAGTGGGGGAGTTTGTAACACTACGAAATTTGGAAAGTGGATTATGGAGTTGGTTTGTCCCACATTGGGAAATTAAGGCTCATATGATCAGTTTATAATAGATTCCTACCATTATACTACCAACAAGGCCTTCACCTTTTAGAGCCCAGAGAGGAGATATGGGCCTAAGAGGTGACTACCCATCTTATTGGGTTGTGTTGCGACGTATGATGGATCGGGCTGTTACAAAAGGTTTCACGCAAGTTCATGGTTTAAACTATGACGAGACCTTTGCGCCAGTTGCAATGCTCATATCTATTCGGATAATTTTAGCGAGCTATTGCTGCTTTTCATGATTATGAGATATGGCAGATGGACGTTAAAACCGCCTTCCTGAATGGGTTTCTGGAAGAGGAAGTGTATATGGCACAACCTGAGGGTTTTATAGATCCAAACAATCCAACAAAAGTTTGCAAGCTTAAGAGATCCATTTATGGTCTTAAGCAAGCATCTCGGAGTTGGAACCATCGGTTCAGCAGGCCACGGGTCGGGTTGAGCCGAGTTAGGGTCGAGTTAGTCCGAGTCAGGGTTGGAAAAATCCAACCCTGACTCTGACCCTACGCTCCACGGTCAGGGCCGAGCCAGGGTTAGGGTTGGAAAATTTCAACCCTAACCCTAACCCTACAGGATTTGACCGAGTTCTGACAGGGTTTGACCAGGGTCAGGGTTAAAAAATCCTAACCTTAACCCTAACCCTGCAGGGTTTTGACCGGGCTCTAACAGGGTTTGACCAGGGTCAGGGTCAGGGCGAGTTAGGGTCGGGTTGGTCAATTTTCAGACTTCAAAAAAAAAAACGGGCTTGCTCTTAATTATTATAAATTTATTGTTATGGAATAATATGTGGATGTACATACACTATGGAATATTCTAGAGTGTATTTCCTATCTTGTATAGACCTATATATATTACCCCCTCGTAATGATAAATTAGGGTTTTCTTGTAACACTACAAAATATGGAAAGTGGTTTATGGAGTTGGTTTGTCCCACATTGGGAAATTAAGGCTCATATGATCAGTTTATAGTAGATTCCTACCATCATACTAACAACAAGGCCTTCACCTTTTAGTGCCCGGAGAGGATATATGGGCCTAAAGGGTGACTTCCCATCTTATTGGGTTGTGTTGCGACGGACGGTGGATCGGACTGTTACAGATGGTATCAGAGCAACCCTGCGACCGCGTGCTGGGTGCTGGGGCGAGGCCCAGACCAGCCGTCTAGCGGGGGAGATCTTGGACCTGTGTTAATGTTGGTATGGTTTGGTCGAGGCGCAACGGGGACGTTGCGGTCTTTAAGTGGGGGAGTTTGTAACACTACGGAATATGGAAAGTGGTTTATGGAGTTGGTTTGTCCCACATTGGGAAATTAAGGCTCATATGATCAGTTTATAATAGATTCCTACCATCATACTAACAACAAGGCCTTCACCTTTTAGAGCCCGGAGAGGATATATGGGCCTAAAGGGTGACTTCCCATCTTATTGGGTTGTGTTGCGACGGACGGTGGATCGGACTGTTACATTTCTCCTCTCTCAACTCTCTCTATTCTTTAACACGTTATGAGCACGAGCTTTACCCGAATCTCTGATCAGTCCCTAACCCTAAATATGTCGGGCGAGACATAAGCACACACGAAAAACGATCATCCAATTGTGATAGGTGTTTTTCACACAAAAGATTGAAATTCGAAGTGATGGTGCACTAATCTGGTACGAGTGAGAGGGAGTCGAGATATAATCAATCTAAGTTTTCTCAAAAGTTCGTTAATCTCATCCATCACCCCATCAGGTACGCAACAATTAATTCATTCTCTTTAATGGGGTTATTAATTATATTTACAAGAATGTTTGACGACAAGCATTAAGCATTAGTGGAGATTACACTTATTTGTTGTCGGGATATGTTTTTATATAAGCTCTAATCCTATGCACCTTAGGATCCACGTTTCAAGCGGTAGATTTTGTTTCTCATGGTTATAGTTTCTTGTGCTTGAGGTTCAATTGTTGGCCAGCGGAATGTATGTAAGGTTACATTAGTTAATCAAGTCTTGATATATATGTAACTTTTGACCATGTGGCAATCAAGATATTTGGAAGTTAGAAAGATATACTTGTTCGATGAAACCAAGCATTTGATCTTCTTGTTTTCTTGTGTATGATAGTTCACCTAAATACCCACTATATATCATAGTAAGCTCCCTTTTATCACATAACTATGATATTATACTATATGTGTATATAGTTTTGATCTTACTTCGTATCTTATTTTGAGAGTTTTGAAATATCATGTTTAACATCCTAAAGTTTGCCGCATTCGCATTGTCGCGTGGTCTAAGTTTACATCGTACTGGTACTTGGTATTTTTGGCATTGTTTTGATTTTCTTTTGGTGGTTGTTAAATTAGTGAGTGTTGGATCATATGCCACCCTAATTTAATCGTTTTAACTGGAACATTATTACAAACGAACAAACATAATCACATGTATTGTTAAATTATACGAATCAATCGCTAGAATTTATTCTTAATTTATTAAACCAAAAAAAAAAAAAAAAAAACTTTGCATGTGATTCCTTGATGATTACTATTGTTCTAGTATTTTGGGACGTTTGAATAAATGGCCAGAGATCATTTTGCTTTAACATTTATTTGCGCGGTCAATCCTGTTATTATTTGCCCTTGTGTGAGCATGTAAGGTACCTGATAATCAAAAGTCGCACTTAGTTAATTGATGAATTACATAAAGGTTTTGATTAATATCAATAAAGTGATCAAGTTATGTTTCTAGTGTTGAGTTTTATTTTCGTTCTTTGTGTATGGATTTTTACACAGCGTTTGATCATAGTTCGGCGAGCTTGCATTTGACTATATGTTTACCGCTTGACCGTATATCTTTGTAGCGTAATCCTTGATTAATGCGAAACTACTCATGACTCTTTTTTAAAGAAAAGAATGGCCGGATTCCCATTGGTTTTGTTTTGCTTACGTGTATATTGGTTCAAGGTTCTAAATTATTGAAACTTGCCATCTTTTACGAATCTGATTCTGAGTAAAGAGAGAAGTGTTTTGTTAAATCTAGTTGAGGATTAACCATAAATTTAACTACGGTTACGCCATAATGAATGATGGTTCTATATAATGGCAAGTTGTATTTATTTGTAGCGTGGTGCCTAATACTACTTAGTGGCTTGGCGACTTTGTACTTTTTCTTAATTGTTTTTGCTGAATCATGTTGGTTATGGAAGTAGTTTTCGGATTGGCCAAGTTCTCTGTTTTAGGCTGTATCAGCAGGGAAGTTTAATTTTCTTTTGCCCATTTGTTGATTCTACTAGCTTAGGTTCATAAAATTAAGATCTTTTAACTTGACAGCTAATGAAGAAATTAAAGTAGAGAATGTCAATGTTTAGTTAGTTGCTAATGTCCTCAAAACTTGAAAAGTGAAGGATTGCTACTGTGTGGTCTCTTAGAAAATTAGCCATATCGTATGATTGTATGAATCATACGGTAAAACTGTTTTGTGCAATTATGCGTAAGTGCAATATTGTGATACACTGGAGGAGAACACAATCTAAGTAGATAGAGTGAAGTTGAAGTGTATTCGGTTTGCTTAGTGTTCGTTGAACTCTTAATTACACATTTACACGGTTCAATAAGAGTCGGTTTACCTCTAGTATTTTGATTTGGTGAGGTGTCCTCTACCTACGAAGATTATAATTGGATTGCTTATGTATAGACCAAAATTAAACTTTGACTTGAAGTTCAAAATGTACAAATTTGCGAGATTGAACATATTGTTATAATGATTTGAATATAATATTGTATTATCAATAACTCATTTTTCTAATTTGTCTAAATAATCATTATTATTGATTAGTATCATTTGCTAAGTTGTAAAGGTGGGTAAAAGTTCTCATGAATTACTCTATAAATTAATATACATATGATGAATGTATCATAATTAGATACTCCAGAAGAGTATGAGTGAATTGACAGTTGTATATGCCCTTGAATGAATATATTCAGGTTATATAGAAGGTATCAATAACTTTTTTATGCGAATTTATGATATTTACCCTTAAAGAAAAATGTGTTCTAGAAGAGCAAAAACCATTCATACTCCCTGAAGGAGGTAATAAATATATTAGTCTTGCCCATATGAATTGAGACACTAGCTATATTCGTGTCCATATATCACATCATTTGTTTGGCCGAAATCAAAAATGTAATTTTATTGTGCACAAAGAAAACTAGTAAAGTTTTGTCAACCAGAAGATTGACTTATGAGAAATGATCAATACACATTTAGTCGGCTATGTTGTGATATGAGTAAAAATCACACTGAAAAATAGTCAACTGGAAGTTTGACATCTGTATTTGATGCGAGTCTGTTTAGCGTGATAAAGGCCACCTAGATATTAAATTAATGTTTTTTCTTGCATGAAACATAATAATGTGCTGAATGCTCTCTCGTGTTGTTATTTAATTTATAATGGCAAGACACAACAGAGATAGAGCTCATTTGGAGATCTTGATAATTAATGATATATACACTTAATCAAAATTGATGATAGTAATTTAGTGGCCATAAGTCCACATGGAAGTTACGAACCACGATTAAATTGGTATAAATCAAGTGATCTCCGATTAGGGGCAAAATTTGTAGCACACTAGAATCCAACTGCTATTGCATATACTCCCCATATACATGATATATTAAGCCTATGGGTATGTATATTTATTTAAGGTGGGTTTGTTGATGGTTATTGGCCCCATAAATGTATCGATTTAAGATAGTTTTTACCACCTTAGGGGGAGAATCATGGGAGAAAGCTGGTAAAAACATACATGGAGTATGTGATCCCCATATCGAACCAGAAGTTCAAATTTGTTGTAATAAGAAATATATGAAAAAGAGGTTCAAGAAAGAACCCAGCTTTATTTCCTATGAGATTAAGATATGCTCAAGTATATATAAAGCATTGAAAGATCTTGCCAATCGTGATAGTTACTACTACGTACTGAAGTGTGGTAGAAAAATTATATATAATTGGGTTCCAATTTTATTGATAAAATTATATGGCAAGATAGTGCAGTTGGCCTGATACTCCTGAAGAGTTATAAGATACTGATAAGTATGAAGGTAAGAATAATTCTACACAAAAAAAAAAATCTAAATTATAATAGATGGCCTACATGAAAGAAGAAGGTACCTCAAGAATAAATATTCAATTCAGATATCATGGATGGATCCTGACTACAAAAGATTATATAAAGAGTTTTGGTGAATAGTTATACCGGTATATATATGGAACCGATAAAAGTGTAAACTTATTAGAACGTACATGGACATGTAAACTTGGACATGTAATTGGGGATCTTACATGTCAAGTCCATTCATTGTCGACAAATTATTATTGAGATGAGCTCATGGACCTGTAGTCCCATGGATTTAAAAATATTAATCTGTACGTACAGTTGCATTATCGAGTCTAATAGCATGTGCATGCATATTTACTCTTAGTAATGTATTAGGCATAATATATCTAGTTTAATATCATTTACATCATTAGTTTATTAAGTACCTTTTACAAATCCTTGCGTTAAATGCTACTCTAAAGTTTTAAGTGTGAACTCTGTTCAAAAATATATGTATAGTCAATGAAATGACTAGTTTGATATGTGATTCGAGAACCTCTTCGAATGTGATCATCTTTGAATGAGACAATTACTCATAGGCAACAATTGGTTCGAGAAGAACTAAAGTTCACTTAACTATGTTATGTTGTTATTTAATGAAAAATTCCTGAAGAACAAATTATCTCTAGTTTATCTAATAAAGTGAACTGAATGAAAATGGAATTAAATTTATGTGTCACGTATCCTAATATGAATTACTATTATCACTATCATTACGACTTATATGGTCCAGAAGCACCATAACCACTTGTTATGATATAAAAGAAGGTGTTAATTTATGGAAGGTGAGTTAAGAAGAAGTATAATTGTTATCAATAATATGTATTATATTAATTTCATGAAGAACTAATATTGAAGTTTTACGTATAAATTTGATCGATAAGACGTTCCTGAAGAACTATATATTTTATGATAAGATATGATTGTACTGAACAAAGGACGATGGTGAGACACTTTGGTACATATGATATTGTTAGTATCTAGATTGACTCAACCAGATGTTGAGACTGCATAATTCAATCATGAATATATATGGTCCAGAAGCACAATAAATATTATGTATTAAATATTAAATATTTTCATGATAATATCAAGTTAAATGTTTGATCACTATTTCGAGAACAAGAATTGATGACAACTCTGAGAAAAAAGGATTGGTTATAATCTCGAGAGGGATGTATGTTATCACGATCAATTGAAAAAGGGTATGTTAAATGATCATGGTGCACATTAAGAAAGGATATTTTGTTTGTTGTACTCTTTTTCCCTTCGTCTAGGGTTTTATCCCAATGGGTTTTACCTAGCAAGGTTTTTAACGAGACAACACTATGCATATAGATATTTTGGTTTATATGAATGTATAGAGACGTTTTAAACAATATTTAAGTCAATATTGCATTTTCCTTCAAACACCCTACCTCCAGAAGAGGGTTGGTGGATATACGTTGCTGAATAGATGAAGATGTTATTATTGAGATTATGCGCATAGTATATGAAGCAATTGTTGTACTCTTTTTTCCCTTAAACTAGGTTTTTTTGTTCCATTGGATTTTTCCTAGTAAGGTTTTTAACGAGGCGGCATTATAAGCGCACAATTAATTAATTACATAAATGTTTTACAATTGCTATGATGAAACCATAAATTGTTTTGGTTGTCTATTGATATCATGGAGATTTTGAGAAGTATCACACTTCTACTTTAATGATAAGGCAAGTTCTACCAATTGAAGCAACAATGTAACAATAATTTCGAAGGAGCTCCAGTACTGCAAGTGTTCAAGAAGACAAATCAACAAAGTTCATGTTGTGTCAATCAATTCAAGCTTCATCAATCAAGAAGTTCATATTACGTCGATCAAGATCCAGGAAGATTTCAAGTGATGTATTCATCAGGGGGAGTAGATACGCGTTGCACTCTTTTTTCCTTAGCTATGGTTTTGTCCCACAGGGTTTTCCAAGCAAGGTTTTTAATGAGGCAACTTCAGAAGCGTATTTTGAAGAATAAATGTACGCTTTTTATTTAATTAGAGTTTGTTCTAATTAGACTTGTTTTTCAATTATGTACATCCAAGGGGGAGTGTTATGGAATAATATGTGGATGTACATACATTATGGAATATTCTAGAGTGTATTTCCTATCTTGTATAGACCTATATATATTACCCCCTCGTAATGATAAAGTAGGGTTTTCTCCTCTCTCAACTCTCTCTATTCTTTAACATTTATCCAATAATATCATTATTCAATAAACTTATGATAATTAGGATGCCTACGTATCTCGAAAGAATCAAAGCCCACGTAGTTCTCACTTACCTTACTTACCTTACTTACCTTTGTTCGGTTATTTGATCGGTGTGTTCTAATCTTCCAAGATGCCTTCGTCATTTGATGCTCCCGATTCCGATGTAGTATCCATTGTCATGAACGGATCATCTTCATCGTCACCGTCATCCTCCTTCAATCCTTGTGTTCTTTTTGATGCTTGATTCCAATCTTTTTTACATACACATATTTTCACGGATTCGGGGGCCAAACTTGATCGTTTTTCATCCAAAACTCTTCTACCTGCACTAAAGGCCGACTCAGAAGCAACTGTCGAAGCGGGAACTACAAGAACATCCTTTGCAATTTTGGAAAGAATCGGAAATTGGTTGCTATGATTACGCCACCAAATAAGAATGTTGAAATCGTTGTCGTTTGTTGTATCATGCATAAATGATAAATATTCATTGATAGAAGATGTAGAATTGTTGAAATCGTTTTTGGTTTTTTGAAAATAATTGAACTTAGATCACCAAATCTACTTGGTTTAGACTTAGATAGAAATGAAGAAGAACTACCTTCTACATTGTTACCATTTTTGTCATACAAATCATATAAATTAGTAATAATAGAAATGCATTTGTTCACATAATCTTGTACATTATATTCTTGTCCTAATGAATTGTAATAAAATTCTAACATGTTTTTCAAACCTTCGGCTTTAACACCGGGATCAAGAATAGATGCAATGCCATATATAATAGGAAATTCAGAAAAATAACTCAACCATTTCTCACGCATCAAAGTAACAACAGGCTTTAAACATTCGTAATAAGAATCATCAACAATAGACATAGCTAACACTATATTTATGCATTGTAAAATCACCAAGTGAACATTTGGTTCATAAACTTGCGAAAAAAATTTTGTAGCATCATAATAAGATTTCAAAAGATTATAAATAGGTTCGGCAAGCTCCCAACTACTTGCATCGATAAGTGCATTTGGATCGGTAGAATGATGTTCATTATACAAAGTACTAATAACTTGTCTATACTTAAGTGCGGCCCCTAGCATGAAATAGGTAGAATTCCACCTTGTTGGTGTATCAAGGCAAAATCTTTTCGCTTTCAATTGATATTGTTTGCATAATTGTTTATATCTACGCTTTGCTGTACCCGTTGTTCTAAGCCACTTAATAACTTTTCTAATAGGTGACAAAAGAGGCGAAATATAACTTTTCTAATAACATGTGCACAACACCTAACATGTAAAAACATACCATCTAATAACAATGTTGAAATATTACTTTTAATATGAACAATACAATTAGTATTAGCCGTAGCATTATCAAATGAAATAGTAAACAACTTATCAAGCAATTTAAAATCCTCACAAGTACCTTTAATACGAGTGTATATGTTAAAACCCGTATGTGACTCTTCCATAACATCAAAAGCAATAATACGTTTTTGCAATTTAAAATCATAATCAATCCAATGAACGGTAACACATATATAAGGCTCACCTTGTTTTGAAGTCCATGTATCACTAGTTAAGCAAACACGACCACTAAATGAACGAAAATATTCGATTAACTCACCTCTAGTTTTGTAATATTGTGCCATAGTACGACGCTTAAGAGTGTTTCTAGGCACCTTTCTATAAGCGGGTTGTAATGATAATCTATTAAATTCTTCAAAATTAGGACTTTCACCAAAACTAAAAGGCAATTCATCAAGACAAATATAAATAGCCATATTCAATCATTCGTTCTCTATCATAATAGAAAGGCGTACCTCCACCTGGAGTCGGGGTCATATAACCTCCGATTTGCGTTTGACCACCACCATGACTTGATTGACCTTGCTCCGCACGCTTCGAGTTGGGGTCAACTATGCTATGTACTTTTTGTAAGTGTCGAGCTTGAGTGGTGGTTCCCCCATTAATTTGCCATTGATACGCCTTATTAATCTTTTTGGCTTTGCAAAGTCGACAAACAACTTTGAAGTGTCTTGACCCATCTTCGACGGGAACTTTGTCAAAGTACAACCAAACAAAACTTGGTTTGCCACCACGTGTATTTTCACTAACGCCATCTATATAGATGATAATAATAATAATAAGTTCTAAATTTAGATGAACTAAAAAAAAAAAAAATTTTTAAATGAATTTAATCAATATAATATCACATAAATTGAAATGTACCTTCTTCATTTTCCATTGAATGTGATGGCATGGTTGATGATGCTTGTTGTGACATATTAACTGCAAATAAAATTATATTAATAGAAGAAAAATTGGTAAATGAGACATAATTATAAAAATAATACAAAACATAAAATTACCTTGATTTTCTTCGGCACTAAAATTCTCCATTTTCGGATTACTTTTTTTTTTATATAGAATATTTTTTTTCTAAGAATATAAGTTATACAAAAATTATAAATACTATTTACTAATATCAAAATAATAATAACAAGAATATTAATATTGTATACTTAATTTAATAGTTGTAGATTATTGTAGTAATTTTTTTTTTAACTGTACTTGATAAATTGAAGACTTGTATTAATTGAAAGAGAAATTTAGGATAGATAGAGTGATTGTGTGGAAATTGAAGTTGAATGGGGTGGGTATTTATAGGAATTGGTGGGTGGATTTAAAAAAAAAAAAAAAATGACAAAACAGCCGTTAGGCTTTTTATGGTGGGTGGGGTCTATTTGACCGTTGGGGCTTGGCGGCTAGAATTTTTGGTGGGATGGGGGGATGATCAAACGGCTACAATTTTCAAACAAAGTAGCCGTTGGGGTGGGTTGACCAGGGTCAGGGTCAGGGTTAGGGTTGAGTCAGGGTCAGGGTTAGGGTCAGGGTTGAGTCAGGGTTGGGTCAGGGTTAGGGCCGAGTTAGGGCCGAGTTAGAGCCGGGTTTGACCAGGATTTGACCAGGGTCAGGGTTTGAAAAATTCAACCCTAACCCGACCCTACTTCAAACAGGGTTGGCCGAGTTAGGGTCGAGTTGGGCCGAGTTAGGGTTTGACCAGGGTTGGGTCAGGGCGAGCCAGGGTTGAACGGGCCAGATGGCCAGCTCTAGGTTCAACCATGTGATTAAACAAAATGGTTTCACCCGAAGTGTCGAGGAACCTTGTTTATACATGAAATTTAGTGGGAGTAAAGTAACTCTCCTAATATTATATGTAGATGACATATTACTCATTGGGAATGATATCCCCATGCTTAACTCCGTTAAGGACTGGCTTGGGAAACATTTCCAGATGAAGGATTTAGGAGAAGCGCAACGCATCCTAGGTATTCGGATCTATAGAGATAGATCAAAAAGAATACTAGCGTTAAGTCAAGAAACTTATATTGATAAAATTCTTGACAGGTTCAATATGAAAGACTCTAAAAGAGGCTTTTTACCTATGGGAAGTGGGATAATTTTGAGTAAAGCTCAGTGTCCGACTGATCCTAAGGATATTGAATGCATGAAGTCGATACCTTACGCTTCCGCAATCGGTTCGATCATGTATGCTATGATGTGTACGCGTCCTGACGTGTCATATGTTTTAAGTATGACAAGTCGTTACTAAGCCAATCCAGGCGAGAGCCACTGGATAGCTGTTAAGAACGTCCTTAAATACTTAAAAAGGACTAAGGACACGTTCTTAGTTTTTGGAGGGGATTCTGAGGTTCGTGTAAAGGGTTATGCGGATGCTAGTTTCCAAACAGATCGAGATGATTCAAAATCTCAATCAGGATATGTTTTCATACTGAATGGAGGAGCCATATGCTGGAAGATCACCAAGCAATCGGTGACTGCAGATTCTACAACGGAGGCTGAGTATCTTGCAGAATCAGAAGCTGCAAAAGAGGCAGTATGGATCCGGCAGTTCCTGGAAGGATTAAATGTAGTCCCTACAGCAGCAGATCCTATTGTAGTCTATTGAGACAATAGTGGAGCAATAGTTCAGGCTAAAGAGCCTAAGTCTAGTGACAAATCTAGACATGTACTCAGGAAGTTCCATGTAATTAGAGACTTTGTGGAACGAGAAGATATATCGATTTGTAAGGTTAGGACAGACGATAATATCGCTGATCCTTTAACCAAGCCAATATCACAGGCTAAACACAATGGTCATATTGCCTCGATGGGTTTGAGGCGTATGCCTGACATGTATTAGATTATATATTGTAATAGTTAATAAGTGTATTACCTTTTACATATATGATAATTAAATTCATCGTTTGAAGTTTTATTAAACTCTTTAATAAATTCAGTTTTAATAAAATTCTGAATTATATATATGCTCTGTTGATTCCTAATAGGTCGTGGAGATGATTTGAACCCTATTAAGTGAACAGGATTAACAGTGTATTTTGTCTCTAGTCATAAAATGAGGTGACGTCTCAATTGACTAGATTGTAAGTCGGTTGATGACTAGTTCAATGGTCATGGATTCATAGAGATGAATAACCGATTACATAGACAGACTGCAAAATGACACTCTGTCAGACAATTGACCAATTATAGAACCTTTGTGTCTGGTCGTGACAAGGTAATCTATATTATTCCTATTAGTCGAATCTTTCGACCTGAGATTGTTTGTCTGAGTTTATGTAGTAGGCGGTGACTTTGATTTATGTCCTAAGTCGTACCGTAAAAGGAGGCTAATAGGGCATATATTGGGTCATTACCGACTATATGAAACAAAGAAAATAAGTCAAGAAGGGATTGTCCACCCACGTTAGGGTGTAATATCTTTGGGCCACTCGAGAAATTGTGACTGGAAATGCGTGGCCACGCTCGGAAAAGATCTATGATAAATATTTCGGTCAGACAGTCATAATCCAGATCGAGAAAACCACTTTTGATAAAGATCCAATGCAAGTTCGACCTGAAAGATACTTCGCATTGAGTGGGAGATATAACGGACAAGAGACTCGGTAACGCATGACTTGTCTCGGACAAGTGGGAGATTGTTGGAGTAGGTGTCCTCTGACAATAATGTGTTGACTAATTAAATCTAATTAGGAATAAACCTGGGATATATTATATACACTAAGTCAGTTGATTAACGTAAATCGGTAATGATTGGCTGGCTAGAGTTTGACGATATTGTCGTTTGACGGCGGTAATCAACTGATCCCTCTCGGTCACACCGGTAAAGATAGTTTCTTTAGAGGATATTATATTTGTACTGGATACAATATAATATAAACCTTAATGTTTCAGTTAAAGAGTTAACTGATTATATTTGGATGGTGTTTTACGAGTTTGGAACTCAAGTCGTATAAAATTACGATTATTTGTGTTGATTGTCAAGATTGACAATTAGCTAATTAAATTACAAAGTGTTGTAATTTTAGCTACAATGATATAATTAGTAATTATTATATATGGATATATTATTACTAAATTGTAACTTTTAAGAGTTAATGGATACAAGTTAGTAAGGGCTTTTGGTAACTTTATTACCAACTTACTAACCACTATATATAGTGGATACTGGTGAGATAAGAATCAGATTTTTTCTCCTACATAACACATCATTTCTACACAAACAAATTGTTTTAGAGAGAGAGAAAGAGAAATTTTTCATTTTTCTCTCTAAAATTCAGCCCACTTCCAACACCATCAAGATCAAGTTTTCTTCATTGCATGTCAATGGAAACTTGATCAAAACACTTATCTAAACCTAGAATAACATTAGCTAAAGTGTTAGCTAATTTTATTTTGGTTTTAAGGTTTAATTCACCTATTTATACTAGCTTATTTTGAGTGAATTTTGGAGAGCTTCTTTGGTGGATTAAGAGAGGAGGTTTCCTAACTTGGAAACTCAAGATTAAGGAGGGAGATCCCCATTTAATAGCAGCTCAAGAACCTTACTTCTTTGAAGGTGTGGTCAAATTTCCTGCTAATTAAGGTATAAAAACTTGTTTTATACATTTTTTCATGCTTTTATCTAACATGCAACTAAAGATCTTTAGCTAAACTTAATTAGGTGTAATTACGTACTAGTTAGAAGAGTCTAATTAGAGGCTAAATAACTTTCACTCTATTCATTTCTTAATTGAAAATGCAAGTGGGCATACCCTTATATTGTAATTTTACACCAAGTGGAACCTAAAACTTATTCTTTATCATTTTTTCTTAAAAATTTTGTTCCGGCCCTACACGTTTTAAAGGCGAACGGAGGGTGTACAATATTATTTGGAACGACATTTTACATTATTTTTTTTCTTTTAAATTTTAGAACCCGTCATATTATATTATTATTTATTTCTATTAACTTATCGTATTTTATCTCTTTCCACTTGTCATCACCCGTTATATTATTCCATTCATTCCATATCCCGTCACCCGTCATACTATTTTATTTTCATTCCACTATCACGTCACCCGTTATTCTATTTTTTTTTGTCACTATCTTATCACCTATAATATCACTTAATTCAATTGATTACGTAAATTAGATAACTTATTAATACCATAAAATATAATGTTTTCCATAAATTAGCTGATAACTACCATGTGATTTCCTTATCCTAATAGTAAATGCTATTTATTGATTTCCAACCAATAAGATTGTGACAAGTGTCCATCAATGAAGGCATGTACTCGGCTTTTATATAAGATGATATACATTACACATAAATTGCACATGTATTGAACATAAACTACACATCAAACAAACTAAGTTTGGTGAAGAGAAAAACTTTATAGGGTTTTTTTTTTAATTGTTTTATACCCCTTCTTATGACAATGTTAACTTCTACTAATTAGATAATGATGTGGTGAATAAAACATTTTTGTTGTCTGTAGATCCAACTTTTTATTCACCTCGAAATGAACTTCTTTCTTTCTTTGCTCATCTTCACCGGAATCGTTTACTCTTTCCTTGTCTTCATTAGCTAGTCTTTTATCTCGCAATTTATGATATGTACCACGATGGTATGCTTCTTTTGCGTCCCCCCATTTTCTTTAGGTACTTTATTTAACTTTTAACGCGGTCCAAACAAGAGAGACATAAGCTAACGCGACCCAAACATATATATGCATTGTAACATTTTCTCTCTCCTCTGACAGTACTTATCTTAACTGAAGAAGTGGGCTAAGACTTGGCTTGTCCATCAAGTTGATGAATTTTTCAATGACGAGGAGCGTAACACCCCAGGATTATGGAAAATGGTTTATCCCACATTAGACAATTTAAGAGGTTATGATATGTTTATAATAAAGTCCTACCATCATACTACCATCAAGACATTCACCTTTATAAACCTAAGAGAGGATTTATAGGATTGAGGGGTGAATTCTTATCTTATTCGATTGTGTTGCGTCGTATGATGGTTAGGGCTTTTTAGTCATTACAAGGACGGAGATTTCGACGACAAACTCTGTGAAAAAAATGGAGAATTGAGATATTGGTCTGAAATTGTGCAAAAAATAAAGGAGAAGACATTCTGAAGGTCTGTTTTGTTATTTTATTATAATCTAATCATAGAGTAATGTAATTGTCTATAAGAACTTAATTGATGATTTATCAGTTATTTTTGTTGTTCTGATCATTTAATTGATTAATAGAATAGTTTGTAAATTAATCAATTTTTTAGAACATTACAATCATCGATTTTTTTTAGTATTCTGCACTTATTGTTTTTTCTTGTCATGCTTTCTTTATTCATGTTCATTGTAAGCTGCAAAACTGGTTATTAAAAACATCATTATGAAAACATGAATAGATAATTAGCATTTTTGAACATAAATGAATTATTACAAAACAGTTGTGGAACAACAAAATCAAAAGGAAAAGAAATACGTGTAGCTTACAAGATCGGCGGTGAAACGAGAGAAAGTAGAGCGAGGTAGTGAGGATGAGAAATTAGTGATGAGTGATAGAGAAGGGATGCAGCGACGTGGGCGCAAGAGAAATTGGACCACACTTGGGCAAAGCTAGTGCGTTTCGTGAAGGAAGAGGAAGGAAAATGTTTCGTTTTAGTAATGAACAATTACAATCTTACAGATTAGTAACTGGCTTAGAGACTTTTATAAAAGTAGGAAATACTCGACGGAGGGAGTAATTTACAAAGAAGTTTCGGCAAGCGTTTGGATTCATCATCTTAACGAACTGTTTAGCGAGATAGGATAACCGCTCTTAAGGTGGTACGTCAAATCCTAAATTCACCTACGCTTAGGAAATAGATGCACATCCGTATTAAACAATACTCGGTAGTCACCTCGAAGTCGCATAGCTTTGCGTTGCTGACTTGCTGTGTTTATCCGTCTCCGGCATATGCGAACAGGAAATACAGGATGCAGGGATATCAGCTTTGGTGCTCAACCCCATACCCAACTCCCTCCTCATCTTCCCTCAATTTCCCTGCAATCCCACTCTCAAATTCACAGGCCCGCATACCTCACATTCACCCAAATGCCATCTCAAGCTTCCACTACAAGCATCTTCACCGCCACTCATTTCTCCGCCCTACTGTTATTCCCTCTCACCGGAAACACCGCCGTTTCCGGGTCATCGCCGCCGCTTACAAAGCCGATTATTATAATACTCTGAATGTTGATAGAAATGCTGCTTTGGGTGAAATTAAGAGCTCTTATCGTAAGCTCGCTCGCAAGGTTCGTCTCTTCATCTCACCCTGTGAATTAAATCACTTCATTTGTAGTTTTCTTTGATTTTTCTAGTTTGTCGAAAATGTTTGTAATATGTGAATGTTGATTTCTCATATGTTTTGTTGATAAGCAGTATCATCCAGATATGAACAAAACCCCGGGCTCAGAAGAGAAATTCAAGGAAATTAGTGCGGCATATGAGGTATTTTCAATTTCTCTCTTTTTCTTTTTTGGTACATAAAGAGCAGATAATGCTGCGTGGGCGGGGATATGAGGATTCGAACCCGGGACCATACTCCCTCCTACCCAAAGAGATTTTCTAGTTTCTTTTTGCATTTTTGGGGTGTCATGTTGGGAGCTATTTTTAGACCAAGTGAATCGTTCACTTGCTGCAAAAATTTGTAAATAATTCATTCTGCATTGCACTCTACCAACCCTACTTGATTTTAAGGCAAACAAGTCTTTTATTTAGTCTACAAGTAGTCCTAAACTTATCAACTCAAAACTGCAAAAAGAAACAGGAAAATCTCTTTGAATCGGAGTAGTTGGTTTCCTACCACTAGGCAAACCATAGTATATTTGTTGGCAATCACGTAGGCATAGGATATTGTGATCAATGAACCCTCGTGTTGAAATAGCCTTTTGGACTTGTTCAAGTTCGCAAATGTAGTCGATTTACAGGTGTCCAAATAGCTTTTTGGAACACACAACATTGCCCCTTGTCATCTGTTTTTTCTTCTTCTATTGCTAGCATGTTTCTGCAATTAGTAACAGTAACGAGCCACAATTGAATGATTTTGATAGTGCTATTCTCTGATGTGTTAGCTACTGAACACTTGTTTAAATTGAATGTAGCTAAGTTGCCATGGAAATTTGGCCCCATAAGAAGGTGTATCCCAAGGACAACTTTTTGTATCAAATTTGTTCAGGGATTGCTCTATGAAATACGAGTAGTAGCTATTCTATTCTATAAAAGTTCTCTGGGACCAAATTCATGGTATTGATGAGTAGAACATAGGCCTCCGTTTCTGCCTCGCTTCCTTTCTACTTTAAATTCATATATTTAAATTATTTGCCTGCTTTAAAATTACCGTAGTTCTCTGGGACCAAAATGTATACATGAAATACACTCTGGGAAATTTACAGTAGATATCGCAGTTGAGGTTTTCATTAGAATGTAAACATGATTGCCTAATGAAAGTTTAGTATTCACCGTTTATTGGTTTGAGAGTTATTTTAGTGGTTTGAGCAAACATCTAGGTGAATAATCATTTGATATTTTTGGCTGGTAATGACAACTGTGATCTTACTCGATATCAGCTTCAATAGATCATTATGTCTTAATTTTTTTTGGAACATAGTCGAAGGGGTTCAAAATCTCAACCAGCATGTGGGTTAATTGGGCTACCGCATGCCCTGCCATTGTACTCTTTTTTAATCCACTTATCTTTGTCTGCTTTTGTATTTTTGAAGCCAATGTATGCTTCCTTTTGTTGTGTTATAGTGTTGTCCTTGCTACTTTTATTTTTCTTTTTCTGTTTAATCTTTATCCATGCTGAACTTCCGTGTAGGCTTTCTTTAAAAATGTGTAACAATATGCTCTCACATATTGAACTTATTTCATTGTCGGACCAGTAAATGGTAGTAGCTCTGTGCTTTTTGTCGATTGGAGCTTGAACTTATGAGTTTGTATCCTCCTTCTGTTGAAGCTTATGTTTCTTAGTAGAGAGGGTTGTGAATGTCTTGAATGCCTTTCTTCTTTTGTCCCCCCTTTTTTTTGTTTTAAATTCTGTTGGTAAAGAGATTTTTGTAGGTCTTATCAAACGAAGAGAAGAGAGGGTTATATGATCGCTATGGTGAGCCAGGTCTACAAGAGGAGTTCAATGGCCCAAGTTTCACTGCGCATGAGGTAGGATTCAACCTGTAAAGTGTTATCTGCATTCTTTACTTGCTTTAAGTTTTGCCTTCAACAGAAAGAGCAAACACATATCATTATTCTAATTTCAATTTGATGTTTGAATAAGTTTAGTGACATACAGAAGGCATTAGTGACCTTTCGGTTCGTATAGGCAGTTTTTTTTTTTTTTTTTTTTTTTTTTTTTTTTTTTTTTTTTTTAAATCTTGCAACATTTCAAGATTAAAAAATACTTTGGAATTTGCATTAGGTCATCTCATGACCCCACCAGAGTACAGGGTGACAGTGACTCCACCACTGGAGTGCAGGTTGACACTGACCCCACCACAGTTATTTCGTGACTCCACCAGACTCATCCCATCTATTCCCCCAATCTCCTCCTCCCATCTCCTCCTCATACCTTCTTGATCTCATCCTCCCAAAGTGTTCCTTTACTTCCCTCTTTCCTCGCCCCATGTTTTCTCCATCGCCTCCTCCACTGAACCGGCAAATGGTGTGGTGTGGTGGACTGGGTAATATGCAGTCGTGGTGGTGTGGTGTGTTGGGTAATACATATTGGTAGTGGTGTGGGTATGGGAGAGGGAGAGGGAGAGGGAGAGGGGGATCAAATCTTCAAGTTGTTTTAAATGATGTTGTTCGATATTAGTGTAGGGTTGAACATTACCAAAATGGGAATTAGGATGAAAGGAAAATAAGAGTAGAAAGGATAGAGGGAGGAGTTTCTTTTTATTACATTCCCAACTAATATTAAGAATAATCCCACGATTTATTCTTTTGATACAGGAAAAATGCACAAAAATAATCCCACTTTTGCTTTCCCTTTTAAAACTACTCTCACCATCGATATGTACAAAGCTAATCAAAAATTTGAATTTGTCTTCTTAAACTAGTCCTGATTTAACAGACTTTAAGTTTCCTGTCAAAGGCATGCCTTTTAGTCTGAATGAATCACCCTCTTTTTCCATTCGTATCGAAAGCATGCCTTTTAGTTCTAGGAAGATGATGAATTATCTTCCCCTTCAACGTGCACGGCTGGAACTCGTGCTACAATCACCCCTGCTTCATGAACCACTGCGGTTTTAACTGTTGCAGCGGTTACCGCCTCATCGCCACGGCTTCGGTTATGTCTTCACCATTGCCCCTTCTTCTTTGCCCAACATCTATGGTTCCTAGTAATAACAATGGGTTTGTGAATAGATTCAACAATGGGTTTGTGAATAGATTCGACAATGGTTTTGTGAATAGATTCAAGTATTCAACAGTGGTTTGTGAATAGAATTCACAATTTTTTTAATAGGACATTGATACCTTATAATCGCCCCCCCCCCCCCGCCTTTTTTTTTGAAACCTAAACGAAAAAATTATGTACTATGTGATTGTAAGAACGGTGTTCAAGTTAACTTTTCATTTTTTGTCCTTCAATTTATTTATTTATTTTTTTAAATATGAAGGATCTTTGAAGATAATCAATCTTTGAAAAGATTGGAAATGGGAGAAATTAGAGGACAACTTAATGAACTAATGGAGCTCTTGCTCACGTTATGTCAAACAATTAGAGTAGATAATTTCTGTAAATGAGACGGCCAGTTAAATAATTATGCGCATAACCATAGATAACGTCGGAACAGAGGATATAGCTTCCGTTAGTTTGGGATCATTTTCAGAAGACAAACTCAAAGGTTGGATCTATGTTACTCATACACGGTTGGAAGTGTCGGAGGTGGATACGTGTCGGGGTGTCTGACACGGCTAATTTACAAAAAACTTGATTTTTCTGCCTAAAATAGTGTGTCTAGGTGTCGTGTCGTGTCGTGTCAGGCGCGTGTTGTGTCCGACACACGACACGGCAGGTAATTGAAGTGTCGGAGTATCATAGGGTTGGATTATTTATGTACAAATTGTACGGTGATATTATTTTTTAGAAGACCAGACAAACGTTGGATTATTTATGTGTATTTTGTTTTAATATATTTAATATGCATAAAATGCTGGAATGAAGTTTATTAAAAGGGTTCCGTGTCCTATACTATGAAATGCTATTTCCCCAGTCTGCTTTGTACCCAATGTATCGTGTCTGTATTCATGCAACAGATGTTTGCTTGGGTAACCTGATCCTTTGTGTAAAATACCACTACCTTGGCCATGTAATCGATAATTCTTTGTAACCATATGTGAAGTTATTAGTTACTCTGCATGAAACCTGGGACAGCTTGTTGGTGCTGGGCAATGATATAACATGTAATTTTTAACGAAAGCATTGCTGGTTTCTTAAGAGCATGAATTGGGGCCAGCTAATAAGGAACCACTTGGGATATTGTTATGTGTAAGTTGCTTTTCATAAGGCGACGCTGGGGTACCCATTTATTAAAGAAGGGCAGAAGCAAAAGCAAAATCATACCTTCTTGTCTCAGACTATTATGCATTACCCTGTGGGCAAACGGAAGCAATAACAGATGTTGCTGTACACAATTTGCTAGACTCAAATTAGATAACAATCTCATATAAGATGATTTAAGCTCCTGTACTAAACAGTCCCTTCACAGACAAACTTCAAGTGAAGGATCAATCATCGGGTAATGGGTTAAAACATATTAATTCTACCTGATGGAGGATATGCTATCATCCTATATGCTGTCCCTAGATTTTTTATATGAAGAGATTGTAAATTTTGTAGATTAAAGGCTAGAAGAAGTAAAATAAAACATCAGCCAAAGCCCAAAGGGGAGACTTAGCTTACATACATGTTGGTTCATACATAAGCTCAGGAGATTTGGCAGATACCAATATAGAACTTCCAATTGGATTGTGTGTGAAAGACCTACATAGATTGATCGAATCACCATGTCTGAAACTCTGAATTTCGAGAACATGTGTTTGATGTCAAGTGCTTCTGACCAATGAGATAATGATGCTAGAGGATTAATGAGGATAGTAGATGTATAAATTGGAAGAATGTTAAGGGTCAGACTAGTTGATGATGGTTAGTCTGTTGATTAGTGATTTTTGTGCCTAAGCTTCCTTCGTCAGTTGATGATGGTTAGTCTGTTGTCTACTTCTTTCTCTTTTTCCGCTATATGACTCTTCTATTGTTCTTTTGTTAGGTAAAATTCTGTCTTTTTTCTTGATTAGTGATTTTTACGACATCTTTACGAGTTAGGAAATATAATTTCCCTGCGGATAGATCACCTCCGACTAGACCTGTCAAACAGGTCGAGTGGGCGGGTCTTTTTGTGTCCGCTGGGTTGGGTTGGGTTTGACCTAGTTATTTGGCTGATGTTTTATTCTACTTCTTCTAGCCTTTAATGTTTGATTCAATTTTTGATTCAAACTTCATACGAGTTCAAGTTGGAAAGATAAGGGTTCTTTCAAGTCGGCTCTCTGGTAGATTTTTTTTAGGGTTGGTTTAGTTTGGACAGGTGTACCTCTGATTGACTTCATTTTTAAGTCTTGATTTATTTCCGCAGGTGGACCCTTTTCAAGTGTTTGATTCAATTTTTGGTGACACAAATAGTTTCTTTGGAGGTGAAGGCATTGGCAAAAGCAGGCAGAATCTGGATATCTGGTAATGGTTTCATTTTTTGTATTGCTTTTAGATAGGAAAATATATAAATATATTATTAAAGCAAAGCAGCAGCAATAGAGGACAATGTGTCCTCAAATGAAAATTCTTTTAAATAAGCATAACAGGAATGCATGTTTAGCCCACAAAGAAAGTTAAAAAGAATCCCTGCCCATTGATAATCAAAATTGGGTAATGGTGGCATGTGATGGTAGCACATTATTCTCACTGTCAATTCGAAGAAGGCTCGTACGGCTGATTGGCCTGACCCATCTTGGAGAGGGAGCTTCTTTGAAGGCACCTGGTTAGTGCTGATGATGATAGCGAGACACCTACACAAGTGCATAACAATCTGGCTTTACCATCTTAATGTAAAGATAGACGTCTTCCTCAATTAATGAATGTTAATTCTATGATGCAAGCTAATTAAGCATCCAATCCTACCAATAATCTATCTTGCAAGACCACTCTGTCCGTAGATATACCATACGTTCCTTATTGATTGGATACAGAAATTGTAGGGAAGGAGAAAGGAGGGGAGGAGGAGAGTGGTAAGGAAATGGAAGGGTTGGGAAGGGAAGGGAAGGGAAGGGAAGAGTAATGTTTCATTTTCTCTCCATATCTTTCCAACGATGGAATCTTTTGAATTTATTTAGGGGGGATTGAAAATGGGTCCCTTCAATCCCTGTCTCTCCGCCAAACCTTTATCCAAACAAGAGATTTCACTTACCACCCTCGCCCTCCCCTCCCATTCTGTCCAAATCCTCATATCCAGATAAGCTGTCGATTTTGTTCTTTGAATGGTTTGGAATATACGTTGTTCTTTTGGATATCGGTTCTTTCCTGACTAGTTAGAATATGATCTCACTAATTTCATCTGACTCTTCACTAATAGTCTGAGGGTGAGGTATGCTTTCTTCTAAAAATTTTCTCTGTCTTTTGTTATTTTTTTCAGACTGCTGTGTAGAAGCTAGACAATACAGTGATATATCTAATGCTGTACCTGTTTTCCTATCTTTTGTATATCAAATTATGAATATAGTCCGAGAGCCTAAAAAAGTTCTTGCAGACCTACGGAAAGAAGATTAGCATTGTTTTTTCTTTTAAGCCATTGAACCTTCTCTCTCTCACTAAGAAGGAATAATCCCCTTTTCTGTTCTGGTTTGTCTAAAATAGCTTTTTTTTTTTTTTTTTTTTTTTTTGACAAGTTGTGAGTACATTGAAGAAGGGATACCAAGGAGCTGGCGGCATGGCACCCATCAATAAGAGGGTCTAAGCCCAGTTACAAAAGAAGGCCTGAAGCAAACACAAATTCATGGCCATTATAAATAATTCTACTTCCTCCTATTCTTTAGATTTGCCCCATTTGATTTGGGCATGCTTTATAAGAAGAGTGGTCCAAACTTGCTTTTTGACATAAAAGGCATGTTACTATGTTAGAGACTTTGTTTCCTCTTGCACGTGGGTCTGTCAAGGTTAATGTTGTCTTTCTTTCTAACAATGAAAATTGACCCAAAAATAAAAATGGGGCAAATCTATTGCACACTCCAAATAGGAAAACTGAAGTATAGGTTGGAGTATAAGACAATGTTGATATACAACAATGTCTGAAAGGAAGATTTAACTTCCTTTTAAATAGATTCTTCGCCCTGATAAGTATGTAAATTCCCCTCCTTCCCAATATACCACCAAATACCCTAAGATAGTGTTTGGAAACATGAATTTCATTCTCAAATCCAAATTTGACTCAAATCCCATGTTTGGGAACTCAAGAATTTGAAAATTTGGATTTGTATCAAATTCTTAAGAATTTGAATGAAATCATTTTAGTTGTAAATCAAATGACACCAAAAACCCTGTCATTTGCAAATCCAAACTTTGTATTTCCTCTCAAAATTCCACTTTTCTCTCTCATCCCCTTCCCCACTCAGTTTTGCCGCCACCCACTGCTGCCCATACACGGACCTCCATCAACCACCTCCACCTCGCCGGAGACACCATGACAGGCGTACGGATAAGGCGACCCCACCGACGCCACCCACTGGCCCTTCCATCGCCACCACCGGCCTCCACGCCATAACTTCTCCATCGATTTCTATTTTCTGTACTTCTCAGCCACCTTCGTTGCCGCCATTGTACCTCGAACCGGACCTCCGACCACCGTGCATCTCCACAAAATAAGTCGGCCAGCCGTGAGGAGAGAGAAACGAGGGGCGAAATTACAGATGCAAAAGGAGAGAGAAGAAATGAGGGGGAATTGTGAATAAAACCGGTGAGGGAGTGGGGCCGAGAAGGGCGGCCGACGGTGGTTAGGAGGTGGTATAGGTGGGTGGGTGCTGGGTGAGCACGGCGGGGCATCGGTGAAGGCCGGAGCTTGGAGTTGGAGGACGAGGAGAGTGAAATTTGAAGAAATTTGGCTGATTTTTTTTTTTTTTAAATGTTAAATTTTAATTAAAATTAGATGTGCTTTTATTAAAGTACAAATTTGGAATCCTAAATTTGTTATGTTTCCAAACATGGAATTTGGATTTCAAATTCTAAATTTCAAAATTTGAGTCTTCCCAAACATTGAATTTGAATCTCAATTCCAAATTCTCAAATGATGGATTTGAAATGATTATAAATTTTCAAATTCTTGTTTCCAAACACTATCTAAAGAACTATTCTTTACAGATCATTAATCTAAGACTTCTTTATCCTTCTTCTCTAAGCCACAATCATTTCCCCATCAGTGGAAGGCTGAACCTAGAACACACCAAAGAAAGACAGATTCCACAGATATATGTAAAAGACAAGAAGAGCAGCCTGATAAGCTCCACCAGGTGACTGCATCCAGTCCATGAGGCTGGATGTTTCAAAATTTGTAATAGCTTACCCCACCATTGTCGTGACACAACCCAATAAGGTGAGATTCCCCCCCCCCCCTCTTCAAGGGCCTTGTTGCTAAGAAGATTGTTGCAATATCTTATAAAAACATATCTCGAGCTCCTCAAATCTATGCCTGTGGGACAATCTCAATCTCTTCATGAACTGTGATGTTAAATATATGGTGACTGCTAGTGGGCATTGGTCAAAATTACGTTAACTCAAAACCCAAAGTTAGGGAAATGGCAAATTTTGACGGGGCACGGCAAGAAAGCGGTGAGGAATGTTAGAACTGAACACATAGAAAGTAATCAGCAGGTAAGAAGTCCTTTGTCTTTCGTAATGCCCCCTAATGTGAATGTGGAGTATGATTGTCTGACACCTTTGATCAACACATAATCTTTGTGGTTAATGTTCCATGTGAAAACTGTTTTGAGTTGTCTATTCAGGTATATGTGACCACTTTCATTTCTGCGGTTGCATAGTGTGCACAATAAATAAGCTTGCGCTTCCATCTTAAAAAGAAGTATGCTTGCACCAGATGCTTTGGGTTTGTTATCTATGTTTTTGACTTCACCCCTCTCTCCCCTCTGTCTGATGTATACCTCTTCAGAAATTTCTCTCTTCTTTTCTTCTTTTGTAGGTCTGATGTATCCTTAACCTTTGAAGAGTCAATATTTGGAGGAAAGCGAGAAGTTGAAGTTCCCTGCTTGGAGACCTGTGTGGTGTGTGGTGGGACAGGTGCTAAATCAGCCCAATGCATGAAATCATGTGCTGTATGTGGAGGTAGAGGGAGGGTCATGAAAAGCCAGAGAACGCCATTTGGTGTAGTTTCTCAGGTATCATCACAACTTTCTAGAAACAATTATTCAGGAAGTCAGTTTAATGAACTGAATTTGTTGGTGTTTGGTAGTGTCTCATATGCGTAGGTCTAGCTGATGTAAGCTACTTTCAAAGATTCAAGGATACCAGACTTATACAGTTAATCAAAAGAATTATGGATGAGTGTTTAGATTATTTCTGAGAATTTGACAGATCTTTAATGAATGGATCAGGTTAACAGGATTGAAAAGTGATGGATATAATTCAACCCTAGAATCCAACTAAGTTGATTAGTCGAGCTAGAAATGGATACCTCCCTAGTTGGACTTTTACCTAACTAGACAACTAATCACAACAAGAGATAACGAGCAGTAGACCACATTCTCAAAGCTCAGTACTGAAAGTTACACAAACTTAAGCACTCTAGAAACTTATGCAGATAAACTCAGATTGGAACAAAGGCTAGCTTTGAGGTTGTTTTTCTGGGTAATTCAAGTTGCTTTCATATATTTCAACAAGTCTATATATAGCCTTAGTTTTACAAAGGGGGGACTGCCAGCTCCTGCTTTGAAAAAAATAAAAATAAAAGCATAAAAAAACAGAAAAGCTAGGGCCAAGATCTAAAGAGACTGATCTTCCTGTTGCTGCTACTAGGCTGCTATCCAATTAGAATATTTCCTCGAATCTAAGCTTTCTTAAACTACTCTTTACCCCCTTAAACTACTACTATAATTTACTCGTACTAACTTCAGGAGTTCACCACAGTGGGCAAAAGTCTTCATTATTTTCCTGAGCTGCGTTTGGACTTAAGAGAACTGTCCCTTCCCATGATTTTACACTAAGTTTCCTAGGGTAAAAATGCTCCAATTACCCGCAATTATCAGCTTCTAAAATATCTGATAAACGGAATCACTTCTTGAGCTGAAATCAGGGTTAGCACTTGATCATGCTCTGCACCTGACCGGCCAAGGTTCAGCTCACATAACCTTCTGGTGTAGTGTTTTCATCACTAGCATTTCAAAGAGTGGAGGGGATTGTTTGCAGTTGACTTTTTGACTCATGGGAGAATGTACCATTTCTGTACCACATACTTCTTGAAGACGCTCTGAGTTAGAGATTTGCAGGACTATATGAAGAGTCTTCTCTCACCGTCTTATTCCGTGCAATAAATAGTAGAAATCCTTGGAGTTTTTCAATTGTCACAGAATTCTTAAATTCTTGAAACTCACATGAGCAAGAGCCAGAAAAAGGATAGGTAGCCATAACACCGGCGTGAATGAATCCACGGTCTTGTGTGCCTGGCAAGTGATAGATCCGCGGGGATTTATGATTTGCCAGACACAAAAGACCGTGGATCAGTTCATTCATGCCGGTTATCATCACCCGAAAGGATTCTCTAGTCAATGTTTTGAGGCCAGCCCTCTTTGGGCATCAGATGAAAGGACACATAACTTGATCTGAGGAGCCTTCTTCATTGTGAAATTCTAGGGAATTTGTGATCCCACGGTCAAATTAGTACAATTAGATATTTTCTGTGACTGCTCTTGTTGACCGGAGATTTGATGTAAAAATGTTCAAGAGTGGCCGATGGGCAGTCTCTGCCTCTTATTTCTTAAAGTAAACCTCAAGCTTTTAGATTTCATTTGGAGTTAGCTAAAAAAAACAAATATCCATCCACATGGGATCTGCATCATGATGCACCCGCAAGCTAGTTATCATTTAAGACTCCTCCAATCCTTACGCAAGGACCTTGAAGCTGTATGTGAAGACAATTGTTATCCTGAGAAATAATAGCTTCTAAGAATGGTGCACATAGATGCTGATTGACATGGTGTAATAAATTCAAAGTTTTACTCGACTGTTTTTTTTTTTTTTTTTTTTTTTTTTTTTTTTTTGATGAGTAATATAGGATATTTCCATTTCCAATGGAGCCAAAGACTAATTATTCTTTGGCTTTGGGATACAATGAAATAAAGCAAAATGGCTCATAAAACTGTATGTGCTTATTTTGTGAAGTAGCAGTCTGTCGGTGCGGTTCTTGAAGCAATTTTCATTTTGGGTCATCCGTGCGCAGCCTCTCTATGTTTAAATAGGGGTAAGGGTTGCGTGCATCTGATCCCCCCTACCCCGCCTTATGGCTGGAGCCTTTAAGGCACTGGGGTAAAGATGTTATTATCATGAGTAATATAGAAACCAAGTGGGCGATGCTTGTATACAATAGGAGAGCTGTAAAGTTAAGCTCTCAAGCTATCATGAGTGATTTTACCTACATTTAGAATAAAAGTCAAGTGCTGATGAGAGTGAAGCACTTGACTCCAACTCTATAACTATTTTAGAAAGCAGAACTTGAACCCTTGGCGTGAAAGCAATATCATCAGAAACACGATGATCTATCCAAGTGCACAACCAAATCCCAAAGGAACCATCTTCCATACCTCACTAATTCAACCCTATTTCATCCTTCTTTTCCAAGTCAAAAGATTATCTTTTGCGTTACAAAGGGTCAACTTAACTCAAAGCAAAGCTAGACACGGATAAGTGCTACTATGATGACACCCAAGGGCAAGATATCATAAATGGATGTAGCCACCAATCGCCAATTATAACATCTAGTCCTATCTCCTATTTTGTCTTTATTCAATCCAACCAAACCTCCTTGTAACTCCCAGAGTGGAATCTTACCGTCTCGCCCCTTATATCAACCTTCTTATGTAGCCCCACCATGGTACCTGTGATTTTTTTCTCTTTTTATATTTTTTTTCTCTTCTCGTTTTTTTCCGCTCATTCATTTCTTTTCCTCAGAGTTCACCACAAAGCAGCTCCACAATTTCGCCTAGGTCGCCCGAATGGGTTTTCGACCTATCCAAGGCCCCCATTTTGCCTAAGCTGCCCAGACGGGTTTTCAGCTTACCAAGATTCATTTTCTTTCTTCTTTTTGTTTTAATTTTTAAATTATTTGAAGAAAACATCAACAAGAAAAACACATCAAACACTTGTACATCGTACAACTCTCCCCCATGCTTATTCTCAACAATGTCCTCGATGTTTCAGACAAGATAAAAATCAAAGCATAAGGGGAACGGAAGGAGGAACTTACTGATGAGGTTCCTCCACGTATAGCAGCACACGGCCAATCCCTCTCGAATTCATCTCCTTCGAAAGAGGGACCGACTCATAGACTTGAAAAGAAGGATTCAAAACTCTCTTGATATGCACAGGAGATGTGGAGACTATCCTTGATGGCCCCGAGTCGATCATTCATTGTACCTCTCCAAACACCCAAAGTCCCCCTGTTACTTAAATTGACGTCTTCCCCACTGTCTCCATTCATCCATCTCTCCATGGGGAGTAAGGGGTGGCACCGGAGGCGCCTCTTCAACCTCCAATGCCCCTAAATCCCAATAAGCCGCCGTTGGTCCAGAGGGTAGAAGCTCATTCTCAGAAGGGAATAAAAGCAAATGGTGGAATGCATTGGGCCCATAGCCCTGAGAAAAACCCGTCATGGGCATCCCATTCACATCAGGTCGCACCAATGTTAGACTGTCATAGCCGGCAGCCACGGAACATCACAAAACAAAACAGACCCCGAAGGCCTTATACCCTGAGCATGCTTGTAACCGCATGGCTTAACATGCTCCACAATCCGGGCAATCAACCCCCCCCCCCCCCAATGCCCAAGTTTCCCCTCTTGTTGTCCCGGACCTCCAAACACCGTGTAACACAATGATGAATCCAGTCCGGGGTCACCTTCCTCCTCGGAAGCAAACAACTTATCAACTTAGGTAGCGGATCTCCAATTTGTTGAGCTTGGTAGGCTCACCCTTACAAAGATTTTCATCCATCGGAGCTAGCAAATGAGACGTCAAACTGGGTGGGGAATGTTAGAGAGCCGTTGGGGTCCTCGAAAAGGGGAAAGAAAGTTGGTAACAAAAAGAGGTTGTTTCCGCATCATCAAAATCCTTCCACTCCCCTATTGGCACCTCTATGCCAAAAATAGCCTTCATGGGATAGGCGAGTAAGTACTTCTCATCATTTATTTTGAAGGAGATTTGATTGTGCTCAATCTCATCCTCATCCACCACCAACTTTAATGTGGACAAAATTCCAGAACGTATCGCCCGAAAGTTGGACTCCGGACTCTGAAAAACCCCTCCAACCCACCGTTTTTTAAAAGATCCCGAACTAGGCCCTCAAGACTTAACATCTCTAACAAAGAAGAGTGTAAGAAACGCTTAAGTTAGACAATGCTGTTTGGTCTATCCAAGATACCCAACCGAATATTCTCCGTTCAAAGTCAAACTCTCAAGCCCAAAGCGTTTAGTTCGAGCGCCACCCGCCTAAGTGAGCCACCACCCCTACTACCCTAGCACCTCCGTGACAAATTGAGATTAGTTTGGGATAATCCGAACTTGGGATTAGTTTGGGATAATTTAACCTTGCTATTAGTTTGGGATATTCCAAACTTGGGATTATTATTGGAAGGAATGTGATAGTTGATATTATTGTGGCAAATTTTGCGTCTATTTTAAGTTAACTGTAAATATGTTAAACTGCAGGTCTCAACATGCTTAAGTTGCCAAGGGGAGGGCAGGATTGTGACTGATAAATGCCTGAAGTGCAGTGGTTTGGGAGACATTAGATCTAAGCGAACGTTTGATGTGGTTATTCCCCCTGGTGTTGTTGATGGAGCTACAATGCAATTAAGAGGAGCGGGCAACACTGATGGTAACAGGTGTAGGATTTACTTGGTATATATTTACCATCAGATACAATCATTTTCTTTGTGTTGAAGTCAGTTCACCAATTGATCAATCTTTTTTAAAGAGTAGACTAAATGTTCAATGTATGTGCTATCAGATAGTAAACTAAAGCTAAACCAATTGGGTTTCGGAGTGATGGGTCTGATAGTGAACTATATCTGTTTAGTTCTACATCAATACATTCATTTTTAATTTTTTTTCTTTGGGTTGGTAAACTAAAGCTTATCATCCCTTATTGCGCATTTCCCTCGGCCTGAAACCAAATGGGGCGGAACCTAACTTGGAGCTAAATGTATCAAAATTACATCTTTACTAATTGTTAATTGCTTACTGTAATATTATGCTTTAAGTCATTATTGACATATCAAAAAGTAACATGTAGAGGTACTCTGCTCTTTTGGATGCAGGGGAATCTCTGGCGATCTGTATTTGGTACTCCATGTCAAAGAGAAACATGGAATATGGAGAGAAGGTCTTAATCTATTTTCTAGGATTAGCATCCCTTACACAGAGGCGATCTTGGGAACTGTTGTCAAGGTAAATTTTATAAGTATTGGGAATATAAGCTGCTTACTTATGTATTGTATGTCCCTGTGTGTTATTTCTTGTGTCCCATCTCTCAAGACTCGTGATTCACTTTCTATGCGTGCATTTGGAGAAATTTTTGTATGAACAGTGAAATGAGAGAACGAGATGAGACGATCGTGCTTCTGAAGAGTCTCAACATTTAAGCTGTAACAACTTGCTTTTGCCCTTTGAAAGAATTACTTGGATTTATTAAAGCTATTAAAATTACTTTTCTTTTTGCATGTGCAAAATATGTAGTTTTCTCGTTTGTAGTGGTATCGGTTCTTTTGGCAATTGGCATGGCAATTTGTTTTTTCCTTTATTACAAGGGTGGTTTGGAACAACCTCTCTACAATTGGTTACTTCGAAGGGAATAGAGCGAGCTTTTGGAACATGCTCATGATTTTATGTTGTTTCATATAAGGGTTATTATTATTATAAAAGTGTGGTGTTTTAATCAATATGAATTCGTCATTCAATAAAGTAGTGTCTTACAGATAGTTAGCGCAGTCTATGTACTTCCTCTTTTTTTACAGTTACGGTAACTTTCATCAAATATATATTTTGTTTCATGTGCTAAAGTAAAACAAACGTAAATTACAGAATCTTAGGTAGTATGATGGAGAACTTGTAGCTTCTATTTCTGAATGATCATTGTCTACAATTTCAGGTGGGCACTGTAGAGGGGTTGAAAGAACTCCATATTCCATGTGGGGTTCAGCCAGGAGAAACTGTAAAATTATCACACTTAGGAGTTCCCAAAGTCCGCAAACCTGGAAGAGGCGATCATGTCTTTATTGTGGATGTTCAAATTCCAAAAACTCTCAGGTCTGGCTCTTCTTCATAAAAATTCTTTCTCTTCTCTTTCCCATCCAAATTTTAAGGGTTTACGTAGCAGTGAAGAAGCATTTACCACCACCGTGAACTTTGTTTGGAATGTTGTGGTACCAAATCAAAAACTTGAGAAAGTTTGACCTGTTCTGACTTCTACATTAGTGTCTAATCCTCACATCTTCTACAACAATATGAAAACTTTATCGGGCTACATTCATAGTTGATTACTTGATTTGATAAAATATTATCATATCCCAACAAGTTATGAAGTTCAAGAGTAAATGGGGATGCCAGCCTTCTCGGTTCCCTGCTCTTGCAGCTGTTGGTGCAGTGTCTTCCAAAACCCCCCCATTTACTTCCATATCTGTATTTGATGTACTATGATTTCCCCTCTTCATTACCTCAGCAGGGTTAATGTTGTGAGAATTCTTGTTCACTCTCATAAGACGTACTTTTCTGAATACTTTGTGAACGCAAATTTGCAACATCTGGTTATCTACTACATCTGAGTTTACAAATAGAATTTGAACTGCCATTGAGCAACCTAGATCATATCAGTATCACATATTCCTCTTTTTTCTTTTTTTTCCTCCACCGCTATGGCGCTATATGTGTTGAGGCGTTTACACATGGGTGTGAGCAAGTTCCTTTTTTAACTAGCAATGTTCTATGCCAGTGACAGAGAAAGAGAACTGCTTGAAGAGCTGGCGTCTCTTAGGACATCATCTGAAGACTACTCAAACTTGTTTGAAGGTAGTTGCAAGTTTTGTTCTGTTTACTGCCAACTTATTGCTTGTGTGCTCCATGTTGGTTAGTTTTTTCCAGTCACATTTTCATTACTTTCCCACTTTCTTGAAACATGCCAGGCAATGTTGATAAAACTAAGGTGACCACACAGAGAGAGAACCATTCACACAAGAAGGGTAAAAATGGCCATCCTGTGCTGAATACTTTGGAACGAATTTTCGGGTTAGTGCCTTTGTTTCATCTTTATCCGCTTGCTGGGTGTTATATTTTGACAAAAAAAAAATGTTTAGATGATATTGTTATGACATATCTGCAGATTTTGTACTGAATTTCCTTAGTGTCTGACTGTGAGTGTAGGTAAGTGTGACTTATTTCGTTATGGTGTTGTAGTTGTGTTCCTGTTTGCTTCACTTGCAATAATAACTTGAGTCCTAACACGCAACCAGCTCCAGGCCCTCTTGTATATTGTCAAAATGTTTGAAAATAATGGTAACTATACTTTTGTTTCTTCAGAACACCTTCCAAATCAATATTCTTGAGCTGATCTACAATAGGAGAACTCTGTCAATGTTCAATTAGAGAATTGGGAACAACAACAATAACAACAACAGCCAAACCTTATTCCCAAAATGATTTAGGGTCGGCTAACATGAACGGTCATCTGTTATCGTCATATGCAGACCATAAAAGTTAAAGGTAGGGTACGAACAAGTTCAAGAAGTAGTGAAAACGTGTAGCAAGAGTTCTGAAAATCCAGCAAAAGAAAACGAAGGCAAATAGACAAAAAGGTAGTTATAGAACAAGTGAAAAATGTGTGAACGTCTTTACAAAGGTTAAGAAGAAAAGGTTTGATAAAAGATAAAAATAAGAAAATCATTAAAAAAACTATTTGCAAAACTGACTAAGAAACCATAAAAAGTGAAATTATGTCCTCTACATGAATCATGTCTCTCCATACCACCCTATCCAATGTCATACTCTCTTCAAGTCTTAAGACACTTATATCACTTCTAATCACCTCATTCAAGTCATTTTGTGTCTTCCCCGTCCCCCGGCGATGTTGTCAAATTATGTGGGGTTTTTTTTTTTTTTGTAGCTGAAGCTTTGGAAAACCCTAATATTTTACAGTTGGTAGAGTAGTTTGAGAAATAGTCATTGAATTCAGATACTAAGCGATAGTGGTATTGTTGTTGGTAACGCTTGCTGTCGTCAAGGGGCATCGGTGGTCAAGCCCCGGATATCAACTTATTTTCTTCTACCTTAAATATAATTAAGCTGGATTATTGAAATTTCATGGGTTTAAATACAGAAAAACA
This sequence comes from Spergularia marina, assembly GCA_963680865.1. Lineage (NCBI taxonomy): Eukaryota > Viridiplantae > Streptophyta > Magnoliopsida > Caryophyllales > Caryophyllaceae > Spergularia > Spergularia marina. The sequence continues at coordinate 18,206,109 of OY804548.1, read as the reverse complement.
TCCATATATCCAAATGCCATAAATTCCTTCACTTGGATGAATTTCTTAATTTGTTTGCCAAAATATGTTTCTTTTAGTGAAAGTACTTGTTGAATCGTTGAGGCAGCCTTCTTACGGCTTTTGTTGCCACACCCAAGTTGTAAAGATCATATATGCATTTGTTAAAGGTTGAAATATGAATTTTGTTTGACATGCTGTTGAATTGACTTTCCTTTGCCATTATTAAACATTTTTCAGCGGAAGGCAATCACGAAGTGGTTTTGCATCTGTTACTATGGATATGTCACCAACATTATGGAGGCATGGCAGACCGGGTCTTCCGGTTTCCACTTCATGGTTTGTTGTGTTTTTGTTCTTCTGTGTCTTCGCATTAGTAGCTAACGTTAGTCGCAAATCTTTTCAAGATTCACTTTGTAAAAATCGCACACTTAATCTTCGGAGAAATCAGTATTAAGATATAGGATGTACTATTGCATTTTGTTGCTGTTCATTGATTTAAGAGTCTTATAACATCTATCAAGTTATAGGGTTGTAAGAGTCGTTAGAATTCCGTGAAATAGGTAGTTTGGTTGTTAGAGTTGTTTGCGGGAAATCACTCTTAGTTGCTAACTGATTTTCTGTAATGACCGCCAATGCTCAAAACTGAGACTATAAATAGCTCTCAGGTGTATTTTTTATTAATCTTTTCAACGGTGTGTTTAGATTCATTCATGAATCCCTGAAATTGGCTGTCATTGCTGATCCTAAGTTTCAGCATAGGCTAATTAGTCAGTTTGATCTTTCCTTTAATCTTGTAACAAGTGGTTACAGATTGTAACCGGATCGAAATTAGTTTAGCATTGCCATCAGATGTAATATTTTGTTTGTTGCTGTAATCTTTTACCTTTTCTTCAATAAAACGTGAAGTTCGTCATCCATCTCTTCATGTCTTGCATTACAGTGTCATACTAAATGCTACACAATACGTTTTAGCCGGGAATATAAGAGCTTCTTCGGTATCACTGTCGTTTTCAGTTTTTGCACAGAAATATTCAGTTAAATAATCTACAAAATTAAACTTAAATTGTTTGATTCTATAATAGTTATATAGAAAATTAAAGCGGACAACTGAAAACCGAAAATCCCATTTTTTCTAGTTTTAAAAAACGAGACTTTGAGTTTAAAAAAAACTCGAAAAACAGAAAATAAACACAAATACTACCGTACCTCGGGGGTACTAAGAGAATGGTACCCCGTGGGCTCATTTACCTGATTTTACAATTTGAGTTGGGTCAAAGTCTAACTTGACCCAATACTTCAATTAAAACCCAAACCAAATTCTCTCCCCTTCCCCCTTTATTTTCTCTCTCCTCTCATAACCACCTACCACCACCACCACCACGCACCACCTGACCACCGCCGCCCCCATGCGCCGACCACCACCCCACTCGACGCAACCACCACCATTCGATGGGCGCCGCTCCGGCGACCCCACGGAGGCACTCCTGAGCCCGCGCCACCTCCTCCATCGTCCTCCAAGTCCCTTTTTTCTCATTTTCTCTCTTCTCTCTCACTCCCTTCCCCAGCCCCTTTTCTCGACCGCCGCCCCTCCCCTGAATCTTGCCGTCCTTCCCCCGACGTTCGCCGCCCCACCTTGCCCTAGGTTCCACCTCTCCCCCACTTTTCGAAGTGGAAAAAGAAGGAAATGGGGGAGAAGGAAGAAGCGACGACATCGCGTGGAGGCGGAGGGAGGGTCGCGGCAGGGAGGCGGTTAGGATGGCTGGGTCGGGGCCGGTGTTAGGGGCTGGGGTGGTCGGGTGGGGTAGGGGGTTGGGGGAGGAGAGAGAAAAAGGAAGGGGAAGGGGAGCTTTTTTTGTTTTTTGTTTATTTGATTTAATCTTGACCATTGATCTAAATTATTCATTTTAAAACAAATCGTTCATTTTAGAAGAAAAACTACATATTTCAGATTAAATAACTCAAGACAAAAAGAATTCATTCTAAAACAAATATAATTTATTTTAGAACAATAATCATTCATTTAATAACAAAAAACATTCATTCCAAATCAAATATCATTCATTTCAGAACAAAAAATCATTCATTATATAACCATTCATTTTAAAACAAATACCATTCATTCTAGAACAAAAAATCATTCATTACATAAACATTCTTTTTGTTTCACGATGAACGGCTCTTGTTTCGGGATGGTTAGGTTTTGTTCTAAGATGAATGGATTTTGTTTCGGGATGGTTAGGTTTTGTTCTGAGATGGTTAGTTTTTGTTTCACTATAACATAAATTAGTCTTTTATTTTCGAATATAAATTGATCATAGAACATAAATATGTCATTCCGGAACAAAAACTGATCATTATAGAACATAAATACATCATTATGGAACATAAATTGATCATTATAGATCATAAATATATCATTATAAAACAAAAAAGTGATCATTATTGTAACACTACGGAATTTGGAAAGTGGTTTATGGAGTGATGTCTGGAGTTGTTTTGTCCCACATTGGGAAACTAATGCTCACATGATCAGTTTATAATAGATTCCTACCATCATACTACCAACAAGGCTTTCACCTTTTAGAGCCCAGGCGAGGATTTATGGGTTTATTGGTGACTTCCCATCTTATTGGGTTGTGTTGCGACGGACGGTGGATAGGGTTGTTACAGATGGTATCAGAGCAATCCTGCGACCGCGTGCTGGGTGCTGGGGCGATGTAACACCCCCAAATTTTCTTTCCTTCTTAAAAACATTTTATCGAGAATCAAAACACAAATAAGGAAATTCAGAGGTGTCACTCCGCACTCGAGTCAAAGACCCGAATGCAAGGAGATTTCAAAAGCCACAGTGTAATTGTCTAATGGTCTAAAATAGTCTATTACAACCCATTAAATAAAATTACAACAGTCCAAAATATGAAATATGAAATAGTCTATGTTTAATAACTACGAGTCTAATTATTGAATCCAACTAATTTCTAGTGAGTCGTCGTTCCCGCATACATCAATCACTCCAAACCTTTGGTGGATTTAAAGCATAAAAACCACAGTTGAAAAAGTCAGTGAAATTGAGTAAGCTAACACCTCAACGTGTAGAAAGCCAAAATTCTTACCTTGATTTTGAAAACGTTTTTAGTTTTATTTTCGAAAACACACTTAGCACATAAACATATAATCATCCAATAATAATTCCAAACCAGTAGTTAAGATTCATATATCAGAATCCACCATTCAATTCGTCACACACTCATAGTATAAGAAACATTCCATAATCCATATCCAACAAATCAAAGATTAACGATAAATAAGAAATTCATAAGTCACGAGCCATAATCCACAATTCCTAGTTAACAATCCACAATCCACAATCCATCGAACATTAATTTGATAATGAGTAAGAAGTTATAAGTCACAATTCATAGTCCACAATCCACAATCCATAATCCATAATCCATAATCCATAATCCTTATTATTTAGAAATGAACTGAATCTTTTGCCAATTCATCCTATCAACCATAATACATAATCCATAATCCAAGACAACTAGACCTTAAGTGTGCACACCCCCTACTGGGTGTTTTTAACCCAAGTAGAGTAGACTAGAGCCTAACCCTCTTAAAAACCGATGCGGTGGGGAAATTAATAGGAGTCGATGCGACTCAAACATTTGAATAGGAGTTCTTTTGACTCAAGCAAATAAATAGGAGCTCTTTTGGCTCGAATAAATAATTAGGAGTTCTTTTGCTCCGTCTAAGTAACCAATATCTTATTGAGAGAGAGTTGATGATCACATAATCATATACAACAATACCAAACCAACATCATAATATAAATGGCTATGCGCCCACAAACCAAACCAAATCAACCAATTCAATATACATTCAACCTTACCTTTCAAAATCACATTTATATCACAAGCCAAACCATGTACCAATATCAATACAATAATTCCAACCAATCATGATAATGAAATTATATAAATTGAATCGTTCTCCACCTATCATGATACTACGTTCTCATTCAATCACACCATTCACATCTAGCACATAAGTTTGAAAGGTTTCTACAAGTTTAAGAAAGGTTGAGCATGCTAGCTTACCTTTTCAAGCAAACGAAAACTCAATAGCACAACAATCACTAGTACTCCTCGTCTACGAACTCAGGCTCTACAATTATACAAACGACATTCTCAAATTAACACTCAATCTTTCTCAACCAACCAACCAACTATATACCTATATGTTAGTATAATTCTATATGCAATGTATGAACATGACAATACCAAATTCAAACCAACAATTACCAATTACACGATAAGTATAATTCTATTTCAATAATTATTCAATAAAACTCAAATAATACTCAATTAATTATAAAAATTTCCCAAAGGCCTAAAATTAGTTTTAAAACAGAATCTAACTTATAAAAATTAACCCTTAATTATTCTAATTTAATTAGAAATTATTTTAACCACTTAAACTATGTTTTATTAATCAAAATTAATGTTTGATTCCATAAAATACAATAAATACGAAAATAATAAAATAAATTAGTAAAATCAGAAAAATAAGTTCATAAACAACCAGATTTCAAAACCTAATTAGTGATATAATTGAGCTAATAAAAATAAAACCTTAATTTCAATCTTAAGACCAATAACAATTTATACAAAAGATGAACAATTATAGCTTTAATTATTTAATTAAAATTAAAAACCTAATTAACAGATTATAATCATCCTCACAACTATAATTTTCGAAGTTCATTGATACAAAACGAATAATTAAGCTAATTAACCTAAATTTTGTAATTAGTGAAAATTAATCCAAAACCAACATCAAACTCAAATCTTTGTGACTTAAATCAATTACCCACTAAGTATAACATCTATTAGTATTGATTGACAACAATTTAAAGCATAAAAATTGACTATTGAATGATGGTTTACAGAGGGACGAAAACAGGGGAAAACAGAGGAAGGGGGTGATACCCGCGACAAGGAGAGAAGGAAAGAGAGGTAACGAGGTGGTCGGGCGTCGAGGACTGGCGGCAGAAGTGGTAGAAGACGATCGGCAGGGAAGGCTTCCGTGCGTCGCGTGTGGGCGTGAAGAACGGCGAACGAAGAGGAAAGCAGGAGCAGCGAGGAAGGAAGAAAAAAAAAAAAAAAAAAGAGGAACTCTGTTTTATACAGAGTTAGGGGGGGTCGTTCGTTTTTTTTTTCTTTTTCTTTTCTTTTTTTTTTTTTTTCTTTTCCCTATTTAAAATCTGATTTCCTTTTCTCCTTTGGGTTTGACTTTGGGTTTAGGCCAATTGGTGTGGGCTAGTGTAGTTTATTGTAGTTAGGAACGATCCAATTCAAAATAGAACTACCCAAATAGAAATCCGATTTTAAAACTCATTCTCGAACTCATTTAGGAAAAACGACTCACAACCCAACAATTAAATTCATTTTTCCACTAGAATAAATTAATTAATAATACTAATATATTATTATAATATATACCAAATTTTTGGGATATTACAAGCGAGGCCCAGACTAGCCGTCTAGCGGGGGTGATCTTGGACCTGTGTTGATGTTGGTATGGTTTGGCCGAGGCGCAACGGGGACGTTGCGTTCTCTAAGTGGGGGAGTTTGTAACACTACGGAATTTGGAAAGTGGTTTATGGAGTGGTTTCTGGAGTTGCTTTGTCCCACATTGAGAAACTAATGCTCACATAATCAGTTTATAATAGATTCCTACCATCATACTACCAACAAGGCCTTCACCTTTAGAGCCCAGGCGAGGATTTATGGGATTATTGTTGACTTCCCATCTTATTGGGTTGTGTTGCGACGGACGGTGGATCGGGCTGTTACAATTATAGAACATAAATTTGTCATTCCGTAACAAAAACTGATCATTATAGAATAAAAACTGATCATTATAGAACATAAATACATCATTATAGAGCAAAAATGGATCATTAAAAATCAATCATTATGAAACAAGATCAGATCATTATTAAACATATATTAATCATTATAGAACATAAATCTGTCATTCTAGAACAAAAACTGATCATTATAGAACATAAATATGTCATTCCGTGACAAAACTGATCATTATTGAACATAAATACATCATTATAGAACAAAAACTGATCATTATAGATCATTATGTTCAATTCATATTCGACAATGAGAGACTAATTTATGTTTATATGATCAATTTACATTCGAGAATGAGAGACTAATATATGTTCTATAATGATTAACATATGTTCTATAATGATGTGTTTTTGTTTCATAATGATTGATTTTTAATGTTTAGTTTTTGTTTTATAATGATGTATTTATGATCTATAATGATCAGTTTTTGTTCTAAAATTATTAATATATGTCCTAATGATCTGTTTTTGTTTCATAATGATTAATATATGTTCTATGACCTGTTTTTGTTTCATAATAATTGATTTTTAATGATCAGTTTTTGTTCTATAATGATGTATTTATGTTCTATAATGATTAGTTTTTGTTCTATAATGATGTATTTATGTTCTATAATGATCAGTTTTTGTTCTATAATGATGTATTTATATTCTATAATGATCAGTTTTTGTTTCATAACGATTAATATATGTTCTATAATGACCTGTTTTTGTTTCATAATGATTGATTCTTAATGATCAGTTTTTGTTCTATAATGATGTATTTATGTTCTATAATGATGTATTTATGTTTTATAATGATCATTTTTTGTTCTATAATGATGTATTTATGTTCTATAATGATCACTTTTTGTTTTATAATGATGTATTTATGTTCTATAATGATCAGTTTTTGTTTCATAATGATTAATATATGTTCTATAATGACCTGTTTTTGTTTCATAATGATTGATTCTTAATGATTAGTTTATGTTCTATAATGATGTATTTATGTTCTATAATGATCAATTTTTGTTCTACAATGATGTATTTATGTTTATATGATCAGTTTTTGTTTTATAATGATGTATTTATGTTCAATAATGATCAGTTTTTTGTTTCATAATGATTAATATATGTTCTATAATGACCTGTTTTTGTTTCATAATGATTGATTCTTAATGATCAGTTTTTGTTCTATAATGTTGTATTTATGTTCTATAATGATGTATTTATGTTCTATAATGATCATTTTTGTTTCTATAATGATGTATTTATGTTCTATAATGATCAGTTTTTGTTTCATAATGATTATTATATGTTCTATAATGATCTGTTTTTGTTTCATAATGATTGATTCTTAATGTTCAGTTTTTGTTCCATAATGATGTATTTATGTTCTATAATGATGTATTTATGTTCTATAATGATCATTTTTGTTTTTATAATGATGTATTTATGTTCTATAATGATCAGTTTTTGTTTCATAATGATTAATATATGTTCTATAATGACCTGTTTTTGTTTCATAATGATTGATTCTTAATGTTCAGTTTTTGTTCTATAATGATGTATTTATTTTCTATACTGATGTATTTATGTTTTATAATGATCATTTTTTGTTCTATAATGATGTATTTATGTTCTATAATGATCATTTTTTGTTCTATAATGATGTATTTATGTTCTATAATGATCAGTTTTTGTTCTACAATGATGTATTTAAGATCATTTTTTGTTCTATAATGATGTATTTATGATCTATAATGATCAGTTTTTGTTACAGAATGACATATTTTTGTTCTATAATGATAAATTTATGTTCTATAATGATCAGTTTTTGTTCTATAATGATCAATTTTTGTTCTACAATGATGTATTTAAGATCAATTTTTGTTCTATAATGATGTATTTATGATCTATAATGATCAGTTTTTGTTCCATAATGATATATTTTTGTTCTATAATGATCAATTTTTGTTTTATAATGATGCATTTATGTTCTATAATGATCAGTTTTTGTTCTAGAATGATGTATTTATGTTCTATAATGATCAGTTTTTGTTCTACAATGATGTATTTAAGATCAGTTTTTGTTCTATAATGATGTATTTATGATCTATAATGATCAGTTTTTGTTCCAGAATGATATATTATTGTTCTATAATGATCAGTTTTTGTTGTATAATGATGCATTTATGTTCTATAATGATCAGTTTTTGTTCTATAATGATGCATTTATGATCTATAATGATCGGTTTTTGTTACAGGATGACACATTTATGTTCTATAATGATTTATTCATGTTCAAAACCATTCATTATAGAATAAAAATCATTCATTTTCGGACAAAAACTAACCATCTCAAAACAAAAACTAACAATTCCAGGACAAAAACCAACTATTTCTAAACAAAAATCATTATCTCAAAATAAGACTAAACATTGTTCTATAATGACCTAATTTTGTTATAAAATGATATAGTTTTATTATGAAATGATAAAACATAAAAAAGAAAAAAAAAAAGAAAAAAAAAGGGAAACACATCCTCCGCAAAACCCACCTGACCCACCCCTCGCCGGCGAGCACTCCTGGCCCTCACCAGTCGTCGGCGATCACTCCTGGCCCTCACCAGTCGCCGGCGATCACTCCTGGCCTATCACCAGTCGCCGGCGTCGCCTCCTTCATCCTCCACGATCACTCCTATCTTTTCTTCTTGTTTCCGGGAGCGAGTAGCGGGGCGAGGTTGGATCATTCCCCACCATGTAGGTGGTGGTCGGAGACGATCAGCGATGAGGCGCGGTGGTTGTCCCGGCCGACTGGTGGTCGGGTCCGGTCTGCCGGAGGCGGGGACGGAGCGGGGATGGTGGGGTGGGTCGTGGGTGGAGGAGAGGGGAGGAGAGAGAAAAAGAGAAAGGGATGCGCGCGCGGGGAAGAGTGGACGGGGCAAAAGGGAGGAGGTGGTTTACGGCGATTTTACCGGCGTGTGTTCCTCGCCGGAGCAGCAGCAGCCGTGGCGGTGGCGCCGGGGACGGAGCTGGGCCGTGGGTGGAGGAGAGGGGAGGAGAGAGAAAGTGAGATTGTCATTTTTTTAGTTTTTATGTTTCTTTTTGTTTTATTTTTATTTTTTGATTGGACTGGCCTAGCTGCGCCTTGGATTGGGCCGGGGGTACAGATAGAATTGTACCCCCAGGGTACCATAGATAGACTGGAAAAAAAATTATACCAAACAGGCTGGAATAACTAGTTTATTGGCCCGGGTCACTCATGGGCTACCTTTTTATATCATTCATACTCGTTTCTTAAAATAAGTAAGCTTTTATCATTGTTAGATAATTAGACTGTAAACGTAAATATCACGTAATGTATATATTTGAGGGTAGACAATTGTCACTCGGTCACTCCCTTTTGGCTTCTGCCACAACAAAGTTTTAAATTTTATAGGATGTGTGATGATAGATGATTTATGGGAGTGACAATATGCCTACCCTTATTTAAAGTATGAAAAACAATACTGTAGTTAGACGATATAGATGAGAATAAGTATCTTTTGAGAGTAAGATTTAGTCATTTTAGAGTATTATTTTCTCTGATAATTGTTTGCTTCAAAGTTGACCAGGAGAAATTTGACTCATGAATTCGTAAATTCAAGTTAGTAGAACCATGAACCAATGCCATATGTAACACAAGTGTCCCCCAGAGTTTACTGACCCATTATTCGACAATAACTTGGCTAACTTGGCCCGTTTTGATGCACAACAATAGTAGTTAAGTTAGAAACGATCCCAATTAAATTATTTTAGTATAAATATGGATAGTTTTAGCTTATCAAAACCAACACATACAACTTTACCTTATGCCTATAAACCCAAATTATTCAGAAAATTTGAAATGATGCGATTAAATAAGTTTCAGTAACCAAGTTCGGTTAGGATGTAAAACAAAAACAACCTAACCTGACAAAACAATTCACCCTAGCATACTCGACCTGACCCAATACTGACTCGACCCAAAATTATATGTACCCGATTCCGATCCCGACTTATTTGTCTCGCAAAATAATTCGATCTACTTAAATAGGATAGACTAAACAAAGATTACTAATATTTGTATCTTTATAATTTAAGTATAGTGGGATAACGATTTTACCTTTTACCTTTTTCATAGGTTTTTAGAGAATCTTTTACCTTTATAAATTTTAAATCATACACTATATAAGGAAACCGTGCATTTTCAAATTGAGCTGAAAAAAAAAGCCTTTAACACACATGAGTATTCGGTCCTAATTCAAGATCTACTTAATTCTCGCCTTGTACCGTACCAAATAAAGTCATCAAGAAACTAAAAATATTAGATACAAAGACTGGACCTAACAACAAGGGTCCGGACCAATTTCTTAATAGCCCTAGCACCAAGGTGTAGCGGATATTAAACCCTATTACCACTTCTTATATACGGAGCATGTGAGAAAAATTAAATGATTATATTACACTAATTGAGTGGTCGCTCAGTTCATTAAGAAGTGCAGTTTTCCTTGAAATTCTATTCATAAAGATTAAATGCGCGCACCTTCGGAAAATTTATACGAATTTGCAATTTTTACTTTTCAACATGTTGTAGATAACTTTCCATTGGAATTGAAATTATTAAGAGGATATAAGTAAACTTTTCTCTTTTGGGGAAAATGTAAGAATTATATTAGCGGAACAAACCCAAAAAATACAACCAAACAAAAAAGTATTTTTTAGCCACCAAAGTGATGAGGGTGGGATCTAAAAAACAGTAAAGTTATATATATATATATATATATTGTATTAATAGCCGTGCCTTTAAAGGTTTATGAGACCGTCCACGCAAGCGCTGATGTCAAATAAAAGCTACCCGAAATAGCTCTAATATAGATCTAATAAGCTTACGCTTAACTCATGCAAAACCATGCTTGGCACACGCTTGGAGTTTTATTCCCTGACCTTATATGTAAATATATGTTGCACATAATATGGTATATTATATTATGTATTACCATATTATAGCATATGTCAGACTCCTCATAATGAAACAGTATCCCATATGTTCCTAAATATATGCCATTCCAGATCATATATACGCCTATGATTGCGCTGTCAATCATTATATCGGTCAAGTATTAGGATTTGTGACCGATATATCATATATCCCTATATAACATTCCCTTTTACAAAGCACACGATTGCCTTAACATGTATCATCCTATATATACGCCCATAAATTCACAGATGGGGGAAATCAAAATAAAACCAATCGGATGGAGGCATCAAAATCTCAGTCTTCAATAGCTTCCAAGCCTAATTCATCGCCTCTTTTACTGCCTCATGAGATGTTTATGCTGAATAAATCCTCGAATTCACGTCCTGCACGAGCCTCAGAATATTACGGATCTGATAAAGAATGGAAACAAGATGTTGATGATCATATTGCGGCTCATAAGTATATCATTGAAATTTTGAAGAGGAAAGCAAAAGCACTTCGTCAACGTATACGTTTCCAAGAACAGCTTATCTCCTACATTAATGTCTTGCCCATAAATCTTACATCAAACAATGCTGAATGTTCAAACAGTGAATGTTTGGACAATATACATTAAATCAATAATATTATTATAGAGTAACACATACATTGTAATCTTCAAAATTACAATCACTAATAACTATTATCTTTCGAATAAGTATGAGATATTCTTCTTACAGAATTATCAACACCCTCTTTGGAAGACTGAGATTTTGCCTTTTGTGTATACTTTATGCTATTTGATTTCAATTGAAAATTATATATAAATATGTTGATTAATAACTAATCTACATATAAACGGATAATGTAGCAATAAGGTAACTATTATCCCTTTCCTCCACCCTATTGCTATGCAGCGACCCTTATTGATGATGTTCCTAACTCCTTTAATATCTTATAGGAGTGAAAGAGCGAATCAATGTTCAATTTTTTTAATCGTTCTTAGTGATCCTGTTGATAGTAATTTTCGCATTCTTACACTGACACTATACCAAAGTTTAATGATACTTCACACGTTTGAAACCAATTATCTTTCTCACAATACCTATTATAGATTTTTTTCAAAGAAAAAATTCTTTATACATTCCATTATTCAGCTTCTGTATATTAAAAAATGTCTTATACATTCCATTAGTCAGCTTGTGTATACTGAGAAATATCTTTTTTGCGCATACATTAGATGTATATTATTGATGTTCCATATGTCAGCTTGCACCAGTTTATACATTCTATATGATATGATATGACTTATTCTCTTAGCGTTTAATTAGGCAAGTTTATTTAAGAAAATATAAAAGGCTATCATAATTTAATCCCCGGTTGGAAGGCTATCATAATTCAGTTCAATTATATTGATCTCTCTATTTGTCATATATATTTTCTTTCCTTTAAGTAAAATTGTGATATCAAGGTAGTGGGAACAAAATAGATGATTTCACATCTTGCATTATTTTGTACGATAAAATTAACCTAAAGTGATTTCATAACCTTTATATAAAGCCTGACCAATTTGACATCAATTATACACTTACGAAATGGAAGACTCACAGGCCATTTCTGACAAAATATGAAATACTCATGCTCACAAGCTTCAAATTGAGAGAAAGTGTTTAAGGGTAATAAGTGAATTGGAGTGGCGCAATTGTCATATGGAACATCTTAAACAAAATACCTTAAGTCAATGCCTTTGGAATCTATGGACGAGGGATATCATTGATAGTGAAAAGGAGATATCCAGGCTGCATTCCAAATTAGCAAGAGTGTGTCGTTTGTGCGATTGGCGTATTTCATTTTTAAGATGCCTCCAACGGAGAATGTGTGATCCATAAAAGGGGAGTTATACTACTGTGTCCTAAACTTAATATATCAGACTTATTGTATTATGTGATATCAATATGGACTGATTATCAAAATATTGTAAGCTTATCTACCATATCAATAAAAATTCCCTATATTAAATCACGTTTGATTTTACTTCTATATCTTATATGTTCGTTTGTGATTCTATATCTATTGTAAAATATTCATTCATACCAATATCCACTGCCAGCCACAATAAGAGACCGTCCACATTGATAATATAGGTCTAATATACCACTTTAGCAAAAGTATGGAAACGAAATCACAAGTATATTAAGGATATAAAATCAGGGCAGTGAAATACATTTACAAATACATTATTGGATGGATCTACCATTCTATCATAAGTATATTAAGGATATAAAATCAATATGTCAATATGATTGATTAATGTAAATGCACTAATGAATATGAGTGAATAGATCATGCCATTATGACAAATATGGTTGCAAATAAAGGAATATACTATAATATGAGAGATTTTGCTATAACAAATGAGACAATAATCCATGGCAATATCTAAAGAATGACTTATAGTAAAAGTATATACTATATTATACGTGAGTATATCAATTTTCGAAGGATTGCTTCCTAAAAATAATAATATGTAACCTTTTGGCCTATATGTATAAATAGACCCCCTAAAAATAATAATATGTAACCTATTGGCCTATATGTATAAATAGATCCCCCAACCTATATACTGAATGCATACATTACATACCCGTCTAAATTCTAATGATTAACAAAATCAGGGCAGTGAAATACATTTACAAATACATTTACAAAACCACCATGTCATCAGACCCTCAACCTATGTTGAATATTGATGAGAAGAAAATTCCCAAAATTGAACCTAATTGTATGTTACAACCTCATCAGATGCACTTCAACCCCAACTCCAATCCCAACTCCAAATCCACGTCAAAAGGAGGACGTTGTAGATCATGGACAGAAGATCGCAAGGAAGAATTGGAGTACTACACCCAAAGGCTTGAAGAATTGAGAAGGAGGAAGACTAATCTTCATGCACGCATAGCATATCATGAAAATGTTATAACTTATCTCCGAAAGATTGAGATCGACTTTGGCGACAAGTTGATCGATAAGACAAGCCAGGATTATCTAGGTCTAGACTAAAAATTATTTCATCATTGAAATCTTATTATGTGTATGATCAATTATTGATCAGTAATAGTAGAGATAAGATCTTATATTATGTGAACTATTAGTTATATTTAATATTGTCAGATGAATATTGAGAGATACATGAAACAAAATGGTTGTCGTTAGATAACCACACCTAATCGTTTCAGTATTTGAACTAAATTTCATTTGTTCAGAATAAGATTTTATATATTTCTACTTTATATTATTTGATATCATATTCTTATAATAGCCTTGCTTTTGAATCACTTTTACATTTCCATCTTAGTTAGAAGTTTTGCAACCTATATGAATAATATAGGTGTATATCCTTAAAAACAAATATTTCGTAGAAGAAGATGACCTAATTATCATACAATTATTGGTGTTCAATCCAGTTAGTATTGAATTTCCCTTCTACCTTGGTGCATTGCTTTTGCAAATTCACTATTGAGGCGATATTGATAACAGTCTATGTACAACTTTATGTATGTATTTTTACGTGCCACATTCATATAATATTAACTCATGCGACTAAATCGATAGCAGTCTACATAAATGGAAAAGAGAGCAATGAATATATCGATTGCTAATTAGAAAATTAGACCATTTTATCATCATCATCATAAACATTTTTGGTGAGAAAATACCTAAATGGAAAATATATCAATGGTATACAACATGTATTCATTTCTATGTTTGACTAAGAAATTGCATATTTTTGGTGAAAAAAATACCTAAATGGAAAATATATCAATGATATATCTGTGGAAACTTTAAAATCTCATAATCATATAATATTACTATATGTTTCAACCCAGGATGCTTTATGGTAGTAAATAAAATGTATATAGGATTCGCTGATTATTTTATGGGTAGAATTTGCTAGATTTTGATAGAAGTTAACGTACCTTATGATACTTTGACAAAAAAAGCAGTCTGTTCAGACTATATGTATGCACATTAGGAATGTAGACCATTATTTATTTACTCCTTAGCACTCTTATAGTAATGGAAAGGTAATAATACTGTTAATTTATCGATATATTGTCTTATGAAGTTCTACATTCCCCTAACATTGCAATATTGAAGATTACAGTGATTTAGTATGTACATTTCGAAATTATTATGATATATGTAACGTGAGTTGTTTTTGACGAAATATTATTGAGGATCTTTTTAAAAATGTGCATACTATAATTTAAGTATACATTGTGTCATATATGTTATATGAATATGTATATATATACAACACAAAGAGAATGGTGAATCCATCAACTTACAATCCTCCACTTCTTATCATACACAGAAAATCAGAATCATAAAGTTAATTTCAGAACTATGGCGGCTAGGCTGGTTGTTCTTAATGAATTGCGTAAGACTTCTCTTGATTCAAAAAATAACAAGAAGGCCTTCAACCCTGCTATTTATCAAGTCAATGTCTTGATCCTACGCCGATGGTATAGAGCTAACAAGGATAATCCCAATGATCTTTGGTCTATGGAAATGCTTTGTATTGATAAAGAGGTAACTATTTTTAATTGAAATTTACTGGAAGGTGGTCATATCATATAATCTATTTTCCTTCGAAATGACTTTTTTTTAATCCAATAAACAGGGAACTAGAATGCAGGCTTCTGTTAAATCTAAGTTGATTAATGACTACAAAAATATTGTTGAGGAAGGCAAGTCATTTACCTTCCGTAATTTTTATGTGAATGTGAACAACGGCAACTATCGAGCCAGTAAGCATGCATTACGGATGGAGTTCAAGTATGGAACAATTGCTGAGCCATGTCCACCCTTGAGAGTGCCAAATGACAAGCTCTGGGCTTTTGAGCCATTTTCTGATATTCTTAATAGGGTGACACCAAAGGAATTTATGCCATGTAAGTTATTGTCTATCTAAAATACCTTTTTTAACTTATTTTATTAAACTGTCAATCATATATGCATAATATTATGTGTAGGTGTGATTGGTGAATTCTTTGATGTAAAGCACATTGGTAATACTCCTGTTGCTTCCAAACCGATCCTAGAGATTGTTCTTAAAGACGAAAAGTAAGATTTGTATTTAATTTATTGAGGATGAGTTATAATATTTTTGAAAAAACACTATATAATGGAGAATTCTTGGAATTTTGTTATAGAGACATCGATCTGCCTTGCACTTTTTTCGGTGATTATATTAAACAAGTCGAGGACTTTGTGAATTCAATGGCTGATAAAACCGAAAGAGTGATAATGATTGTCACTCTTGCAAAACTCAATGACTTTCAAGGTAGAGGTTTTACAATATGACTATTTACTTCCTCCATGTTTAGTCCTTATGCTTAATCTATTATTGTTCTTATGTTTTTGCAGGCAATCTAAACATTGGCAATTCATATCAGGCTACACAACTCATTTTCAATCCTGATATCCCAGAGGCTCACAGTTTACGAGAAACGTATTAGTCTTTTATTTCTGCCATAATTATTGTTATATACTTAAACACGACCTTATATCATTGCCTAAAATCTCAATGTTTGACATATATAGGATAAACAGACTATATGGACCATGTGACTCTGATCGTTTGTCCAATGTCACTCGCAATTTTGATGAGAACGAAATGAATCCATGGCTGAAACAAGAAAGGATTAAAACCATTATTGATTTAGTTCACTCTCAAGAAGTATGTTTATTTTGTTTTATTATATATTTTAAATAAATAACACAACTAATTTGACTCTAAAGTTTACATTTGGATTATTGCAGCCTGGGCTTTTTGTGTTCCGTGGTACCATAGTTGAGATAGATGTTGAAAAGGATTGGTGGTACAATAGCTGCCCAAAACACCACGGCACTAAGGTGGATGAAAAGGAAGGAGGTATTGTTACTTGCAAGAAATGTGCGCGTGATGAAAAAGAGGACAAGGGCAAGGGATGTGAAAAAGGTTTGGTTAAGTTTCCGCTTCCGTGGTTCAAACTTGACATGCGAGCATTAGATGCTACTGGAAGTGTATCATTGACTATGTTCAATGGGATCATTGAAAAGCTTATCAACAAGACAGCCAAGGCTATGAGAGAAGCACAACTTAGGGTGAATACCTTATACGATAACTAATTTTTTATAAATAATTGTCTTATAGTTGTAGTCTTTTGTATTAATTCTATATTCTAAATAAATTAACTATTGATATGTTTTATGCAGTCCGGCGATTTAACCTCTTTTCCAATAGAGTTCAAGCAGCTCCTTGACAAAACCATGCTTTTCATGACTAAAGTGACAACCGAGCATATTGAAGAAGGGAAAGACAATTACACCTTAGATGCAGTTACTGATGACCTGGTTACCATGACTCAGTTTGATGCTATTTCTCCCAATTTAGAGGTATTTTATTTTATTTACCAATCCTACTTTACAATACATCTATCTATTCCACTGACAAATTTAAAACTCTTTAATTTAGGAACATGCTTCCAAGAGTGCTGATCCTATTAGCCATTCTAAGACATCAAATGGCAAGGACAAGGTATAATCTATCTATAGAATCTTTATGCTTTATAAATATTCAGAATATCTCCTAATCAAGTGTCTATCATTACAGGATGTCATAGAAATTTCTGAAACGGACAGCAGCAATTTGACCCCTATGAAAAGGATGATTGTGGACATTTTAGAGGGTGGTGATAATGTGAATGGTGAAGGCAGCTCCACAACCCTTAACAAGGTGGTGAAAATCAAGCAAGAAAAGATAGAGGAGATCAAACGAAGAACTTTTGAGGGTTGATTTCAACTTAGATTTTATAAGGACAGATTCTAATTATATTCAAAAAATATATTGCAAACGTGTTATGGTATTATAATACCACTTTTATTTTATTAATATTCCATAACAATTGGTCAATTATTGGTCAATAATGGGTAAAATCATTATCTTTTATATATTTAATATATAATATACTATATGAAGTTTTATTCAGTCTAAATGATTGCCTAAACATCTATAGATCTATTTTTACCTAAACGGATTATCAAAAATATATAAAAAAAATTAAAGTGTCAGGCTAAACAGAATATGCAATCAATATTATATTGAACTTAGACAAAAATTGTAGAAAATCTTAATATAAACATACCAAAATTATGGCATATCAAACTGATAACATTCTCCTTTTCCACTAGAACGAGGAGTTCCTACTATCACGAGTACTGCACGTCATGTATACTGCTGCCTACCTGTGAAATTATTCATTATTCATTAATATAATATACTCAGAGATAGTATATTAATCGTGACTTTATAATTAGCTTCAAAGATGAAGACACTAACTATATTATTAATTGCACATTGGTTCTTAGAGAATCAAACATGAAAATATGATCTTCACTGACTATATTATCATCCAGTTAAACGTAATGTCATAAAAACAAACATACTTAGTTTGAACGCATCACTAAACATGGCGTTTATTGTAAGGCTATCACACAAATTATATTTGGTCCATTATTCTTTTTTATTTGATACCTTAGTTTATTGTGCTTTCCATCTTCCATTAAATATTTTACTATACTATACTGATTGATAGAAGATATTATTACTATATATTATATCCTCTGACATCTACACACTCATATTATGATCTTTTACATATTTAGAAGTATACAGGTACACGTGTATATAAACAGACTATAATATATATTGCACAAACACTTCTATCCAACCTTTCTGTCGAAATTGATGATCACACATTCTAAATAACTTAAGTCTGACCTTCAAATGGATCCAAACTCACCCCCAAGAATATGGAAAAAGTACTATAGTTCTAGCTCAAAAGACAAGGCAACAAATTCACACTCACAAGAAGGTAGCAATTATATATTATCCTACACATACTTTATTCTATATTCTATATAATTGTGAACCATTTCCTCTTTTTCATAATCTGACCAATCGACATTCGTACCATTGTCATATATTAAGGTTTATTCGATTTTTTTACAGATGTTGGATTAAGTTGCATCACTCAAGGAATGGAGAAGGAGAATATTAATCTGAACTCATCCATAAGAACTCCTTTTTTTATTCTTACCCCTCAATTGAGAACTCCACTAAGAGACGTTTCAAATGGTACGTTTTAACACCTAAATACTCTGAAAATTGCCATTGCCATGTGATATAACATGTTATTTTGAATGTAATAACATACTGCCTATGTATATGTAAGTAGTTGTATATGTATAGGAGAATAAACCATGACATCAACTTAATACGGAAGAGAAAATGGGATAGTAGTCCTACCTTTATGGCATAAATAAACCATGACAAGAACTTAAGACTGTATTGATTCATGGACATGTACACTAATACACTTAACCGATTAAGCTTGAATAAGGATATAATCATAGTACATATGTGATAAATGCATGACTTATGAGCTCTACAAATTTAAGGTTGACATTGATAAGCTTAAGACTGTATTGATTCATAATCCGTATTGAAATTTTGATAAATGCATGACTCTATTGATTTTAAGACAAGGCAATTGATTTATAATCCGTATATAACTTTTTAACAAGTATGATATGCTTTTCCTCTCTTGCATAAAATTATCCAGCCCTATGAATCAATAGAATTTATTTGCGTTTTATATATAGCCAATCATGCCATTAAGAATTTTAAAATCACATGATAAGATAGACGAGTTAAAATGAAGTACTAATACAGCATCCTTATTTATTTTACTTTATTGTAAATAGTAACAGATGTTGGACGAAATTGCACTATTCAACAGAGGAACAAGGAGAATAACCACCCACAGTCCGGATTAAGAACACCTTCCACTGTTCTTAACAGTCAAATTAGAACACCACTAAGCGATGTTTCAAATGGTATGTTTTAACACATTAATCTATTCAAACTTGCCCCCTATGCCATATGATTATACATGTATTTTTATATGAAATGCTTAGTACCTATGTGTTTCTGCTATTTACTTAATTCATTAATGCCATGGCCTCTTAACTTGCGTATAATAGTAAATAGATACGCAATGAGTATAAGTTACCAATATGTTAAAATCAAAGACTTTTGTGATGCAATGACTAACTAATTACTTACTTATATGTAAAATAAATTCAGGTAGAAGATGCATGGACAATTCCTAAGGAAGAAACAATGAGAACTCTAATACAAACAGTGCAATAAGAACACCTTCGAGTGCTGTTATCCACACATTGAGGACTCCTTCCAGTGAAGCCGGGAATGGTATTTGAAAAATAACTATTCTATTCAAAGCTTTCTCAGTTTCGAATTTATCCAAACTAATTATAACATATGGACAGATGAAAGTCCCCAACCAAGCAAACCAACAAGGCGAAAGAGTATTACAAGGAGAATAAGGAGATTATTGGGAGAAATTGTTGTGCAGGAATCAAATGGTGATGTGTTTTACAAATTTTTCCACATCTATCAATGTTAGACATTCATTCATGTGCTTCATATTATGTGTTATTCACATATAAATGTGTTTCTTTCAAACAGAATCTCCAGTTACAACTATTGACAAAGACACAAATGCTGAAGTTTCACAATTTGAGGGTCATCCTACCAAAAGACGTCTTACAACAAACAGAACAACAATTGAGTCTGTTCGTAGAAACCTTAACACAGCTAATCAACTCTCGACATCAAGTTCTCAAACATGTAAGGATATTATCGGTTGTTTAATATAGTATATGTATTTTAATCATGTAAGGTTAATAGTGAAGATTGTCAATTTAGCACTTAATGAAGGCCGGCATGGAACAAGCACACTAACACAAGGGACAATGTTTTTACATGGTAATTCGACTCATGCTTATATAGTATATATGGTTTAATTTCTGCCATATCTTTACAAATAAATATTTAAAATTGCTAACCGAATTTCAGGTGCAAAATTAGCTAGGCAGAAAAGAATGGAGATATTAAGATCTAAAAGATACAACCGTGCAATGAGTAAGTTCACATCATCCCTAATTCGTAAATTAGAACATCATTATTTTCACATTATTAGTTGATTCATATACGATTAATCTTTCAGTGAACACACATAATTCTTTATTGGGTCATCATGAGAAGGCACAACGAATAAACACTAAGAGATCAAGGACATTACTCTGCGAAAGCAACAATGGTTCACGAAAGAGAAGATTACACAATACAACCGAACACGAAGGTAAGCGACTGATTTCATTAGATGTTCATAGATTTATATTCTCTCAATAATCTTTTTATACATCAAACAGACGAAGGTAGCGAGGAAGACGAAGATGAAGAAGGACACGATGATTCTTCACCTTTTTGTACAGATTTTTTTGATGTAGGGGAGCCGAATTATGAATGTCAACATTGTGGAGCTATATTTTGGTTCGCGGAAAGAGTCAAACGTAACAAAAATCCAATGACTCCATCCTTTTCATTATGTTGTATGCATGGAAAGGTGCAACTACCACTACTTGACGAGCCACCTGTACTAATACAAGATCTATTGGAAAGACGCCACCTTCATAGCAAGCATTTCATTGAGAATATAAGGTCCTACAACATGATGTGGAATTTTACTTCAATGGGAGGAGACATAGACAATAGCATCAATCAGGGCCGTGGACCTTATTGCTTCAAATTAGGTGGTCAGAATCAACATAAGATAGGAAGCCTCTTACCCATTGATGGACAAACTCCAAAGTTCTCACAGCTTTACATTTACGATACCGAAGATGAAATTAACAATAGGAAGAAAGCTGTCAGGTGATCTTTTTTTTGTTTTGTTTAATAGAGGCTCATATGCTACTTTTTGTAATCCTATGTAATTTTTTTATTTACTGACTAATTGTTTTACCAGCTTCAAAGACCCGAATAAATTCAAAGATTCCTTAATTGAAGAACTTCAAAGTATGGTAGATATTCATAACCTTCTAGCGCAGAAATTCAGGATGGCAAAGGACAAGTTGATACAACCTAATTCTATGGGTGATGTAAGGTTACGTCTTATATCCGAGAGGAAAACAGATGGACGAGAGTACAATCTCCCTACGGCTGATGAAGTCGCTGCCTTAATCGTAGGAAATATGGACGAGAACTATGAAAATAGGGATATTATTTTGGAGACAAAAAGCGGCCGTTTGCAACGTATTTCGGAGTTGCATCCCTCTTATCTTGCATTACAATATCCTTTGATATTTCCTTACGGTGAAGACGGCTACAGGTTGGGGATTGAGCATAGTGCTACTTCTATTGTTCCGTCTACGAGTACATGTAAGAGGAGAAACCAAACAACATTACGTGAAAGGTTTTCGTTTAGAATTCAAGAAAGGAAAGCCGAGAAGTCATTGCTATTGAAATTCAGAAGACTATTTCAACAGTTTGTCGTTGACGGTTGCACAATGATTGAAGCGCAGAGGCTGAACTTTATTCGATTCAACCAGCCGCTACTCCGATCCGAAAATTACCAAAACATAAATGAAGCTGTTCTTCGAGGTGACACAGATGTTACTTCCATGGGGAAAAGGATTATCCTACCCTCCACCTATCATGGCAGTAAGAGGTTTAAAATTGAGAACTATCATGACACTCTGGGTATATGTAGGGTCTATCTGTATCCCGAGCTCTTCATCACTTTTACATGCAATCGAAAATGGCCTGAGATCATAAGATTTTGTGAAAAAAGAGGTCTGAACCCAGAGGACAGGCCAGATGTCATATGCCGTGTTTTCAAGATGAAGCTTGATAGGTTGATAAAGGATTTGAGGGGTGGCAAGGTATTCGGTAAACCCACAGCAGGTAATTTATTCCATTGAACTATAATGCAGAATAGTTATTATAAACATATTTTTCCACATATCAAAATTAAGTCACTAATGTATTGATTTACTTTGCAGTGGTCTACACTATCGAGTTCCAAAAGCGTGGCTTACCACATGCACACATCCTTCTGTGGTTAAAACGTAGCAACAGGGCATTTAACGCTGAACAAATTGATAAGATCATATCTGCTGAGATTCCCGACAAAGAAAAGAACCCAAGACTGTATGATATAGTAAAAGACTGCATGATCCATGGCCCTTGCGGGAATGCAGATCCAAAATCTCCCTGCATGGTAGGTAATACTTGCTCTAAGAAATTTCCGAAGAGTTTTCAAGAAACAAGTAGCGTTGATCATGATGGATTTCCTATTTACCGAAGGAGAGATAATGGTGCAACAGGTATGTAGTGCCTTACAACCCAGATCTTTCCATGAAATATGGTGCTCATATAAACGTTGAGTGGTGCAACCAAGGGAGGGCGATCAAGTATCTTTTCAAATATATCAACAAGGGCTTTGATCGAGTTCTCGCAAAGATTACACATCAAGATCCAACTACTATTGACGAGATCGAGCGTTACTACAATTGCCGTTACATCTCGGCATGCGAAGCAATGTGGTTGATTTTTGGATATCCTATCAACTATAGGTGGCCACCAGTTGAAAGACTTAATTTTCATCTTCCCGGACAACAAAATATGGTGTTCAGAGATGGCGAGGACCCTAATACTTTGTTGTCTAGACCTAATGTTGAAATAACAAAGTTCACAGCTTGGATGGAGGCTAACAAAATTTACCCAGAAGCTAGGACCCTAAGATACTTCGAATTTCCAGAGAAGTTTACATGGAGAGCAAAGGAAAAAGAGTGGAAGCCCCGAGAAAAAGGAAAAGCTGTTGGAAGGATGTACCATGTCTCACCAGGCTCTGAAGAACGATATTATCTTAGGACCTTATTAAATTACGTCCGAGGTGCCACATGCTATGAAGACATAAGGACTGTGGACGGTGTGATATATCCTACATTCAAGGATGCTTGCTACGCAATGGGGTTACTTGACGACGATAGGGAATTCATAGATGGAATCAATGAAGCACATGAATGGGCTTCCGGACAGTATTTGAGAAATCTCTTTGCCATGTTACTATTATCTGGTACCTTGACAAGGCCTGAATATGTATGGGAAAAAACATGGCATCTTTTGACTGACGACATTGAATACCAAAAGCGTAGGATACTAAATATCGACGGTAATGCGCAATTTACTCATAAAGGCTTATTTTTTTTTTTTTTTTTGAACATTTCATTTAATGAACTGATTACTTGAAATCTTTATTAATTTAACATGTTTTCGTTTTGTACTCTCTAACCAGATTTGCACCTCAGCGATGAACAACTCAAGCAATACGGCTTAGAAGAGATCGAAAAATCTCTTCAAAGTAACGGCAGTACGCTACGCAAGTTTCCAGATATGCCTTACCCAGATGAAATGGTCACCTCAGAAGGGCTCAATAAACTAATTGCAGAAGAGCTGAACTATGATGTGAAGACACTAGAAGAGGAACACCGACAATTACTTTCATCTATGACGGCTGAGCAAAAGAAGGTCTATGATGAAATTATGAGGGCAGTGTCTTCGGGAGATGGAGGCGTATTCTTCGTTTATGGATATGGAGGAACCGGAAAGACATTTCTATGGAGAACGTTATGTGCTGGTATAAGGAGCAAAGGTGAAATTGTCCTTCCAGTGGCGTCAAGTGGCATAGCTTCGCTACTACTTCCTAAGGGTAGAACCGCTCACTCGAGATTCGGAATTCCTATAGACGTGGACGAGACCTCCTTATGCAGGGACCTTATGCAGGGAACAGAGTTAGCTGGTCTTATGAAGAAGACAAAGCTTATAATTTGGGACGAGGCACCTATGATGCACAGATTTTGCTTTGAAGCTCTTGATCGAAGCTTGAAAGACGCGTTGAGAGATACCTACGGGAGCGTTTCAGATAAACCTTTTTCTGGTAAGATTGTTGTATTTGGTGGCGGTTTCCGACAAATATTACCGGTAGTGCCTAAAGGAAGCAGGCAAGACGTTGTTGGGGCTACAATAAACTCCTCACCATTATGGAGTTCGTGTAGGGTTCTAAAGCTCACCAAAAATATGCGACTACGGGCTGGGAATTCTGAACGAGACATAGAGGACGTTAGGCGTTTTTCTGAGTGGATCCTAAAAGTTGGAGATGGCATCCTCGGTGGACCAAATGACGGTGAAGCAAGCATTGATATTTCAGAGGATAACTTAATCACAAATGTCGGAGATCCTATAGCTTCTATCGTAGAGAGCACATATCCAAATTTCACCATGCATTTGTGGGAAGCACAGTTTTTTCAAGAGAGGGCTATACTCGCTCCAACGCATGACATCGTGGAAGCCGTGAATGACTACATGTTGTCAAAGCTATCTGGTGATGAGAGGGTATATCTTAGCTCAGACAGCATCAGTTTAGAAGATAAAGATCCAGAGATTCACGAAGATTTGTACTCGAGTGAATACCTCAATACTATTAAATGTTCAGGTCTCCCAAACCACAAGATTGTATTGAGGGTCGGAGCTCCAGTGATGCTTCTCCGCAACATCGATCAAGCCTCGGGATTATGTAATGGTACGAGGTTAGTGATAAATCAACTTGGCACTCACGTGGTAGATGCGACGGTTATTTCAGGGAGCAACATAGGTCACAGGGTTTTTATACCTAGAATGAAACTATCTCCTTCCGATTCAACAAAATTCCCTATCAAGTTCCAAAGGAGGCAATTCCCATTGGTCGTGTGCTTTGCAATGACGATCAATAAGAGTCAAGGTCAATCACTCTCCTACGTTGGATTGTATCTACCTAGGCCGGTTTTCAGCCATGGCCAGCTGTATGTGGCCGTTTCTAGGGTCACAACAAAAAAAGGGTTGAAGATCCTAATCAGTGACGAAGCCGGCAACACATACGATAGTACAACTAACGTGGTCTACAAGGAAGTCTTTCAAAGTTTATGATTATTTCTGATTTTTATTTACTTAAATTGAAGGGAACTTCATATGACTTAATTATTTCGTTTTTTACTTTGATATTTCTACATTTACCCAAGGCTTATATACACTACAAAGCTTAGTGTCTAAGTGTAAATTATATTTGATTATAAATTTGATATTTCTACATTTACCCATAGCTTATATGACATTTTCGTGTGAAGGTATATACTTACTCATATAAGGCCTATATACGCTACAAAGCTTAGTGTCCAGATATAGTCCTAATTTAGTCT
Source organism: Spergularia marina (assembly GCA_963680865.1). Taxonomy (NCBI): domain Eukaryota; kingdom Viridiplantae; phylum Streptophyta; class Magnoliopsida; order Caryophyllales; family Caryophyllaceae; genus Spergularia; species Spergularia marina. The sequence continues at coordinate 18,180,011 of OY804548.1, read as the reverse complement.
AACACACATATCACTTCGGCTTTTTACATATATTAATTTTTTATATCACAATGTGAAGTAAGCAGATTTGTATTAACACTTAAAGTAGTCATTGGAAATCAGTAAATCACAAGTTCTACAACATGTGTTGCCTATAAAAGATTGGAATTAATCAAATCTGATACCAACGTAGAAACCATCTAATAGCCTTACCCATCTAAAAAAAGAAAGAAAAAAGAGCAGGTGAACAACATGAACAATCTGGTGACGACATGAAAAATGGTGCAATGTAAGGGCAATAGTACCTATGATAATGTACGAGACCATCATATAATAATCCCTGCGCTATTTACCATGTGTATCCGAACTGTTCAACAAAAACATAAACTCTGTTATAATCCCTTACGCTATACCCCTTACCCAAATTCAGAGAGTAGTTGAGGTAAAAGTGATTTTATAAATAATATCAAAACTTACGAATTGTAATTGAATTTCACATAAAATTGCCATGGCTAAAATCTCTCGAAGTCAAAGGCCCAATCTATAAAAATTAGTGCAACCAACATAGAGGTTATCAATACCCAATTGAACGATTATTAATTAATTTAGTAATTGAAGAACAAATTGAAGATGAACTATTGATTGATGAACTTTACAAATAATATCACTAACCTTAGATTACGACCCCAAAGGCAGCGAGATCTTGAACATTTAAATCAATGATGCCCTCAATAGCAAGTTGATGAGGTGTGTGAATTTTGATCGATTGATTAAGAGTTGTGTGCAGTGGAATTTGGGTTCGATTGAGAAGAAGTTGTATGAGGTGGAATTTGAAGAGTCGAAGGAAAGGAATAGCTCAGGAAAGAGGAAAGTGCAAATCTTTCCTATTTTTTTAGTTTGAAGGGAAAAGACATTATTTCCCTTATTGTCGTTAGTTGGGTAAAAAAAGTAGGATTAAGTTTGTTAGTGATATTATTATTATTATTATTATTCTTTTTGGGTGAAGGAAGGAAGAATTTGTTGTTTACTACATCTATTAATTAGCAATTCCGAATTCCAATTTGTGTCATATTCAAATATAAATATAGAATTAACTCTTTTGTGAGGTTCAGCGCTAATCAATACGGTTCGTTAATCTGATGCGTATCGTCTTTTTCAGTGTGTCAAAAACTCAAGTTATTCATTTAACGAACTAGCAACTTTGATGTAAATTGGACGTACTAACATCCTATCCTATACCACATTATCTGGTGTCTGTACAAATGCCAGTAAACTAAAATCAACTCAAATAACATAGAGGTAAAACGTCCCGTGCAATTTTGCACGGGCCAAAGAACTAGTTTGGTATTTAAAAAACACCAAGGTTGAAAAACTTATTTTTAAAACACACTTTAAGCTATTAGGGTATTTATTAAACACCAAAACAAATAAAAACATTAAAAAATAAAATGAAATTATGTTCTTACTTACTTAAATTAAGAAATACTAGGCTCGTTTCACAATAAATAAAGATATGGAGTAAATCCAGTTCATTGATCTTAAAAAAAAAAAAAAAGATCGTCAAAAAAAAAAAAAATTACGAACATGATCGAACGGTACCGCAAAGTTCAAAATGTAGCATAAAAACTTGTTTAGACTTCCCATAATCCTAGGTTCTAATTGTGAAGTTTTTTGGATATGACTTAACCTTGCGTCATGCCTTCGTAGAGAAAATCGATGATGGAGAATTGGAGGAGAAGAAGATGAGTATTTTTTTTAAAGCAGAAAAATAATTTAAGAGGTAAAATAAAAAGTAACATTTTATTTATTTATTTTGGTGTTTAATAAAAGGCCAAATAGTTTAAAGTGTGTTATAAAAACAAAGTTTTTAACTTTGGTGTTTCATAAATCTCAAATACGACTTTGGTGTTTTTTTAGATCTCACCCTTCTCACTTTGGTGGTTTAAAAAAACTTCTTTGACCAAAAAGACATAGTAAGGTGAAGCTAAAACCTATCCCGGAACCACATCAGCTCCCTCACATTTATACCACCTTGGATCTAATACGACCTCTTCATAAACTAGTTTACATATCATATCAAGTCTCATTACACATAATTCAATACTACAGTTGTTCCTCGATTTCCAGATGTTGTAGTATAAACTATATATTATATATGGAGCCAATAACTTGCTTTCTGAATTTCGAGCCCATTCTCTTTTGCCAAGCATTAGTTGTTGTACTCACATTTAAAGAACATATGCTAACGACAAGGCCGTGTGGGAGATTGTGGGGGTCTTGGGGGCGATTTTTTTTATTAAAACGGGGCCCCTATCATAAAATGGAAACATATGTATATTATATATCGTAAGTATTTTTTTATACTTTAGATGAAATTGCGAGTCAAAAACTACAAAAAGCAAAAAAATTGCAAGTAAAACGCATAATATGTATGCTGGGGATCGAACTCAAGCCCTCAACAACATTTCCATTGTCTAAACCACTGTGACAAGGATAAGTTACATGTTTTCACAGAGAGCTTTATAATACTTATTTGTAGTTGGTGTCCAGGGGGCCCTGGGCGACGGCCTAGCTTGCCCAGGCCCAAACACTCCTCTGGCTTATGGCCTGGTCTTCCTTTGCATAACAAACACTCATGATCATTGCAAATACCATACTGTAAGATTGTAATAATACTCTAATAATCGACTTGTCTATTATTGAAAGTATTATGGGATTTTATAGTACATAAGATGAGAAAGTTCACCACCTTTGACGTAACGGCTAGTACAGGTACATAATAATGACATACTCCATAATAAATTGCATTCACCATTATAGTGTATATTCATCCTCTATCACATACTTTTTCAGCTTAACCCTCACCTGCAGTTTTTCCCATGTTACAATTTTTTATTAGCCCTAGCAAGCTAACTAGTTCCAAGATGTAGCACATATTAAACGATTTTTTTTTTCCGAAGTAGGGCTCAAAAAATAAATATTAAACAAAATGGGTTGAATAAAAACTTAATCAACCTTATGGGGTGCATGTCACCCCCTTTCAGGTTCAACCGCCAAGAACCCTGGCTGTTTTAAAGGGATCAAACGGTGGCCATAAGGCCCTAGCGGAAGGCTTTCACCCCCTAAAACCGCCACGCCCCTTAGCATTTTCACTTCGACAAAATCGCTGAGGAGTATGGCGGTTTCTAAGCGAAATCAGATGCATTTTAAAGGGAGAAAATTTTCTCAAGTGTAAAACCACTATGGTCATTAGCGATTTCACTTCAAGTGAAACTGCTGAGGTCCTTGGCGGTTTTAGTTTTTTTTTTTTTTTTTTAATTTGTATCGTTATATTATATTTTGGGCGTCAGCGATTTCACTTCAAGGCGTTTTTAATTTAGTATAAAACGTTTTCCACCAAGGCCTTATGGCCATTGTTTGATACTGATGTGGCGTAAATGTAGTGTGTTAATCCGCACGATTTAGGCGCCTTAGGGTTTATTTGGGCATGTTTTTAGCGTGATTCGTAGACCACACCACTCAGAGTAGTTTTTGAGATTATACGTGGGTTTTACGAGGGTTCCATTGCTCAAAACTCTTTGGTGAGCAGTGGACGGGATTAGAGGACCGAGCTTTGATTCGGATCGTGATTCGAGGAGAAGTAGCTCGGTTGCGCGTAGGGATTCACACTAGCTCAAGAGAAGAAGCAAAGAGAAGAGGAATTCAATTTCCTCGACTCGAGGGAGTGTGTCCTCGAGTCGAGGATTTCCTCGCTCGACTTGAGGAGGGTGTCCTGGAGTCGAGGATTCCGTCGCTCGACTCGAGGATTTCTATCCTCGAGTCGAGGAAGCCAGCTTCCGGGAAGCTTCCTATGGGCTTTTGACGGTTTCTTTTTGGGCAAGATATCTAATTCGTCCCTTAGTGCTTTGTAGTTAGATTAAATAATGGGGCATGAACCCCTCAATGAGATCAATCATTTTTCATTATATTTTTCATCTTGTTCTTAGTTTTAGAGAGAGAAACTTAAGGAGAGATTAGTGAGAATTAGTATTTTCATTATGATTTCCATCTAATATTGTTGTAATAATTAGTATGGGAGGCTATTCCCCTTCCTAGACTCTTGGTGTAATCAAATCTTTCATCCTATGTATTAGTATGTATTTTTCTCTCTAATTTGCCTTTAATTTCATTATAATTAATTTCTTGTTCTTCAATTGCTTGATTTGCCTTTATTTTCTCTAATTGGTTGATTGGATTGAATTGGGTATTTCTTATGCTTGGTTGATAATTGGTGGTCATTGATTATTAACCCTAAAGGAAGCGACTTTCACATGATTAGTGTCGCGGTTGCGGCTAATTAGTGATTGGGGAATTAATTAGGCGACTAATAGATTAGATTTGATTAGTGTCGCGGTTGCGGCTAATTAGATACTAATTTGGGTTGTTCTTAATCCTTTATTAATCCTTGCTCTTCATGCCTTTGGTTGTGATTTGTTTGAGTGGTCACTAGACAGATTAGGAATAAAAGGAGGGGAATTTGATAGCGGTTGCTCAACTTCCCCATAAAAGAGAATAAATTGGTTAAAACCGGGATTATTAATGAATTGGTAATATTAGAGAGAGGTAAAACTTACTATATTAGGGTGTTAGAAGAGATTATCACCGAGAGTCACTTTAATCAAATTGAAATTTCGTTTATTTCGCTTTTATTCAAAACTCAAACCAAACCCCCCCTTTTTAATTGATTTATTTAATTTGCTTTGCTTTTTCCTCACTTTAATTGCATGTTAGACTTCCCCTCTTCCTCGTGGATACGATACCCACTTACCCTTGCTAGTTAGCTTGATTTAGTGGTAATTTGACTAGAAATAACGACTTTCTAGCTGTCAAATTTGGCGCCGCTGCCGGGAAAAAGACGTGTTTAGTCTTTTTGCTATTTTTGTGTGGTTTTTGTACATATTTGTTGTGTTCTTTTCTTTTTGTTATTTTTGTTATTTTCTTTTGCTTCTACGTGTGGTTGAGGCTCGTTCTTACTTGTTTCTTTCGGTGTTTGGGCCACTAGCCTATGGTCCAAACCCGTACTACTAATCCCGATTTAAGTGGTTTTGAATTAGATTTGGAACTTGAAAGAACTCTTTGGCTACGAAAAAGGATTCCACTGGAGTAAGAGGAACATTTGTTTGAAGACGAGGGGAACATTTTTGCCGAGTTTGGGTTGTTTAGAGAAGAAGGATCGTGGACCTCCGCCTCTTCCGAGTTTCTAGAATCTCCGCCAAAAGCCATGAGTATAAGGGAGTTGACGGCTCCGGATCTAACTCAACAACTGTCTTGTATAGTCTTCCCCGAGGATGAGGCTACGGCTAGAATTGAGATCAAGGGTGCTCTATTACACCATCTACCCACCTTCTACGGACTTAGCATCGAGGATGCTAACAAACATATCATGGGGTGCATTTGGTGTGTGGCAACATGAAGCCAGCCGGGGTTGATTTGTATACATTCTTCCTCAAGGTATTCCCATTTTCCTTGAAGGATCGAGCATTGAATTGGCTTTATACACTCCCTCACAATAACATCACATCTTGTGTAACAACCCTTAATTTTCGTTATCTTTAAATACAAAAAAAATAAAATAAAATAAAGGATTGTTATGCCGCCATTGACTACCAAGTCAACGACAAGGCTAATTTAAAACAGAATTCATAACAAAGTAATCCAAAAGAATAAATGACAGCGGAAGACTTCTAGCTTAGTCTACAAATCGGAAATCAAACAAAAAAGATAAACTACAAATCTTTCCCAGCGTAAATGATTGATGACTCGTAACAAATGCCCAGCATGCAATGACGCTTCAACCATACAACTCATGTCAATTTACAACCTGCCAACTGCGTCATCAAAGGATGACACAGGCCCCAAAATAGGGTAGGGACACAACCCAAAACAAAGAACGTCAGCACAAGCTGAGTAAGAAGTTTAAGCAATAGAAGTAAAAAATGCCAAGGTAAAATTAAGATACGCGCCTTAATGGCGCGTACCTGTCAATCAAAGAAACGAACCACGCAAGGGAACAAAGAAATGACCCAAAGGCGCCGAGCACGAGTCGTGCTCGACTGGGCACGAGTTGTGCCTAGGACAGTAGCCGAAATTCACGACCGACAGGTCACAATTTCGCTAGGTTCATTATTTTGCTTTCGAGCATTCTTTTCGTAGTAAGCGTATAGGGCCTTCGTCAGGTCCCTAGTATGGACAAGGGTCCTACCCCAAGCCATCCCACTTCTAGAGTTACAGTAAACTACCCTAAAGACTCAAGTGTGCACACCTCTCGCTAGATGGCCGGTAGGATAAAACCACTCCTAGGAGGAAGTCAATTAGGAGGTTGGTAGCTGCTCTCCAACCTAGAATATGTACCTTGATCAGAGGTTGTAGACGAAACATGTCCATAGGACATGGTGACGGCGTAATGTCCGTCACTCTAGATGGGGTCACAATAATTATTTCATTCCTTTTATCTTTCAGGTACTTTATTTCCGTGCATGCGCTCTTTCAATTTATTAACGACCATAGCCGGAAAGAATAGACAACAAACTCAATGAACATGAGCAACATAGACATGAAGAAAAATATGAATCATAAACGATTGAATATGAGACGATAATGGTTAGAAAACCAATGAGTCGACAAGAAATGATTAGTGAAAGCTCAAGATAATGATACATTAAAATTATGCTTAAACTTTGGATGATCAACGTTCTTACCTTGAACGCTAATCCATTTCTCCTTTTTACTCTAACATCATCTTTGCCATAATAAATCATAACCAATTCCTTAAGCCATGAATCATAATCTTTTACTCCATCAAGCCTAATTACAAACTACACAAACACAAACGACACCAATTGAGTAAGAACCCAAATCAAGGCAGTAGAAAAGAAATAGGCATAACTGGCGATTAAGAAATTGGTTGATTACCAAATTTGATTATGTCATAAAAGATTAAGTCAGCAACGTTTCCTCCAAATTTCTTCCATAAACCCCAAGCGGATCAACGGGAATCAATCTCTTACTGAACCATACACATGAATTAGGGTTTACCCACGAATTATAATATAACTTTTGATACTCAAATCGAAGTCTTAAATTTTTTGGATATGTTGTCAAAAATATAGTTAGCAAAATCTCCATAAAATATCATCCAAAAATACTTTAGAAGTCAACAGCAATCATCAAAATACCGAGGGGCGGAACAGTTCTCGGGTAGATAGACATAGCTCCACTAAAACACCTCTACAGGGAGCATCCGGTGGAATCTTGGCATGATCTACATGTCTCTGGATTTGTATTGAAAGCACGGTTCTAATGCCACAAACCAGACCCTAATCAAATATCGTATATGAGAGTTGTGTGTGTTTTAAGTTGACGTAGCTGTGATGGGAACTTATGCGGGTGGAAAATACGAGGAGAGGCAAGGGAGATGAGGAGGCCGAAAAGATTGAGGGGAATGAAAGGAAGGGTTTTCTTCCTTTACATAAAATAGTGAGAGGGTAGACTCGGGTTTGGGCTTAACTACTTGGGTGATCCACAAACCCGATCCAAATCTAGATAAGTAATAATCGAATACTCTTAAAATGACTGTGTAACTAGAAATCCCATAATAATTCACTGAATTCCAATAAAACTTTAACTAAGTCATCGAATATATATAATAAAACGTAACACCCTTAATTATTTAATTTCCTAAAAGTTATGGGGTGTTACATCTTGGGAGTTGTTAAAAAAGGCATTCATCCACAAATACTTCCCCAACACCAAGGCCTCCGCTTTGAAAAAGGAAATATCGACGGTTGAGCAAAGGGGAGAGTCATTGGCATTATATTGGGATCGGTTTTGTGAGTTGATTGCTAGTTGCCCTTACCACGGCTACAAAAGAGCAAGACTTGATATTGTTCTTCTACCACGGGCTCGATGATCAAGACTATAGGCACGTGGTAGCTTCTAGCAATGGGGGCTTGGATAAAATGACCCCGGTCGAGGCTTGGAATTTGCTTGAGGAGCTAGCAACAAACTCACGGGACCGAGAATCCAAGAGGTGTGTGAGGAGGGTGAATATGGTGGAGACTCCCTCCAATGATTCCCAAGTGGGAGAGTTGACAAAGATGGTCAAAGAACTCTTACGAAATCAAGGTAGAAACTCACCCCCAAGGGAATTTGAGGAACTTGATGCGATTAATGGCTTCCAAAGCAATCAAAGAAGGTTTGACGGTTTCCAAGATGGGAATAGAGGCTACCATCAAGGTAGTCAAAGCAATCGATATGATGGAAACCGATTTCAAGATCAAGGGAATTACAATCAAGGAGGCCGTGGTAACTTCAATCAAGGCCAAGGGGTTGGACACAATTTTCAAAATGGCCATTTCCAAGCTAGACCACCTCTCTCCGGCCAACAATCCCAAGGTGGTTCCACATCTTCGATATCCGCCGAGGACATGATCAAGGCTTTGACACAAAATGTCATGACAATGCAATACTCAATGGTGAGTCATCAACAAGAAACAAAGGCGAGCATTCTAAATCTTGAGGGTCAAATGAGCAAGTTAGCTACCGTGGTCAATCGACTCGAGTCTACGGGCTCCAACAAATTTCCATCCCAAACCGAGCCAAATCCTACCAAAAATGTGAGTTTCATTGGTTTACGAAGTGGTAGGAAACCTCACATCGAGTTTGAGGATGGAAATCGAAATAATGGTTGAAGAAGAGTTTGGGCGACGGGAAGACCATAGAGAAAATTTAGAGCAAGATTGGGCTGACGAAGACCATCCTCGACTCGAGAAGGGAGTTCCTCGAGTCGAGGAAATTGCTCCTCGAGTCAAGGAGGAACAACCTCGAGTCGAGGATTTGAGTATTGAAAACAACAACACTGATTTTTCCCCTCGACTCGAGATAGATGTACCTCGAGTCGAGGATGGTGATCCTCGAGTCGAGGATGGTGATCCTCGAGTCGAGGAGAACCCACCCCGAGTCGAGGAATCGGCCCCAAAAAACAATAACACTGATCATCTCCCTTGACTCGAGAAGGATTGTGCTTGAATCAAGGATTGTTCTTCTCGACTCGAGGAGAGAGTCCCTCGAGTCGAGGATGCCTCTTTTGGGGCTGGTTTGTTGAGCTCTTCTTCTATAGTACAAGACGGGATAATGAGGTCTATGTTCCGTTTCCCGAGGCACTTGAGGATGACCGGAAGTACGCCCTCAACTCCGACATGTACGCTCTCTTCCAAGATTGTAAGGTAAGCATTCCATTTCTCAATTTTGTTAAGAGTTTTCCTAAGGTAGCAAAATTTTTAAAGACGTAGTCACGCCTAGACGAGCACCTAAGAAAAAAAGGGAAACAAAAAGTCAAAATGAGCGAGCATGTTTCGGCGGTATTCCAACGTCGATTACCAATGAAATATGGTAATCCCGGTATGTTTACCGTTCCGGCAACCATAGGTAACAATAATTTTCCTAAGTCCATGCTGGATCTAGGTGCATCTATTAATGTTTTGCCACTCTTATGCTATAATTCGATGAAACTCAAACCAATGCATGAAACCAATATTGTGATAGAACTAGCGGATCGTTCTAAGGTTTATCCCGAAGGAATTGTAAGGGACGTTCCTGTTAGGATAGATAATCTTGTGTTTCCCGCGGATTTCTATGTCCTTGATACAAATCATAGTGAGCACGAACCCCCTCTCCTTCTTGGACGACCCTTCATGAAAACCGTAAGAATGAACATTGATATGCACACTGGTATTCTTGCACTAGAAGCTAATGGTTGTCGAATAGAGCGGCATGTTTATGATTCAAAGCATGATGTTGATAATGATCATTCGGTTCACTCTATTGATGCATGTATTGCGAAATCCCCAAGGCATGATCCCCCCGACCCCAAAATGGAAAATGTGAAATGCATGTCCTTGAATTGCATGAGAAATGTGAAATCTAATGTGAAAAGAATGCATGCTTTGCTAACCAAGTCACCCATAGTATGTGGGACATCTTTAGCAACAGTTTTACAGATTTCGAAAGCTAAGAAGACCATTCCTCATACTCGAAACAAGAAAAGGAGAAATGCCACCAAAGTCGGGGTCAAGAATGCCCTGAGGTGGAGGGTGAAAGGAGAAGGGGTGAAGTGCGATTTGCATGACTTGAGGTTTGGATTTGGTTGATGGAGAATGGTATGCCATGAGTCTAGCCAACGACGTTAAACAAAGGCGCTACCTGGGAGGCAACCTAAGTGTATTAGTTTGTCTTGTTTGTTTTGGTGTGTTTTTAGCTTGTGACACTGGCCATACGACGAAGAAGCCAAGGTATGATGTCACTATCCCTTATACCTTCTTCATCTCTCATCTCTAGCCAAGTCACTCCATCACCCCTTTTGTCCCATGTTTTACACCATCTCTCTCTTCATATTGACCTCTTCTGTTTGTTCCACATGTTATTTGTCCATAAACCGTTGAAATTTTGGCCCTAAACTCACACAATAATCACAAAATGGCCTATTTTGTTTTGGTTTTTGAACATCTATTGTAGTGGGGTCATTATGCTCCGACAAACACAAGAGGGAGATGAGAGTTTTGTAAGGTGATAGGAGGCGACTTATTTTGAGGAAGCCGGGGTTGTGAGGTGAGAGAGTGGCTCTTTTACCGGTCTTTTGACCATGAGCCACTTGCTTTTACGATAATGGAGGGAAATAGAGCTCACACGAGGTATGTTTCTTTTTCTTTAACTTTCCTCTCTCTCTCTCTCTGTCACAATTCAAACCACTACTCCCCACCCGTTTCACTAGCTTATTTCTATACCATCTCTCTTTGTGCCCTGCTACGTTTGCTCCCCCACTATTTTGATTGTTCTGACCACCCCATCCCGCCCTTAAACCACTAAAATAACCTTCTTATTGGTTCATCTTGGTTGGGTGTTTTGAATTGTGGCCGTTGTTGGAGGATGTGTTGTGCATATTGTTAATGAGGGAGATGTAGTAGTGAGACGAGGGTGGATTCTTTTTCCAAGAGGGAGAATAGGGGTGTGAGTTAGAGTGGGTGTCTCTTGACCCGAGAGCCCGTGCTTCGATGAGATGAGTCGATTTGATCTCTATTCGTAGTTGTATGGGATAGTGGATGGTTTGATGGTACTCTCCCTACATAGTTCGTTGTTGCCCAATCTTGTGATTATTGTTGGTTTGTCATTGTGGGCAATGACGGGATTTAAGCATGGGGGAGAGGTTTGGCTTGGCATTGTAATTCTATATTGGCATTTTTCACGTAGGTTGTAATATAGGTGTGCTTTTATTTTCCGTTTGAAAAAAAAAATTATGAGGTAATCCATGGCGGGCGACATAAGATGAGGAGTTCGGGGCGTAAAGGGTTAGGATCACTACGGGATTTATAAGAAGGTTCGGTGATAGGAATTGGTGGTCCTAGGTTAAAAATCCTCTTGCATTGTGATGATAGGGGCGCCGGTGGATGGATAAGAGGTGAGTCGTGTTCGATGGTTTCGTTTCGAGCACTGTTTTGAGGGAGTCGTTGAGCCGAGTAGGGGGAACGTGGTTTGTTTTAGTTCCCCTAACTTAAAGTGTGTGAGAAGGGAGGATAAGATGGTTAGAGTTGGGGTGTTGAGCATTTCATCCACTCCAATAACATACAGTTTATGGAGATGGGTTGCCTCGCCTCATTCATCCCGAATGAGAATGGTCGACCGCGGTGGGCGGAGCTCTTTGTTGAGGCGTGCATGGCATGCCAGATGTTTCCCGCGCGGTCTATCGGGTTCGGGGGCATGATCACCCTTATTGCCCGTCGATGTAGGGTAGAGAGGGTAGATGAGGAGGTGGCTTTGGAGGGGCTCGCGACATTGAACATCCAAGCCCTCCGGAAGATCAGGTGGATCACCCCATTTTTGAGATTGAGAGAGTATGCGGGGCGATACCATTGGACGTTGGGGACGGATGCGCAGAACTACTTGTTGGTCCCCAACGCCGATCATTTGAGGATTGATGAGAGTCAGGATGTGGAGGAGCTTTTTATGGAGGGGCAGCGGCTAAATGTCGCTCAGGGGCAGGCCGTGCTTGAGGCAGTTCTGGCCCCTCCACGAGTCCAGGTGGGAGGACCCGGCTTTGCGCCCCAGATGGTGTTCCCTCCTGAGTTCGAGACGTGGAGGTCGGATATTGGTCATCGGCTAGATGGCATGGACCACAGGTTGATGGTCCAGGAGGCCCAGACTGAGCGCATGATGATGTTTCTGGAGGCTAGCCATAACCTCCACGTGAGGGCTCAGACGCCATACTACGAGGCCCCCGACTTCGCGGAGATCGATGAGCGTCTTTGCCTCCTCTCCATTAGTGGGCAGCAGTTCCGCCCACGCGGCGCCCCTCAGTGAGTCATACCTTCCCCCTCTCTTTATGCTTTGTTCCGATGAGTATTCACATGTTTTAAGCATGGGGGAGGGGATATCTTGCTTGTATATATTTTGTTTGCCTAACTGATTTCCTAGTTTGTTTGTTTTATCTTGTTTTGTTTGTTTGGATCACGACATTTGCCAATCTTTTGGAGGAGTCAAGGTATGACAATCTCTATCCCTTACACTTTCTTCTCCTCTCATCTCTAGCTGACTCACTCTATCACCCTGTTTTATCCCATGTTTTGTACCATCTCTCTTCGTATTGACCCCTTCCGTTTGTTCCACATGCTTGTTCATTCATAAATCGTTGACATTTGGCCCTGAACTCACAAAATATTCACAAAATGGCCTTCTACCGGTTTTTGGACAACTTTTGGTATGGGGTCATTATGCTCCAACAAACACACGAGGGAGATGGGAGTTTGTAAGGTGATAAGAGGCGACGTATTTTGAGGAAGACGGGGTTGTGAGGTGAGAGAGTGACTCTTCTACCGGTCTTTTGACCATGAGCCACTTGCTTTGACAATAATTGAGGGAAATGGAGCTCACATGAGGTATGTCTTTCTTTCCCTTTAACTTTTCTCTCTCACACGATTCTAACCACTACTCCCCACCCGTTTCACTAGCTTGTTTATATACCATCTCTGTTTGTGCTCCGCCGCATTTGTTCCCCCCGTTCTTCTTGTTCCACCCACCCCATTTTACCCCTTAAACCAATAAAATAGCCTTGTTTGGTTCATTTTGGTTGGGTTGTTTTTGGATGGTTGGTTGTTATTGGAGGATAACGTGTCATTGATATTGTTAATGAGGGAGATGGAGTAGTGAGACGAGGGATGGATTCATTTTCGACGAAGAATAGGGGAGTGAGGTGGAGTGGGTGTCTCTTGGCCCGAGAGCGCGTTATTTCCTTATTTGATGAGAGGAGATGATTTGTTCTTTGTTCATAATTGTACGGGATAATTAGTGGATGATTTGATGGTACTCCCCCTGCCTAACTCGTTGTTGTCAATCTTTTGGTTGGTGTTGGTTGTCATTGTGGGCAATGACGAGGTTCAAGCATGGGGGAGACGCTTGGCATGATATTGTACTTCGATTTTGGCATTTTTCACCTTGTTTGTAATATAGGTGTGATTTTCTTTTCCGTTTGAAAAAAAAAAAAATGTAGTCCATGGCGGGCGACATAAGATGAGGAGTTCGGGGCGTATTTGGTTAGGATCACTATGGAAGTTATAAGGAGGTTCGGTGATAGGAATTGGTGGTCCTAGGTTAAAATCCCTCAATGTGATGATAAGGGCGCCGGTGGATTGATAAGAGGTGAGTCGTGTTCGATAACTTCATTTCGAGCATGGCTTTGAGGGAGTCGTGAGCCAAGTGGGGGGAAACGTGATTTGTAAGTTCCCCTAACTTAGAGTGTGTGAGAAGGGAGGATAAGATGCTTAGAGTTCGGGTGTCGAGCATTTCATCCACTCCAACTCTAGCTAGCACCGTTTGAGTGTTTTGGTTGGCTTGCGGTTCCTTGTTTTGGAGGAGTTCGATAATTGTAACTCGCCCCGTGCTATAAGGGAGACCTAGGTGTTAAGTGCGGAGAATTGGATAACTCGAGGACGAGTAATTGTCTAAGCATGGGGGAGTTTGATACGGTGTAAAATGTAGTCTGTAATCCGCATGTTTTAGGCAGTTTAGGGGTTATTTGGGCGTGGTTTTATCGTCATTCATAGACCATTTTATTCGGAGTAATTTTGGAGCTTATTTGATGGTTTTACGGGATTTCGGTGCTCAAGACGCTTTGGCGGCCCTTGGATGTAAATAGAAGATCGAGCTATGACTTGGAGCGGGTTTCGAGGAGAAGTTAGCTCGTCTATGAATCGGGATTTACACTAGCTCGAGAGAAGAAGAAAAGAGAAGAGGGGTTCAATTTCCTCGACTCCAGGGAGTGTGTCCCCGAGTCGAGGATTTTCTCGCTCGACTCGAGGAGAGTGTTCCTCGAGTCGAGGATTCCGTCGCTCGACTCGAGGATTTCTCTCCTCAAGTCGAGGAAGCTAGCTTCCGGGAAGTTTCCCATGGGCTTCCGACGGTTTCTTTTTGCCTAAGAAATAATTAATTCGTCTTTTAGTGCAACGTACTTAGACTTAATAAAGGGGCTTGAACCCCTCAATAATACTAATCACTTTTGATTATATTTGGCATCTTGTTCTTATTTTCTAGGGAGAGAAACTCAAGGGGAGATTAGTGAGAATTAGTACTTTCATTATGATTTTCATCTCAAATCTTGTTGTAATAATTAATATGGGAGGCTAATTCCCTTCCTAGACTCTTGGTGTAATCAAATTCTCCATCCTATGTATTAGTAAGTATTTTTCTCTCTAATTTACCTTTAATTTCATTATAATTAATTTCTTGTTCTTTAATTGCTTGATTTACTTTTATTTTATCTTATTGGTTGATTAGATTAAATTGGGTATTTCAAATGCTTGGTTAATTGTTGATGGTCAGTGATTATTAACCCTAAAGGAAGCAACTTTCACATGATTAGTGTCGCGGTTGCGGCTAATTAGTGATTTGGGAATTAATGCCTGTTTGGCCAAGCTTCTCCAACAGTTTCTGGGGACTGGAAACAGAAACTAGGCCAAACAGGGTAAATTAGAGAAAGTGTTTCTACTTCTTGGGGAGCTGAAAACAGCATCTGAACGCCCCAGAAACAGAAGCTCCAAATCAAGGCTTCTCCAAAACAGCTTCTCGGGGAGCACTTGTGAACATGGGATTTCAACAAAAATTCAATTCTTCATCTCTCTCTTCATTATTAGATCTAGAATTGAGTCATTATTATTTTCTCCACACCTATTATCTTCTCCACCCAACAAACAGATTACCCATTTTGTATTTTCAATACTCAAATCTAATGGTTGGTCATGCTCAAACTCTCTGCGTTGCATATAATTCTTGATTTTGTGGGAGAATTTAACTCTATATTTATCATATATATCATCTCCTGGCCTTCTTTTGTGATAACATCTTCACATGCAATTTGCATTCATTTTCTTTTTTTTGTTTGAGGTGAGAAGAGAGATATTCTGAGGAATTTTAATATGAAGTATTTCATAAGAAATGGGCAAATGGCAGATCTAGAGAGTTGGCCAAACAGAGCTTTGTAGATGAGAAGCACTTCTCAAATTGAGTTCCCAAACACCTCATTAACTTCTGTAGAAACGGCTTTTCCAAAAGCACTTTTAGGGAGGAGAAACTCGTTTTGAGAAGCTTGGCCAAACAAGCCCTTAATTAGGCAATTAATAGATTAGATTTTATTAGTGTCGCGGTTGCGGCTAATTAGATACTAATTTGAGTTGTTCTTAATCTTTTATTAGTCCTTGCTCTTAATGCCTTTGGTTCTGATTTGTTTGAGTGGTCACTAGACAAATTAGGACTATAAGGAGGGGAATTTGGTAGCGGTTGTTCAAATTCCCCACAAAAGAGGATTAATTGGTTAAAACCGGGATTATTAATGAATTGGTAATATTAGAGAGAGGTAAAACTTACTATACTAGGGTGTTAGAAGAGATTATCATCGAGAGTCACTTTAATCAACTTGATAGTTCGTTTATTTCGCTTTTACTCAAAACTCAAACCAAACCCCCCCTATTTTTAATTGTTTATTTCTTTTATTTATTTCATTTCCGCATTAGAATTGCATATTAGGCTATCCCTCATCCTTGTAGATACGATACCCACTTACCCTTGCTAGTTTAGTAGGAATAGTGGTAATTTGACTAGGAATAACGACTTTCTAGCCTGTCAGCTATGGATTCAGGCAAATCTGTTGAAACATCAACCTCCACCAGAACTCTTGCAAATGAGATTTTATCCTTCAAAGTAGTTCTTAAGTCAACATATAATGGTTTGCCTACAGCACTAGCTATCTTAATCAGCGCCTTTTGTGACCAGTAATGTGGTTCAAGTTCAGGAAATAAAACCCAGACTGGTACCTTAGAGATAGCTTCCATTTCTGGACTAAACATCGGGGTCCATTGCTTCAGAATGAAGGCATTCTCACCATAGTACCATGAACCTCCCCTGAGGACTTCCTCCATGTCAGAAGCAGAGTCAAACTTATTGAAAAACCTTCCCCGCTTGAAATATTGGATTAGTGGTTCCCTGACAAAGTTCTAGTGTTGTTTTGCATATTCAATTAGGTCTTTCTCAGTCGGTTATGCTCCAATTACGTGCCCAATAAGAGTGTTTGCCCAGAATTTTATTTCCTCCTTTATGTCATCCAGTTCAATTGTAACCTCAATCTCATCCACCGGGATATATTCCTGTTTCGCAAATACTATCCTACCCCCGGGTACCAAAAGGAAGGTACCTCCAGGATTATTTATACCTGGGCTTTTGTATGTGTGGCTGGATTTTCAGTTTCAACTGGGCCTATGTCTAACCTCGGCCCAATACTTCATTTTTAATGGGGATTGCTAAGCGTAACCTAAATAATACTAGCGTAACCTATTTTTTCCAATTTTCTCCCAATTTTACCCTTAATGATTTCCCCTCCCTACAACATCTATCACAATTAATGTTTAACAGTCTTTTCAAGAGAAAAAATTTTAAAAAAAAAAGAAGAAGAAGAAATAAACGTACAACACAGTAAAAAGCTAGCAACCCTAAACACTCATAATATCAAACACTACATCACATTGCAAGTAAAGAAAAGGTTTCAATAATATCATGGAATGTTCGAATTCGATGGAATCGAGCCAAAATAATGATATAATTGAGGTAAGTAATAGATTATTCCGCGTGGTTTTTATTTTATGGAAAATCAAGCAATGCAACACCCTTTTTAATTCCTTGTTTTTTTTTTTTTTTCTTAACATGGTGAGGTATGATGATTTGGAATAATGTGTAGGGTTTTTTGAATTTTGATCAATTATTATGTGTATATAATAGTTGATTAGTTGTTTGCATAATTGTCTGGGGTTCTCTTGGCATTCCAACTGCATCATACACGACAACAATTACATAGGATTACATCAGGGGCGGAGCCGGGAGCTCTATTATAAGATATAAATTAGTTGTAGTACAAATATATCATTTCTCTTGGGTTGGCGTAGCGGTCAGTATGCTTGGCAATGTCTCTGACATGCCACGGATTCGAATCTGCTCCAAGCAAATTTAAATTTTCTTTTTTTTGGCTCATTAAATTAGTAAAAATGCTGCAGCAGCAGGATTCAAATCTGCGTTATAGGCTACAAACCTCAAATGTCATCCATATTATTGCCGCAGCGATTTACTTTGCCAAAATTTGAGATACTATGCAACTATGCAAGTATGCAAATGTACTTATATCACTTTCTTTTCTAAACCTAAACAAACAAATAGCTGTCTCTTGCGTAGCAAAATTTCTATGACAAGTTTTGGCAACAGTCATACACTCATGACTCATTCCCAATCTTCATTCAAAAGATAAAGAAGAAAAAAATATTCTGTTACTTTCCAACGCGATTTCCCCAAAAAAAAAAAAAAAAAAACATGGTAGAGAAGACGCTGTTACTTTCTAACGCTGGTAAGATAATCTGTTTATGGTATTTGTGTTCTTTTAGGTAAAATTGGGATATAATGTGGATTTTACTAGGTTACGTTAATAAATAAAAAAAGTTGCGTTTAGCAACCATGTTTTTAATTAAAGTTGTAAACCCAAGTCCTCTAATTTCAGCCCAATACTCCTTCTTTCTCCCTTTCCCCATTTATCTTCTCTCCTCTCCGTCCCTTACCTACCACCACCCACGACCAGACCTGGGCAACGGGGCGGGGCGGGGCAGGTCAGGGTCAATCTGAGACGGGACAGGGTGGGGCGGGTCATCAGCTTGCTTTTACGGGACGGGGCGGGTCATGACCCATTCTGACCGACCCGTTTCATCCCCTCTTAACGGCCCTCTCTATTTTTTTTTTTTTATGGATTCTTCTTCTCTTTGTGTCCACCATATCTCACGAAACAAAGAAGCCAAAAATTCCTCATCTAGAGATCTCAATCAATAACAAAGATCAAAAATATAAATACAATTACCACAAAAGAATAATAAAATAAAAAACTTCACGACAAAAACAAATCAATGAAACCAAAATTTTCAAGGAAAAAAAATCAATGAAATCAAAATTTCCCAGAAAAACAGTGAAATCAATGAATTTAGAGGAGATTTAGGGAAATCACATGAAATGAATAAAGAGAAATTATGAGAGTTTGGAGGAGAGAGAAACTGAGTTTGAGAAGATTGAGTGATTTTTGTTACGTGACGAACCACGCCATGAATTGAGTGATAAAAATGCATTTTTGTTACGTACACGAGAGATTATGTACGTGTTTTTTGTTTAGGAGAAAGTAAAGTTTTTTTTTTGGTAAAAAGAGAGAAAGTAAAGATAAACTTTTGTTTAGGGTCAATAAACAGGCTTTTATTTTGGGCCCGTTTTTTTCTTTTTAAAAAAAAAGGTCAGGCCCGCGTCGTTACTTAAAGGGCCTGACCCTTTCTCGACCCGCCCTGTTATTAGATAGGTCGGGCTTTGACCCTCTTAAAGAGGGTCGATCATGCGCTTTTAACGGGGGCCTGCCCCGTTGCCCAGGCCTACTCACGACCACCCTTGGCAGCCCCCATCACCAATCACAACCTGGGACGCCAGGAGCACCATCACCATCCTCGAATCCCTCCCTCAAACTCACGCCGGCGACTACCCTCCCCTGCCTCCCACTTCTACACGCCTCTTTCTCTCTCCCTCCATCCATTTGGTCACTCTTTCCGATACCTCAACGCCTTTCTTGACCCGCCGCCCTCATCGAGTTCTCGCCGGACAGTCACCGACCCTCGCCAACCCTCACCAATGTTACCAATGTCTTCGTAAATAGTAGGAATGGGAGGAGAGAGAAAAAAAATAGACCATTATACAATATAAATGAATCATTATAGAACAAAAACAAATCATTACTAAACAGAATTAGATCATTATAGAACAAAAAACAGGTGATCATAAATCCAAAAAAAAAACATCAAATTTTTCTTCAAATAAGATTTCAGCAAGAATTGAGGGTAGCATGAGAGTGAAAATCAAGCTTAGCAGAAGCAGAAACAGAAGCTGGAGATGCTTCAGCTCCGCCATTTTTTACTTCTTGAAGTTTTGGAGAGAGAAAAAACAAAGTGAAAGTGATGGGAACTGAAGTCATATAGTACTGTAAACTAAATAGTTCCAAGTTGGGCATTTTGCCTAGGTTGTTAAGAATGCTTTTATTTGTGTGCTTATTGCTAATCATGAATTTATTAAGTATAAATTAAATCAAATGGTGTTCCTTCATTTTATGAACTCTCCAGAAGACTAGACACGTCACGTTATTACATTTGCCTTAGGTATTTTTTCATTGCGTTTAGTAATTTAGCAACATAAGTGGATCATTATGGTACAAACATAAATCATATGAGAATAAAAGATCATTCTAAAACAAAAATTGATCATTTAATAACAATAATAGATTATTACAAACAAAAACTAATCATTGCTAACATAAAGGTTTATATTTTGTCCTAGAATATTTGCCTTTCATTTTGGAATGAAAGGCTTTTGTTTCGGGATGGTTAGTTTTTGTTTTGGGAAGACTGACTTTTGTCCAGGTATGGTTGGTTTTTATCCTAGGATGACTAATATTTGTTCTGTGATGGTTAGTTTTTGTCCTAGAATGGTTGGCTTTTGTTCAGTATTGAACAACTTTTGTTCTGGAATGAACAACTTTTGTTTTGGGATGGTTAGTTTTTGTTTTGGGATGAATGGTTTTTGTCAAGGAATGGTTCGTTTTTGTCCTAAGATGAACGACTTTTGTTTCGAGATGGTTAGTTTTTGTTTTGGCATGAATGGTTTTTTTCAAGGAATGTTTGCTTTTTGTCCAAGGATGGTTAGTTTCTGTTATGGGATGAATGATTTTTGTCTAGGTATGGTTGGCTTTTATCCTAGGATGGCTACTATTTATACTGGGGTGGTTAGTTTTTGTCCTAGAATGATTGGCTTTTGTTATGGAATGAACAATTTTTGTCCTAGGATGGTTAGTTTCTGTTATGGGATGAATGGTTTTTGTCTAGGTATGATTGGTTTTTATCCTGGGATGGCTATCTTTTGTTCTGTGATGGTTAGTTTTTGTCCTAAAATGGTTGACTTTTGTTCTGAAATGAACAACTTTTGTTTCAGGATGGTTAGTTTTGGTTCTGGATTGAATGGTTAATGTTCTGAAATGAATAGTTTCTGTTTTAAAATGAATCTTTTTTGTCCTGAAATGAATGGTTTTTGTTATAGGATGAATGTTTTATAATTTGGAAAATCATTCATTCCAAAACAAAAACCATTCATTCCAGAAAAAAAAAATATTATTTGATAAAATTAGTTATTTACTCCCTCCATAAACTTATACATGACTTTCTCACATTTCGAGGCGTCTTCTTTATCCATCAATATCTCATAAGATATAGTAGTAAAAATTATAAAATTATACTTGCGTGAAAGGATTTTTCGAGACGAATCCAACGATATATGTTTCATAATTTTTCGATATGTATTTTTCTCTAAAATCGCAAGTCAAATCCTCACCTCGTAATCCGAAAACGTCATATATTTATTTATGGAGGGAGTATTATTTATGAAATGAGCTATTTTTTTTATTTATTGATCTGTTAATATTATATTTTTGTCTTAAACTTATGTTTATAGAAATACTAAACTTATATTTTTGTCCTAATATGTTATATTTTCGTTCAAATGCACAAATCATTTTAGAACAAATGCACAAATGATTTTAGAACAAATGCACAAATCATTTTAGAACAAAAGTAGATCATTACATAACATAACATAAAGGGGCATTTCAAAACAAAAATAAGAAATTATAAAACATAATTGGATTATTATAGCACATAATAGATTTTTGTCCTAAAATGGATTTTGATATGTAATGAATGAGTTTTGTTCTGGAATGAACGGCTTTGGTTTCGGGATGATTCGTTTTTGTTCTAGGATGAATGGGTTTTGTCTAGGAATGGTTGGTTTTTGTCGTAGGATGATTAGTTTTTGTTCTGAGATGGTTGTTTTTTGTCCTAGGATGGTTGGCTTTTGTTCTGGAATTAACAACTTTTATTTTGGGATGGTTAGTTTTTGTTTTGGGATGAATGATTTTTGTCCTAGGATGATTAGTTTTGTTCTAGAATGAACGGCTTTTTGTTTCGGGATGATTAGTTTTTGTTCTGGGATGAATGGTTTTTGTCTACGAATGGTTGGTTTTTGTCCTAAAATGAATGATTTTTGTCTAGAAATGGTTGGCTTTTGTCTAAAAATGAATTATTTTTGTTCTGAGAAGAATGATTTTTGTTATGGAATGAATGTTTTTTGTCCTGAAATGAATGATTATTTCTGAAATTAATGGTTATTGTTCTAGAATGAATATTTTTTGTTTCGAAATGGATGTTTTTGTTTTGAAATGAATGATTTTTGTTTTGAAATTAAATTGAACTAGTTCTTTTACCCGTGCAAAAATTGCACGGGGTGTTATAACATAATTTTATTGTAACTTGCAAATAATTTTGAATTATTTACATAAGTACTTATTAATATAATAAGTATAAGATGTTGTTACGTCACATTTACAATAATAGCGACAGTTAGGATTTTAGAAAATATTGGAGTGTTTGCCAGTGGACAAATCAACCATGTTGATCGAGCGATGATATAACCAACGAAAAGATGTCACATATGGAGATTAAGTTAGATAATTGCACCAGATGTTGGAATTTTTTTAGATAAACATGTGGTAACATCATCAAATACTATGAACATATCAAATTAAATAAAAAAATTGGCATAAAAACAACAGGTGTCAAATATGATTACCTGTGATTAAGGCAACTAAATTAAAGTTACAAAAGAATTACAATAATTTATCTATTTTGTTAAACTACAATAATTTATCAATTTTGTTATCACCCGTGCACGGGTTGTTATAAGATATTCTTGTTAGATGTATTCTCTTAGACCTTTAAAAACTTAAAAGCTTAAATAACCTTGTAACCCGACTCAATCCAACTCGTTTCTGCTAGGTAATGGCTAATTAATGACAATGTTTAATAGTTTATATGACTCGTGACCCGTAACGACCCGAAGCTGTGACGCACATATCACTTTGTCTAATTTGACTTGGCTCCTTGACCGGATTAAAGCCAGTGCAAATTAATCCTTTGACCCTTGTCGGTCCTGTATGACCCATTTGACATGTCTAGCTAATTGTGAACCCGTACAATTCAGTATGTATTTAACTTAATAACAAATTGATATATTTGTACCTTTTAATATTATCTAACTACCACAACCCATTTTCTTTTCACTTTTGTGCAATTCAACCATTTTTTCTAATTCTCATTGAATTTTCAATTAAATCAAATTTGTGTTGATTAAAAAAATATAATTGTATATTTTTATTTAATAAACTCAATGTAATATCTCGAAAACCAGATAAGAACCTTAAAAAGAAGTTCCATTTATTTTTGTTTAAAATTGTTAATATCTCCAAGAAACTGTAAAATTTCAATAATAATAAAAAAAATTCTAATTTTATTTTTTCAGCAATGCGTAATTTTCATTTTTAATTGAATACATAATATTCAAAATGGGGTCATACATGTCAAACCTTTAACCTAATCATTGACTTAACTTAACCCAATCTGACCCGTTTTTTTTTTTCCTTACTTAGGGCTCGTTCGGTATCATTGCCGTTTTCACTTTTTGGTTTTTTTTGCGTAAAAAAATTACTTAAATAAGATACAAAATTAACTTTAAATTGTGTAAGTCTATAATAGTCATATAGAAAATGAAAACTGACAATTGAAAACTGGTTTTCAAAAACGGGACTTTAGTTTTCAAAAAAACTGAAAACAAAAAAAACGAAAACGGTATCAAACAGACCCTTAGGAACCTGTTTTTAGCAACCTATGCCCACATTGATTAACTTATATTGCCAGAGTTACAAATCAGATCAATGAAGGTTTGTTTTTGCAGTCGTCTTTCAATAGATTGACACTCAAATTGAAGGTTCATTTTCGTTAATTGTATAACTTTGATTCATATGTGAGTTCAATCTTCATTTTTTTTAAATTTCCGATTAAAGCAATCAAATTCGATTGGCGTATGTTAGAGACTTGTGTTATGCTTGCTAACAATTGCCTCACGATTGTATTAAACTACTTTGTTGGCTGCTCCATCGTTTTGTTTTTATTTTTTGGGTGAGGATCCCCTAGAGTTATTTCATGGTAGAGATGGTAGAGTTTGCTAAAATTAGTAATAATACAAAAGGAAGAGAATCTTGGAATGCACAAAAAAAATGCAAAACAATTAATTCTTACCTTATTAAGTAAACTCTACATGGTAGAGTTTATTTTCAACTCTAGGGGATCCAATTCCTTATATTTTAGGGCAGTTGATTTTTTTGGTGGTGATAATCATCTTGATAGATGTCATTCATAAAAATATAGTAGTATATAGAAAGTGCAAATGACCCATGTTTCTATCTTGCTAGTTTTCCATAATAGTTATCCATCCTCGTATTGGAATTCGTGGGGTGAGGATCCCACGGAGTTCATATGTTGTAGAGTTGGTAGAGTTTTACCAAAACGGGTAATAAGACAAAATAAAGAGGATCTCAAAAGCACAAATAAATTAATAGAGATATTTATTCTTACCTTTTTTGGTAAAGTACACGATGTTTGAATCCTATCTCCAAATTAATCTAAACACTCGAATCTTGAAAGAGGAATCTAGGTTAAATATAAATGCGTATATAAAAATTATTTGCCTTCAAAGTGTATAACAAAAGAAGACAATCAAGGTAATTAGGTAAATATACTATCTTTTTGGAACGTATAAGTTTGATTTCCAAAGAATGGTCTCTTTTTATATTGTTATTTTCTTGGCAGGATTTGATTACTTTGTTAATTTTCCTTTTTAGATTGAGTATATTGCTTTACACGAAATTGGGTGATCTAGGTAATCTAAGTGATTAAGGTTGCCTAATTTGGATTTCAAAGATTATTTATATGATTAATCTTGGAGAATCCTTGCTTGACTGCCGATTAATAATTAGGCATACTCTTACCGTTTTTGTGGTACTTGTCGAATAATTATTGTAAATAAGGCACAAAAATAATACTGTCATAATTACAATATATATTGCATGCGCGTGCCTTGCGTATGTGTGCGTGTGTCTTCCATTAATTTGTGAGTGATATTTATAGCATTTTTCATTTGACATCAGCGTCCTACGTGGATGGTCTAAAAATTGTTCAAAATCACGGCTATTAATAAAATAATATATTACTTTCCCTTCCCCCTCCTCACTTCCCCCAAACCACCACCCGACCACCTTAGGCGCCCCCGGCCACTAACACCAGCCTTAACCTGACCACCTTCGAGCACCACCAATGTTACCTCGGCAGGTCAACGAGCAGATCTAGCACATCACCACCCCCCTCAATCGCCTCATTCCTTCTCCACAACCAATTTTCCCTCATTTTAAGCCTCCTCCTTTCCACACTCTTCCCCAACGAATCCATGCCAGCCGCACCTCTAAAGTGGCGCTCCGTCGCTCGCAAAACCACCCAGACCCAATAATGTTGATTGTTGTCGGGGGAAGGATAAAAGCAAGGAGAGAGAATTCCAACAATTCCAACAATTATATCCATATCAACTATCTTAGCATTAGCATGAGAATTCTGCACTAACAGAGGTGGGTTTTCAGGAATTCTTACACTAGAAGCTGGTTTCCCAGCAGTATGCTTCGCATTCGCCACGAATTCAGTCAACGTCACCGGCTTTGTGCCACTTTCCACCTCCATTTCCGGTTCTTCAATACTTATCTGGAGCTGGGTTTTGTTTTTCTCTTGATTTGTATTTACATCAACATTGTTCTTACTATCATTTTGTGCGGAATTTCGTGAGGATGAAGACGGTGCAATTTGCTTTGCTTTTCGTCTAGTATTTGCCATAGAAATCGAGCTTTTTTGTGTAACTTGTAGAGTAAGTTTAAGGTAGCTTGGAGAAGAGTCTATTCTCCATGATTTCTTTTATTCTCTACAAAATTCATATGTAATTGTATTGTATTGGGTTTTGGTTTCTATGTAATTTAACTTCTTTTTGTTTATGATAAACCCAAAAAAAAAAAAATTGAAAATTGAAAAACGAGGAAAAAAGAAGAGAGTAAATAGTCAAAAAAAGAGAGGAGCGAAAAAGACACGAGAGAAGAAAGTGAGCCGGTGAGCATGAAAAATTTAACGAGAGGCTAGGTGAAATCCCAAAAGGGCGCCTAGGCAAAATGAGTGGAGTGTGTGCTACTGTACCGGTGTTGCAATAAGAGGGTGTGTTGAAGGTCCTGTCTGGGTAGGTCTGTCAGTGCTGATATAAGGAGGTTCGGTTGGATTGAATAGTATAAGTGATAGAATATAAAATCCTCGATACCCTTGGTTGTTTGGGGAGATTGGTGGCTATATCAAGGTAGTGTTTGATCCGACGTCGTTATTCCGGAACTAGGCTCACGAAGATGTTGTGTGTGGGCGGCTTAGGGACATCTAGGGAATTGTAGGTCCCTTTGCCATTTTTTTTATAGTTTATGTTTGTGTTTTATGAAGCATAAGATGGTTGGGGACTGTTGCGTTGAGATTACATCCGTGGTAGCCTCTAACTAGGAAGACGAAGACTATCAACAGAGTATAGAGGAGATAGGTAGATATCTTATTCTTTTGGTGCTGCTTGTGACAAGGCCTTAGAGACATTTTGGAGTTGACTGTGATACTCAAGGACGAGCAAAGGCCTAAGTATGGGGGAATTTGATACAACCCACTTTAGAGTGGGTTTTGCGGCATTTTTGGATCAGTTTTCATGTGATTTGGATTGTATTTTGATTATATTCTATCTTTTGTGCTATTGAGCCTCTATAAAAAATATACAAGTTTTATTGACTTTTGCAAGTGTCGGGATGGTATGGCACGAGTTCCGAAGATCCCGGGGCTGTGGAAGATCCAAAGAGATGAAAAACCGAGTAATTTGGAAGAATTGAAGATGGATTCCGGAGGTTGAGATCAGGAGCTTTTAGACGACTTTTCCAGGTTCCAGACGAGTCATCCAGAGAGTTAAGACAAGCCGTCTGGGTTTACACTACTAAGTCGGGGTATTTCGGATTTCCATAATCCGTTTTGTAATATTTTAGTATATAATTAGACTTTCGACGATTATATTTCATTCATATTTTTGAGACATAAAGTTGTATTTTGAAGAATTATGCAAGGCTAAACACTTTTATTCTCCGAATTATTAATCGAAACTATTGTTCACCGTCAATTGTGAGTTTGATTCTATTCGTATGAGTATTGTTTATTTCTCTTGATCTTATTATTATTGTCTTAATTTACTGTTAATTAGTTGGTCACACTACGCCATAAATTGGATTTAACACCGGTACATATAACACCGGAAGGTAAATAACCGGTGTTATAAAAAACTAAGACACCGTTATATGGTAACCGGTAGTAAAAGCAATAAAATGAAAAAACAAATTCTTTGGAATAATATAAGACACCGGTTCTATGTACAACCGGTGTCGTATGTGCTCCCGGAATAATTAAAGATTTAAATTTTTTTTATTCAATGCACAAGACACCGGTTTACAAAAGAACCGGTGTCTTATGTTACCAAAAAAAAAAAAAAAAAAAAAGTATGAGATCTTTTTGACTCTCCGCCACACCCTCTATCTATCTCTACCTCACATTTCTCTCAATCACTACATTCTCCTCCAAAAATTTCTTAACTTCCCATTTTCATTCCATCTCCTCCCAAATTAAAATTTCAAATTTACTTTTCCTTCTTCATTTTTTCATGTTCTTTTTCTCAATATCTACGTCCTCACTCCTCTCAATCTCTCTTTCTTCCCAGTTTATCATTTTCATATCTCCTCCCAAATTAAAATATCAGATCTATTTTTCTTCATTTTTTTCATCAATTGTTCTTCTTTTTTCATAGTTTTCCCCTCTCACCTTAAATTTCTTCACGCTGATCCTATATCGTTGTGTTTTTCCCTTTCTGAAACCCATATTTACTCCACAATAGTGCTTCCTCTTGAATTTTGGTGACGCGATTACGCCTTTATAAGCTAATAACGATACCAAAATTCAAGATTTTGACCTAATAACGAAGATTTGTGTGATTCTATTCTTGTACCATCAATCCGTATTTGATATAATTTCACTAATCATACTCGTAAGTTTCTCATGATGATATTGTCGGTTATGGCCTTTTTTTCTTGATTGTTTGAATGGTTGTTGTGCTCATGAAATATATAGGATTTGATTGATTAATTCTAGAAATTTGTGTTATTTTTATGTAAGTGTAGATTAGTTCAGACATTTTGTTGATTAGGTTCAATTAATTTTTTATTAAGGCGTCAATCTTAGTTTATGTATGATTTTGTTGAATTTGTTTTTTACTAGCAATGTTATGTAAATTCATCTCGTTTCACATGACTTAAAATCACTTGTGGAATCATTCTAATTTGTGTCGTTGGTGTGATTGCAATGGATCGTTTCTGTTATTTTGGAGAGGTGGGATTCTAATGAGAGTTTTGTATGATTAAATTTACAGTTTTGCATCTATTTGAAATTTTGTAATGATTTTTCACCTTTGAGGCGAGGTGGTCTTCTACGGTGGTGGTGGTACTGGTAGGTGTGGGAACAGTAGGTAGATATTTGCCATGAAGTGAATTTAAAAAAAAAAAAAAATTGAACATAAGACACCGGTTGTGCTTAAAACCGGTGTCTTATGTTCTAGTTTGACCATGTGGTAAATGACTAATATAACACCGGTTTTGTACTAAACCGGTGTCTTATGTGGTACCTTTTAACACCGGGTTTTCTTATGGTAACTGGTGTCTTAGCATAAGACACCGGCAGTCCAGACACCGGGTATAACCGGAGTCCGGGTGCTTTTAGACTCGGTGTTATATCCAATTTTTGGCATAGTGTTACTAATTAACCCTAGATTGATTCATATTGTTAGATTAATCAATCAAAGGATTAGTTGTTTAATTGCTGAATCAATTAGTAGAAACTACATCTAATTGCATGCTGAACATCATTGTTAGAATTAGGGAGAAATAAACATATTAATTGAATATCAAAATCGTGTGTGTCTAAATATTGTTAATATTAGTTGATATTCCATCCGTCCCAGATCAAACACCCTATCTATTTTGGGACATATTTCTCCAGCCTACTTTTATTAAATTATTACATCCTCTCTCACATTATTTCTCATACTTTTATTAATCCTCACATTCTCTCTCCTCCTTTGTCCTAATATTACCCCACTCAACTTAATATATCAATTTTTCTTATTCCACTACAATTATCGACCTGGGCATTTGAGTTGGGATGGAGGAAGTATCGTTTAATTTCTTATTGGTAGGCAATTATCGTGGGTTGCACCAAATTAAATCAATATTTATCCTAAAACTATGTAGTAGAGCAAGCAAGTTCGTATCCACAGGGAATTAGTTTATGTCTATGTATGTAACATCGATTTGGTAACCAATTGGGGGGGGGTTGGTTGGGTGATTTTTTTTTCGAAATAGGGCTCAAAAAATATATATTAAACAAAATGGGTTGGATAAAAAAATGTTCAATCTTATGGGGTGAACGTCACCCCATTCCAGGTTCGGGTGGCGGTTTTAAGTGTCTTAAATAGTGGCTATGAGCCTTTGGGGGGAGGCATTGACCACCTAAAACCGTCAATCCACATGGCGGTTTCTCTTAAACAAAACCCCCAGGCCCCTCGGCGGTTCTATATCACGTAGGTAGGTAAAGAACACCCAATACTTGGGCAAATATGAAACCGCCATGAGCCCCGACGGTTTCACTGCATGATAAACCGCCACCCTGCATGGCGCCTTCAACATAGAGACGAGAGTGTATTATTTTGGCTAAGGGTGAAACCGCTGAGGCCCATGGCGGTTTCATGTTTTTTTTTTTTTTTTTTTTTTTTTTGAATTGACGTTTTATCGGGTTTTGGGGGAAAAAAACATAACTCACCACGACTCTCCATACAACAACCCGACTTTCTCTCTCTCCAGCCCGCCGCTCCGCCCCTCGCCGCCGGCCGCCGCTACAGCACACTCCTAATTGTACCTATTGATTTTAGGTAATGTCTCTCTCTCTCTCTCTCTCTCTCTCTCTCTCTCTCTCTCTCTCTCTCTCTCTCTCCTTAATTTAGGTTAATTCCATTCATTCTAATTTAGGTTAATTTCAATTCATTAGTTTAATTGTTTGTTTTTTCAGTTAGATTACTAATTTATTCAATAATTTGTTTTGTTAGTATTGACAATGATTTGCATTTACATGGGTATATAGTAGAAGTTGAATTTTTAGGGGTTTTGTTTAATATTATTGTAATTAAACGACCCAAATTTAGATTCATTTGAGTTCATTGAGTTGTTTTTTAGGTTAGATTACTAATATTTTTAATCCAATTTAGTTAGTATTGATGCTTGAGTTTAGTTATTGAAATTCATAAGTCGATTTTTAGGGTTTTTGGTTAATTGAACATTTATGTTTGTTAAAAATTTCTTAATCAACTTAGTTTATAGAATGGAAATTACTGGATATCCTTTGATATGTTATTGGGATGGAGAAATTGTTGAAGCTAGTGGAAATGTTTGTTATAAGGGCGGAAATGAGAGTTTTGTATTTGCTAGTACTAGTATGACTTATAATGACTTTATTAAGGAGATTTGTGACGCAATGAAAATCAATAGAAAGAGTGTTTCATTGACGGTGAAGATGAAGTATCTGAGTGTGGGGTGTTATAAGGTTGTAACCCTTAACAATGATCGTTCTTTACTTGCTATGTGAGCAATTGTTCGACACTCAAAGTGTAACACTACGGAATTTGGAAAGTGGATGATGAAGTTGGTTTGTCCCACATTGGGAAACTAAGACTCATATGATCAGTTTATAATAGATTCCTACCATCATAGTAACAACAAGACCTTCACCTTTTAGAGCCCACGTGAGGATATATGGGCCTAAGGGTGACTACCCATCTTATTGGGTTGTGTTGCGACGGACGGTGGTTCGGGCTGTTACAGATGGTATCAGAGCAACCCTGCGACCGCGTGCTGGGTATTGGGGCGAGGCCCAGACCAACCGTCTAGCGGGGGAGATCTTGGACCTGTGTTGATGTTATGGTTGGCCGAGGCGCAACGGGGACGTTGCGTTCTCTAAGTGGGGGAGTTTGTAACACTATGGAATTTGGAAAGTGGATTATAAAGTTGGTTTGTCCCACATTGGGAAACTAAGGCTCATATGGTCAGTTTATAATAGATTTCTACCATCATACTAACAACAAGTCCTTCACCTTTTAGAGCCCACGTGAGGATATATGGGCCTAAGGGTGACTACCCATCATATTAGGTTGGACGGTGGTTCGGGCTGTTACACAAAGGTTCTTTCTATGGACATTTATGTTGAAGTGGAAAGGCTAGACTCTAGAAATGTATTGCCAACAATGATTTCAATAACACCCAATACTTCTCTCACATCAATGAGATTTGGGGATGTTGCGCAATATGTTTCTATTGAAACCAATAACATAAATAAGGGAACCTTAGACGGGGATTTAGAAGGAGATGAGGTTGAGGAGGAGTTTAATGTTGTTGAATGTATGATTGATGATGAAGATGAGAATGATGATTTGGTTGGGAAGAGTGCTCCACACGCAAATACGATTCATGAAATTGATCAACAACATGTGTATGCTTGGAAAACATGGGTCAATGAAGTTGAAGGTTGGTAGAGAGTTTATAGTTGGTCAAAGATTTCCAAACAAGGCTGCTTTGATAGAAAATGTAACTTTGTACTCTGTACAACGTAACCAAACTTTCAAAGTGTCTGAATCCAAACCCCACACTGTCACTTTCAAGTGTGGTAGAACGCCAAACTCATGCAATTGGAGGTTTAGGGCATCACAAAAACAAGAAAAGTTTTCAGAAGCCTTCACCATTGTCACTTATCTTGGGCCTCACGAAGCTAACTGTGTTGGTGACATTATTCCACGCGACAATATGAATTTGAAACGAGGTTTCATTAGTGAAGCTATTAAAAACCTTGTTGCCGAGGCCGGATTGGTCCATTAAAGTCCCATTTCTTATTGAATTTATCAAAGATAAATTCAATTACACTATCTCATATATAAAGGGGTGGAATGCTAAACAAAGGGCAATTGCAAATTTATATGGTAATTGGGATGAATCCTACACATTGCTTCCTCATTTCCTGCAAGCAACGAAAGAATCCAACCCGTGAACAGTTGTGCATTTTGTGAATACGCCAACGGGCAAGCCTGATGAGGAAACTTTCTTTCGAGTGTTTTGGGCATTTGGACCATCACTTCAAGGTTTCAACCATTGTCTCGCTCTTATAACTATTGATGGCACTCATTTATATGGGAAATATAAGGGTACTTTACTTATTGCAATGACAGTTGATGCTAACGACCAACTTTACCCACTTGCTTTCGGTATTGTTGAGAGTGAAAATACTAATAGTTGGCCTTGGTTTATGGCATGTATAAGGAGGTTCGTGACAGATAGAAAAGGTGTTTGTGTTATATCAGATACACATGATGGCAGCAAAGCTACTATGAATGATGAACACATCGAAATGGCTGAGCCTCATGCCTATCATAGATTTTGCATGCGTCATGTGGCATCCAACATCAACACAGAGTTTAAAAGTAGGGATTTGAAAAACTTGTTTGGTTAGACTGCCACACAACATCAGAAGAAGAAATTCAATCGTGGTTTCAATCGAATGGGTGAAATAAATATTGATACACGACGATATTTGACGAAACATGGCTTGGAGATGGAGAAGTGGTCAAATTATCATGACGGTGGGTTTAGGTATGGTATAATGACTACCAATAGGGTGGAGTGTTTCAATGGAGTTTTGAAAAGAGCTCGATTCTTACCCATCGTTGCACTTGTGAAATTGACATTTTATCGAGTCAATGCGTATTTTGTGGAGCGGCGTGAGAAAGCAAAACAAAGGCTAGAAGAGAGACATGCATATTGTAAGAAAGTAATGGATGCCATTGCTGTAAGTTCTGAGAAGGCCGCACACCAAACCGTTGTGGCATTTGATAGAGGATTGTTTCAAGTGACCACTGGGTCAGGGCATAGAGGTAGTGCAAAAGGGAAACATAACCATACTGTGAATGTTGTGACTAAAACATGCACTTGTAAAAAACTTGAAATTTACAAGTACCCTTGTTCACATTTA
Source organism: Spergularia marina (assembly GCA_963680865.1). Taxonomy (NCBI): domain Eukaryota; kingdom Viridiplantae; phylum Streptophyta; class Magnoliopsida; order Caryophyllales; family Caryophyllaceae; genus Spergularia; species Spergularia marina. The sequence goes on along the minus strand of OY804548.1, from coordinate 18,147,240 downwards.
CTTGCCATTTGTAGCTCAATGGGTTTAAGTACAAATGAATTTGTGGATGTGTTTTACACTAGTGGTGAGTATTTGGGGTCATACACACCCAAATTTTGACCCATTCCGGATGAAGCTTATTGGACACCTCTTGATGGTACTAAAATCCTTGCTAATAAGGATATGAAACGTGAACCCAAGAAGAAGGGTAAGAAGGATAAGTCACATTCAAAGCGATTGCGTAATGAGATGGATGAAAAACCACCATCAAAATCATTATGTGGCAAATGTCGTCAACCGGGTCATAACAAAAAAAACATGTTCTTTAAGAGGGTAACATTTTTTATCGATCTTTATATTGTTGTGAACTTATTTTCGCCTAATATTTTTTGTATAACGTTTTAACCCTCTTCTTTTTCTTTTTTTAGCTCTCATTGAGGCGGATCTTCATCCGGGACCGATCAACCCGTCTCTTCTCAAACTGCAAGACAAACACAGGAGTCAATCAATCTCAGACGGAGAGGAGGTGAGTCCGCTTAGATGTATAACTCACATAAAATGGCATGGCGAATATCGCCCTAGTAAGCGGGTAATAAAATTTATTAGGAAAACCCAGTTTTATGGGGCGCATAGAGTAGCTAGTGTTAAGTTAGATGCGGATTTAATAAGTGCGTTGGTAGAATGATGGAGGCAAGAAACCCACACTTTTCTCTTAATCGTTGGGGAAGCCACCATCACTTTGCAAGATGTGCAAGTTATGTTAGGGTTGAGGATAGATGGTAAAGCTGTGACGGGTGATACCAATCAAGATTGGAAGGGATTGGTGACTGAATTGTTAGGAAAAGCACCTGGGGAAAATTTGAAGGGAACTTCTTTGAAAATTTCTTGGTTGATGACAAATTTTAATTATGTGTCCAACGGTGTGGACGATGCCACATTTCATTGCTATATTCGAGTGTATCTGCTCATTTTGTTTGGTACCGTTCTATTTCCTGATAAGAGTGGGGATGTAATTCAAGTAATCTATTTGCCATTGTTGAGTGATGTCAGTAGATTGGATGATTACTCGTGGGAAAGTGCGGTACTTGCAACATTGTAACGTAACTTGTGTCGAGGGTGTTGTAAGGGTTCATTAGAGATAACTGGACCTCTTATTCTTCTCCAATTGTGGTCTTGGAAACGTATTGCTATAGGACGTCCTATGAACATGGGACCATTAGATTTTGATGAGGATTCCGAAGATGAGGATGAGGATGAGGATGAGGATGAGGATGAGATTATAGCTAGTCCATTTGGGTCACAACATATCTATGAGAGAGATGCATTAGGATGTAAGTGGCTTATGATCGACGACGAAGAGCCGATGTGATTTTCTCTTTGACCGCTTATAGAGATGCATTCGATTGTATGACTATGATCAAGTCAGTTTACTTATCCAATCCATTGTTTTGTGACTTTTTAAGCATGAAAATAATTTGGTAATTCACTTATTTATTTGGTTTTTTAGTTCATTTGGCAGCCTTATATAACGAACGTCATCTCAGCTCTCTCTCCGACTTGTTCAAAGGATGAACAAGATTGGTGTGTTTTGGCTCCTATGGTCAGCTTCGATATTGTAGAGTGGCATTGTCCAGATCGGGTAGTACGTCAATTTGGTTTGAAGCAAACAATCCCGGTGGATTGTGATACTTCAGAGGCTCTTCATAAAATGGATAGGAGAGAAAATCGCAAGATAAGTTGGAGTGAAATCCACAATGTCTATATCGACTTATGTCGTAGGCGTCGAGAGAGGGTGGTGGCTACTACCGATGTAGATGATGGCATGATACATTATAATGATCCGTACATGGTTTGGTATCGAAACTGTAACACTACGGAATATGGAAAGTGGATTATGGAGTTGTTTTGTCCCACATTGGGAAAATAAGGCTCATATGATCAGTTTATAATAGATTCCTACCATCATACTACCAACAAGGCCTTCACCTTTTAGAGCCCAAGCGAGGATATATGGGCTTATTGGTGACTTCCCATCTTATTGGGTTGTGTTGCGACGTATGATGGATCGGGCTGTTACAGATGGTATCAGAGCAACCCTACGACCGCGTGCTTAGTGCTGGGGCGAGGCCCAGACCAGCCGTCTAGCAGGGGAGATCTTGGACCTGTGCTGATGTTGGTATGGTTTGGTTTAGGCGCAACGGGGACGTTGCGTTCTCTAAGTGGGGGAGTTTGTAACACTACGGAATATGGAAAGTGGATTATGAAGTTGGTTTGTCCCACATTGGGAAAATAAGGCTCATATGATCAGTTTATAATAGATTCCTACCATCATACTACCAACAAGGCCTTCACCTTTTAGAGCCCAAGCGAGGATATATAGGCTTATTGGTGACTTCCCATCTTATTGGGTTGTGTTGTGACGGACGGTGGTTCGGGCTGTTATAGAAACCATACTCGCCGTATCATTGGAGCTGTTAAACAATCTCATGGTGGCCCGGTTTCCTACCATCCTTCTTCTCCCTCAATTCAATTGTTTGTAAGTTTGGTTTATCATTATTTCACTTTTATTGAATAGTAAGCATATTTAGGAAATAATTAGTATAATTTTTTTATTTTTATGGTTGTAGACCCAAGGTTTTTCAACTCTACACATGAGATGTGAGAATGACCTTCAAGCTGCACGAAATGACGCATCTAGTGTCAAATTTGTCCAAACTTTAACCAACATTCGCAAACATTGCTCCGAATGTCTCGAGAAGGTGGGATTTTCACATCTTATCCAACAATCTCAACAATCCCAAGATTAACCAAGTGCAAGTTTGGAGGATCATTATCCTCTTATACAATATATGCGTCGACGTAGAGTTGGTTCTTCTATGAGACCAATTATAGAAGGCAACACTCCGGGTTCTTCCTCAAGCCAACCCACTTCCTCAAGACAACCCGCTTCGTCAAATGTACGTCGAGTTGCACGCCGTCGCCACCTAACGGAAGATTAGTTATTAATATAATGGTTTGTAATATCTGGGAACAATTTGCCAAGTTTATATTGTATTCGACTCTTTTAACTATGTAAAAAACAATTTAAGTTATGAAATAACATGCCATGTCATTGGAGTTCTCATCTTGGGTTGTTAAATTGGGGTTATTGAACGATTGTGGTCGAAAATTTTGGTTTATTGTTTGAGTTGCAGGTGTAAGGGAAAGAAGGGAAAATAACTTTAAAAAAAAAAAAACCAAAAGTTAGAACCGCCATGGAAGACAACCGTTTCACTTCAAAGAAAACCGCCATCCTCCATGGCGGTTTCATCACAGAAAAAAAGGAGAATGCATATTTGAGTGTAATATTTTGGCCAAGGGTGATTTCACCATGAGCCATGGCGGTTTCACCCTAAGCCAAAATATTACAAATATTGTGCTCATATCTGTGAAGAAAACGCCATGGAGGGTGGCGGTTTATGTCAATGTGAAACCGCAGTGGCTCATGGCGGTTTCATATTTGCCCAACTTCTTATCACACCAGCGTGATTTAGAACCGCTGACGGGCGTGGCAGTTTTGTTGAAGTGAAACCGTTGTGGGAGCTGGCGGTTTTAGGTGCCCACCCGAACATGAAATGGGGTGACGTGCCCATAAGATTTAATATTTTTTTATCAAGTTGCTACTTTTCCAACCAATTAAATCACACAAGCCCTAACTAGTAATATTCTTAGTAAGAACAAATATGAAATATAGGAATTAAAACAAGAGAGTTGAGATTACTCACAATTGAATAGATAGGAACAGTCTCACAATAAGATAATAAACTACAGTTTCAATCCGTAATAAACCAAGTTGGGAGATTAGTTCTCCATAAATCTTTGACTACAAACTTGAAAATTATTCTGAATGTAGAGTTATGAAAATAGACATAAAACCTAGGTATTTTAATAGTTTTGCATATAAAATAAGGAAAATATAAAGTAATAAGGTAAACCGAGCTCTTGTCACCCACCGAAAGATTCGCGCGGTCCGCGGTCAACACTCCCACGGTCCGTCGCCTAAAAGGCGCAGTCCGCTCTCGACTTTCTGAACTCGTCTTCGGATTTCTTCACGAACCACGCCGCGGAGCGCCTTCTTCCTCCCACTGTGCGAGCTAGAATTTCCGATTTCCTTGCTACGAGTCTTCAATCTTCCATTACTCTTCACTTCAAATCGGCTTTCATAACTCGTGATTTCACACTTTAACAAACTGGCTCTAAATAGCCATTTTCTCACCATAAATTACATAGATCAATTCCGTGAGAATACAACATAAAAACCAATAAAACATCCCAAAATAGCATTAAATACAAGCCAAAAAAAGTAACAATCACGAGCACATCAAATTTCCCATGCTTAGACCTTTACTCGTCCTCGAGTACCACAACCAACTCCAAAATGTCTCCAATGCCTTTTAACAAGCAGCACGGGAGGAATAAGATATCTACCTATCTCCTCTACATTGTTCGTGGTCTTCGTCTTCCTAACTAGGGGCCGTCACGGATGCAACCTCAACGCAACGGTCCCCAACTATACATTTTGCGAGATATTGATGTTGTTTCCGAACAAATGAACTTTGTTCAAAAAAGCACCAAACTCATGACAGAGTCGGGTCTTTTATCTTACACGCCTCTTTATCCTGGAACATATATATATATATATATAAATGACATGAATCCTTGCATCGTAACCCAATTGAACTAAATATTTATCAACCCCAAAAAAAATTCAATTAATTTTTGGTACATGATATTATGATGTCAAAATTACAATAATATTCAATACTGATTTGAACTAACCAAATTCAAATTGACTATTACATGATATTGTGAAATGACTTAATCGATTTGAATGAGCCAACATCATATATATTAGTCTCATCCAATTTTAATCGACAATTATCTGAGAAAAAAAATATATCCACACACTTACATTGTTCGGAATATCGATCAATTTGACTCGAAACAGAATTATACAAAAAATAATATATAGTGATCTGAAATTGACCCAATTCTAATGAACCAATCAGTCCGGATGACCAGACCCGGCCCATTTCATAGGCTAGAAGCAATAATTATATTAGTGTTACCTTTTATGGCAACAATTTTTCTTAAACTGTTACCTATTATGGCAACAGTTTAAAATTGTTGCCATAGTGATAACTTAGGCAACAATATTCATATTTGTTGCCTTTCAAGACTTAAGGCAACAGTTTTGTGATTGTTGAATTAGGAATGATGTTTGGAAATCATAGTTCAATGTAACACTACCAAATCTGTTGCCATAGCCCACAATGAGTAACAGTTTTTTTTATTGTTGTTAAAATTCTGTTGCCTAAACCCTGTTTTGTTGTAGTGTATCTAAAGCTTCGCAAAATCAAAACCACAAACAAACCAAATGGCAAAGGGACCTAAAATGCCCTAAATGTCCCTAAGTGGCTCACACCCAACTCCCTCATGAGCCTAGGTCCGGAATAACACCATCGGATCAAAAACTACCTCGAATAGCCAGCAAAAGCCCCAAAACAACCAAGGGAATCGAGGTTTTCTATCCTATCACCATACTATTCAGTCCAACCGAACCTCCTTATATCAGCCAAGAGAGACCTACCTAGCCACGACTTTCAATACACCCTTCTTATTGCAACACCGGTACAGTAGCACACTCCACTTATTTTGCCTAGGCGTCCTTTTGGGTTTTCACCTTGCCTCTCGTTAAATTTTACATGCTCACCGGTTCACTTTTTTTCCTCGTGTCTTTTCCTTACTTTCTTTTCCGCTCCTCTCTCTTTTCTGACTTTCTTCTCTCTTCTTTTTTCCTCGTTTCAATTTTTTCATGTTTTTTTTTTTTTTGTTTTTCTGGTTGAATGAATAATAAACTAAATACACAATAGTACAAACTCGAATGTTACAAAACAATTACTAATCCTCCCCCATGCTTAAGCGACACATTGTCCCTAATGTGTACCAAAACCAACAAAGAAAACAATGGGGGAAAATTAGCAAACCTAACTGGCACGATCAAGAGCCGGAGGCCCTCTTGAGGTCTTTCTCAGAAATGTGGAAGTGCTGCATCATGCGCCTCATCATGCCCTCCTGCTGAGCAAAACCGGCATGCATATTAGTGTGGAGAGACTCCAAACGACTCTCCATCACACCCATCCGCTCCTGGGCAGCCATTCACTGAGCCTCCGTAGGGTACCAAATAGCAGCTCCACCATCAACCTGCTGTGGAGCATCCTCAACCCTAGGCACAGTTCTCCTATGACCTCGCACCGCAGCTCTCGCGCTACAACCAACGACAACTCCCTCGTCAATGTCTACCTCTCCCTCATGTAGCTCCACACCAACGTAGAAGTCACAAGCATGCTCACCTGAAGGCAATTTAAAGGTGAGATAGGAGGTCTAGGAAACCGGAAAACCAACTCATTCTCCTCACCATACTTCCACATCCAACACCCATTACGCGCGTTAACACTCCTCAAACAATGACACTCCACCAACTTAGGAAGTGTAAACATGAACTGCGGAGTAAGCATGTGTTGGGTAGAATCACCATGAGTATCCTTCTGTTGTTGCATACCCTTAGGATTAACCACCACGGAACTCAGACCCAAAGAATGAGCAATCAAAGAGATCATCCCCCCCATAGGAGTGTCACCGGCCTTCTTATCCCAAGCTTCTTTACAAGCCTTCAAAAACAAATCTAACCAATCGGGAATACTCGGCCTAGACGGAAGGAACATACTCAAGTACTGCAAGTCCGACCTCTTTAGTTTGGTACCCTCACCTTGCCCAAAGAATGCCATGGAAAGGAACCTAGCGATTAGGCGTACAACCGGGTGAGGTATCCATTTGGTCTTCATACCACTAATGTCAAGGTTACACAAGTCTCTCCAGAATCGGGTTAAACCCGTCTATCTAATTCCACAAAATCACCATCCGGAGGTGCAATACCAAGCGCCGCCCGCAAGTAATCATATGTGACACAATAGAATTCATCATTCAGGCTAAAGCTCACTGCGGGTTCCCCTTCTCTATTCTTAGTCAATTGGAAGGTGGAGAGAAACTCTAAAGTCCAACTCTTCACTGTACCCTACGCCTTGCCATACAATTCCCCCAATCCCATTTTGGTCATCATCTCTTCCATAATTTCATGCAAACCCAAATCACTATGAGTAACGGTGTCCAGGAAAGGGGTGGTCTTAATGCCACGACTACTCAATGCACTCCAAGTTTTCTTTTCATTGGTCGTGAGATGAGTAAGACCCCTATATGGGCGAGTAGCGGGATCAGGTACGGGTGTGGAGAAACTAGCCCCGGCTTCATTACGTCGTCGCTTACTAACCATGGTGACTAGAACACCAAACAACGCACAACAATAGCAACAAACAACACGCAAGTACCAACAAACACCAATTCTAACCCCTACCAAGAGGTCTACCACACAACAATCAACAATAGCTCGACGCAATGCTACCCACAATTCACAACAACAACAACAACCACAACACTAATTCTTTTAATGATTATCAACTACACACCAAGTAATAATCCTCGATAAAGCTGCGATAAAATCCTGCATGGCCAAGAAAAGATCGCATAACACGCACATTAGTGGGGTAGGGGAGAGATTATTCAATGGTGTCAATCTTCGCTTTATCCACTTCAATCCTCTTAGACGAGATGACATGTCCCAATACTATACCTTGAGTGACCATAAAATGGCACTTTTCACTATTCAACATCAGGTCACTGCCAATACATCGCTGCAAAACTAGAGACAAATTATGCAAGCAGTTATCAAAGGAGTTGCCATGAACTGTGAAGTAATCCATAAAGACTTCCATGAACTTCTCTACATACTCCAAAAATAAGCTCATCATACATCTTTGGAAGGTGGCAGGGGCATTACACAACCCAAAAGGCATGCAGTGATACGCATAAGTGCCAAATGAGCATGTAAAGGTAGTCTTAGGTTAATCTTTCGGCGCAATGGGTACCTGAAAATAACCGGAATAACCATCTAGAAAACAATAAAGCGTTTTCCCTGCAAGTCTCTCTAACATCTGGTCAATGAATGGCAAAGAAAAATGGTCCTTTTTCATTACCGCATTTAGGCTACGGTAATCAATACAAACTCTCCACCCATTCTAAACACGGGTGGGGACCTACTCACATTGTTGATTTATGCCACCATGGTTACACCAGATTTCTTAGGAACCACCTGTGTAGGACTTACCCATTGGTTGTAAGGTACGGAGTAGGTCATGCCTACTTGTAGCAACTTCTGGATCTCCTTTTTCACCACCTCTGTAATAGCCCGATCCATCATACGTCGCAACACAACCCAATAAGATAGGTAGTCACCCTTAGGCCCATATATCCTCACGTGGGCTCTAAAAGGTGAAGGCCTTGTTGTTAGTATGATGGTAGGAATCTATTATAAACTGATCATATGAGCCTTAATTTCCCAATGTGGGACAAACCAACTCCATAAACCACTTTCCGAATTCCGTAGTGTTACAAACTCCCCCACTTAGAGAACGCAACGTCCCCGTTGCGCCTAAACCAAACCATACCAATACCAGCACAGGTCCAAGATCTCCCTCGCTAGACGGCTGGTTTGGGCCTCGCCCCAGCACCCAGCACGCGATCGCAAGGTTGCTCTAATACCATCTATAATAGCCCGATCCATCATACGTCGCAACACAACCCAATAAGATAGGTAGTCACCCTTAGGCCCATATATCCTCACGTGGGCTCTAAAAGGTGAAGGCCTTGTTGTTAGTATGATGGTAGAAATCTATTATAAACTGACCATATGAGCCTTAATTTCCCAATGTGGGACAAACCAACTCCATGAACCACTTTCCAAATTCCGTAGTGTTACAACCTCAATCATAGGTGGATTCAATCTGCGCTAGGGTTGCCTAACAGGTTAAGAATCATCCTCTAGCAAAATCCTATGCATGCAAGTGGCATGATTTAGACCTCGAATGTCAGCAATAGTCCACTCAATGGCTAACTTATGCTGACGAAGAACCTCCACCAATCGCTCATCTTGCTCCTCCGTGAGCTTACTGGAGATGATTACAGGCAATGTGTCCCCCTCACCAAGGAACACATATTTCAAATGCTCTGACAGCGGTTTAAGTTCAACCTTTGGTGCCTGCACAACAGACAGAACAAGCCTCTTAATGGGCATTATCAGCTTAGGAACGTTAGCCTCAAACACATCAACAGGAATGTTATCAAGTACATCCAAATCAGCAAACACTTCTTGCAAGTTAGTAGAGATAACAAAATCCAAACTATCATCTACTAAGCTATTGTCAATGGCAACTTGCAGCTCATCATTACCATCAACCTCAAACACTTCCTGCACTAATGGGTCAACAATATCAATAGAACAGAGAGAATGATCTTCCACTAGATACTTCATAGAATCATAGATATTGAATTCTACCACAGTTTTATCAAACTCCATTGTCAATTTCCTACTAGCAACATCTATTTTAGTACTACCAGTTTTCAAAAATGGCCGCCCCAACAAAATAGGAGCGGCATGCAAATCATGCTCCATATCTAGCACATAAAAATCAGCAGGTTACACTAACTTGTCAACCATAACTAACACATCTTCTACTACACCCTTACGATAAGCATTAGATCTATCAGCTAATTGTATCACTACTTTAGTTTCAAATAAAGGGCCAGGCTCCAAAGATTTATAAACCGAATAAGGAATCACATTAATTGAAGCTCTTAAGTCTAGCATAGCCCTATCAAAAGTGGTGTTACCTAGAGTGCAAGGAATAGTAAACATACCTGGGTCACCACACTTCTTAGGTAGTTTACGTTGAAAGTCAGCAAAACTTGTTCACTTACCTTGATCTTTTGCTTACCTTTCAATTTCTGTGTCATCCTGATTGTCAACATCTCCTTGAGCAACTTCGCACCCTTTGGCAAACTTTTCACCCAACTCAAAAGTGGAATATTCACTTGACATTTGCTGAATCTGTCATAAATATCCTTATCATGTTCATAATGTCGAGTGTCCTTCAATGCCTCTGGAAAAGGTGGGGTAGGCACATGTGGGATCACGGGATGATCCTTAGAAGAACTATCATCAATTATTAGCTCGAAACCGGAGGGCGAATCAAGCTCACCTTAATCAGATATCGGCGGACCGCCCTTGTGCACCCGCGGACCGCCGACCTCCAGCCGCGGACCGCCGGGTTCTTCACGCGGACCGTCGCGAACCTCCTAATCTCGGATTTCGTCTTCTTCCACGCTATTGCTCAATTCCTTTTCTTTTTGTATTTTTCACCCCCTTGTAGTTTCTTGCCACTCCTCAATGTAATGGCATTAGCTTGAGACTTTTGGGAACAACAACTTGTGATGGAAATTTGTCGGAATTCTGGGCCTCTAATCGACTTATGGAACCAACCATCTGTCTAATCTGATCCTCAATGTTGTGGATGCTAGTCTTGGTCTCTTGTTGGAATTGCACCATGTTATTTTGCATCTGAACTACATTCTTGGTAAGCGACCGCAACATTTCCTCAGTAGACATAGAAGATTCTGAACTCTGAGCTGCTTGACCTTGGAACGACTGCTTTGGTGGGAACTTAGACCCTTGGAAATTTGGATTCCTATTGTCTTGTTGATTCATATATCTAAAATGTGGATGATCCCTCAATCCCTCATTGTAAGTTTGGGAGTAAGGGTCATACTTCCGCTACATAGGTCATGAAAAACCAGTTGTATTGACTTCCTCCACATCATTCTCATGCAAAGTCGGACAGCAATCAGTAGGGTGCCCCACCTCATAACATATACCACAAGACTTCACCTGTTGCTGGGGTCTAGAGGAAATAACGTAGCTTTTCATCAAAGAAGCTAACTCCTGCACTGTCTCTTTCAAGTCATCATTAGAACTAGAGCTAGCAGCATTCACTTTCTTCTTCACAACACCCCTCTCAGTTAAAGGCCTAGAATTTTCGGCCAATTCAGCAATAAGCGCTCTAGCCTCACTCGGGGTCTTGTTCACAATACCACCTCCACTAGTGGCATTCACATGCTTCCGGTCATCCACAGACAAACCATTATAGAAAAATAGAATGAGTTCTTGCTCTGTATGGCCATGGTAGGGATAGCTAGCACACAGTTGCTAAAACCGCTCCCAATAATCATATAGAAACTCATCATATTTTTGTTGTACATTACTGATCTCCTTCTTCATCTGAGATGACTTAGAAGCTGGGAAGTACTTGGAGAGAAAGCACTTTTTTAACCCTGAAAACTGCTTGATACTACCTGGTGGAAGGTAGTACATCCAATCCTTTGCCTTCCCCTTCAAAGAAAAGGGAAAAGCTCGCAGAAATAGCAAATCCTTGGACACATTAGGTGGCTTCATCCCCATACATAAAATGTGGAATTCACTCAAGTGTCGAATCGGATCTTCCCCTGGTTCACCATAAAAATTGGGTAATTGATGAATCAAACCAGACTTGATCTCAATCTTCTGATCATGACTCGCAGTTGCAGGAAAAGTGATGCATAGCGGCTGCTCGTCCACGTTAGGAGTTGTAAGCTCCTTGAGTGTACGGGTCTTAGGTGGAGGTGTGACAGGCATGATGATCTCTTTTTCTTGAACTTCTAATGGAAACGGAAGTTCTTTGAAATTGTTACGGATCTCCTTGCGCAACTTGAAAATAAATCTCTCTAAATCTCGAGTATAATCCAAGACTTCATGGTTAGTGCAACGGGTGTTAACCATAAACCAACTACACGGAAAGAGAGACAAAAACCAACGCCAAACACACAAAAACAATTACAACGCCAATTCCCCGGCAGCGACGCCAAATTTTGGTAGGCAATTATCGTGGGTTGCACCAAATTAAATCAATACTTATCCCAAAACTACGTAGTAGGGCAAGCAAGTTCGTATCCACAGGGAATGAGTTAATGTCTCAGTATGTAACGTCGTTTGGGTAACCAATGGGGGGGGTTGGTTGGGTATGAGTAACTAAGCAAATAGGAACAAAATGTAAGCAAGTAAATGATGAATTCAATTAATGACAAATCTTGGCTTTATACTTCAATCCACTACAGTTTATCAATTGTTCCTAGAAGGTCACCAATCTATCAATGTGAGCACGTTGCTGTGAAATTAAGATTTCTATTCTTCTTTCTTTAGCTATTTAGAACGAATCAGCGTATCTAAATAGCCCTAACTATCAATCAATCTAAATTACGCGTCTAAATTTATTCAATAGAAGCAATTAGGTCTAAGAATATCAACAACAATAATTAATAAGAACACATGCGGCTCAAATCATATAATAAATCAATTCTCCCCTAATCTATCTAACATTAAATCAGCAATCGATTAAACAGATCAAGTTGGTACTTTTCCAAGCAATTAAATCACACAAGCTCTAACTAGTAGAACTCCTAGCAAGAACAAATATGAAAAATAGGAATTAAAACAAGAGAGTTGAGATTACTCACAACTGAATTGATAGGAACAGTCTCACAATAAGATAATAAACTGCAGCTTCAATCTGTAATAAACCAAGTTGGGTGATTAGTTCTCCACAAATCTTTGATCACAAGCATGAAAATTATTCTGAATGTAGAGTTATGAAAATAGACGTAAAACCTAGGTATTTAAATAGTTTTGCAAATAAAATAAGGAAAATATAAAGTAATACGGTAAACCAGACTCTCGTCGCCCACCGCGGTAGACCGAAAGATTCGCGCGGTCCACGGTCAACACTCCCGCGGTTTGCGCTCGACTTTCTGAACTCGTCTTCGTATTTCTTCACGAACCACGCCGCGGAGCTCCTTCTTCCTCCCGCAGTGCACGCTAGACTTTCTAATTTCCTTGCTACGAGTCTTCAATCTTCCATTACTCTTCACTTCAAATTGGCTTTCATAACTCGGAATTTGACACTCTAAGAAACAGGCTTTAAATAGCCATTTTCTCACCATAAATTACATAGATCAATTCCGTGAGATACAACATAAAAACCAATAAAACATCCCAATATAACATTAAATACAAGACAAAAAGAGTAACAATTACGAGCACATCACTTATTGCTTTTGCTGGATTGAATTTAGGCGCGCGTCTTTGTTATCCACCGATTAGGGCTATTAGGTAGGGTAGATCTCTCCTTTTAGCTACAATTAAGAAATGATAAGAAACCCATGTGTGCCCTGCTCCAAAAAGAAGTGGAGTTCAACATTTCCGACACTTGTAAAACATCCTTTGATGAGTTGAAGGCCCGAGTTGTTTCCGCTCACTACTACAAAACGCCTTATAGACGTGGGACTTATTAAAGCATAAACATCGGTTTTTGTTTGGACGTTAAATTGAGCGACATCTATTAAAATGGGATAGACAGCGGTTTCAAATCTCATGCACTTAACTTTTATGCACATGGGTTTTTTTTTTTTTTTTTTAAATCCGATGTCTATGTGCTTAATAGCCGTCGGACTTTCTGGAAAAACCCATGTCTTTAAGGTACTTTATTCATTGAGGTTATCATAAATCCCATGTCTACTGGGTACTTTATACATCAGCTTTATAAGAAATCCCATGTCTATTTTTCAATCAAATTTAAAAAAAGAAAAGTGTTCCTAACATTATCATTATGTGGACGGCGTATTTCAAAATTTGGAAACTAAATCTCAAAGCAATGAAATAATCAATACAAGCGAATTTCTGTCAACTATTGGGATAAAATAAAAATTTACAGGTTTACGAAATTGAATGAAAAAAAACTGTACATGTTTACAGAATAATACTCCGTCCCGGTCATTTCCTTACCTTTGTGTTTTTCACAAAGGTCAAGGTAAAGGTAAAGATTACCTAAATACCTTCCACATTTCTGCTTTACCTTCACCCTCTCGCGTTCCTCTCTGCACACCCCTTCATCTTTCTCTTCTTTTTTTTTTCTTTTTGGTTTTTGACAATCACTTCATCTCTCTCCTGGTAACAAGCTAAACATAAATTTCCGACCACGCCATATATACTTGTTGCTCCAAATCAAGCAAAATTTTGAAATAATATCAAAAATTAATTTGCAATTTTAAAGCCTTACAATTTATACCGCTATACAAGACCACCATTTCCTCTCTCCTTCCACCACGCCCGACTTCACCTACACCACCTCCGTGACCACGACTAGGACCAGACAACGTCGGAGGTCCCTCAACCCTTCCCCACTTGCTACGCCATAGTCCTGTATCCTTTCTTTTCCTCCATTTATCCCTTCCTAAGCACGATTGTTGCACGCATCAACGCCTTTACGATGGAAACGATATCAAAAAATGGGGGAAAATTTGAGACGAATTGCTAGGTTTATTGGAGGAGGGAATTCTGGACTAATTATGGGCTTATTTTTAATTTTTTTTGGAGCGAATAGATGAGTTCAAAAGGCACAATTCAGGATCGGGGAGGCGAGGGCGCGTGAGTTGCCGTCGACGAACTACAGTGGGGTCGTCGGATTGTGAGTTGAATTTGGGGGAGGTGCACGGCAGGCTTAAGGTGGGGGCCGGGTGCGACGACTATTGGGGTTGGTAAGGGAGAGGAGAGAGAAAATTGTGGTGGTGTAGCGTAAAGAGATGGTTGGGGTGTTAGGGGCTTCATGGTAATCTAACACACCAAAACTTCATTTAACTAGCTAAAATCAACCAAAAAACGGAAAGGTAAGGAAATGACTGAGACGCCCCAAAGTAGAAAGGGTAAGGAAATGACCGGGACGGAGGGAGTACCATAGTTTATTACAACAACAACAACAAAAAAAAAAAAAAAAAAAAAAAAAAAAAAAAAAAAATCCCAGATCTAGAACACTGTAAAAAAGAAAAAGGGCTAGATTTGGATAAGACGAACTTCGTTCTCTTAGATCTTCTTTCTCCGATACTAAAAATGCTTGATATCTGAAAGTGAAGAACTGCAAACAATGACTTAGTTTTAGCCTTTCAGATTGCAAATCAAAGAACAAATTAAAAAAAAAAAAAAACTGAATTTTAATACAAGTATTCAGTATTTGATACATAATTTACAACATCAACATATTAAATTCAAATATTTTTATAGCAATTATATTAAAAAAAATATTGAGATCTAAACTCTGGAATTGTGAAGAAGCAAAAATCGAGATCTTTGTTTCTTGAAAAAAATTACTAAAAAAAAAAATTGATGTCCGCACCTTAACCACTTGAAGGGGAAACATATCTTCTCCTAGATCCGACATGCAACCAGATTTCGTTCCAAAAAAATTGACTCAATGATCAGAGTTGAATCATCAATTCACCGCCACCATTTAAGATGTATAAGATTTGTTTAAATCAATCAACTCTTTACTATCATTGAAGGTTATGTAACATCGATTGAAATGAACGGTTAATTTTGATTGAATAAGAAAGAAAATTAGAGATGGATACTCATATGAAGAGGAGAGAAAAATGTGAGAAAGGAGATAGATACTCATTTGAAGAAATGAGAGAAAAATTGCAAAAATGAATTGAATTAAGAGAGATGAGGTAAAGAGAGAAGAAAAACTGATGATTTTTGATACGGCAGGAAAGAAGATGGAGCGACTTTAACTTAGGGTTGAAACCTAGTTTAGAAATACATGGGTTATTTCTAGTTTTTATTTTATAAGATTTAAAGAAAAAAATACGAAAATAGATAGACATAGGTTTTTATAAAAACTAGACGTATATATAGGTGTAATACACATCGGTTTTTCAAAAACATCCCATGTCTATTTATACACATGGGGTTTTAGAAAACAACCCATGTCTATTTATTGGTCAAAATTGCAAAAATGCCACTGGTTCCTCATAGACATCAGTTTTTCGAAAATCCCATGTCTATCTAATGATGTCTATTGTTGATTTTGTAGTAGTGGCACTTATAATTCAACCCCCAAAATGCATGGTCCGCCCCACTTGAAATCATGTGCGACGCAAGTGACTTTGCGGTCGGAGCCGTCCTAGGTCAAAAGGAGGGGAGGGCAAACCACGTGATTCACTATGCGTCCGTAGTGTTGAATGATGCCCAAAGAAACTATACAACTACAGAAAAGGAGATATTGGCTGTAGTTTTTGCATTGGAGAAATTTCTACAATACCTTTTGGGCAACAAGGTGGTGGTATATAGTGATCACGCGGCTATATGGTATTTAATGAACAAGAAGCACGCTAGACCGAGGCTAATTCGATAAGTTTTGCTTCTAAGTGAATTTGATGTGAAAATTCGGGAAAAAAAAGGTGCAGAGAATGCGGTTGTCGACCATCTTAGTTGGATCATGTGCCTTGGGCTGAGGAGGCTATACTTGAAAATCGGCATTTTGTCGACTTTTCTTGGGCCGAGAAATCTGTGTCTCGGCCCGAAACAGTGTCATCTCGAGTCGAGAGAGAGCCTTCTCGAGTAGAGACTTTCTCCTCGACTTAAGACCCCTGCTTTCAAGCCCCTTTGATTGTTGAGTCTACTACTTCCCATGATAATGATGAGGATGATGATGTACCATTTCCCGAGGCTCTTAAAGACACTCGGAAGCTTAAGACCAACAACACCAAGATGTACGCTCTTTTTCAAGATTACAAAGTGAGTATACCATTTCTAGACTTTGTGAAGAATGCTTCGAGGATGGCTAAAGTTGTCAAATAAATGTGCACGGTTAAGAGAAAGTCTAAAGCTAAGGACAAGAAGAAAGTGGTGATGGGTGAACAAGTTTCGGTAGTTTTTCAACAACGGCTACCAATGAAGTGTAGTGATCCCCGGTATGTTTACCGTTCCGGCAATCATAGATAACACCACTTTTCCTATGTCCAGTCTAGATTTAGGTGCTTCCATTAATGTTTTGCCATCCTCATACTATGATTCAATGAAATTTAAATCAATGCATGGGACCGATATTGTGATTAAGCTAGCGGATCGTTCGAGAGTATACCCTAAAGGAGTTGTGAAAGACGTGCATGTTAAAATAGAAAATCTTGTGTTTCCCGCGGATTTCTACGTTCTTGATATGAATCATAATAAGCATGATCCCTCTCTCATTTTAGGACGTCCATTCATGAAAATCGCTAGGTTAAATATTGATATGCATAATGGTGTCATTGCATTAGAAGCCTATGGTCGTAGGATAGAGCGACATTTTTATAAGTCCAATCATGATGTTGATGATAACCATTCGCTCCACTCTATTGCTATATGTGTTGTGACAGTTTCCAACCATTATCCCCCCGACCCCAAAATTGAAAATGTGAAGAGTATCTCCTTGAATTGGGTGAAAAATATGAAATCTCATGTGAAAAAGATGCATTCTACACTAACCAAGTCACCCCTAGTGTTTGGAAAGTCTTTGTTGTCTGTTATGCAGGAACCGAGGCCCAACAAGACTATTACAAGTGGTTCAAAAAAGAAAAAGGGAAAGATTGAGAAATTTGGGGTCAAAAGCGTTGCTAGATGGAGGATCAAGGGTGAAACGGCTAATTGTGGGTTGGATGTGTTGGGATTTGGTTATGGTTGATAGGGTAGAGCATTAATGAGTTGAGCCAACGACGTTAAACAAAGGCGCTACTCGGGAGGCAACCCGAGTCATTTGTATATGTTAGTGGTGTGTTGTGTTTTCGGACATTGGAAGTCGGTTTCGATTTGAATTTCAAGCAAGAAAAGGCGTTGAAAGAGTTGGGTAACCCTCTATCTTGAGTCAAGAGTTCAGCATTTCTCGGCTCGAGATAGCCTTGTCTCATGGGCATCTTTTTGCAGTGGTCTCGACTTGAGGGGCACGTCTCTCGAGTCGAGGCACATGTATCTCGACTCGAGACTCGCATTATTCGGGAATATTTCGCGTTGGTTTTTATCCGGATTTTCTTGGATACTTTTGCTTTTGTTATTTAGTATTTTGTACCTATGCTAAATAAAGGGGCATGTACCCCTCCCTAGTTATTATCACCCTTCATAATATTTTCATCTAGTTTTCACCTAGAGAGAGATTTATTCAAAAATTAATAATTTTATTATTGGTTTTAATTTCAAAATTAGTGTAATAATTAGTATGGGAGGTTAATCCCCTTCCTAGACTCCTGGTGTAATCAACATCTTTCATCTTATATATTAGTAAGATTTATTCTCTCTAATTTGCCTTTGATTTCATTGTAATGAATTCCTTGTTTTTCAATGCATGATTTATCTTTATTTTCTCTAATTAACTACTAGATTAAACATGGGTATTTCATATGCTTAGTTGATAATTGATAGTAATTGATTATTAGCTTAAAATGAAGCAACTTTCACATGATTAGTGTATGGTTATGACTAACTTGTGATTGGGGGAATTAATTAGACAACTAATAGATTAGATTTGATTAGTGTTGCGGTTGCGCCTAATTAGATACTAATTTGGGTTGTTCATAATTCTTTATTAATCCTTACTCTTCATGCCTTTGGGTGTGAATTGTTTGAGTGGTCATTAGACAAATTAGAACTAAAAGGAGGGGAATTTGGTAGCGGTTGCTCAAATTCCCCATTAAAGTGGATTAATTGTTTTAAAGCGGGATTATCTATGAATTGGTATATTGGAGAGAGGTAAAAATTGTTATATTAGGGTGTTAGATTAGATTGTCACCGAGGGTCGCCTTAATTTATTGGTATATCGTTTATTTACAGTTTGTTCAATCTTTAAACCAAAAACCCCCAATTTAATTGCTTTATTTCTTTTGTTTTGTTTTTTTTCCACACTTCAATTATATATTAGACTTACTCTCTTCCTCGTGGATACGATACCCACTTACCCTTGCTAGTTAGCTTGATATAGTGGTAATTTGACAAGGATTAACGACAATCTAGCTATCAAATTTGGCGCCGTTGCCGGAGAAAAGGCGTAGTTTAGTCTTTTTGCCTTTTTGTGTGTTTTTGTGATTTTTGTTTTTCTTTCTTTAGTTTGTGTTTATTTCTTTTAAGTGTGTTTGAGACTTGTTCTTTTTTGTTCCTTTCGATCTTTGGGCCACTACCCTATGATCCAAACCCGTTCTACTAATCCCGACTTTAGTGATTTTGAAATATATTTGGAACTTAAAAGAAATCTTAGGCTACGGAAAAAGTTTCCACTGGAGCAAGAGGGATATTTGTTTGAAGAGGATGAGAACATGTTTGCCGAGTTTGGGTTGTTTAGAGAAGAAGGATCTTGGACCTCCGCCACTTCCAAATTGTAACACCCCCAATTTACTGAGATTCTAGAAAATGTGTTTGATTAAATAATAAAGACAATTGGGAGTGTTACCGCCACGATTGACCTCCTAGATCAATCGTTAAGGCAAGTGAACAATACTAATGGTCTATTAAACTCAAAAACCAAAATATAAAACCATTACATCCAAAACTAAACCATTACAATCATTTACTCAAAATAAAGTGCGGAAGCGAAATACGAGGCTAAGTTGATCTTTTTTTAGCCTAATGGATGAGCGTCACTCTGATCCCTTAACCAACCCGTGAGACTTCGACAGCTAACCTGCAAGGCTAAGAAAACGTAGAAACTGTCAACCAAACGGGTTGAGTAAGAAGCAACTTATGTAGAAAACAGTTTTTAAAGAAAACATATATTTCTCCTAGCCACATAGCACGGTGGAAAACTTTAAGTAATTTAAAATATTGGAACAGTTAACATTTAATTAGTATACGAAAACATAATAAAATGATACAACAAAAATCCTTCTCCTTTGTTCCTTTTCCCTTCGGTACCTGACTTCCTTCAACCGATAATCCCAAATGCATGCATCCCCCTAGGGTTCTGTTCCCAAAGGGAGGATATAAAGGCTCAAGGTGAAGGATCAATCCACCCTACCTATTCTTTGTGCACGATATACTTAGACCATTATGGTCACCCTGTACTCAAGTTAACTCCCTTACCAGAGTTAACAACATATATAAAAACCTTTAACAAATAATCCTTGTATAAATTATTGAAGCTAGTAAACCTTTGCTTTTAAACCTTACACATAGCAATTACCTTTCGAAATCGCAAACCTTATATTAAAACAATTTATATAATACTTCTTAACTTTAAAAACGCATTTAGAAGATCCTGCGAATGAGATAAGTAATTCTTCTTACCTTATTCAGCAGCAAGTCTCACAGTAGCTCAGCAAGTATTAGAATTTTTCTTCTACGAAGTCGGATTCTACAAGAGTATGTAAATTGTACTAATTAGTTTATGCACCTACAATGTATGATATGTATGTATATATATTGTATGCAGACACAACAATAAGAGAGTGCTCTATAACCTCGCCTCTTCCTCTCCATGGACTTACAAATACAAAACGATCCGACTTACAAAACCCTTAAACATCATACTCTAAAACAACCCCTAAAAATCGTTTTTATAAACTTGAACTCTTCAAAAGATATACGAATACAATCACTCCCATGCCTAACTTTGTCGTAACACGTAGATTCACTTAATTACACCTTAAAGAAATTCAATCTCCACTTCGACGGGGCCGCGTTTAAGAGTTTTGATCATAGATACCCAAATTAACACTCTTATAATCATACGTAGCCATCTAATACCATTAATTAAAACCCTGCCATCTTGAATAAACATGATAAACCATCCAAACTCACATAACTTCATTTCCCACTGTCATCTCCTAGGTCACGTATTTCATACTTCTAAGACCAAAACTTTGAGTATAGCAGGTGTACAATATATTACCAACAACGACGGCACCATAGCAATTCAACCTCAACCGCGTATATATCATCGTCAACTCAAGCAAACAACAAATAACTTTCAAATGAACTAAGCAACTCCAAATGCTATTTAAAACGAATTACCATCTTCCGGAACAATGTTAATCACGAAAATTAAAACCAAAACAATAAAATCCTTGTAAACCAAAGTACATAACGTAAGATACGAATTATCGACAACGGTAAGACTTGAACTATATAAGAAGAAACTTATACCGTTTTGTAGAGGAGTGAAAAGTAGGGTCAATGGTATAATTTTCGATGAAAACCGAGTTAGAACTCCAAACACCCAAGCAAACAAAAGCAACGGCGCTTTGAACAAGAAAGGACGATGAAGATGATGATAATGATGGTAGTGCTTCTCGTAAGGGTTTGCGGTGTTTCACCACTGCCTTGGTTTAGTAAAAAGAAAGAACGAAAGGGCATTTTGGTCATTTGACCATAAATAGTAATAAATGTTTTTTTTTTTTTCCAAAATGCTGCTGCTGTACGTACAAGTCAGGTTTGACTTTTTTTCTTTTTTTAAATTAAAAACAATATAAATAGTTTATTTCTTCTTAATGAAATAGCTGGAAATTTTCGTTTCTAAGCACATTTTCGAAAACATTTTTGTAATTTAAGCTTATTAACGGAAGAATCCTAAATTTTTGGACCTCAAAAATACGGGGTATTACACGAATTTTCCGATTCACCACCCAAAGCCATGAGTATTAGGGAGTTGACGACTCCGAATTTGACACAACAACCTTCGTGTATCGTCTTTCCCGAGGATGAAGCCTCCTCAATGATTGAGATCAAAGGTGCCTTGCTACACCACCTACCCACATTCTATGAGCTTAGCACCGAAGGCGCTAATAAGAACATAATGGGGGTTCACATGGTGTGTAACAATATAAAGCCTCCCGGGGTTGACTTAGACACCTTCTTTCTCAAGGTTTTCCCGTTTTCATTGAAAGATAGAGAATTGAATTGGCTCGACACCCTTCCCCACAATAGCATTACGTCTTGGGAATTGTTGAAGAAAGCCTTCATCCTCAAGTACTTCCCCAACACTCAGGCTTCCGCATTGAAGAAAGAGATATCTACCATTGAGCAAAGGGGGGAGTCCTTGGCTTCATATTGGGATCGTTTCCGAGAATTAGTGGCTAGTTGCCCCTACCACGGCTACAAAGAACAAGACTTGATCTTGTTCTTCTACCACGGCCTCGATGATCAAGACTATAGGCACGTGGTAGCATCTAGTCAAGGGGGATTGGATAAGATGACCCCTGTCGAGCCTTGGGATTCACTTGAAGAATTGGCAACTAATTCACGCGATCGCGAGTCTAAGTGGTGTGTGAGGAAGGTTAATATGATGGAAACTCCCTCCAATGATTCTCAAGTTGGGGAGTTGACAAAGATGGTGAAAGAACTCTTAAGAAATCAAGGTAGAAACTCACCCCCTAGAAAATATGAAGAAGTTGATGTAATCAATGGTTTCCAAGTCAATCAAAGGAGGTTTGACGGTTTTCAAGATGGGAATAGAGGCTACAATCAAGGTGGTCAAGGCAACCGGTTCCAAGCTCAAGGGAATTTCAACGCTAATGGAAATCATAGGAACCGAGGATATGGAAGTCATGGAGGAGGTAACAACTCACAAGGAGGCATGTATCAAGTGAAACCTCCCTCTAATGACCAAAATAAAGCTCAAGGAGGCACTTGTTCACCATTGCATATAGAGGAAATGATGAAGACCCTCACACAAAATGTCATAACAATGCAAGCCTCAATGGTGAGTCATCAACAAGAAACAAAGGCGAGCATTTTAAATCTTGAGGGGCAAATGAGCAAGTTAGCAACCGTGTTCAATCGACTTCTGTCTAGGGGCTCTAACAAATTTTCATCCGAAAGCGAGAAAAATCCTACCAAAAATGTGAGTTTCATTGGCCTACGGGATGGTAGGAGGCCTCCCATCGAGTTTGAAGAAGGAAAACGAGGTAAGGAAATGATTAAAGAAGAGTTTGGGCAAGGGGAAGACCATGGAGAAGCTTTAGAACAAGAATGGGTCGAGGATGACCAACCTCGGGTCGAGGGGGGTTTGTCTCGGGCCGAGGGGGGTTTGTCTCGGGCCGAGATGGCTATACCTGAAAATCGGCATTCTGTCGACTTTTCTCAGGCCGAGACAGTGTCATCTCGAGTTGAGAGAGAGCCTTCTCGAGTCGAGACCTTTTCTCCTCGACTCGAGACCCCTGCTTTCAAGCCCCCTTTGATTGTTGAGTCTACTACTTCCCATGATAATGATGAGGATGATGATGTACCATTTCCTAAGGCTCTTAAGGATACTCGGAAGCTCAAGACCAACAACACCGAGATGTACGCTCTTTTTCAAGATTGCAAAGTGAATATACCATTTCTAGACTTTGTGAAGAGTGAACCGAGGGTGGCTAAAGTTGTCAAAGAAATGTGTACGGTTAAGAGAAAGTCTAAAGCTAAGGACAAGAAGAAAGTGGTGATGAGTGATGATATGGCATAAACGTAGTGTGTTAATCCGCGTGATTTAGACGCCTTAGGGTCTATTTGGGCATGGTATTATCGTGATTCGTGGACCACACCATTTAGAGTATTTTTGGAGCTTATTCATTGATTTACGGGATTTTGGTTGTTCAAGACCCTTTTGGTGAGGCTTAGACGGGAATGGAGGATCGAGTTGGAGTTGGATCGAGTTTCGAGAGGAGTTAGCTCGGTTGCCAATGGGATTCACGCGTTAGCTCGAGCCAAAGAGCTAAGGAACGGAGAGAAGGAGGAAATTCAAGTTCCTCGACTCGAGAGGCTGCATCCTCGAGTCCAGAATTCGCTCGCTCGACTCGAGGATTCCGTCGCTCGACTCGAGGATTTCTTTCCTCGAGTCGAGAAAGCCAGCTTCCGGTATGCTTCCTAGAGGCTAATGACGATTTCTTTTGCCTAAATATCTATTTTGTTTTCTAGTGTTTTGTACTTATATTAAATAAAGGGGCATGAACCCCTCAATAATACTTATCACTTTTCATCTCTTTTTTTTCATCTTGTTCTTACTTCTAGAGAGAGAAACTCCAGGAGAAAATTAGTGAGAATTAGTATTTTTATTATGATTTCTATCTCAAATATTGTTGTAATAATTAGTATGGGAGGCTAATCCCCTTCCTAGACTCTTGGTGTAATCATATCTTTCATCCTATGTATTAGTAAGAATTCTTCTCTCTAATTTGCCTTTAATTTCATTATAATTAATTCTTTATTCTTCAATTGCTTGATTTACCTTTATTTTTTCTAATTGGTTGATTAGATTGAATTTGGTATTTCTCATGCTTAGTTAGTTGTTGATGGTCATTGATGATTAACCCTAAAGGAAACAACTTTCACATGATTAGTGTATGGTTATGACTAATTTGTGATTGAGGAATTAATTAGACAACTAGTAGATTATATTACATTAGTGTCGCGGTTGCGGCTAATTAGATACTAATTTGGGTTGTTCATAATCCTTTATTAATCCTTGCTCTTCATGCCTTTGGTTGTGATTTGTTTGAGTGGTCACAAGACAAATTAGGAATAAAAGGAGGGGAATTTGGTAGCAGTTGTTCAAATTCCCTACAAAAGCGGATTAATTGGTTAAAAACCGGAATTATTGATGAATTGGTATAATTAGAGAGATGTAAACTTGCTATATTACGGTTTTTTATTAGATTATCACCGAGAGTCGCTTTAATCAATTTGATATTTCGTTTATTCCTCTTTTACTCCAACTCAAACCAAAAACCCCCAATTTAATTGCTTTATTTATTTCGTGTTTATTTCTTTTCCGCATAGAATTTGCATAGTAGGCTATCCCCCCTTCCTCGTGAATACGATACCCACTTAACATAACTTCTTAGTTAGTATTTTGTGGTAATTTGACTAATAATAACGACTTATTAGCTATCAAGTGAACAAGTTTCGGCCGTTTTTCAACAACAGCTACCAATGAAGTGTAGTGATCCCGGTATTGTTACCGTTCCGGCAATCATAGGTAACACCACTTTTCCTAAGTCCATGCTAGATTTAGGTGCATCCATTAATGTTTTGCCGTCATCATGCTATGATTCAATGAAATTTAAATCAATGCATGAGACCGATATTGTGATTATTGAGCTAGCGGATCGTTCGAGAGTGTACCCTAGAGGAGTTGTGAAAGACATGCATGTTAAAATAGATTAACTTGTGTTTCCCGCGGATTTCTACGTTCTTGATATAAATCATAATAAGCATGATCACCCTCTCCTTTTAGGACATCCATTTATGAAAACCGCTAGGGTAAATATTGATATGCATAATGGTGTCATTGCATTAGAGGCCAATGGTCGTAGGATAGAGCGACATGTTTATGAGTCCAATCATGATGTTGATGATGATCATTCGGTCCACTTTATTGCTACATGTGTTGTGAAAATTCCCAACCATGATCCCCCCACCCCAAAATTGAAAATGTGAAGAGTATCTCCTTGAATTGCGTGAAAATATAAAATCTCATGGGAAATAGATGCATTCTACACTAACCAAGTCACCCCTAGTGCTTGGAAAGTCTTTGTTGTCGGTTTGCAGGAATCGAGGCCCAATGATGCACTCCTAAACACCATCTAGAATCAAACTTAAAAACTACAACTTGTTTTTGTGATTTTCTGATTTTAGGACTGAAATAAAAGGATATGGATTTGGAGGATTGTCGATTCTCTCAAACTCCTCTCCAAGAACGAAGTTTAGATTACTTAGGTTAATCTCCCCTAAGCAAGCTTAACCATATGCTTAATTTCAAAGAGATAAACCCACCCTAAGAATTTAAACAAAAAACAGAATTCTCATCTGAAAGTTGGTTTTTCATTTCATCAACTCTGATTTTTATAGTGCTAAAGGGGTTCAATCTAATATTATATATATAAAAGAGAGATTTTTGAAGAGCTTACAGAGTATCCAACAAAAGAGAAATACTGAGAGATCGAGTCCTAAAAATGGGAAATACCGTAGTTTATTATTAACAACACAATTAGTAGTCGTATATAGAATCCTTATTTACGTGAGAGTCTTTCATAAACTTATCTAATAGATTTTCCACATAACAAATTATAACATTGGTTATGTGTAACAGAAAATTTCAGAACATATATCATTATATTTGTTTCGAAATGTATCTCAAATTGAGATCCATTTACATATTTTTCCGATATGCAAAACAATTTACATACACCGTATACATTTAGTAGAGTTTTTTTTTTTTTATGAAAAGTTTAAAGAGAGTCCAACATAAGAGATATAGTGAGAGAGTCCAAAAAATGAATGTTTCTCACATTATTAGTCCTAACTTTCATTTTGTATATCAAGTATATCCCATTAGATCTGTTTTGAAATCTAATTTAAAATGAGTTTCATTTATACATATGTTTGATAGAAATGCATTAGTCATCAGGCATCGAACAAAAATTGCAAAAAAGAGATTGTGTTTATTCATTCTCAAACTACTCAGCAACCAAAATTTAAACACTACATTTGGCTTTTTAAGGAAAAATGTTTGACCTGGGACTTTGTATAAGAGTCATTAAACACGATATAATATGTGTACTGTGAAACGCACGGGCTTAAAACTAGTATATTGCTAAATGAAACTAAAACTATGCTAAAATAATGCAGCAATAATGTTACAATAAGACCTAAAATAATGCAGCTAGTTGGTTTAGAGATACAAAGTTAAATAAGCCAAAAATGAATATAGTAGGCTGCTGCATCTTCTGATTTCGTGTGATGTGGGCTGCTACTTTTCAGACTCTTTTCAGGCCTTCAGTTATCATATCAAGGGCTGCTATCATGCTTTACAAAAACTAAAGAGTGGACATAATATTATAGAGCTGGTGCTTCTTTCAATAGAGCAGCTTGCTTAATTATTTATTTAGTTGATATAATCTTGCAAGTTGCTCTATTATTGTGGGCTGCAAGTTGTTACTTTGCTCTTAAGTCTTTTCCCTTGATACTTGGAGCTGCTTGTATCACTCAATGGCTAGAAGGGACGTGGAAATTGAGGGTCAAAGAAGGCTGCTTGTTGTGAATAAAAAGTGTCCAAGTTGATAATCAAAAGTAAACCCTTGCTTAAGGGTTTCCTCATTAATTTGTTATACACCATTCTGCTACTTAGTTACTTTGTAGAACCCGATTCATTTTCACCTTTCGATGGATTGATCCCTGCATCATATTGATGCACTCCTAAACACCATCTAGAATCAAACTTAAAAATTACAACTTATTTTTGTGATTTTCTGATTTTGGGACTGAAATAAAAGGATATGGAATTGAAGGATTGTCGATTCTCTCAAACTCCTCTCCAAGAACTAGGTTTAGATTACTTAGGTTAATGTCCCCTAAGCAAGCTTAACCATATGCTTAATTTCAAATAGATAAATCCACCCTAAAAATTTAAACAAAAACAGAATTCTCATCTGAAAGCTGGTTTTCATTTCATCAACTCTGATTTTTACAATGCTAAAGGGGTTCTATATATATTACTAAATGAAACTAAAACTATGCTAAAATACTGCAGCAATAATGTTACAATAAGACCTAGAATAATGCAGCTCGTTGGTTTAGAGATACAAAATAAGACAAATTTCGAATTTGAGGAGTTTCCTTACCGAAATGGGCTCAAAATGAAAATTTTGAGCAAAATTGATCCTCCAAAATGCTAGCAATAGCCTCACCACTGCCCCTAGGTGCTTTTCCACCCTTGAAATCGACCCAAAAACTTCAATAAACAAAACCCCCAAATTTCTAGGGTTCTTGAGAAAAATTGGACTTTTTGAGTGAAAACTGATGAATTAAGTGTTTTTGGGGTTGATTTGTTATTTGTGGAATGATTTTTGTGAACATCTTGAAGTTTGGGAGTGATTTTGTGTGATTTGATGGAAAAATGAAGAATTTGTGGGAGTGAGTCGAAAATGGTGAAGGATGAATGAGAAGAATTGAAGAAATGAAATGGGAAGGAAAGGGGAAGAGTCGGGCTTTTTAGGCATTAAACAGGACAATTTTGCCCATGTCTCGAGTCGAGAGACAAGCGTCTCGACTCGAGGAGAAGCTCTCGACGCGAGGCTTGCACCTCTCGAGTCGAGATAAAGGACTTTGCTGTTTTTCTTGCCCTCGGCCTCGAGTGGAGACCCTTCTGTCTCGATTCGAGATAATCCTTACCCAACTCTTTCAACGTCTTTTCTTGCTTGAAATTTAAATCGAAACCGACATCCAATGTCCGGAAACACACCACACCACACCACAAATATATACAAATAGCTCGGGTTGCCTCCCGAGTAGCGCTTTTGTTTAACGTCGTTGGCTCGACTCATCAATGCTCTACCCGATCAACCATAACCAAATCCCAACACATCCAACCCACAATTAGCCATTTCACCCATGATAATCCTCCATCTAGCAACGCTTTTAACCCCAAATTTCTCAATCTTTGCCTTTTTCTTTTTTGAACCACTTGTAATTAGAGGTGAGCATGAACGAGTACCCGCTACTATATCATGGACCCAGACTCGGACCCGTTACAAATGGGTCCTAAAAAATTGGACCCGGACCCGAACCCGTTGCCAATGGGTCCTAGAATTTAGGACCCGGACCCGTTAATTGCCAAACGTGTAACGGGTACCCGTTTTATTTTTGAGCAACGACATTTGTAGATGCACGAGCCAAAAGTCATCCAAAAATTATTACTTTCAAAGTTAACCATGCTAATGGGTAACCATAGTTATCTTTAAAGTGAGCTATTTTTACTTTAAACTTCAATTGTTTTTTTAAAAAAAGGTTTGTCAGGTTCCGGGTACCCCTTTGGACCCGTAGCTTAACGAGTAACCGGCGAGTAAAGGGTCCAAAATTATAGGACCCGTACCCGGACCCGTTGCCAACGTGTCCTAAAATTTTTGACCCGGACCCGGACCCGTACCCGTCTATAACGGGTCCGGGTCCGAGTACTATTCCGGGTACCCGCTTTTCTTGCTCACCCCTACTTGTAATAGTCTTGTTGGGCCTCGATTCCTGCAAAACCGACAACAAAGACTTTTCAAGAACTAGGGGTAACTTGGTTAGTGTAGAATGCATCTCTTTCCCATGAGATTTCATATTTTTCATGCAATTCAAGGAGATAGTCTTCACATTTTCAATTTTGGGGTCGGGGGATCATGGTTGGGAATTTTCACAACACATGTAGCAATAGAGTGGACCGAACATCAGCATCATGATTGGACTCATAAACATGTCGCTCTATCCTACGACCATTGGCCTGTAATGCAATGACACCGTTATGCATATCAATATTTACCCTAGCGGTTTTCATGAATGGACGTCCTAAAAGGAGAGGGGGGGTCATGCTTATTATGATTCATATCAAGAACATAAAAATCCGCAGGAAACACAAGATTTTTTATTTTAACATACACGTCTTTCACAACTCCTCTAGGGTACACTCTCGAACGATTCGCTGGCTCAATCACAATATCGGTCTCATGTATTGAATTAAATTTCATTGAATCATAGCATGAGGATGGCAAAACATTAATGGATGTACCTAAATCTAGCATGAACTTAGGAAAAGTGGTGTTACCTATGGTTGCTAGAACGGTAAACATAACGGGATCACTACACTTCATTGGTAGCCGTTGTTGAAAAACGGCCGAAACTTGTCCACTCATCACCACGTTCTGCTTGTCCTTAACTTTAGACTTTCTCTTAACCGTGCACATTTCTTTGACAACTTTAGCCATCCTCAGTTCACTCTTCACAAAGTCTAGAAATGGTATACTGACTTTTCAATCTTGAAAAAGAGCGTACATCTCGTGTTGTTGGTATTGAGCTTCCGAGTGTCCATAAGAGCCTCGGGAAATGGTACATCATAATCCTTATCATTATCATGGGAAGTAGTACACTCAACAATCAAAGGGAGCTTGAAAGCAAGGGTCTCGAGTCGAGGAGAAAGGGTCTCGACTCGAGAAGGCTATCTCTCTCGACTCGAGAGTTGTCCGTGTCCACTCAAGATGACATTGTCTCGGGCCGAGACGCAGATTTCTCGGCCCGAGAAAAGTCGACAGAATGCCGATTTTCAGGTATAGCCTCATCAGTCCGAGACAAACTCCCCCCCCCCCCCCCCCCGGCCCGAGGTTGGTCATCCTCGACACATTCTTGTTCTAAAGCTTCTCCATGGTCTTCCCCTTGCCCAAACTCGTCTTCAACCATTTTCTTACCTCAATTTCCTTCTTCAAACTCGATGTGAGGACACCTACCACTCCGTAGGCCTCCTACCACTTCGTAGGCCTCCGCAGATGGATGCTTGGCGGCAAGGTCCGGAATAGAGTGTTCAGGGTTGGGTTTTGGTCAACAGGGTCAGCAGATGGGGCAATTTTTGACAAGTACGGTCAAAGGCTTGAAACCTACGGCGAGCAGATGACCCTGCAATTCACTGGTTATGGGCAGCACATGGGTGGACTTGGACAGGTTCTAGATAAGTTCAGTCGAACCTTAGACACCATGGGCCAACAGGTGAACGCGTTTGGGCAGATACATAAAGACCATGGTCAAAAGTTTGATAGCATTGACAAGCAGTTGGCAGCTCTGGGTCATCAGTTGGTTGATTTCGGCCAGAGATCGATTGGACCATAAGGTAGCAGTTCAGGGAACCGAGTTTGAGAGGGGCTTGCGCTACTTGGACTCTAGTCACCAGTTTCTCCTGGCCACCTACCCCCAGAGCTACAGGCCTCCGACTTTGCCGATATTGATGAGTGTTTCCGCGAGCTTGACCTCTATGGTCGCCAGCACTTCCCTCTGCAGAAACGAACCACCGTAGTGAGGTACGAATTCCTTCCCTCTTTATGCTTTTTGAATTTCATTCATATGCATGTGTTAAGCATGGGGGAGGGGCATTGTCCTTGCTTGTATATTTGTGTTATAATTTCCAACCGACTTCCTAGGATTATTTGCTTTATATTGTTTTGGTGTGCTTTTCTTCATTTTCTTAGACTGTGAAACTTGCCGTCCATGACGAATGCCGAGGTATATATATGAGGAAAAAAGTATTGTTTAACTCTTTGGTGGGGCGTAATAGGTTGTTCCCCACCATGTTTTTCGACATCCCTACATCAGAGTTTCTCGGGTTTGCGGACTTGGTGCGTTACCATATTCCCAAGGGGGCATGTTGGGGTTCCTCCCTAAGTGGGCACTGACTTATGAGAGGTGGACGTACGAGTTTCTCGCCAATTTCAAGCATCACACCAAGAATGAGAAAGTTGTCTTCCGTTTGGGCAACGCTCCTTAGGTTTGGACGTATAGGGATTTTGAGAGGTGTTTTGGTTAGGAGAGATTAACGCAGGAGAACAAGGCGTAAGTCTCATTTGGAGGAGATGAGGTGGTGCTGCCATGGAGGAAAGCTCACTCGAAATTTCGTTTACCAGCGCTAGGATTTCTATGCTCCCTCATCCCACTTTACGCCTTATATATAAGGTGATAAGGATGTGCGTATTCTGGTTTGAAGAGTCCAACCACGTGCATCATTTGGAGATGAGTCCACTATTAGCTTTTATTTCTGGTGAGAACAGAATTTCTTTATGGGTTACATTGTTTATTGAGACGTGCATTGCTTTTAGACGACTTGCGCTTGATTAATATGGCTATCCCCCAGAGGATTCGATGGATTACTCCTATTGAGGGGATAAGGGAGTATGCCTGGCGATACCACTGGACGTTAGGGACGGATCACCGAAACTATTTGTTGCTCCCTAACCAACATCACCACCTGAGGATAGAGGGTGACCAGGGTGGTGAGTATTTTTATGGAGAAAGGAAGATCATAATCTTTAGGGTGGATGCCGGAGGGGCTAGACGAGGAGAGATTGAGGAGCTAGAGGCCCACCCCAGAATTGAGTTGGGTGGCCTTGGTTTCGTTCCCCAGATGACAGTTTCCCTAGAGTTCGACACTTGGAGAGGGGGCGTTGTGCACAGTTTTGGTGGTTTTGGCCATGAGTTAGGGATGTATGGTCAGAGGCTAGACACAGACGCCTATGGCCAACAGATGGGCCACCCGTTCGATAGTTATGGTCAAAGGTTTGATGAAGTTGATAAGCAGATACCTAGTTACGAGTAGCAAATGCAGGACTTCGGCCCGAGAAATAATGGGTTGGAACACAAGATGACAGCTCAGGACTGTAACAACCCTAAATTTTCGCTAAAATAAAATTCGGAAAATAAAGAGTCGTTACGCCGCAATTGACTATTGCGTCAATTGCTAGGCTTAAAATCAATAAACTAACATATATAAATAGCTAATTAACTAAACAACAGCGGAAGACTTAAATTGCCGAACTACAGTTCTCAAAACTTAAATCCAAAATACAACTTGTTCGAAATGAAAAGTCCCCAGCATGCATGACATCCTCACTAGCAAGCAACCACTTCAAGACCTGTCAACTACGCCATCGAGGATGACATAGGCCCCAAAAATAAGGTAGGGAACAAACCAGAGAAAGAACGTCAGCATACAGGCTGAGTAAGATATCACAAATCACAAGATAAATAGAAGATACGCGCCTTGAGGCGCGTAGCTAATAAATAACAAACGAAAGTTACATCAGTAAAGACAGAGAGTCACAAGATCAGTGCGACAACCATCATATCGCTAACGAAAACGCAGGGTTTCGTTACATACGTTAATATAAGGCTGGGCTCCTACCCCACATCCACCACAATCTCGAACCGACGCTAGCTAGAGTACATATAAACGATTCCTAAAGACTTAAAATGTGCACACCCCTCGCTAGAGATCCAGTAGGATGCGTACATCTAGGAGGAAAGCCTAATAGGCAGTCGGTAGCTACTCCGACCGAAATAGTACCTTGATCAGAGGTATAAATAGTGATCGGTCCGTGCCGCATCACATTCACTCTAGGTGGTAATCATATCATCATTTTCTTTCATCCGTTTTATGTTCATTATTTGATGGTACGTTATTCGATAATACAATTTATAAACGGCCATAACCGGATTCAATAATTCAACACAATCGAAAACACAAGCCAAGATCAACGAAAGCATACCACTCGGCCGAGAAACCGACTGGCCGAATGGCCGAGAGGCTCGGATCACAAAAGACCGAGGCCGAGTAAGGAAGCCGAGAGGCCGAGGTCGAGCAAACTCAAACGGGTTATGAACGAATATATATACATTGAAACAAGCGTAGGCAAATTGAATTAAGTGTATGGTTATGAATCAAACGTAGGAACAATGAGCAAGTGAACATGTGAATCAAGTGAGAGGATAGAATAGTCCAAAGATGAATGATCAAACGTTCTTACCTTTCAACGCTAATTCTTAAATTAAACTCTTATAACCAAGTCAATGAACTACACCTCCTCAAATCCACAATCTAGACGCCCAATCAATCACAAACTCAATCGATGATCCCCTAATTCACAAGGTATAATCATAAGCCATAATCTCACAAATTAACTAATATATCATGAATCTAAAAGAAGACAGTGGTATTGAAACATATATAACTCCTACCTCCGACATCGTATGACCACCAAAATTTAGTATGACATAAAGGGTAATGTCAGGAACGTTTCCTCCAAATTTTGTCCACAAAATCTACGTGCATCAACGGGAATTGATCTCACACTGAACCATAAACACGAATTAGGGTTACTCACGAAATATAATATAACTTTTTATGCACAGATCTAGATGCTACCAATTTTTGGTATATTTTCAATTATAGAGTAAGGAACATCTCCATAAAATATCGTTCTCAAATTCCTTAGGAGTCGACGGGAATCCTTAAAATACCGAGAGGCGGAACAGATTCTCGGGTAGATAGACACAGCTCCATTAAAACAGCTCCACAAGTAGCATCCTATGGAATCTTGGCACGATCTACATGTTCCCGAATTTTTATCGAAAGCACGGTTCTAACGCCACCAACCAAGCTCCAATTAGAGATCGTATGAGAGAATTATGTGTATTTTAAGTTGACACAGTTATGCTGGGAATTTTCTGCGGGTGGAGGAAAAACGAAAGAGACATGTAGAGGAGATGGAGGGAGGCCGAATAAATTGAGGAGAAGGTAGGGTTTCTTATTTTGTGTTGTACGTATAAGATATAAAAAGGAATCGGGTTTGGGTTTTACTAGACGACTGTGAATAATGGTCCAACCCGAACCAAGTCCAATAAACCAATTATAAAACTTCCCAAAATAGAATTACCCAATTGGTAAAATAGTCTCAATTCACCAAATTCCCAAAATAACTCTTATTAATTCCCTCAAAATGATTAATAAACGTAACACCCTAATTAATTAAAGTCCCAAAAATTGTGGGGTGTTACAAGGACACTCGATTTGAGAGGGCCTTGATGTACCCAGAGGCAGGCACCACCAGGCAACCCACCTTACGCTTCTGACTATGTAGCCCTGGACATTATAGAGATTGATGAGCGTCTCTGCCAGCTTCACCTCCACGGCCATCAGTTCCCAACGCAAGAAACGTCGTACTAGCGCCTCCTGCTTTTCTATGCTTTAATTTCCGACTAGTTTTAACAGTTCAAATATTATATCATTCTTAATGATTTTTATGTTTATAACAAACTGTCCTATCATTTCAATAAAAATAATTCATAGCAATTGTTGTAATGTTGCTTACATGTATTTTAAAATCTTAATCAATTAAAAAATAAAATAAAAATACAAAGTTCTCTAGATTGTTCATGTTTAAATTATACAAACAATATTTCTTATCTATACTCTTCAAAACACCGTTTTTTTAATAGATATAGTATATAAATTCGATTGTAATCATTAAGCATTACTTATCGGAAAATGTATAAATGGATCTCGAATTGAAATTCATTTCAAATCAAATAAATTGATATATGTTTCAAAAGTTTCTGATACACTAACCAATTGTATGATCAATCATACCATGTTTCTATAATATAGTGTGAATGGTTAATAATTAACCGTGTAATTTATCCTCTCGTTTTTTGTTCTTTCACCATACACTAAACTCTTTGAGTAATTCTTAAATGATGGACTCTTCATTTTGGTATTTCACCATACACTAAACTTTTTGAGTAGTTTTTAAATGATTGACTCTTTTTTTTTTTTTTTTTCCGCTCTTTCACCATACACTAAACTCTTTGAGTATTTCTCAAATAATGGACTCTCTCTATGCTTTTTAAAAATCACTATTATATAAAAAAAATGAACAAATATTTAAATTCCATTTCAAATCTTCAACAAGTGCGTTCCACGGTACACATATTATATTGTGTATGATAATTCTTATTATATTATACAAAAGTTACACGTTGAACATGTATCTTCGATAGTTAGATGTAGTGTTTATATTTTGTTTGTTGAGTTTAGTTTAGGAGTAGCCACTATCATTTTTGTAATTTTCGCTAGATGACTGATGATTAATGCATTTCTATCAAACATATGTAGATTGAAACTCATTTTAAATTAAATTTCAAAATTGGTTCAATGAGTTATATGTATTAATTTTATGATATATAAAATGAAAGTTAGACTAATTATGTCGTGTCACATTAAATAACTTTCAAATTGCAATTTTATGAATGTATGGAGTCTGGCTAATAATTGTTGTGAGAATCTTTCATTCTTTTGTCTCTGTCACCATTTTTCTTATTTTGGGCTCTCTTTATACTTTTTTCTTTTTTTAAAAAACAAATATCTACTAAATGTATCCGGAGTAATTGAATTGTTTTGCATATCGTAAAAATGTGTAAATGGATCTTAAAATGAGATACATTTCGAATAAATATAATGATATATGTTTTCGATGACTACTGATTAATGCATTTCTATCAAACATATGTATAATGGAACTCATTTTAGATTAAAATTTCAAAATAGGTTTAATGAGTTATATGTATTAATTTTCTGATATACAAAATGAAAGTTAGGACTAAATATGTCGTGTCACATTTAAATAACTTTCAAATTGCAATTTTATAAAATTATGGACTATGGCTAATAAATGTTGTGATAATCTTTCATTGTTTGGACTCTCTCACCATTTCTCTTATTTTTGGACCCTTTTTTTTTTGTTAAAAAAAAAAAAACAAATCTCTACTAAATTTATACGGAGTAACTGAATTGTTTTGCATATTGTAAACATGTGTAAATGGATCTCAAATTGAAATACATTTTGAAACAAATATAATGATATATGTTTTGAAATTTTCTGATACACGTAACCAATGTTATAAGTGATTATGTCGCAAATCTATTAGATACATTTATTAAAGAGTCTCACGAAAATAAGGATTCTCTATGTGGATTATTAATAATTGTCCATTTGAGTTGTTAATAATAAAATGTGGGTATTTCATACATTGATTAAAGAGTCTCACGAAAATAAGGATTCTCTATGTGAATTATTAATAATTGTCCATTTGAGTTGTTAATAATAAAATGTCGGTATTTCTCATTTTTTTTAAACTCTTTCACTATTTATCTTTTGTTGGACTCTCTATCGGCTCTTCAAAAATCTCTCTTTTATATGTACACTAGTTGAATGCCCGTGCGTTGCACGGACTCTAGGTTTAAACTCAAAAA
Source organism: Spergularia marina (assembly GCA_963680865.1). NCBI lineage: Eukaryota > Viridiplantae > Streptophyta > Magnoliopsida > Caryophyllales > Caryophyllaceae > Spergularia > Spergularia marina. The sequence continues at coordinate 18,110,812 of OY804548.1, read as the reverse complement.
AATTGAATATATTTTTATTTAAGATGAAATTGATATCTTATTATTTCTCTTAAGTAAAAACAAATATTGGTACACCCAAAATTATACTTTACTAAAACACATTTCAAGTATTTGATTACGACTAATGGTATAGAAAATTCACTTGCTTTACTTTTAATTTTTATAACCACGGTCACAATTCATAGTTAAATAAGCATGTAAGACTTAGTAAGAAAACATTGTTTGGACAATCAACTTCTAATAACTAAGCAATCTATAAACTAATAATTCTCTTGGTATAATTGTTTATTGTCGTGTCATTTTGTCTCTCCATGATAATTTGAAACCTGAAGCAGTCAAACAAAAAACCTAATTTTAGTTTTAAAGATTATCTTAAAAAAGATCTATGCTAAATTAAAGCTTATTATTAATATGCAATTAAAGACAAAAAAAATTTTAAAGAAGAGAAAAAATGAATTTAAAAAAAAAAGTTTCGCATGATCTACTTTGACGTGAATACGTAATGTTAATTTAATGATAAATTATGCACTTAAAGTTTAATTTATTAATAGAGTGAAAATGATCTACAATTGTCTACCTTTTGAATTACTCTATTTCCACTATCCAATTTTTATGCAGGTCATTTTGAATGATGTGAAGATAATTTAATAATAGACTATGTACTTGATTAGGTTTAACTTTATTAAGTGAGTAAAAACTGTCTATTATTGTCTAAGTTTAGGATTAGCCTATTTTCAATGTCCAATTGTTATATGCAGGTTTATTTGAATGACATGATGTTAACTGAATGAATGATAAATTATGCACTTAAAGTTTAACTTTATTAAGAGAGTGAAAATTGATCTACTATTGTTTAGCTTTTGGATTAGCCTATTTTCAATGGGATTAGTATGAAAGAAGGACTCTTATTGAAGTCATTTATGATCTACTTAATTGTTTAAACTTGTACTATTCTCTATTATTTAGTCAAAATACAAAAAAAAAAAAAAAAAATATGAAAAACTAATGGAGTGATCCCATATATATAGAGTTGTGTTCAAATAGAAAGCTTAATTAGTTTATAGGAATTACAGGAACCAAATATTAGCGTTTAATCATATAATATCGCGTTAATGAAGTGTAAGTGAGCATTTTATGTAAGTTCAAGTTTAATTAAACAACTATACTTGTATGGTGCTGTTCAAATACATGTACCGCTCAGGGTTCTGGAAAGAAATTTTATCAGCTAATCCCAATCCATTGCACTATTTTCTTATTTTATGAGTTTTTTTATTATTCACTTTTTTCCTATTGTTATACATACTTCCTCCACGTAAATAAGACTTAAAGAACAACAAAATAAAACAAAAATAAGTTAACGAATGTTTAATTCATGTCTTAATTCGGTTAATCAAGGAAGGAGATCACAATGTGCGTGTTTTAAGTCCCACTATCCAAATTCTATATATTCTACCACTAAAATAATGCGATTTTAATTTAATTATAAACTATACACTTTTGGATAAGGTTTAACTTATCCAATATAGAGTATATGATATGATATCATGTAACTTTAGAATTAGCCGATTTTGATTCAGATTTGTATATACAAAGAACTAGAACTATAATTAGTCGCTATAAACAATTTTAAATAGTAAGTTATTGTTTCAGACAACTATTATAAATCACTCCGATTATTTTACATAGTAGAAGGCTGGAAAGGTCTTCTTCTTTTATGAATCTTTATTATTCTTTTCTCCCATTCATTTAAGTCATGCAAAACAAAATAAAACAAACTAACGATATATAGCTCTTGTTTACTTGCTAATGAATTGTGCCCATCGTTAGATAACGATAATCTTAGCTTTTCAGCAAGTATTCATACGCTTAAAATCGGTGATTAAGGTATAGGAGATATGCATGTCTTGAACACCACTGCCCAATTTATATGCGGGTTCATTGGATATTAACACAGTTTTGATTTAATGACAATTCTACATATCAGTGTAATTTTTAACCTTGTTATTAGGATCAAGAATGTGATCAAGTATCTTATAGTTTATGGTTAGCCTAAAATTAATGCAAAATGCTAAAGGTCTACAGTGTAGACACAATATTTTGTCTACAATGTAAAATTGAGTTAGTAGTAGTAAAATTGAGATCGGAGTAGTAAAAATAATTTGTAATGATAAATTTAGGTAGTAAAATTAACTGTGTTGGTAGTAAAATTATGTGAAAGTAATAAAATTATTATAGAGTAGTAAAATTATTACTGATAGTAGACACTTTCAAGTGTGTACACTGTAAACCTCTAACATTGTCCATTGTCAATATGATTAGTATAGACAATGGACTCTCATAGTAAATGACGTGAGGCTGTTTTAAACTCGTACTGTAAATTTGTAACATAAATTTAAGAATCGTAACTCACAATTTTAAAGTCTTGGATAAGAAAGAGGTTGATCTTAGCTTTCGTCTAGAATCTATTTGTTTAGCTCGTATTGTCATCCAAAATAATTTATACAGTAAATAAACTTTGAAGAATTAAGGTATATTAAATTCAAAAGTATTCAATTTACTTCTGTAAATAGTAAATTGCTAAAGGTCTACACTGTAGACACAATCAATTTGTCTACAATTTGTTTACATTGTTACACGTTATATGGAGCATGCATGCATGTATATATAGTACGGAGTACTTATAACATCCAATCCTATAAAATATTGTAACAAAAAAAAAAAAAAAAAAAAAAAAAAAAAAAAAAGATCATGCATGCATGTATATATTTTTGGACTACTAATACTCCTACGACAATACTCCTACCCCTCCTACTACTACATGCTCCTAATGTATACCCCTACTCTTACCCCTACTAAAAGTTTTACTCTGGTGATAATTAGTCTTCAAGATTTATACAAAGAAAAAAAGAAGCGATAAAGAATGTATGGGTGCCAAAAAAAAAAAAAAAAAAAAAAAAAAAAACGGTAGCAACATGATCATCATGTAAAACTATAGCTAAGAAAAATCAAATGCCAGAAATTTATGTTATCCTAATTTAATAGTCCCGATTTAATTTCTTATCCTCATTGTCAAATACTGACAATTATTATAGAACTTCTGCTACTCTTATTACTATTACTTCATCCTACTGCTACTACTGCTACTACAATAGTGTAGTACAATCCTCCTACTCCTACTATAACCTATAGGAGCGTATAGGATTAGCGTAGATGACAAACTCTCACTTATTTCCTAAATAACTTAGCTTATTCGTACTCCCGTAGTGCTCAAAATCTTTAAAACTGCCTCTAGGAAGTCAAAAGCTTTGCAAAGGAAAAAGGCAAGAATAGTACAAAAATTAGAGGAAAAATTAGCAATTCAGTACGGACAAAAAGATTGAAAACGTTGCATGAAACATGATAAAGCAAGCTATGTATATAAACGATGTGGGCAATAAACTGTGAAGCTAATAAGCTATTGCATGTTTAATCATGTTGAAGTGGGGATTACCGATAACCCTGGCATCTCCTCTTTCTTTGATTAAAATCTTGTTATGTTGCCTCTTCCGGAGGCCGGATGTAATAGACAATAGCTAGTAATTGTATTTTCGTCTTTGTACCAAAAAAAAAAAAACAAAAAGTTATTGCATGCATTGTGATGCACACCCAAACACCATTGATACATATAGGACTGTTTTTATGTGTTTTTGAGTTTTCTGAAAATGGAAATTACAGAAAAACGAAAATGGGATATGATATTGTAAACCAAAGTACATTAGGATGAACTTTAGCTAACAATAAATGATCTAAATGGCTATGAACTACAGAGACACCATTCATAAATACATAGACGCTACAAGGAAGATTGGACCACCACAAATGCTCCTATATACATTTGCTACTGTTTTTGCATCCAAAGAAAACAAGAGTAAACTGTCACCATTTTGTATTATCAAAGTCTGTCTATTACAATGGTTATGAGTCCCTATTTATAGGGTAAAAACCATGCTACTAGTATGCTGAAAATATTAGGGAAACTAATAAAATAAGCTAAAGTAATTAATAAAACAATACAATATGTAATAAAACTAATCTAATTTCTATGAGCTGCAAAGTAGCCTGATTCCCGTCAGAAACATGGGTCTGCCTACTGCTGCTAGTTGCTTCTCCTTTCAATTATTGATTCCTTATTTTTGAGCTGTTCTCTTGTACTCTAAGGAAGATAATGGACGTGCTTTAAAAGTCAAAAAGGGCTGCTGCAGGTGTTAGATATTACTCCCAAGATAATTAAAAGTAAACCCTTGCGAGAGGGTTTTCTTTTATCCACTTGCTTCCACCTATTCGGTTGCTTGCATAATATGTATATGGCTTCTATTTAATTCTTTACATATATGAATTGCCCTCATTGATTGCACAGATGCCCAGGTCCATACTAGCTCAAATTCGAGCCCCAAAACAACACCAAAAATCAGCCCGGAAACAGAGTCGCCTCAGCAATACACACAGCACGGAAATGGCTATAACTTCTGAACCATTTATGATATTAAGCTCTAACTTGTTTTATTATAAAGCTGGGTTCTTGAAGTTGAATCTTAACATAAATTTTGGCCAATTCCGTGATCTGTAGAAGGAGATATAATTCCTCGAACATCAAACCTGAAAACTGACGTTCTTTATTGCATCCTCCCTGACAGCCTGCGTAAATATTAAACTGCAACTTCTTGAGATATCTTTTTGTTCTAATTCAAAAACTATGATTTAGTTTGATCTCTTAGCTTTCCAAAAAGGTATGGCACACAGAAATTGAGCTTCGTTTGAACCCTCAAAGAGACTGTCAAAATAGAGTGCGCAAACCTGAATTTCTCGAACCCTCAGAATCGCTCTATTTTGAACTTGGAAATTGTTCACACCTTGATTCTGCATCACATTGTATATATAAGGGTGATTGTACAATCCATGAACACTATAATGATGAATTTAGCAATTCTGCAACACTACATATCGACAATTTTACTCCATGCATGTCCTAATTTCTAAGTGGTCTTCGATCTTTCGGCAGAGTTTGAATTTGTTCTCCAAATCAAACGTGCAAATTGTCAAACATATAACTTCTTAGACCAAGTTTCCAAATCTACCATAGTTAAGACTTTGTACCGAAACTTAAAAAAAAAATCAGATTGGACCTAAGAAAAAGATCATGCAGATCGAAAATTTACGTTAAGATGATGATAACTTGATAAGGTGAACAGATTGTGACTAATGATATATACAGAGGGGAAAAGAAAAAAGAACAAACTCACAAAAACAATCTAATTTAGCTACAATTACAAAAGTGTCACTCTTCCTCTAGAAGAAGTATATATAACTCACCATGAACCCATGATCCACGATATGTATTACATTATCTTGTTTCTTTCAGCATCCATTATAATATATATACTATGTACAAAGCAAAATAAAAATGTCACATACATAAATTATATAAGTAGCTTAAAAATTTTACTCCATGCTATCAAAACAAATATTAATACAATCATACAAATTAGCAAACCAAAAGACAATCACGTTAGTTCTAAAATAGAATCCAATGCTATATAGATGCATGCTCTCATATTCCTACATCAACTAATATGGTAACTGATGCTTAAACTTCGATTGGAATAACGTCGATTAGGATTAGAAATATGATACATATTAGGATTAGGAAAGTATATATACAATAAACCTTCAACAATTATCCATAACTTGGGTCTCTCTCAGAACGCAAGAAAATTAAATAGAATTTTCTGGTGGCTCCGCGAAAATTAAATCGAACTATGATTGTAAGACATAATTATACTTGATATTAGGAATATGATTCAACATAGAATTTTTTCGGAAGTGTATAATCGCAATTCTACCGTAAGACAAAGAACAATTGCATAAAGAATTCTTCTACGATTAGCAAATGTGTAAGTGAAATTCTAGACAAACAACGATTAGAAAAATCTAGGACATTAATAATTTGTATTCTAATGAGGTGATTGACTTGGATTCTTGGAATAGTAGGGCTTTAATACCTAGTTAGTTAATTAGGATCAACAATGGTACGTGGAATTCATTGCTCATGATCGTTACTTGTACATACGTTAGGATTTGTACCAAATCTCTCTTACGTTTTCCCCGTATGAATAGAAAACAATAGCGGTAGAAGAACTCTGAAAAATCAATGTTTCCAATTCCAATTGGAACATCTCCTAAACTTCTACAATCCTATAATAGTTGGACTCTCTCTATGAGCTCGAAAACCTCAACTTTCGACGTCGACGTAGGCCCCTGAAAAATCCCTTCTTTATTATTATGTATTGATTGATTGATATTGATTGATTAGATTAGATTTTTGTAAATTTCAGGGGCACCATGTGTACTAAATTTTGTAAATTTGAATTATATTTTTTTTCAAATTTTTGTAATTGTTTTTTAATTAAATAATAATTAATTCTTAATTAACTTTTCCGATAATCACTACCACGTGTGCGGTTAACGATTGGAGGACCGACGGAGTTAACGGACAAGGTTGGGAAGGGCACCATGTGTTGGTTGGGGTAAAGTTAAGGGGCACCGCAATGTACAAATTTCAAACACAGGGACATCACGAGGATTCTGACATAGTTCGGAGGAACCACGTAAATTTGCCGTAAATAAAAAGAAAAAGAATATATTTTGCCCACAATTTTATGATGCTCTACACCATTAAAAACTTCAAATAAACCCTCTGTACCCCCCTGCCCCGAGCCACCGTCGCCGCCCAGCACCGACCACCCCGAACCCGCGCGGTGACGACTCTTCTAATCCTCCGTCATTTTCCTTTTCTAACAGACTAACACCACTCTCTCTCCTATTACATCCATTCATGGATGAAAATGTCTATACTGAAGGACATGATAAGTATGGCATATGCTGAAAAGGAAGATGTGTTATACCTTTAATTTCGAGTCGGGCGCGTTTCTATAAGCGATGGCATGTTGTTGTTGTTGTTGTTGTTGTTGATGAAAGCTTCAACTCACTTGTCTCGAAAAACCGACCCAAAAGAATCAACTCGTTGGATTCAGAAATTTGAAAACACCATAACTTGCTTCAATATCATAGATCCTACTTCTCCTTCCCCTCCTAAACATCTCCTTAAAAACTTGGTAAGAATTTGGGTTATGTAAGTGGAGCTTTTGCGATTTTAATGGGTGCATGATAATTTATGAGATGAGAGGAGAAGTTTGGTGTGATTTTTGTTTGAATATAGATGTGCTTTGGTTGGGTAGGAGGAAAAGAGAAGTCTGAACAAGGCAGGAGAGAGAGAGAGAGAGAGAGTGTGTTAATGTTAATGGAGTTTATTTGGTGGAGACAAGACTCCAGAGATGGGAAAATTAAGCTGTGTGAGATAAGGACGAGAAAGTCTTAAATTTCAACTAAATGAGCACCCTTAATTGAACGCTCGGCGAGCCACTTGGCGAGTCAGGTTACCATTATGTTGGACTTTGGCCAAGTTAAGTGAGCACTTGGGTCAGGAGTTTGTTTGACTGAGTGTTCACGACTCGGCAAATGTTAAAATGTTAGAAATGTAGCATCCTGCAACATCTGACCGAACTATCTTAAATTACTCCTTGCGCTCGTTAAATTTCATCTGTTGTTCTGTCTTGATGTTTTTCGTTAGACGTACTGATCCAACAACCCCCTGATACTTAATTTTGACATTTAATCACTGCACAACTCTGATGATGAGGTAGGTATGATCATACGATGATAGTAAGTTATCTTGTGGTTGTGCAGATTGGAGGGATTAAGGGCCTACAACCAGGGGATGACGCTTATGGGTGGCATCATATCTGGCTGCGGAATCTCTCATATACATTGTTTGGAAGCCATAAGGCACCAGTATGCACGCTGCTCAATTGATTAAAAATCCTAGAAATAGTTGATCCGATGGCTTGGGGATTATGCACTCACAGTCACAGGAAGGTTTTCAATGTATTTTGACAAGCTTTTTTAAGTGCAAACTCTGTCTTCAGTCAGCTGCAATTGTAGTTTGTCCTCAGTAATATTATATAGAAGTTCAGCTAGTTAATCTGTATAGAACAATAATCCTTTTTAATTATGACAGATTGTTCGGTTGTCTTAACTGATATGCTGAGTTTGTGAATGTCCATTACAAAAAGAGTATGCTTTTCCCTAGCTGTTCATGCTAAATGTAGATCACCTAGAGTATTCCCAGAATACCAGATATTGGATTTGTCTGATATGATTATAACGATGCTGTCGACCTCATGTGCACCAACCTGTACACGCTACAGGGCATTAGCATACCTGCAGCACGGCTTGGATTGTTGGCATGTCTGGAACACAATGGAAGCCTTCTTCAGTATACGTACAGTTCCTGCTTGCATACTAGCCTTGTCTTTGTGATGGATTTTTTAGTGGTTATGATGAACCTCAACCCACCATGTATGGTAAACATTTCACCTGACATAACAATGTTTTACTGTCAAACTGATTTTAGAGAGAGATTAAATTCCCCTTGGCTCCTGCTGCATACTCGTATGCATTTGTCTTTTGTCTTTTGTCTTTGAAACTAGAATATTTACTCAAAACGTTTGATAAAGATGAGAAAAAAGAAAGAACAAACGAGAGATGATACATTTTCCAGCATCAATTAGCGTTGATCACATAGGCAAATAATGTTGTACCTCTTAGTTTATCTGTGACCCATTTCAATCTGCTCCTGTTTTAGACTTTTAGCTACATCAAACGTGAGCATACCGGATTTTGTTTATCTACCTTTTTCTTCATTCAAGCTGAACGTGAGTTACCAAGCTCCAGCTGCAAACCTTGCTCTGAATTTTGCTGTCTATCAGTATCTGTATATCCCTCTCGTTTGCCCCCTCTATCAGTCAGTCTCGATAGTTTTGGACAGTTTGCTGCAAGAAATGGTATAATCCTTAACCATGTGTTGAAAGAGGATGGAGTACATATCAGATGATTAAGGTACGCAGAAGGCGTAAAGTATGGTAGAGTTTTCATCGCTCTATACAGCAAGATGTGCCGTTGATCAGGTAAACCATAGCATTGCAGCATTCTTGCTCATTTCAAACTGGTAAAATAAGGAACACAAATCTGTCAATTAGATCATTACCAAAAAGGGGGACTGTGAACAAGCGAGACAGGGATGAATAAACTCCGGTAATAAAGGAATCAAATTTCTTTGTAAAAAAAAAAAAAGGAATAACTAGTTATGAAAAAAGTTGAAAGATGAAGCAGCGTACCAGAAGATAAGATCACCAGGCCTAGATACATAGATATACAGAGGAAGATGAATGATATTAGCCCCCTGCAGAGCAAACTTACTCGGTAAGAATGAAAATCAAAGTTGGATGAGAAACAGCAGAACAAAGAGTTTGCTAATAGGGGAGCGAAGGTAAATAAAATTATACCAAACGATACCCCATCCGACACCATTGCAAAGGCAAGGACATTCTTCTGCAAACTTTTCTGCGTCACTAGTGTGCTCTCTTCTGGAGATCAAATCACCATAGATATCTGTGATTTACATGAGCATCAGAAAGTGAAAGACTGAAAGGCACAATACAGTAGAGAACATTTGATTTCAAAATACGAAGGGGGGGGGGGAAGAAAATGCAGGAATTTCGTCTCAGACCTACCACAAACAGAGAACAAGCTGTTCATTATACCTGCATAGTGACCATCAAAATGTAATTGGTTAGCAACTGTCATGTACTAATACCGGACACAATAATAAGTGAAATGTACTTGAATAGTTTACCAATGAACATGATAATATAACGCAGGATGCGTATCTTTGTTAGTTCTTGCAGAACCCAGATTACAGCAAGAAATATAATGAATCCTGCAAGGCAGATCACTGAATAAGCATTTCACCATTTCCAAAATAATAAGCATTACTAAATTGAGGCAAAAGTAGGGAGTTCCTGAAACTTTCTACTTACCGATACATAATCCACGAAGTGTCCACTGTGATAAAGATATTAGATAGAGGAATTAATAACCAAGCAGTAGGTAGCCAAGGTTGAAAGACACTAGCTCATTAGGCATCTATAGAAACTTAAGATATGAGGTTACTATTCAGCCGACTTCTGGATTTCTATTTTTACGATTTGAACGTGAGCTTTTTACTGAATAGAAAACCTTAAACTAGAAATTTAGCTGTACTAGAGTGCATATCTTTTACTGTTTACATAACCTTTGCATCCACATCAATGACATTGAGCTGTGCACATACATTTCTTGAAGAGCACAGACTATGACTCAAACATCTGTATCTTTTACTCAAGAAGCTCCCTATAAAAAGCAGCCAAACATCAAAATCATCAAATAGTAGCATTAATATTACTCACATTCTTTGCAACAAAGAGTACAATAAATAGAGCAAGCGCCAGACATCCTGCAGCGATTCTCGCAGTTAAAAGATTTGTGGATGCAAGTATCAAAGCCATTCCCCAAAATGATGAGCCTAGATCTGGAAACAGCAAGAAACAGAATTCAAACTTGCTCAAACAACAATTAACAACCATGAGCAGCTCAAACAATTACTATTGCTGATAAAATCTAGTAGGTTTAGGTGATAGTAATGCAATTACATCCAGCAGGCAAGATGAACCAATAAACACCACCACGTGTAGTGGTCGATCCACCTTCATCAGCATGTACTTGAATCTCCTCCACCTGTAGCGAAAGGGTAGCTTGTGAATGTGAGGAGAGGTTATTGCAGAAGAGTAATGTTAAATCAATGCCTGACATCATTCTCTGACATTGCGTTTCTGCTAGTCGACAAGTAAGCTAACGCAGACTACAGATTAACCTATTTATAAAAATCTCAAAGAAAAAAAAAAGGTTCAGTTGTGGCCTCCTGTCATTAATCAGGCAAGGCCTTACTTGGATGTAACAAATTGGATAGAAGGAAAGGCTTTAGAGCTGTTTTAGCAATGAGAACATGGATTGAGGACAGTAACAGGCAATAGACAGTTAAGGAATCTATTCAGTGCCGCCTTAAGTTCTCCTAGTGTAAGAACTTGAGAGCGCAGGTAGACAGAAACAGAACTTACATGACCACAAGTCAGTTTGCAAGCAATAGCATGACTAGCTTCGTGAAGGAAAACAGTTACAAGCTTGAAAGGCAACAGCAATACAGTTCTCCACAACTGCAAAACTCACACAATATTTAGAGCATACTTAAATTTAGCCCGCACAACTTATAATTCAACAGAACTCAGGAATTTCGTTAGTGAGAAGAGAACAGAAAGACTAACAAACAGTACTTATCAATCTCACAACGATAATAAGTGCATGATTGGCGAGGGGGTTTACTGTTTCAAAGTCATGGAATCAAATTTAGTATAACTAAGGCAAAATCCATAAAAAGGAAAGGGAGGGTTACAGTGCACAAGGATCGGAGTTTTTACATGATGATTACCTTCGTAAAATGAAGATCCCAGACATTGTAACGACTATATCATCTGAACATGCTCCCTCTCATTGTTTATCACACTAGAAATTATTCATTACATTGCAATAAGATTAATCACATCCTACCAATCAAGCCCTCAAGTTATAACCATTTATGTTCGATCAAACTTCACTCCCATTCCCTCAGTATTTCTATGTCCAATCACACATAACCTAAAATCCTTCCAAGTATAAGGAAGCTACCAGGGAGTCGAACCTTCAGTATCCTGTAGCTTGATTTATTAGCCCTCGGCCCATAGAGACGTTAGAGTAATAACCAATTATAAGCGTATAAAGTCTCTTTAGAGAACCTTTTTGTACTCCCTCCGTCTTTCCATAAAGTTCACATTTTGTTTGAATATGTGAGACGAATTCAAATCGAATGTTTACTTTCTAAAAAACGGACGAAGTATCACACAAAGTCACTTAGACTAGAGTTTGAAACTGTACTAACAAATCCCTGAAATATGATGCTAGCCAATTAAACTAGCTACTAGCATAGAGATTACAGCATCACAGAGGTGAACTTAATGGAGCTGAACTCAGTTAAAGCATTTAACTTGAACAGTTATACACACATGTAGCACATGGTAACCGGGACATGAACATTTTCCACACGACTTAAATGACGATTCATGTTAGACGACCCAAAAAAGCCACAACAGAATCCACTGTCAACTCATTAAGCAGCGCATGCAATCCGAGTTCTCTGCTCTAACAAGTTTATCAATATAATATAAGTACTCAATGACAAGTAATCATATGAAGATCAAAGAACCCAGAAAAATTATGATCACAGCAGACATACCGCAAGAATGACAACTGAACAGACAGCAGTGGTGGTCAAGAAAACAATCTGCTCATGGTTGCAACACTTCTTCAACTCCCAATTTACCATCTTTTTGGATTTTCACCTCACTCTTTCAAAATTAAGAAATCGAGGGGTGAAATATTTGGGAGATTATTTACTATGTATTCTCAATGAAATATCGATCATTCATATTACAATCTCTTAGAATAATTTTCCTTACAAAATCTCTCATAAAGCATCAAAGAGATAATTAATTAGCATATAATGGATGAATGAATTTCTCGAGATTGGAAAACTTATGGGGCTACCAAAATAAATGTTGTAAATCATGGAAATTCAATGTGTTTATTTCGAGATTCTGACATTTTCAGTCATTTGACATCTTACCCATCTCTTTAGTAATCATTTTTTTAACTTGATTTCCTTGTTATTGTCTCTCCTGTCTAGTGTACAAGCAATGAAGAAGATGGAGTGAAGGGAGGAGAACTGCTATGCAGCAAGTTAACTACTTCCAACAAATAAAGTTTCGAGTTTGATAAGTTTTGTCGTCTTTTGTAATCCTACTCCACTCGAAAGCAATTACTCCCTCCGTCTCAGTTCAAACGCCCAATATTCCATTTCGTGACGTCCCACCTCAAACGCCCCATCTATTTTGGGACATAAATCTCTCTTACTTTTATTAAATTATTACATCCTCTCACACATTATCTCTCCTACTTTTATTAATCCTCACATTCTCCCTCCTTTTTCATAATATTACCCCACTCAATCTATTATATCAATTTTTTTTTATTCCACTACAAAAACGCCTTGGGGCGTTTGAGTTGGGATGGAGGGAATAATTAACAGGGTGCACCAAAAATGGAAGATACGAACAAAAAGTGTTGAGGTGGGAATTCAAAAATGGGAAGACGTTTAATGAGGGTTGACTGGAACAAGAGACAAAGGTCAGCAGAGGAAAAATAGGGGGTCTGAATGACCTGTAATTGGGTAGGAGTTACGCTGACGGCGCCATTTCTAACTAATATTTCGTTGACCAATCAGACTTTTGCGCACTGATTCCCGCAGCTCACCTACACCTCCACTTGATTCTCAGACACCTGCTCTATTTCATCTTTTCTATTCTACTTCTATGCGGTGTACTCCGTACATGCTTATAACTCTTGCGTAAGATTATGAAAATGTTAATATTAGGAGCAATGACTAGTAAGGTTGGTCATGATTAGGGGATCTAGAATACTTCGGAATATTAGTTGTCCGCTTATAAATTGAAAGAAAAGAGAGATAGGACAATATGTTGATCCGAAACAATTTCTTTATACGGAGTAGTTGTGTAGGGACTTATAATTTTCGTTACGTTACGTGATCTAGTCTTTTACCCCAATCGGCAAAGACCAGTAATTTTGTTATCAACTAGTTCAAAATACGTCCATTAGTGGGTTGATACTTTTAATTTTGGTTTAAAACTCGTGTAAAGATATGTAGTCCCGAAAATTTTCAACAACGCTCAAACAAATCTGATATAAACCTAATCTAACATGAACCCAATCTATGAAGTGGACAAGTGAGTAGTGAACATGAGGTTTTGAAAGAAAATATAGCTGCTAAATATCAGCTGAATGTCATTCAACAGAGAAAATATATGTTTATGCAGGTAGCTGCTGAATGCTGAGTTGTTGACTCCCAAAAGGGAGACGTTGACATCAATTTTACCAAAACTAGAGACCAGAATTCATTATCCTGTGTTTTTGTTTTTTTATTTTATCTTCTGTTCTGCAATGGTAACTTAGTTACCCTACTGATCTACAAACTGAACATTCAGACAAAGAATTGAAAAATTTTTACAGCAAGAATTGTGTATAAGCAATTGTCACTCAGTCATCGACCATCATTTAAAGAAGAAATCGAGATGGAATTTCGTGATTCTTCGAGAAATGTGTTGCCTGATGTAGCCTTGGTGGCACCAGTGTAGGACCTACTTGCATTAGTATTGGTAAAAGCAGAAGAGGTATTACTTGTCTCTACCCATCGGCGGCCATGAATTCCAGGTATTCCAGGCCGAGACATTGTGAATGATTCACTGCATAGCATGAGATGGACAGAACTCATAGTCGGCCTTTCAGTGACAGTTGCTTGGCAACATAGCAGCCCAAGCTGAATGCACATCGCCGCCTCATCTGGATTGCACTTGGCAAGGCTGGGATCAACTAGTTCTAATGTCTTTCCTTCCTGGAAGAGCTTCCATGTCTGCTCACAGAATTTGATATAAAGATTAATAAGTTAATTCAAGGAAAATGAGGAAGAAGTCCATATGAGCAGACGGATTTTTCAGAAGGCTTCTGAGAGATCAGACATATGCCCTTCGTCCACCTTATGTAGTCATTACATTGTCATTTATGACTGGCCGACTATATGTAGATCAATATTCAATCTTAAAAATGTTGCAGGACTTGCAGCACATAATCATATAACTTACTATGTACGATCAAAGAAAACAGATTTGGAAAAATAACAATCATGTTAATGCCTAACGACAAGGCTATATGATGATAACCCCTGAAGTGGGATGCATGATTGAGGGAACATAAAGACTGGACTCAAACATGGAGAAAGGAAATAGGGAATGGCAAGGCGGCATCAAGAAGTTAGCATTTATACAAATCATCCTTGTTTTTTTATGTGTTTGGTTGATAAAGAGAAAGTATTTGATGTATACAATTGTGCGGGGGACTGACTTAGGTCTTAGCGGAACTGACTCAGGTCTAGGTCTTAGCGCTGCCTACCACTCATTCTTTCCGAGGCTCATGACATATGATTGCATTTTATTGATAAGAAAAGATTCAACAAAGAGATGAGAGCAGATACTCAATGCTCAAAAATGACTAATGAGCAGATTTATACTGTGAAGGATTGCAAAATTGGTCTGGTGTTGCTCTTAGATCAAAATATCAAGAAAGGGCCAGATTATGCAGATAGCCGAAGAAAAGTTTGGGTAACAACTGTGGCTTTATCCTCGAGCGTTTGTGTGAGATTTCTCTTGGTTGGTTTTCTATATGACATTTCTCCTACCCGGACCTGTTATGAGCATCACTTTCTAATCACAAGCACAACTAGACATAAAGGAACACATATATACTGATACAAGTTTCATCAGTTCATGAGCCTCGGAAAAGCAAACTTGACATTATTTCACTGAACTTACATAATTCAAAAGATCTGCCTTTTCTACGCCAAGGTGATCAGCAAAATTCTTTCTTCCGCTCACTATCTCCAACATCAATATCCCAAAACTGAAAACATCTGACTTCACTGACAAGTATCCATGCATTGCGTATTCAGGAGCCATATAGCCACTGCATTCAATGCCGACGTTTCTAGGTCAGCACGTTTCAGTTGATATTTATGTTTTTAAACTCACGACCAGCAACAAGGAAAATAGCTTAAGAACAGCACGCGCGCACACACACACACATAAGAAGGTTAAAGAATTAAAGGATATAACTTACTAAGTACCAGAAATCTTGAGTGTATCCAAATGGGTACCATCACCAGGAAATAACCTGGCCAAACCAAAATCCGCTATCTTAGAATTCAAATTTTCATCTAGCAATATATTACTGGCCTTTATATCTCGATGAATAATCCGCTCTGGAGCCTCTTCATGAAGATAAAGAAGTCCTCTAGCTATTCCAGTGATAATTCTGTATCGTTTAGGCCAACTAAGGTCCGCTGATTTGTCTTTATCTGCGAAGCAGCACTGCATGCATTAGCTTTCTGATTAGTCAGAAAAATATTCTTCGGAACTAACAGGGTAGTAACAAGGTTCAACATAAAAAAAACATCATACCGAACAGAATATAATCAAGGCTTTTATTTGGTTGATACTCGTATACAAGCATTTTTTCATCCCCCTCTATGCAGCAGCCGAGCAATGTCACTAAGTTTTTATGCTGAATCTTTAGCAGTAGCTTAACTTCGTTGGTAAACTCCCCCAGACCCTGTCTAGAATACACGGATAGTTTTTTCACAGCTATTTCTGGTCCATTCGGCAAATATCCCTGATGATAAAGTTAGAAGAGTTAAAAGGCTGAATCTTATCACCATCTCTTCCGAGCGTGCGTGGCCACATGCTATTCAACTACAGTAAATGTATGTTAGATTATGAGAGAAGCCTCCGGGTTGGAAAGAGACATCTAACTCATGACAGAACAAAATTGCTAGAACTGTCAACAAAAACCAACTGTTAACCCGTTGCACTTAGGGAGATCGACATGTTGTAGTAATATACTAATATCTGCATATGTGAGGCCATTACGCCATGTTCTGCAATTTATATGCTAGTTGATTACCAAGGAGTATGCTACTGTAGTTAAAGGAACCAGTTGAACTTCGCCCAGAAGTACAAAACTCTTGCTGTCATCATGACAACAGATAGAGTGACTTGAAGAAGATTATGTAGAATTTTTAGAGAGGAGGAATAATATGAGAGTAAACATGGAGAAGTTTACTCTAAAACTTTCATAAACCTTCTCAATTATTTTCGTAACAACATCAAATCCCACGTATGAACCCCACTAAACCACTACACAAACAAGTATCCTATTATCATGCAACTACTTGGCACAACTCCAACTAACATATCCCACTAACAAATAATTAACTAATAATTAGGATTTACCAAAAACTAATTTGACTGCTTATTTTTGGATCACAAATCCAACACAACCCCTTGATCAAAAAATCGTAGGAGCAATCTTTATCGTCCGCGCA
Organism: Spergularia marina; assembly: GCA_963680865.1. NCBI lineage: Eukaryota > Viridiplantae > Streptophyta > Magnoliopsida > Caryophyllales > Caryophyllaceae > Spergularia > Spergularia marina. The sequence goes on along the minus strand of OY804548.1, from coordinate 18,093,741 downwards.
TTAAGCCGAACACACCGTTACGTCCTTTGCCGCAACGAACATACGAGACCTCGTAGTTCTCGTACCATTTCGATCTCGCCTTCGGATCTTGATCTCAATTGGGTTTTGCATACCCATCTTCTTCATGGAGCACTTCTCTCCACATCTCGTGACGCACTTCTCATCATCTTGCCAATGCACGTAATCACCGACCATACATTGGAGCACTTCTCTCCAACAATGTTAGAGCACTTCTCTCTAGCCCTCTATTTTGTGGTGCACTTCTCACCACCCTCGAACATATTGTTCTTGTCGGAGTACTTCTCTCCGCAATCAATAGAGCACGTCTCTCTATCTTTCCATGGTGCTATTCAAAGATGAGCAAATTACCTTCATCGTTACGGCATTTCCGCAACCTCGTCGTCATCTCGGTACTATGACCTGACTTGTTTGGACTCCACACCCAAACCTTGAAACGTCTCCTTTCGAGACCCATGAGCCTCGTTGATTAGACCCCCTTAAACTTGTAATTTGCTTCATCAAATGATCACACGTAAGACTCCGTTGTCTTACTTTCCTGATCCTTGCTCGCATCGCACGTAGATAATGCGCCGCATGCACCACATTCCCTTGTCTTTTCTTCATAGCTCACAACGTAATGCTACGTTGCATACTCTGATCGGCTGATCTCACACAATTTATGTTGAATTTCAGATTAACAAGGCTACGTTGCCTTATCAACTAACAACTCACATTTTTTCTTTTGTACTCCCTCCAGTTCACTATGATGTTGCACAATGGAAGTGGCACGGAGTTTTTTGTAGGTAGTAAGATGTAGTGGAAAATGAATATGGCGGGGTCACAATTCATTAGGACCACAAATAACATGACAAATCAGGAAATAAGAAGATCATTCAGAACTGGAGGGAGTATTTGATTTACTCTCAAACACTCTTATCTCTTGATCTCACTTTTGTAAACACCCACCCTCAATTTTGTGATTTGTTTGATAGCAACAGAATCTCCGTTCGCCCCGATCAGTCTCCATATCAAGAGCTCGGATAACATGTAGAATTTTTAGAGGGGAGGAATAATATGAGAGTAAACATGAAGAAGTTTACTGTAAAACTTGCTCATAAACCTTCTTCAGCCTTATATAGGCAGTACAAGCATAACAACAATAACAAAAACCTATTAATTAGGAACTAATCCCTTGACTAACCCATCAAATCCCACGTATGAACCCCACTAAACCACTACACAAACAAGTATCCTATTATCATGCAACTACTTAGCACAACTCCAACTAACATATCCCACTAACAAATAATTAACTAATAATTAGGATTTACCAAAAACTAATTTGACTGCTTATTTTTGGATCACAAATCCAACAGATTAAATATTCCATAGGTGGTAGGTTGGTAAAAAACAAAAAAGCGAATCAGAAACAATGTAAATCACGGTTGTTAAATATGTTTACTCATGCTGATGTTGGAGATGGAATGAGGCATTGAATCCCCGGTATCAATTGATTACGTTGAGAGAATGAATCTCCACAGTAATCATTGCTTTCACGCACCAGTATCAGATTCATATTATCTCATTACCGTACTCCTTCTGTCCTTCACCTAGCTGATAAGACTTGTCACGCAGGACTGCGGTAAACCATAGTTATATGCTTCGGATGCCTGATCATTCTCCCCCTCAAGGCCTCGTACAATTAAAATAGGCACTTGAGAACCTAATAACATTTTTTCACAAAAATAGTATGCTTAACAATCACACATTCCTACGACTCAGGTTGAAAGCACTTCCCAGTCAGTAATTCACAAGCGAAAAGCTAATCCAACACAAAACTTCCAGGTTATTATCATCTCCAACCATGACACATGAGCCAGTGTTTAAGTTGACACATGCGCCTTAAACCCTTTTCGACTTCAATGACACTACATAATTTTGCCTACACAAACTGCTAAACACCTACATTGAGGCCATGATGACCCTTAACAAGAGATTAAAGAAGGGCGAATTCTCTTCATTCTTTCGAATTTTGCCTTCTATCTCCCATGTTGGATGAATCAATGATCACGTATAATTTCACTGTGCAGCTATGCTTATCAACTAGATAGCCATATATCGACACTAAAAACTCTACCACCAATAGACACTCGATTTCTAATTCCGTTCCTAACATGAAATGTGATTACATTTTCGGCCTACTAGTGACAAATTTTAGCATATTAATAATAATTGATAGTGTGAGCTCACGATCACACAAAAATGAATTAAGAAATATAAACATAAATTACTTCTTAATATTATACTGATTAATAGAATAAGAGGGAAAAAGTGAGAAATAAGAATACCTTGTAAACAGGGCCAAATCCACCACGACCCAACAAATTGAAGTCGGAGAAGAAATTAGTAGCAACCTGAAGAGTACGCAGCGTGACGAACAAGTCAGAATCTTTTTTAGCTCCATTTCCATGAAGGGATTCCTTCTTTAGGCAACTCATAAAAACCACCCCCATCTCCTATTTCTTTACCAATTCGCTTTTGTACTTTCTTCACCATCTCAGTCTTTAATAATTTGGAGATTAGGTGGGTTGACTTGACTCGTATCAATGTCGTTCTTTTCGTATTAATTTGGTTATTACCATCTTTTTGTTTTGACTAGTTTTGTTTCTAGAGTACCTGACCAAAGGTTAGAAAAGTAGTCAATAAAAAGACATTCAAATATTGAACTTGATGGTTTTTCCCCCCCGAAGATGCTAAACCGAACAAAAAACCACTTAAATGCATATAATAATGATAACAATTTACCCTTTAATACATTTTTAAGTTGTTAACCATCACTGAAACAAAATTCTCACAACCTAAGAGAACTAGTTTGCATGCGCGGCCCGCGCCCGGGCTAATTTATATTAGGAAAAAATATGTATTTATTTAGTTATAATATTATGAGGTCCAATATTTTCCATCATTTCTCTTTCAGCTTTTGTCACCTGTCTTACTATATTGTTATTTATTTCTGCTAATTTATCATATTTTAATTTCCTTTCCACTTTTACGTCACCCGATATATTATTTTATTTTCATTCCACTATCAAGTGACCTGTACTATTTCATTTTCATTACACTATCACTTCACCTGTTATATTATTTCATTTTCATTCCATCACTATTATCAAGTCACTTACAAATTTTCCTGAACTTTTGTTGTATGCCCTGTGTATGTAATATTAAGATTGTTGTTGACTATGAACTTAAATAAATTTTGTTTAGTTGTTGATATGTGGGAGTGTACGGTGGTGGCCAGGTAGGTGGGAGTGGCCGAGTGGGTAAACAAAGAAGGAAAACTGCAGTATCGGAGCATGCAGTTAAAAAAAAAATTAATTTTTTTTGTGTTTTTTTTTTTTGAATATTTTGGTGCACATAAGACACCGGTTGGGGCCATAACCGGTGTCTTATATGAGTACCTTTTGACACCGGTTTTTTATAGAGTAACCCGTGTCTTACCCGGTGTCTATTTGATTTCATGCCCGATGTTAAATCCAATTTATGGCGTAATGAACACAATTGACTTATACTCCTACTTATATTAGTACGGGGATATTACCATCCACCTCTAGTAGATGAGTGACTTATCGCTATTAGTATTACTATCTCTAATTCAAAGTTTTTCATTAAAAAGTACAAACATTTGGTTCTTGTATCTATCAAAGTGTAGACAATCTCATGTCAGACTTTTTCTCACGTATTAAAATGTAAGTTTGACTTATGTATTATTATCTTAATTACTATAACTCATAAAAGAAAACTTTTATATTGAATCATCTATTCAAAAGTACCATAAACTTACATATGGTAACTGCATATTCATAAGTCATAAATGAATTCTTTATATGATTATCATAAACCTACGTATGGTAACTACATTTTCACAACACTTAATTAATTCTTTATTCACCAGAAGCTTTATGAAAATTCGTATGGCTTTAGACCCTTTCAATAGAGTTTACTTACAGTATAAATGTTCGTATTGAGAAATTCCTCTGAAAAAGTTAAATTGCTACCCATTTGTAGTAGGGTGACTTATAGTTATTAGTATTAGTATCTTAAATCTTAAGGTCATCATTTGATGCCTATATGTACTAAAATGTATAAAATGTCATACTCCGTATTAGACTTTTGACTTATGGAATATTATCTTACCATAACATATAAAATAATTCTTTGATTATAAAAAGTCATATTTTCATGATTACCATAAGCTTGTTTTCATAATTATTATAAGGTTATGTATGGTATACAACATTTTCATAACTAATATATGAATTTTGTACATATAGAAATTGGTGGTTCTAAGATAGAAATTTCTCTTACATTTCAATGAATAAGTGGCGTCAGTGGTTTAAAGAGTGGTGAGCCATATCCGATGACACTATCCCGGATATTGGCTTAGGAGGGTGTTAGAGAGCAATTGGGAACCTAGGACTCATTGGTCCTCATTTTCTTTGTTCGGTACAGGTTAGTGGCATAAGATAGTTAGATGTGAGGTATTGAACATTGCGCCCGCTACAACTCTAATTAGGCTTGTGTGTTGTTGGCTTGCGGCTCTGGGATTGGAGGATTTTCCTGTATGAAACTCACCTCGTGCTTTAAGAGAGACCAAGGAGAGAAGAGTGAAAATTTGGATAACTCGAGGACGAGTAATGGCCTAAGCATGGGGGAGTTTGATGTGGTGTGATGGTGGTGTGATAACTTGTTTGATTTAGGCGCTTTAGGGATTTCTAGGACATGGTTTTATCGTGACTTGTAGACCACATCATTGGGAGTGATTTTGAGGTTAATCAATGGTTTAATTTTACAATGGTTTTGCTGGCTTATGGTCCTATGACGATCCTCGGACGAGAATAGATGACAGAGCTACGATGGGTTCTAATCAGGGAGCCCGCAAATCCCAAAAAGGCATAGTTTCTCCCCCAAAATAACTTCTCCAGTAGGACAACGCCTTAGATACTTCTAAACCAGTAGATCCTTGAGCGGATCCCACGTTAGCACCAAGACGCTGGTCTCTAACTAAAAAAAGTAAATGATTGGGCTTGAGAAGCTTCAGGTCCAGTGGATCCATAAAACCCACTAGGATAAGCCGTATTATTGAACCAGGCAAAGAAACAAGCAATGAAACCAAAGACAGATAAAGCAACTAAACTATAAGACAAATAAGCCACTCCCGACCAGACAAATGCGCGAGGAGCCCATGCAAAAGGTTTTGTTAAGTTATGCCAGATTCTACCAAGTATACAAATGGAACCTATCCATACGTGCCCTCCGATTATATATTCCAGATCATCCACACTAACAATCCATTCTTCTCCGCCAAAAGGAGATTTTAGTACATAACCCAATATAATACTTGGATTGGAGCTAGTATCGAGGACAAGATAGCTTGGCCATGCGTCGAGATCCACACACCACCTCGAGTCGAGAAGAGAAGATAACGTGGAATACTTGAGTCTCGGCTCAAGAAACCAAAATCTCGAGTCGAGGATGAGTGCCTCTCGACACAAGACATGGGTATCTTGAGTCGAAGAATTATGGATATCTCGACTCGGGATCCCTTTCTCGACTCGAGGTAAGGCTCTTTACGGAAATATTCCAAGTCTTTATCTGGATTTCTCTTTTATTTTTGTTTTTGTTTAGTGTTTTATTCTATACTATGAATGAGGAGCCAAAGAAGCCCCCATTGGCCATGCATGTAATATTCCATGTAATTCCATATAATTTAGAGAGAGACTTTTAGAGAGAGACAAAGAGTTGTATTATTCAAATATTAACAAAATTAATTATGAGTTTTAGTCCCATATTTAGTGTAGTAATTAAGATGGGAGGCTAATCCCCTTCCAAGACTCATAGTGTAATCAACCATTCATCTTATGTAATTGGAAGAAATTTTTCCCTCAATTTATGCCTTTAATTTCATAGTAATTACTTCATTGTTCTTCAATGCATGATTTTTTATTCTTTATTTCTCTAATTGATTATTTGATTGATTTGGGTAATTCATTTGATTGTTGACCTAAAGAAAGCGTCTTTTGCATGATTATGACTAATTTGCAATTGGGGAATTGATCAGACAACTAATAGATCAGATTTGATTAGTGTTGTAGTTGTGGTGAGATTCACTACAACAAAAATGACCTAATGCAACACGTCTAATGTAACGGTCCGTAGGTAGGCGTTACATTTGATTACCTATTGCAACACTTCCTTATTTATAACTTTTAGGAAGTGTCTATAGCAACGCCTAATGTAACGGTCTATAAATAGGCGTTGCATTTGAAATTTTCCGTTGCCTTACCTATGCTAATGTAATGCTACTTGTTGATAAAAAAAAAAAAAAAAAAAAAAAAAAAGGGTGAAAATTTGGCGCGACAAACCCCAAAATTCCCCCCCATAATTTCCTTCAACATTTTCCCAGAATTTCCCCCCAAACCCCAAACCCTAAACTCAAATTTTACTCTCTCTCAAAATCCAACAAAACTCACGTACTCTCAAATCCACTCAATCCCTTCTCGTAAACTGCACTATTCCTACGCATAAAGTGATTTTTGAAAAACTGGGCAGAGGGTTATTTAGGTCGAATTGATTTGGGGGAAATTGAATTGGGCGAAATTGAATTGGGGGTAATTGATTGTTCATTTTGGCGAAATCGAATTTAGTCTTTTGAGTAAGTATTGTTCATTCGGGCGAAATCGAATCAGATCTAGGTTTCTAATAATATGAGTAAGTATGTGGGTTTAGTTTTTGTTGTTTTAATATGATAAAATGATCACTGAAAATGTTTTTTCAAGGTTTCCTTTCGTTTGTTTTCGTTTCTTTCATTTTCTTCAACTAATTTGATTTAGGGTTTTTGTAAATGATATGAATTTGGGGATTTTCGTATGGGTTTTTGATTGGTTTTGTTTTGGTGGTGAAATTGTGCAGTCTGAAGGTTCTTCAAGAGCATTGGTCTTGGATTGAAGACCCTCGAGAAGCTTCCGAAGGTTATTACCAGTACGCAAAAATGGACTCCTAACTTGATAAGTGCATCACTCTTCTTCATTTTCTTTGTAATCTAAGGTACTACAGCCTGTTATATCCCAATTTTTATTCTCCAATTATCTAGAATTATGGGCATTCATTCACCTTATCTATAAGTTGAATTGTTGCTGCGAACTCTGATGGGTTTATTTCAGATTGATTGAAATGTTGCTGTGCTGATTTTATCCAATGAATTGGTTTTATGGTCACTTTACATCGCTAGATTTCAGCAATCTTACTAAATTTTGCAAACTTGTTCAATTTTGCACAAAGATGCTTTATGTATGTGCCAAAGACGTGATCTTTTCATATATGCTAATAAATTTTCAGAAATAGCTTCCGAAAAATTAATGTGAACGTGCTTCTATTATGATGTTCGACAAGTCGTATTGTTGTTCAGTTAATTTAGGCATATTTTTTGAAAGTTATTTAGCCTCTAATTAGACTCCTCTAATTAGTACTTAATTACCCCTAATTAAGTTTAGCTAGGAATCTTTAGTTGCATGTAAGATTAAAGCATAAATAATGTATAAAACAAGTTTTTATACCTTAATTAGGAGGAAATTTGACCACACCTTCAAAGAAGGTTCTTGAGCTGCTATTAAATGGGGATCCTCCTCCGTAATCTTGAGTTTCCAAGTTAGGAAACCTCCTCCCTTGATCCACCAAAGAAGCTCTCCAAAATTCACCCAAAATAAGCTAGTATAAATAGGTGAATAAAACCTTAAAAACCAAAATAAAATTAGCTAACACTTTAGCTAATGTTATTCTAGGTTTAGATAAGTGTTTTGATCAAGTTTTCATTGACATGCAATGAAGAAAACTTGATCTTGATGGTGTTGGAAGTAGGCTAAATTTTAGAGAGAAAAATGGAAAATTTTTCTCTCTCTCTCTCTAAAACAATTTTTTTGTGTAGAAATGATGTGTTATGTAGGAGATAAAAATCTTATTCTTATCTCACCACCGTCCACTATATATAGTGGTTAGTAAGTTGGTAATTAAAGTTACCAAAAGCCCTTATTAACTTGTATCCATTAACTCTTAAAAGTTACAATTTAGTAATAATATATCCATATATAATAATTACTAATTACATCATTTTAGTTAAAATTACAACACTTTGTAATTTAATTAGTTAATTGTCAATCTCGACAATTAACACAAATAATCGTAATCTTTATACGACTTGAGTTCCAAACTCGTAAAACACCATCCAATATAATCAGTTAACTCTTTAACTGAAACATTAAGGTTTATATTATATTGTATCCAGTACAAATATAATATCCTTTGGAGAAACTATCTTTATCGGTGTGACCGAGAGGGATCAGTTGATTACCGCCGTCAAACGACAATAACGTCAAACTCTAGCCTGCCAAGCGTTATTGATTTACGTTAATCAACTGACTTAGTATATATAATATATCCCAGGTTTATTCCTAATTAGATTTAATTAGTCAACGCATTATTGTCGGAGGACACCTACTCCAACATTTTTTAGCCTGAATTTGGGGATTGAGACGATTTTGACACCCTTAGTCCATTTCTAAGCTACTTTTCTTCATGAATTTCTGTTTTCTACTCTTTGATCAGTTTTTTGGGTGATGGGTATCAATTTAATGATTGATTAGAGGTAAAAGATTGGTGCTTTTGATTGTCAGACATGTTTTTAAGCTGTAGAGTATTGTTTTGAGTTACTCTTAATTTATGTTGATATGAACTGGAAGCTTAGATATGAAGTTTGAAGTTGTATGATGAGATTAGTTGCTGTGTAATTCTGTTCTAAGATTATTGATCTAAATTACCACCCCTTCAATCCAGAGGAAATGTATTGTCCAGGCATTTTAAGTTAAACAAAGTAACTATAATGGATAACTATCACAAAGCCATTGGGTGAAATGACTGGTGTTGTCTGTATCTTCTAGTACTTGTTGGTCTCTCTAGCATATTGGGAGTATAGGTTGCACTACTCGTAGCTCATGTATGCTGAGGATGCTCCTAAAAGAGCGATATATTCGTTTGAAAAAAAAAAATTTATCGTATAAAGAATTATGACAAGTTCTCAGTCATCTACATCAATTTCATCCGAAAGAGAAAGTTCGTTCGGATTTTGCTAATCTTTTGAGTAAAAAGTGTGTCGTAGTAAAAGGAGTACAATTCTAGTGTTCCATGATTGCCTTTCGTTACAGTAGAGTTTGAGATGAATCTTAAGTTTTACCTTTAATCGTCATTCTAAGTTTATATCTTTTAATCTGATAAATCTATAACTTATGGCGTGCATATAAGTGTCGCATAAAGACAAAACACTACAGAAAGTATGATACTGATGAGGAGCGATGGAACAATCGTCCAGACAAAGTGCCTAAAGAAGACTTCTTGGAGCTTTTAGACTTTTGGAACTTGCCTACAACCCAGGTAATATAGAGCTTTAAACACGTTGGTATGATTTTTATTATGCAACTTGGAACTCTCTTTTACATAATTTAATATAGAGCTGCTGAGTAGATGGAGAGCATAAAATCGGATGTGGTGTCACAGATTGGACCTCAGATAGCTAGCGCCATCATAGCCCGATTTCAGGCAGCAAATCCTAGTATGAATCTTGTTGAACCTGATTTCCATGTGAGCATTCAGCCACGTGATCCAAGTAGTGATCCCGAAAAACATCAAGATATGCAAAATAGCCTACCATCAGTTGGAACGAACACAACTAATCAAGTTCAATATTTTTCTCTCTATCTTTTAAACTCTCTTGCTCTTTCTCTATCTATGTCCCACTCTCACTCTATCTCTCTCTTGGTATCAACCAACTGATTTTATGAAGCTTCTATGGTATGAAAACTAAATTTACTACCGAATGATCGTGAGAACGATGGAGTTAGAGAATATGACTTGGTTGAACTACATTAGTAGCCTGGTTGTCAAAGACATTATTTTTTTTTTTGGTAACTTGTCAAATACATTATGACTTGATTGGTTGCTTTGAACTGTAAGCATTGGTTATAATGCTGAAAGTTGGATGATTGTGCCCAGCTCCGATTTCATTTGTTAGTATGCCATCAAGGAAGGCACCAATCATTGACACTTGAAAAACAAGTGATGATCATGGCTTCTCTTTAAAACTGAAACTTGTTCGTTTTATATAAATTTAGTGAAGTATTGTTGGCATGGATATGGTTCGTGATGTGTACAACATTTTGGGAGTAGTGGTGGTTGTGGAGATTGTTATGCATGCAGGTTTCTATGATATGGTTGTATGATTTATTTGGATGTGTATTTTATGGGGAGGTCATGACGACTTTTGTGTAGGAACCCAACATATATAAGGAGATTATATCCCTTTGTTTGAAATTTTAGGTTTGATAATGTTTCAATTGCTCGGCATTATGTCATTCACAAAAGTAATACGGAGAATTATTTGTTTTGTAAGGAATTTAATATTATTGTTGCTATTTTGCTTCTTAATGTTTGTAGATGATTGAGGATCCCAACAAAGAAGATGTTTTATTGGAGTAGTGCGGAAAGACTTGAAGCAAAGCTCAAGCTGGCTAGCCAATGGAATTTTGTAAATCTAATTTTTTGGATAAGGAACGACTATCACATGTGCTAGCAATTTGTTTTGGCTTATGAGTTGTAGGTGGTTATTATACGTCTCGACACGTACATTTTAGATAGCTTGATTGAATTTTGTAATTATCAAAGCGCTACTTATTAAGTATTATAAGCTATCAAATTAATTAGTCTAATAATATTCTTACTTTTCTTAATAATAATAATAATAATAATAATAATAATAATAATAATAATAATAATAATAATAATAATAATTATTATTATTATTATTATTATTATTATATTAATTTCCGCCAAAATAATATTAATGCCTCCGGCGTTACATTAGCTCAATTAGTGTGCATTTTATTGCAATTGAAAGTAAGACCATTGCCTTAGACCCGTTACCTTTACAGGATACATATTGTAACAACACTATGAGCTAAGGTAACGCTTATATCAGTTAACTCCATAAGCGTTACATTAGATACAAAATGGCGTTACCTTAGACCTAATGCAGCTCGAGTAATTGCAGCGCCTCTCCGCGTCACCATAGGTCTAATGTAACGGGTTTTTTGGTCTAATGTAACGATTTTGAGGTGTTACAATATGTCATTAATGTAGTAGTGATTAAAGTCGCGATTATCTACCAAAAATAATCCTAAATCCTAACAACGGTAGTAGGGAAGTAGGGATCGTATCCACAGGGAATTTGGTTGTTCAATGTAATGAATTAAAGTGCTAAAGTAACAAATAAGGGGATTGAGAGTTGTTGATAATCAAACTATCTAAAAGTAACAAATGCGAATTGTGAATGTAATTCAGGAAATAAACAGACTTTGATCAATTAATTCCCACAACGACGCACTGACTAATCGGTGATGTGGCGTAAATGTGGTGTGTTAATTCGGTTGATTTAGGCGCCTTAGTGTCTATTTGGGCATGGTTTTATCGTGATTTGTAGACCACACCACTCGGAGTATTATTGGAGCTTAATCATCGGTTTTACGAGTTTTGGTGGTCTTAGACCCTGTTGGTGAGCCTTGCACGATACTAGGGGATCAAGCTACGAGTTGGAGGAAGATTCGAGGAGAAGATAGCTTGACGACATTCCGAGAACCACACACCATCACCTCCGACTTCATTGGATCATAAATCTCCAACCATAAGATATTTTTCAGAAATTTCAAGTGGAGAGGAAAGTTCATCGTCTTAGCTTTCCAATGATATATTATGAGCTCAAAATGAAGTTCGGAGGTGAGAGTTATGCCCGTTCGAAGATTGCCCTGCGCACAGCCCCTCGACTCGAGGATCATCAACCTCGACTCGAGATTTGACTCGAGGACTATAATCTCGACTCAAGGATTAATTTCCTCGAGTCGAGGAGAGTTTACATGACGGGCATTTAGAAAGACAAGATCCTCGACTCGAGGAGGGTGTTCCTCGAGTCGAGGATTTCTTCGCTCGACTCGAGGATCCCTCTCCTCGAGTCGAGAAAGGGAGCTTCCGGGAAGCTTCCTTGAGACTTTTGACGGTTTATTTATGCCTAAATATCTATTTTGTCTTTTAGTGTTTTGTACTTAGTTTAAATAAAGGGGCATGAACCCCTCCCTAAGAATTATCACCTTTCATTATATTTTTACATCTTGTTCTTATTTTCTAGAGAGAGAAACTCAAGGGAGAGATTAGTGAGAATTAGTATTTTCATTATGATTTGCATTTCAAACCTTATTGTAATAGTTAGTATGGAAGGCTAATCACCTTCTAGATCCTTGGTGTAATCAAATTCTCTCATCCTATGTATTAGTAAGATTTTCTTTTCTCTAATTTGCCTTTAATTTCATGGTAATTAATTCCTTGTTCTTCAATTGCTTGATTTACCCTTATTTTCTCTAATTGGTTGATTGGATTGAATTGGGTATTTCTTATGCTTGGTTTTTAATTTATGGTCATTGATTATTAACCCTAAAGGAAGCAACTTTCACATGTTTAGTGTATGGTTATGACTAATTTGTGATTGGGGAATTAATTAGGCAACTAATAGATTAGATTTGATTGGTGTCGCGGTTGCGGCTAATTAGATACTAATTTGGGTTGTTGTTAATCTTTTATTAATCTTTGCTCTTCATGCCTTTGGTTTTGATTTGTTTGAGTGGTCACTAGACAAATTAGGATTAAAAGGAGGGGAATTTGGTAGCGGTTGCTCGAATTCCCCATAAAAGAGGATTAATTGGTGAAAACCGAGATTATCTATGAATTGGTGTAATTAGAGAGGAGTAAAATTACTATATTAGGGTGTTAGATGAGATTATCACCGAGGGTCACCTTAGTAATCTTGATAACTCGTTTATTTCTTGTCTAATCGACTTTCAAACCAAAAAACCCCCCATTTATTGTTCTTATTTCTTTTATTTCTTATTTTTCCACACTAGAATCGCATATTAGGACTTTCCTCTTCCTTGTGGATACGATACCCACTTACCCTAGCTTCTTAGTTAGTAATTTGTGGTAATTTGATAGGATTTAACGACGATCTCGCTGTCAAATTTGGCGTCGTTGCCGGGGAAGATGCGTTTTTAGTCTTTTTGCTATTTTTGTGTGGTTTTTTTACATATTTGTTTTTGTTGTTGTAATTTTTGTGTGTTTTTGTGTCGTTAAGTCTATGTTCGTATAGACCATCACCTATGGTCTAGACCCATGTGATTTTCGTTGTTCTTGTGTTTTGTACATAATTTTATTTTATTTTATTTTTCTTTTATTTATTTATTTATCTTTTTTTTTTGTGATTCATGGAGTTTTGCAAGGTTCCTCAGCTTAATAATGAACCTTTTCATAAGTATTTTTCTCGACTTGAGGAGATGTGTAACAATTGTCCTTTATTCTCCGATTGGGAAATAAACATGCTTATTCTAGAGGGTATGAATTGTGAAACTCGTGAATTGGCTGAGTATATGAGTAATGGGAGACTGTATGACATAGATCTTTGTGAGATTTGGGATTTTTGGCGATTCATGGCATATCAATGCGCTCAAGATGATGATTTTAAATTCCGAGAACTCTTACAAGTAGCCATAGATCAAACCCAAAAGTTCATAAGTGAAATGACAAATTTGAACCATGAGCCTCTTACAACTTTTAAGACACAAGAGCCCCCTTTTGACATTGATATCAATTGTTTGAAAATGCATGAAGTAGAGGAGTTTCAAGAAGTGGTTCTCGATGTTTGTGGGCACTCACAAAATTATGTAGATGATTATTTGGTATTAGAAACCGAAGTGAGTGTGCATGATTCTCGTTTAAGAGAGGATACTTTCTTTTTGTATGATAATGATGATGATGATTGTGTGGATTCTAATGAGCTTTCTTCTTCTTTGATTGCACCAACTTTATCCATTGATTTTGAGATTGTACCATTGAAAGTTTTTGGTGATCTCACATTGACTCATGATTTAAATGATGATTCATCTTTTAATATTTCTTTGAACAACACAATAGATGAGTCGGAGAGTCTTGTACTTTTCAAGAAGAATGGGAGTAGAGACACAATGACCAAATCCATATGTTTAGACCCCAAACCCCATGTGATTAATTACCATCATTCTTCTCTATTCCTTGATCTAAACTTGTCAAATCCCAAGTACAAAGATGATGACATAGGAGACAATTTTGAGCATAGAGGTCCTAAAACTCCTAATTTTCATGATTTTGCCTCTATTGCTTGTGCATTATTGTTTACTAACGTTTACTATTGTCATGCTTATGAGACTTGTGCAAGCACGTTCGACAAGCTTTTAAGAGCTTTGAATTGTTCCGATCTTAGTTTTTGGTGTGGGACAAGTCTAAAAAGAAGTCTTCCGCACATTTCTGATCATCTAGGGTGATTCCCTAGTATAAGTCGAGCCAACGACGTTAAACATAGGCGCTACTTGGGAGGCAACCCAAGCTTGTTATTTTGTGTTGTTTGCTGGTTTTTTGTGTGTTTTTAGCTCGTGACACTTGCCATACGATGGAGAAGCCAAGGTATGAATATATTCTTCCCTACACCTTCTTCTTATCTCATTTCTAGCCAAGTCGCTCCACCACCCTGTTTTGTCTCATGTTTTTTACCATCTCTCTTCGAATTGACCCCTCCTGTTTGTTCCACATGCTTGTTTATCCATTAACCGTTGACATTTGGCCCTAAACTCACAAAATATTCACAAAATGGCCTTCTCCCGATTTTTGGACAACTTTAGGTGTGGGGTCATTATGCTCCAACAAACACAAGAGGGAGATAGGAGTTTGTAAGGTGATAGGAGGCGACATATTTTGAGGAAGGCGGGAGTTGTGAGGTGAGAGAATGGCTCTTCTACCGGTGTTTTGACCATGAGCCACTTGTTTTGACGGTAATTGAGGGAAATGGAGCTATCACGAGGTATGTTTTCTTTTCCCTTAACTTTTCTCTCTCAATCTCGATTCTAGCCTCTACTTCCCCACTTGTTTCACTAACTGTTTCTATACCATCTCTCTTTGTGCCCCACCGCATTTGTTCCCCCCGTTACTCTTGTTCCACCCACCCATTTTACCCTTTAAACCAATAAAACAGCCTTGTTTGGTTCATTTTGATTGGGTTTTTTTTGGATGGTTGGTTGTTTTTGGAGGTTGACGCGTACTTGATAACGTTCATGAGGGAGATGGAGTAGTGATACGAGGGATGGACTCATTTTCGAGGAAGATAGGGGAGTGAGGTAGAGTGGGTGTCTCTTGGCCCGAGAGCCCGTTATTTCTTTACTTGATGAGATGAGACGGTTTGTATATGTTACTAGTTGTATGAGATGCTTGCGGATGTTTTGATGGTCCTCCCCCTCCCTAACTCGTTGTTGCCCAATCTTTCGGTTGGTGTTGATGGTCATTGTGGGCAATGACGAGGTTCAAGCACGGGGGAGACGCTTGGCATGATATTGTAATTCGGTTTGGCATTTGTCACTTTGTTTGTAATATATGTGTGCTTTTACTTTCCGTTTGAAAAAAAAAAAAAAAAAGGTAATCCATGGCGGGCGACATAAGAGGAGGAGTCGGGGCGTAACGGGTTAGGATCACTACGGGAGTTATAAGGAGATTCGGTGATAGGAATTGGTGATCCTAGGTTAGAAATCCTCTTGCATTGTGATGATAGAGGCGCCGGTGGATTGATAAGAGGTGAGTCGTGTTCGATAGCTTTATTTCGAGCATGGCTTTGAGGGAGTCGTTGAGCCAAGTGGGGGGAAACGTAATTTATTCGTTCCCCTAACTTAGAGTGTGTGAGAAGGGAGGATAAGATGGTTAGAGTTGGGGTGTCGAGCATTTCATCCACTCCAACTCTAGCTAGCACCGTTTGAGTGTTTTGTTGGCTTGCGATTCTTTGATTTGGAGGAGTTTGAAGGTTGTGACTCACCCCGTGCTATAAGAGAGACCTAGGTGTTAAGCGTGGAGAATTAAATAACTCGAGGACGAGTAATGGTCTAAGCATGGGGGAGTTTGATGTAGCGTAAATGTGGTGTGTTAATTCGGATGATTTAGGCGCCTTAGTGTCTATTTGGGCATGGTTTTATCGTGATTCGTAGACCACACCACTCGGAGTATTATTGGAGCTTAATCATCGGTTTTACGAGTTTTTGTGGTCTTAGACCCTGTTGGTGAGCCTTGCACGGTACTAGGGGATCAAGCTACGAGTTAAAGGAAGATTCGAGGAGAAGATAGCTTGACGACATTCCGAGAACCACACACCATCACCTCGGACTTCATTGGATCATAACTCTCCAACCATAAGATAGTCTTCAAAAATTCCAAGTGGAGAGGAAATTTTATCGTCTTAGCTTTCCAATGATATATTATGAGCTCAAAATGAAGTTCGGGGGTGAGAGTTATGCCCGTTCGAAGATTGCCCTGCGCACAGCCCCTCGACTCGAGGATCATCAACCTCGACTCGAGGACTATAATCTCGACTCGAGGATTACTTCCCTCGAGTCGAGGAGAGTTTACAGGACGGGTATTTAGAAGGACAAGATCCTAGACTCGAGGAGGGTGTTCCTCGAGTTGAGGATTTCTTCACTCGACTCGAGGATCCCTCTCCTCGAGTCGAGAAAGGGAGCTTCTGGGAAGCTTCCTTGAGACTTTTGACGGTTTATTTGTGCCTAAATATCTATTTTGTCTTTTAGTGTTTTGTACTTAGTTTAAATAAAGGGGCATGAACCCCTCCCTAAGAATTATAACCTTTCATTATATTTTTACATCTTGTTCTTATTTTCTAGAGAGAGAAACTCAAGGGAGAGATTAGTGAGAATTAGTATTTTCATTATGATTTGCATTTCAAACCTTATTGTAATAGTTAGTATGGAAGGCTAATCACCTTCTAGATCCTTGGTGTAATCAAATTCTCTCATCCTAGTATTAGTAAGATTTTCTTCTCTCTAATTTGCCTTTAATTTCATGGTAATTAATTCTTTGTTCTTCAATTGCTTGATTTACCTTTATTTTCTCTAATTGGTTGATTGGATTGAATTGGGTATTTCTTATGCTTGGTTTTTAATTGATGGTCATTGATTATTAACCCTAAAGGAAGCAACTTTCACATGTTTAGTGTATGGTTATGACTAATTTGTGATTGGGGAATTAATTAGGCAACTAATAGATTAGATTTGATTAGTGTCGCGGTTGAGGCTAGTTAGATACTAATTTGGGTTGTTGTTAATCTTTTATTAATCCTTGCTTTTCATGCCTTTAGTTTTGATTTGTTTGAGTGGTCACTAGACAAATTAGGATTAAAAGGAGGGGAATTTGGTAGCGGTTGCTCGAATTCCCCATAAAAGAGGATTAATTGGTGAAAACCGAGATTATCTATGAATTGGTGTAATTAGAGAGGAGTAAAATTACTATATTAGGGTGTTAGATGAGATTATCACCGAGGGTCACCTTAGTAATCTTGATAACTCGTTTATTTCTTGTCTAATCGACTTTCAAACCTAAAAACCCCCAATTTATTGTTCTTATTTCATTTATTTCTTATTTTTCCATACTAGAATAGCATATTAGGACTTTCCTCTTCCTTGTGGATACGATACCCACTTACCCTAGCTTCTTAGTTAGTAATTTGTGGTAATTTGATAGGATTTAACGACGATCTCGCTGTCAATCGGTCCTAGTTGTCACTATTCTTTTATCAATCTCAATTACTCTAGCGTGGAAACAGAATTTTCAAATCTCTCCTTAAGAATAGCTAAAAGGCGTGATCTGCACTACCTAATAACCCTAACTATCAAATAACCTAAGCACACGATTAGGTTCAATTTAATACTAGCAATAAGAATTAGAGAGATATCGACAGAGACATGTAATTCTAACGCACGTTTCGTATTTAACATGTGAATCAAATCTTTGCCCTAATTCACTAACGATGATTACATACAAATCAATGAATTGGGGATTGTTACAATGTAAAAATCAATCAAACAATGGATTCCTTTGATCAATTAAAACTAGCAAACAATCAATCTAAGCAATAAACTAGTTGCGCACCTAGCAATCACAAAAGACAATTGTATAGAATAAACACCAAAGATAAGACAAGAATTGAAAACGATAAAACGAATAGATCAAACTCACGATATTTGTCGATGCGATGCTTCGATTAATAGATCAAGAAATAATAACTTAGCTCCTCATACAATCCATGAAAACCCCTTCTTTTCTACTAAAAACTCTGAATATAATAACCTAGAGTTGGGGTTTTAATTTATATAGTCTAAGAACTCGTAAAATAGGAAAATACGGAAATAGGAAAATCCGGCCATAGCGGTCCGCCAAGCTTACTACTGCGGGCCTCCAAGCATTACCGCGGTCCGCCATGGACTCCTCGCGGACAGCCAAAAGTTACTGGCGCAAATCGCCAAACTATGAGCTGCGGTCCGCCATATACTGGCCGCGGGCCGCGGTAAGTCTCTGCCTCAAATTTTCAAAAGGCTGCAGATTCTTCATTACTTATCCGGTGAAGGCGTGTAACCACTTCCTGGAAAGCTAAGATCATGAAGAATCATTTCCAAGTGATTTCACAGCAAAATTTCAAACAGTTTGAGAGATATGAAGCTCCAAAGTTGATCTTTCTGTAAATCAGCTCCAAATCGCTTCCAAATGAATGGTCGCTTCCAAAAGATAGCCAAAACAACCAAAATCACATAGATATGTTGTCCATGATACTCTAACAAAAATTAGAAGTATATTACATCATTTTGACTGTAAAAGTAATATAAAAACCGGCCATATAGAACTTATAAACTGATCACATCAAATTCCCCCATGCTTAGACCTTTGCTCGCCCTCGAGCAACCTAGCTCCCCTCTAAGATTTCTCCAAGGTCTATTGACAGTAGCACGGGCAAAGTTCGATCAGAAACCTATCTCCTCTACTCCAATCAAAGGTGGTGAGTCTTCATCTTGCTAGTAAGGTCCGTCACAGATGTAATCTAACGCAACGGACCAAACCATCTTATATCATCATGCCGCAACGTAACCAAGAAGCAAGGGAGGCTAAAATGTCCTAAATCACTCCCAAGGTAGCTCACCTCCAACTCCCTCATCAGCCATGGTCCGGAATGGCACCGTCGAAGCCACAACTACCTCGGATTTAACACCAACGTCACTTATATCTGCAAACGTACCGAGGATTTTCTAGCCTAAACACCACTAAGGAGTTCCAACCAAACCTCCTTATACCATCCAAGAGACACCTACCCGACACGACCTTCAAACACCCTACTTATGCACTGATAAGTGACACGCTCAGCTCATTTTGCCTAGGCGCCCAATGGGTTTTCACCTAGCCTCTCGTTAACTTTTCCACCTCACCGGCTTACTTTCTTCTCTCGTGTCTTTTCCTTACTTTCTTTTTCGCTCCTCTCTCTTTTCCGGCTTTCTTCTCTCTCTCTTTTTTTTTCGTTTTTTTTTTTTTTTTTTTTTTTTTTTGTCGATTACAATACATAAATAAAAACATTACAAATTTACAATGAGAATCCACTCCCCCATGCTTGAAATAGACATTGTCCTCAATGTTATCACACCAACAAGATAAGTAGGACAACAATGAAATAGGAGAGGGATGAACTCACAAAATTGCACTGGTATACGCATCAGGTTCTCATATCTTGAAGGATGCACTCCTCATGTATTGCACCAAAGTTCATCTCACAAAAGCAAAGTTTCAATTTCTCCTCCTCATTCTCCTCAAAGCAGTGGGCTCATCGAATAAAGAAACAAGGTGTAGAGCCACTCTCAACTCACACATATCCCAATCACCCTCAAGGAGCAGTCGACACCAAATTACCACAATTTCCTCACAAAACGCCCATCTCCCTCACAGAATAATGTGCATAAAATGAACTACCTCCTCACCACCATCAAATAAAACAACCACTCATCCTCCAAATACACCAAGAACATAATCAACACAAGGCTATAAAATAGGTGTAAAGGACAAAATTTGGGGTGGGATACAATAACCAAAGGTGGTGAATCGTGGGTAGGAAAACAAAAAGAGATGGTCTAAGAAACATGGTGAAGAAAAATTGGGTTGGAAAAGAATAGTGAGAATAATAAGAAGGGAGGGAGAAAAGGGAATAGAAAAGCAAATCTTCTTGCAACTAGCACCGGCATTCAATTTTTTATTGCCTACACAAGGAACATACACATAAGAACATAAAAAGAAAATAAAACAAAAAAAATGATCGGGTTGCCTCCCGAGAAGCGCACTCGTTTAACGTCGTTGGCTCGACGCATCTTTCTACCTTTGAATGGTAGGAGCTATAGAAGCTCTCAAGTGAAAATCCTGCAAAAATTCTCTCAACAAGCATAAATAGCACCATGAAAAATATATAAAGGAGATAATAAAACTCAGTGATCTTGTTAACTTATCAATCAATCGAGAATAGTTGCTATATGAGGGTAGCAAATTAACCCAACTAAGCACATGCAGAATCTTTTCAAAAACTTTTAGATATTGCTTAAAAGATGATTCAATATCAGCAACATTGTCAAACAACAACAAATTCAAGTGAATTTTGGGCTCAAAAATCAAGCACGAAATAGCTGATAGAGTCACCGAAGATAACAAAGCTCGATCAAAGATAGGTTGAGACATAAGGTCCAACACACAAGTCTCTTCAATAGGTATTGTCGGTAGTTGATCCTTAGTATTATAAACCTCAATGCATGCATCCGTCTCATCTTCTTTCTCATCATCCAAAAACCAATCAACCTCCCTCATAAAAACAAACATCTCACTCTCTTGGGAAGTTATATGCGGTTCATCGACTTTATTTGGCTCATCATGGTCAAGAAAGCATTTGTTGGGCTCCTTAAATTCATCAGTCCTCATCAAACAAGGGGGTGCTGGAGTATTTAACTCCACTTCTAGACATTGAAATGACATGAACTGAAAGAAACCCCAACACTCATCAGGTGGCATGTATGAAACGTTTCCACCACTCAGACACTCCGCCAAAGACCAAGTTTGAGGGTTCATACCCTTTATGACAGCATTACATAGTTCAAAATCAGAATAGTAATAACCACAAGACCTAGCATAGTCAACATAAGCTTCTAATCTAGAAAAGTACTCATGAAACAGTTCATTTTTAAATTGAATAAATTTGAAAACGGCCATGAATCACAAGTGAGGGACAAAAACATAGAAAACTACACAAAAATTCACAACAAAAACAAAACCCAAGTCCCCGGCAACGGCGCCAAAATTTGGTGAGACTAAAGTCGCGATTATCTACCAAAAATAATCCTAAATCCTAACAACGGTAGTAGGGAAGTAGGGATCATATCCACAGGGAAATGGGTTGTCCAATGTAATGAATTAAAGTGCCAAAGTAACAAATAAGGGGATTGAGAGTTGTTGATTATCAAACTATCTAAAAGTAACAAATGCGAATTGTGAATGTAATTCAGGAAATAAACAGATCTTGATCAATTAATTCCCACAACGCACTGACTAATCGGTCCTAGTTGTCACTATTCTTTTAGCAATTTCAATTACTCTAGCGTGGAAACAGGATTCCCAAATCTCTCCTTAAGAATAGCTAAAAGGCGTGATCTGCACTACCTAATAACCCTAACTATCAAATAACCTAAGCACACAATTAGGTTCAATTTAATACTAGCAATAAGAATTAGAGAGATATCGACAGAGACATGTAATACTAACGCACATTTCGTATTTAACATGTGAATCAAATCTTTGCCCTAATTCACTAATGATGATTACATACAAATCAATGAACTGGGGATTGCTATAATGTAAAAACCAATCAAACAATGGATTCCTTTGATCAATTAAAACTAGCAAACAATCAATCTAAGCAATAAACTAGTTGTGCACCTAGCAATCACAAAAGACAATTGTATAGAATAAACACCAAAGATAAGACAATAATTGAAAACGATAAAACGAATAGATCAAACTCACGATATTGTCGATGCGATGCTTCGATTAATAGATCAAGAAATAATAACCTAGCTCCTCATACAATCCATGAAAACCCCTTCTTTTCTACTAAATTTTTTGAATATAATAACCTAGAGTCGGGGTTTTAATTTATATAGTCTAGGAACTCGTAAAATAGGAAAATACGGAAATAGGAAAATCCGGCCATAGCAGTCCGCCAAGCTTACTACCGCGAGCCGCCAAGCATCACCGCAGTCCGCCATGGACTCCTCGCGGACCGCCAAAAGTTACTAGCGCAAATCGCCAAACTATGAGCCGCAGTCCGCCATATACTGGCCGCGGGCCGCGGTAAGTCTCTGCCTCAAATTTTCAAAAGGCTGCATATTCTTCGTCACTTATCCGGTCAAGGCTTGTAACCACTTCCTGGAAAGCTAAGATCATGAAGAATCATCTCCAAGTAATTTCACAGCAAAAATTCAAACAGTTTGAGAGATATGAAGCTCCAAAGTTGATCTTTCTGTAAATCAGCTCCAAATCGCTTCCAAATGAATGGCCGCTTCCAAAAGATAGCCAAAACAACCAAAACCACATAGAAATGTTGTCCATGATACTCTAACACAAATTAGAAGTATATTACATCATTTTGACTGTAAAAGCAATATAAAAACCGGCCATATAGAACGTATAAACTGAGCACATCAAGTTGCGGGTAATTGGATACTAGTTTCGTTTTATTCTTAGTCCTTTGCTAATCCTTGTTTTTCATGCCTTTGATTGTAATTTGTTTGAGTGGTTACTGTAAACAAATTTGGATTATAAGGAGAGAAATTTGGTAGCGGTTTCTCAAATTCCCCACAAACGGATTAATCGGTTTAATAAACCGGGACTAAGCATGAAAGACATGAATTTACATGAGATTTACTTGCTTGCATAATTGGTTTGAGAGATTGTCACTGTGAGTCGCCTTTTATCATACACAAATTCTCATAAAAGACGGTCTCTAAATAATTTATTGAGATTCCATTATACTATATTACAAAGTAACACTTTTTACATTGCTTGAAACGATGATAATACTTGTAGTAATCGTATTAATTTACTAATATAGATCACATTATTTATGATTTTGGACGATCCCATCATATAAAATTAGCTAAAATTTATAAAGTAACCCCTTTACAAATCTTATATTATTAAGTGTCAATGTCTTTAACTAAAACATTTACCAAAAGTAGTATAACGGTCACTAATTATATAAACGGGGTCACGATGTAAATAACATGGTTGGTCTCTCAATAAATTATTGAGAGACGGTCTCCCACGAGACCTATTGGTTATCATAGTTCCAACAACATCAACTAGGTTTTAATAGTGACTTGATTGGACCCTAACTAATAGTGAATTAATTGAATTTTGGTGACATTATATTTTTAAAAATATTTCAATGATAATTCATCATTTCCTTATCATTAAAGAAATTAAATCAAGGAAAAGAAACAAAAGAGTAATAATTCATTTGACGTTTATTGGATCATTCAACAATTAACACAACAAAAGACTACAAATTATTTTGGCCAAACAGGCACAAGTAGCTTCTGTTTCTCAAAACTTCTTCTATATTTTGTTGGCCAAACACATACATACAAATTTATGCACAATTTAAATATTTTCACTACACAAAACACCAATTTTCGAATTTCCTAATTCAACACTTAATCAAAAACACCCATTCTCGATTTTTGGGCGCAATTATTGTACTTTCCTTACAACACCCATGAATTCAATAGCATCTAAATTTGTCCACTCAATTCATTTATCAATACTTTTCAAACTGAAAATAATAACATACCATTTTGGGTTAATTTCACAGATCTGGAGTTCCAATATGCACAAAACAACCGCGAAATTTGGGTCAATGAGTCCCTCAAATTCTCGAAATCAAAGTTATGATTCCGGGTTTAAATTGCTGATATAACTTAGGATTTACTGCTTAAATTGCTGATATTTAATCAATGAAATGAGGAAAATGAGAGCAAAATTTGGGGATATTTGGGCAAAATTATTGACGAACACAAAAAAAAAAAAAAAATGCTCGAACAATTTGTGGGAAGACAGAGGATGAACAATATGGGAAGGAGATAGATGATAAACGAGAAACAAGAGATGAGATTGAAAGATACTTAAAAAATGGGGAAGAGACAGAGGAGAGAGGACAGAAATGGGGAAGAGAGACAGCATAAATGGGGAAGGGAGGGTAGAAAAGATTAGCAAAAGATGAAGTTAATTAGTGAAGGGCACAAGTGGAAATACGAAAGTTAGGGAGACAAAGTTAGGGCGATAAGCAATCAGGTTTATTGGACACCAAAGCAGGAGAGAAGGATGTCTACAAAATTGCACGTATTACGGAAATGAGGACTCGGGACATTGGTAGGGTGAAATGCGTCAAAGATGTCGATCAAAGAGTCATTGTTGATGGTAAGGAGATTACGGAGAGATGGAGATCGTACTTTGATACCTTCAATGGTGATCGAGTGAATGATAGTGGAAATGTGAATATTCATCCAAGTATTGTTAACCGGGAGTTCATACGGAGAATTCAGATTGGAGAGGTGAGGATGGCCTTGAAAAAGATCGATGGGACAAAAGAAAGCAATGGGGCCAGACGACATACCTATTGAGGTTTGGAGATGTCTAGGAGACAAAGATATGGAATGGTTGACAACGCTTTTCAAAATGATTTGCAGCGGTAATAAGATGCCGGTGGAGTGGAGGAAGAGCACTTTGGTCCCTTTGTATAAGAACAGAGGGGATGTTCAGGAATGTCCCAACTATCGCGGGATCAAGTTGATGACTCATACAATGAAGCTTTGGGAACGGGTGATTGAGCATAGAGAAAAATGAAGATTTCGGAGAACCAATTTGGATTCATGCTGGTAGGTAGGGGTGTAAATGATCTGAGCCCGCTCGTAGAGCCCTCGAAATCGGATCGGTCAAAGCTCGGCTCGAGTTCGGTCAAACTTGATCTCGAGCCGATCTCGAGCTCAAGGCCTTGTATTTGATCCCGATCTCGAACTTTATAGGGTTCGGCTCGTTTAAGATCGGATCGGATCGTTTATATTTAATACAAATTAGTAAAAGTCAAACATTAAGCATATACATACTATATACGTGGGAATGTGGGATTATAATAATGTTGCTTTAGATTTCATTAACTGCTTTTTGAGAATCTAA
This sequence comes from Spergularia marina, assembly GCA_963680865.1. NCBI lineage: Eukaryota > Viridiplantae > Streptophyta > Magnoliopsida > Caryophyllales > Caryophyllaceae > Spergularia > Spergularia marina. The sequence continues at coordinate 18,068,430 of OY804548.1, read as the reverse complement.
AAATTACTTAAGTTTCCAAGAATTCCAAGTTTTCCAACGTAAGAATAGCTACTTTCCAAAAGATGACCACATACATAACCCTTCCATATTCCTCTTAACTTTTATCAGTTAATTACCCTTCCATATCCCTCGTTCTTAACTCTTATTATGACTATATGAACATGATTTACATGAACATTCTTCTTTTTTCAAATTATAACACTGTATATCAACACAAAGAGAGTATATTATTTGTCATGTCGCATTCGCGTATCGAAATACAAGATGATGATATTCTTAATGAGGATTCCGATGATGAGATACATTCAGATGAGGTTGATGAGAATGTTGATGGTGAAGATGAAACTGATAAGCCCGGAGAAGACGGCCCTTTTGTGAAAAAATCTCGAAAACGAGCTCGATGGTGGAGTGAGTTGACAGTACTGCAACTACCAAATGGTGAGACAAAGGCAGAATGCAAATATTGCAAATTTAAGCTTAGTTACAGGAAAAATGGACCCACTACTCATTTGTCTCGGCATGTACAAAGTTGTCCTTTGAGAACAATACATGCGAGGAAACAAAGCAAGATTAATTTTCAGCCCATTGATCCAAATGCCGATGATGTACGTGATGTCGAAACAATTCTTCCCCCTCTTCATGATGGCAAATTTGATATGCTAAGAATGAGAGAAGGTGCTGCACATTGGATACTTATGCATGAACATCCGTTTTCGATACTAGAGGAGGAAGGGTTTAACTTAATGATGAAGAGGGCACGACCTGAGTGGACAAAGATTTCGCGCCAAACTGGAAAAGTTGATTGTGTCAAGGTATATGATCAAGAAAAGAAGAAACTAAAGACTCTTCTAGGAAAGGTTGGAAAGATGTGTTTAACGACGGATTTGTGGCAGTCATCGCCACAAAAGATGGAATATATGGTTATAACTGGACACTTTGTTGATTTAAATTGGAAGTTGCAAAAGCGTGTCTTGAATTTCTTTCATTTACCTCCCCCTCGTAAAGGTTTTCAATTGTCAAATGCTATATACAAATGTTTGCAGGAGTGGGGCATTGAAAACAAGGTAGATAAGCCAACTTTTCATCATCATAAATTCATAATCTTATCTTGATTTAATTTTTTTTTTCATTGTATACTACTGCCTTTTCTTTTGCTGGTTTTTTTAATATACATATTTTATATTTTTGGTACAGGTATTCACAATCTCGGTCGATAACGCTACTGCTAATGATTCTTGCATAAGGATTTTGAAGGAGACTTTCTCAAAAACCAAAAGATTGATTTGTGATGGTAAACTTTTTCACGTGCGTTGTTGTGCTCATATTTTAAACATTATGGTTCAATTTGGACTACAATCCATAAATCATATTGTTGAAAATGTTCATGATAGTGTAGAGTACATAAGGGCAAGTGAGCAAAGGTTATTGTTATTTGCTGAAAAAGTCAAGCAATTGCAATTGCCACATAGGAAGTTGATTTTAGAGAATAAAACTAGATGGAATTCTACCTATGACATGCTGGTTACTGCTCTCAAATTCAAGGATGTGTTTCCTATCTATGCCGAAGAAGATACGCGTTTTAGTACTTGTCCTAGTGTCGAAGATTGGGAGAGAGTTGAAAAAGTGTGCGAGGTGCTCAAAGTTTTTAAAAGTGTCACTAATATAATTTCAGGTTCTGATTATCCAACTTCTAATTTATTTCTCATGGAGGTATATAGAATAAAAATGACTTTGGATAAACATGAGCATGATTCGGAGGAATGGATGCGTACTCTTATTAAAAATAAGAAACAAAGGTTTGACAAGTATTGGGGTGAGTGTAATCTGTTGATGGCTTTGGGTGCTATTTTAGATCCTAGGTACAAGTTGAGAGGTGTTGAATTTGTCTTTTCTAGGATGTATTCATCTACTGAACTCAGAGGGCATGTTTTAAAACTTAAAGAGGCATTGTATGACCTTTATGAAGAATATCTTGCTGATTATAAAGCTTCTTGTGAGGGTGGTCATGAGGAAAATATACCCACTAGTCCCATCGATGGCATTAGAAACAATGAAAATGAAGATGACTTCGGTTGCTATGATGTCTTTAATTTTTTGAAGTCCACTTCCAACCATGAAATTGAAAAATCTGAGCTTGATATATATCTGGATGAGGGGACTTATTCTTGTGAGGGTCAAGACTCGCTAAAATTTGATGCTCTCAAGTGGTGGAGCACTGAGACATTAAAGTATCGCGTTTTATCTAAAATGGCCCGTGATGTTTTGTCTGTCCCAATAACTACGGTTGCTTCAGAAGCAACATTTAGTGCGGGGGGTAGAGTGATCGACCCATATCGTGCTTCTCTAGCTCCTGAAACTGTTGAAGTGTTACTTTGTGCTGGTGATTGGTGTCGTGCTTTACATGGAGTAAAGAAGAAGAGCAAGGTATTATTTGCCATTAGTTTGTTATATCATTATATGCAATTTAATTAACTAGTGAATTAGTGAAGTTAACCTCTTATATTAAGATGTTTTTTGTACATTCCAGGTCTCCAAGGAAGAGAGTATTCAGGAACTTATTATACCAAATTAATTAAAGAGATGGTAATTGCTGCTACTTGCTAGACTTGATACTCTATGTACCGATGTACGTTTGACGATTTGATGAGTCCTTTGATATTGTATTCATTTTATATATATATATATATATATATATATATATATATATATATATATATATATATATATATATATATATATATATATATATATATATATTCTTATCTTTCTAACCTTTCTAAAATGTAATTGATGTGCTCTGTTAATAGGTGTTGCAAGACTCAATAAATGGTGGTTGCTTAATGTTGCCGGTTTCGGATCATTGGATTAGAAATAAGATATTCGATAAGATAATGTTGTAATGGACTTTGCTGTCTCTGCTTGTTAGCTACCTTAATGTTTTAAACTCTTATATTTCTTTTGAATTCTAATGTTTGCATGTTTGTAACGATTGTATTCCTTTTCAAGTAGTACAGGATCAAGAGTGTTTGGTTTGTTAGTATCATATTATCATCTTTAAAACTCCTCTTTCCGAACTGATCCCGAACCGAGCTCGAGCTCGCAACATACACTACGAGCCGAGCTCGAGCCTTAATTTCCAAAGCTCGACGAGCTACGAGCCGATCTCGAGCTCGATCTATTTCAAACAAGCCGAGCTCGAGCTAAGCGAGTTCGAGATCTGATCAGATCGGTTACACCCCTACTGGTAGGGCTGTTCATCGGTCCAGACCCGGACCGGACCGCATGGATCGAGGACCAAATATATAAGAAAATGAAAACCGAAGACCGGACCGACTGGATAAGGACCGAACCCGGACAGGACCGAAAACTCCAGTCCAAACCCGGACCGGACCGGAGACCCGGAATAATCGATGAACCAACTGACAGGCTAAAGTCGTATGCCTAAATCAAATATAAATTAACACACAAACCTAAAACGTAGTAATGGGTAAGTGGGTGTCGAATCCACAGAGAACGGTGATTGTCTAAGTATGCAAACGTAACTAAATGGGGGGTTTTGAGTTTGTAATGATCAAATGTTCAAACGAAAAGAAGTAATTTGCAATTCAATTAAGGGAAAAAGTCTCGGACGATTAATATCCACTACAGTTCATCCAATTGATCATTGTCCTCACTTAGATCAATTATGTTGAGCACCTAATTGTGAAAACGGAGTTTTCGATCGTTCCTAATTAATAGCTAGCAAGAGAGATCAGCCCTACCAACTAGCCCTAATCGATGAATAACAAAGACGCGCGCCTAAATTCAATTCAACGATAGCAATAAGCAATAGAACGATAACAACTAGGATAGATAAAATCTAGACAAACGCGATTTCGATCTTCAATCAATATACCAATTCTCTCCTAAATCTTATATCTATGATCAGCACGGGATTAAGATTTAGTTTCTACTAGTGAATCAATTAAACAAACAATTAGTCCTTTGATTAATGATTCTAGCAATATGACTTAACCTAGGGCTAATTAGTTGTACACCTAATTAACGATAAATCAATCAATAGCAATTAAAATAGAGAGAATGATAATACTCAACAATAATTGAAAAAGATAAAACTCATAATTGTCCGGATGAAATTGTAGCTTTAATTAATCAAATCCGGGAATAAAGTCTCTAGCCTTGCATAGTCTTGAAAATAATACAACTTTAGGTCTTGAATACTGAATGAATAAAACTACCGAAAGGTTAAAGTATTTATACTAAAAGATTACAAGACGAGATTAAGAAACCCGGCAATACGCCGACACAGTAGCGGGACGACTCGTCCAGACTCGAGACGACTCGTCTAGCTTCAGGACGACTCGTCTTAAATGGTTTCTGCCCGGCTGCGTCTTTCCGACGACTCGTCTCACATCCTGGACGAGTCGTCGGAAGCCCTTCTGATCCGGGGCCTTCTTCCAAAGCTCCAACGTCTAGTTTTTCACCGTCTCGGAACTCTAGCATCCTCGGAATCTTCACAACACACGTCCTTAATTCTCGAGCTTGCATTCTCTCTTCTTTGTTTTTTTCTCTCTGTTTTTTTTTTTTTTTTTTTTTTTTTTTTTTTTTTGCGAAAATAGTAAAATCATGTACATATAATACAACAAAGATGATGACATCTTCTCCCCCATGCTTAAACCGAACATTGATCTCAATGTGAACCACACCAAAAATAAAGTAGGACAACAATAAATAGGGGAATGATAAACAAGCTTAAAAGATGCACTCCTCCCTCATCACTAGGGATGGCAATGGGTCAGTTTTGGGTCGGGTCCTATAGGATCCAGACCCGGATCCATGTCTTTACAAGTAGACCCAGATCCGACCCAAACCCATCGGGTCCAAAATTTACAGATCCAGACCCAGACCCGCCAGGATCCAGCGGGTCTGGACCGGGTCTGCGTCCAAGATGGGTTTTTTATAAAATCAAGTTTGTCATGTGTAAAACTTGCGCAACTTATGATATTTCCGTCTCGATGTGATTTACGATCGTTAATGTGTTGATGTGATTTGCGATCATCATTATGTGAACATTCCTCATTCATCAGAACTTCAGAAGACCAAGGGGGGAGTGACAACGGCGACGTCAACGATGAGATTTTGAGGTGGCAGCGAAGGATTTTAAGGCGGCGGCGAAAGGTTTTGAGGTTGCGGAGAAGTATTGGGCGTGAGTCATGAGAAGACTGAGAAATGAAAATGGAAGGGGAAGGCTGGCATCGTGAGAAATTAAGTTTTAATTTTTTTTCTATTTTTTTGGCCGGATCCATGGGTCGGGTCTGGGTCTCAAATCAAGGACCCATATCCGACCCGCACATTTATCACTGGGTCTGGAACCGACCTAGATCCATTGGGTCTAAAAAAAATGGACCCAGATCCGACCCAAGTGGGTCGGGTCAGCCAGGTCTAGGGTCGGGTCTTGGGTCCATTGTCATCCCTACTCATCACTCCAAAAGTATGCAAAAACGAACACCTCCTGCTCATCATGCTAGTCAAGGCAATGGGCTCATAGAAAATGGAAACAGGGTGTAGAGCCACTTAACTCACACAATATCCCAAACACCCTCAAGAAAAAGTCGTCACCAATCCACCACACTCTCCTCGCAACACCTCCATACTCCCTCAAATAGTAAAGTCCAAAATAATTAAAGGACCTATTCACCACTATCATGTAGCATACATACATCAAAATCACATTGTAAACATCAAATTCACCCTCCAAGAACACCATTAATAGCAAAAACAAGAGTATTGGGTGTAAGGGTGTAAATGGTGATGGGATAAGTAAAACAAAGTGGTAAATCATAGGTGGGAACAAAGAGAGATGGTCTTTAAAAACTGGTAAAGAAAATTGTGGTGGGAAGCAAAGGCTAGAATAAGTAGGAGGAGGAGAAAAAGGATAGGAATTATACGTACCTGATCAATATCTTTTTTTTTTTTGGAAAGAGTTAGCCATAGTTTTATTCATCCACGAAGGGGAGAAAACTATTACAAGAGTCTTTCCAAGGATGGCATGGTGCCACCCTAGAGAAAACCGCAAGATCATGTACTCGGGATTGCACTGCTAAACCTAGTTATTGCTCGAACACTTACATGAAATTTAATTGATAATGCAATACTTTCATTTTCTCTGGCTAAGTCTCTGAAGATCCTAGCATTCCTTTCTTTCCATAGATCATATATGGTTTGAGTAAGAGCACACCTTGTTATATGTTGTTTGCCTTGCTTTCCTCTAACCCTATGCTTGAACCAGTTTAGTTCATGGAGCAGGCTCCATTTCCTCTTGCTGTATCCGAGCCATGCTAACAGTGAATTCCAAACAGCATTTGATACATTGTAGTTGAAGAAAAGGTGATTGGCAGATTCATTTTCCTTCTTGCAGAGAATGCATCTATTGGGGATGTATAATCCTCTACTCTGAAGGTTATCAATTGTGGGGAGAGGATTGAATATAGCCAAAATGGCAATGATAATGCTCTTGGGAACACAACATGTATCCCACAATGTTTTGTACCACTTTGCCTGGCTCCTCTTCTCTCTATAGAAGTCATAGATTGCTGAACTTTTCTTGCTGGAGATCCCCCATCCCTTAATAGTCCTGATAGCAGAATTCTTATCTCCTGATAGTTTAATAATTTCATCTCTAAGGCAGATCATTTTTTTCCAGGAGTTTGAACAGTCTGCTGCTACATTAACATCCCAAAAGTTGTGACCCTTTAGGTAATAAGCCCTCACCCACCTGCACCAAATGCTCTCCTGATTCAGATGAACTTTTATGATCCATTTAGTGTAGAGGGTTTTGTTCCAGCTTAGCACTTCCTTAATGCCCAGACCCCCTTCTCTCTTTGGGGTGTAAAGCTGAGACCATTTGATAAAGGTGATTTTCCCATGCTCTTCATCAATACCCCAAAAGAATTCCCTGCAAAGTTGATTGATCTTTCTTAAAATGCCCTTTGGGAGAAGCAGGACTGATCCCGAAAAAGTTTGCGTCCCTAGAATGACAGAGTTTATCAATTAAATCTTCCCAGCATAAGAGATGTGATTACTTGCCTATTTTTGCAGTTTTGTTCTGATTTTGTCAAGAAGAGGGTTGTACATTCCTGAGGTGAGCCTTGATGAATGGAGAGGAACACCTAGGTATTTGAAAGGGAATGATACAACCTTGTAACCAGTTTTCTCAGTGATTTCCTGGATTTTGCTTGCTGGTACACCTCCCAGATAGATATTAGTTTTCATGGTGTTAGCAGCCAAACCAGACTGCCCTTCAAATAAGCTGAGAGTTTTAGCCACAGACAATACTGATTTCAAGTCTCCCCTGGTGAAGATGAGCAAGTCATCAGCAAATAACAGGTGATTAATGCTGATTTTATTACATTTTGGGTGTTGGGAATAACCCTCAGTGTGGAGCAACTTCCTCAATCTCCTGGATAAGCCCTCCATGCAGATGACAAACAAGTATGGAGACAGGGGGTCCCTCTGTCTAAGCCCCTTCTTAGCTGCAAAGTAGCCTTCTTGCCTTCCATTGATATCCATAGAGAAGTGAGCAGATTTCAGGCATTCCATTATCCACCCAACGAACTTATTTGGAAACCCATGTGTAGCCATAAAGTTCTCCCAAAAATCCCATGAAACTGAATCAAATGCCTTCCTGATATCCACTTTTATTGTAGCTCTAGGAGAAATTCCTTTCCTTTCATATTTCCTTACCAGCTCCTGAGATAGGAGAATATTATCAAAGATATTCCTACCTTTGATGAAAGTTGATTGCTCAGGTCCTACAATCTTCTCCAATACATTTTGTAGCCTTCCAACCAACATTTTGCTGATGATTTTGTATATTGTGTTACAACATGAGATGGGCCTGAATTCAGCTACAGTGCTTGGAGTAGTCACTTTAGGGATCAGTCTAATTAGGGTGGTGTTCACCTGTCTTAGCATCTTTCCTGACTTGAAAAAATCCAGGACAGCTTCACATAGGTCTTGACCCACAACAGACCATGATTTCTTGTAGAATGTAGAAGTGTACCCATTTGGCCCCGGGCTCTTTAGCTCATCAATAGATTGCAATGCCATTTTCACATCCTCAGTAGTGAAAGCCCTGATCATGTATTCTTTATCTATTTCATTGATAGAATTGCCCTCAAAAAGATCTGGGAAAACTTATCAGTGGTTTGTGTAATGCCAAGGAGGGTTATATAATAAGCTAAGAAAGCTTCTTTGACACCCTCAGGAGTAGAGTATTATGTCCCTTGCAGGTCAGTAATTTTGCCAATGAATGCTTGAGCTTTCCTTTCCTTAACCTTAGCATGAAAGTAGCTGGTCCATGCATCCCCTATTTTTATGTCTCTGATCTTAGCCCTCTGATAATAGAAGCTGAGCTCAGCATTTTCCAGTTTTTCCAGGGTTGTTTTCATTTCCTTAATCTCACTTAGACATTTTACATCCCTTCGATTTTCCTGCAGTTTTTCCTAGAGTTGGTGCAAACTTTGTCTACATAATCTCACCCTGTCAGAGATGCTAGAGTATTGAGATTTGTGTAACATTTTCAATGTTTTCCTTACTCTATTCTGTTTTGAGATTAGCTTGAACATTTTTGTCCCATTGGTTTCAGCCTACCATGCTTCTTCCACCAGTGAGGCATATTTTGAATCTTATGTCCAACCCTTAAGGAATTTGAAAGGTCTGATGCCCTGGATGCTGGTCAGCTTTATTTCTACATGTATTGGTGAGTGGTCGGATAGCCCAGGCTGTAGAAAGCTGACTGAAGTTGTGATTCCAGAGAGTAACCACTGATTTTTTACTAGAACTCTATCTAGCTTTGCCCATACAACATTCTCCCCTTCTTGGAGGTTGTGCCACGTGAATTGACAACCTGTGCCAGGCAGATCAGTTAGCCCTGATGCATTTACACAATTCATGAAGTCTTCCATTTCCTTTACCTTCAAAGGCCCTTTGCTTACTTTCTCCTTACTTTCTAGGATAGCATTAAAGTCACCCATCAGAATCCAGGGTATATTTGAGTTTGATGCTTCTCATGTGATAAAATCCCATAAAACCCTCCTTTCCTCTCCTTTATTCAACCCATAGATAATAGTGACCTTGCAAGAGAAGTGTGAGATCATACAAGTAGTGTGGCTGTGTATGAATTGGGGGTCTATTTTGATAATCTGCACTTTGATTTTCCTATCATCCCATAGTAGCCAAATACGACCATTATAGTGGCTTTTCTAATTGTGATATGAGGCATACTTCTTGAACTTCCTCTTTAAGATGGTTATACCTTTATTTTCTTTCACTCTGGTCTCCAGCAGCCCAAGAAAGTCTATATAATTGCTTTGCATGTAGCTTAGGACTTCTTGCTGCTTGTGGGGCTTGTTGCAGCCCCTAATGTTCCAAGAAGAGATGATCATAGCAACACTGGACCCCCTTCAAGGTCAGCGCCACTGTCGATTTCCACTTGCTCCATCATATTTATTTTTGCCTCTTTTGAGATGGGGATCAGGTCAGATTCTACCCCCTGTAGAGCTTGATATTTGTTTTCTGCAAATGCCAGCTTCTTAGCTATGGATTGCCTTGATTTTTTGCTGATGACTTGGGTAAATCCCTCTTTATCTGGCTGTTCTTTTTGTTTAATCTTCAGGGATGCTATCTGTGCAGTGTCAGGTTCTGGGGTTTGTATTGTCCTTTCTAGTTCTTGTTCAGGCTGTTTTTGACCTTGCTCTTCATCCTGCACCACAGGCTTCTTTTTTGGGGCATAAACAGTTTTTGTTTTCCTCACTGACTCAGTCTCCTTTTTGTTTAGTTTGCATCTTCCACTAGTGTGACCCAATTTCTTGCAGCAATCGCAGAAATAAGGCACCCATTCATATTTGACAGTCTAGTTACTCTCTCCATACGGAGTGTGGATTGTGACTGAGCTCAGCAGCTGTTTTGAGATGTCGATTTCCACCAAGACTCTTGCAAACGATAGCTTCTCCTTTGTGGTTGTTCTAACACCAGCAAATAGTGGTTTGCCTAGCGAGCTTGCTACCTTGCTTAAGGCTTTTGGGGTTCAAAAATGTGGGTCTAAATCTGGGAATAACACCCAAACTGGAACAACAGATGTTTCCTCCATTTCCTGGCTGAAAGTTGGTGACCAGGACTTAAGAATTATAGCACAATTACCATAGTACCATGGCCCTTCTCTGAGAACATGTTCCATATCAGCTCTGCTCTCAAACTTAAAGAAGAACCATCCCTTTTTGAAGTACCTAATGGATGGAGTTTTGACAAAATTCCAATGTTTTGCAGCAAATTCATCCAAATTTCTGACATTTGGTTTTGCCCCAATTACATGTCCAGCAAGAGTATTCTCCCAAATTTTGAGCTCATGTTCGAATCCTCCATCTCAATTTGAATTCCATCACTAGGAGGGATGTATTCAAGTTTCATACCAGAGATTTTAAACAAATTCACAGCATTTCCTGGGCTTTTAGGTCTAACATCATCATTTTGGGTGTCATTTCCAGCATTACCCTGGCTTCCAGGTCTAACATCATCATTAAGGGCATCCATGGAGGTTTCATGGTTTAAGAGTTCGTTTACCTTTGGTGAGCTGAGGTTTGCTCCAATCAGGATATCCGCAAATGTCATCGGTCCCGGAATCACCTCTCCGGTGGGTTTTAGATTAGTCGACGTCACATCTTTCGAGCTTGTGGGTATATGGCCTTTTCCTATGAAATTGGTATCATGTTGTTCGGTATTGTGTGTAGATGTTTTTTGTAAGTTTTGTTTATGTTTTTGGTGAGTATTTGCCATGGATACGAGCTTCTAAAGGTTTATTAATGGCGGTTTTTTGTTTGCTTGGAGATGAAGCTATCTCCTTGTATCCAGAGCATTTTTTGCCATTTCTTTTGATCAACATTTTTGGTTCTTTTTTTTTGGAATTTTCTGGTTTTTTTTTTTTTTTTTTTTTTACACAAGAAACAAACAAATCAAAAGGAAAAAGAAAAAAAAATTTAACTATACTTGGGTTGCCTCCCAAGAAGCGCACTTGTTTAACGTCGTTGGCTCGATGCATATCATGCGTATGTTCCTGCATCATTTAGAATAGATAAAAAGGCATGGCTCAAGAGCGGAACAATTCAATGCTCTTAGAAGTTTGTCGAATGAGCTAGCATAAGTCTCAAAAGATTGACAATAGAAAACGTTAGTAAACAACAATTCATAAATAATAGATGTTGCGATATCATGTAGATGAGGGTTGTCAGAATCTCTACGCTCAAATCTATTCTCTATGTCACAATCTTCATACTGTTGATGCGACAAATCATGAAACAGGGATAAAAAGGAATGACAATAATTGACCCATGGGGGTTTGGGGATTAATGTAATAGGTTCACTAATTGGAGATGTGAGGGAATCTCCCTTAGTGAGGAGAACCTCAATATGCTCATGCACTGTCTCCCCAACCCCATTCCCCCTGCAAAAGTCACAAGAACCAACATAATCAATATTGTCATCCAAAAAGATAAAATCCACGCTGACTCACATTAGTCTCCATAACCAAAGAATCCTTAATATGCTCTTGTTGTAACACCCCCGATTTCCTGAGATTTTAGAAAATGCGTTTGATTTAAAAATAAAAACAACTGGGAGTGTTACTCCCACGATTGACCTCCTAGACCAATCGTTAAGGCAATTGAACATTACTAATGGTCTATTAACTCAAAAACCAAAATATAAAACTATTACGTCCAAAATTAAACCATTACAATCCTTTACTCAAAATAAAGTGCGGAAGCAAAATACGAGACTAAGTTGATCTTTATTTAGCCTAATAGATGAGCGTCACTCTAATCCCTTAACCAACCCGTGAGACTTCAACAGCTAACCTGCAAGGCTAAGAAAACATATAAACCGTCAACCAAACGGGTTGAGTAAGAAGCAACTTATCTAGAAAACAGTTTTTAAAGAATATATATATATATATTTTTCCTAAACACATAGCACGGTGAAAAAACTCTGAGTAATTTTAAAATATTGGAACCGTCAACATTTAATTAGTATACGAAAACATAATAAAATGATACAGCAAAAATCCTTCTCCTTTGTTCCTCTTTCCTTCAGTACCAGGGCTGACTTCCTTCAACCAATAATCCCGAATGTATGCATCCCCCTAGGGTCCTGTTCCCAAGGGGAGGATATAAAGGCTCAAGGTGGATGATCAATCCACCCTATCTATTCTTTGTGCACGATATACTTAGACCATTATGGTCACCCTGTACTCAAGTTAACTCCTTTACCAGAGTTAACAACATATATAAAAACCTTTAAGAAATCATACTTGTATAGATTATTAAACCTGGTAAACCTTTGCATTTAAACCTTACACATAGCAATTACCTTTCAAAATCACAAACCTTATAGTAAAACAATTTATATAATACTTCTCCACTTTGAAAATGCATTTAGAAGTTCCTTTGAAGAAGAAAAGTAATTCTTCTTACCTTATTCAGCAGCAAGTCTCACAGTAGCTCAGCAAGTATTCAAACTGTTCTTCTAGAAACTCGGACTCGACATGAGTATGTAAAATATACTAATTAGTTCATGCACCTACAATGTATGATATGTATGTTGTATGCATCTCTTAGCTATTATGGACTGACACAATAATAAAAGAGTTCTCTATAACTCCGCCTCTCCTTTCTCGGTTAAAATACAAGTACAATGACACCTTAAAAGGCCCTCAATCACTTACTCATTGTAATATATACTTTCACTCAAAACAGCCCCTAAAGTTCATTTTAATAAACTTGAACTCTTCAAAGATATACTAATACAATCACTCTCATGCCGAATGTTGTTGTAACACGTAGATTCACTTAATTACACCTTAAAGAAATTCAATATCCACTTTGACACAAGGGCCGCGTTTAATAGTTTTGATCATAGATACCCAAATTAACACTCTTATAACCATACATAGCCATCTCATACCATCAACTAAAACCCTGCCATTTTGAATAGCCCATGTTAACGTACGTATACGTACTAGAAAAACCCCAAATAATACCTAGCAAATAAAAGAAACATGGTAAACCATCCAAACTCACATAACTTCATTTCCCACTGTCATCTCCTAGGTCACGTATTTCATACTTCTAAGACCAAAAGTTTGAGTATAGCAGTTGTACAATATATTACCAACAACGACATCATAGCAAATTCAACCTCAACTGCGTATGTACCATCGTCACTCACGCAAACAACAAATAACCTTCAAATGAACTAAGCAACTCCAAATGCTATTTAAAACGAATTACCATCTTCCGAAGTAATGTTAATCACGAAAATTAAAATTAAAACAATAAAAATCCTTGTAAACCAAAGTACATAACGTAAGATACGAATAATCGACAACGGTAAGGCTTGAACTATATAAGAAGAAACTTATACCGTTTTGTAGAGGACTGAAAATGAAGCTCAATTGTATAATTTTCGATGAAAACCGGGCTAAAATCCAAGTACACCAACTGAGGAAAGTGGCGGCGCTCGTACGAGAAAAATGAAGAAGATGATGATGGTGCTGCTGTTCTACGAAGGGGTTGGTGATGGTATTATCACTAATTAGGTATAGGAAATCAATAAGGGTAGTTTGGTCATTTGACCAATAAATAACAATAAAATGTTTGTTTTTTTAAAATAAAAACAATATCCATAGTTTATTTCTTCGTAATGAAATAGCCGGAAATTTTCGTTTCTAAGCACATTTTCGAAATCATTTTTGTAATTTAAGTTTATAAACGGAAGAATCCTAAATTTTCGGACCTTAAAAATACGGGGTATTACAATCTTCCCCCCTTAAGAAAAAGGTTCGTCCTCGAAACTACAACCTCAAGTAGTAAAAAGACTCCAAATCATTTGGTTTTATTAACAAATTCTCCTTCCCATATCCCAAAATTGACGATTAACCATACAAAGTACTAACTTATCACTATTTACTCCACAATTCCACGACTCGACACAAATGCATTATGAAACAGATGATGCAAGACAATTAATATCTATTCTAGTATGAAATGCATGCAAAATACTTAATGTTATGCAAAGTGCGCGAAGTTATATCGCCCTCTTCCCCCCTTAAAAAGAAAATTACGTCCTCGTAACGAATGTAGTACCTCGGTGAATAAGTGGGGGTATTTTTGTCTCATGGACTCTTCTGTCTCCCAAGTTGCCTCTTCGATTTTGTGATTCGTCCATAAAACTTTCAGAAGCTTTGTTTCCCCCCTCCTCGTTTTCCGAACCTTTGAGTCTAGAATTTGGGTTGGTACTTCCTCATATGTAAGAGTTTCATCTAATTCAATCACTTCAGGTTGAATGATATGAGACGACCGGGTCGCTCACATACTTTCTTAGTTGTGACACATGAAACACATTGTGTACCTTTTCTAAAGCTGGAGGTAAGGCCAACATGTATGCGACTTCTCCAATTCTGTCAAGGATCTCATAAGGGCCAATGAATTTTGGGCTCAACTTTCCCTTTTTCCCAAATCGCATTACTCCTCTAGTTGGGGAGACTCTCAAAAGTACCTTATCGCCAACTTGAAACTCAATCGAACGTCGATGAAGATCTACATAGCTCTTCTGTCTATCTTGAGCCGCCTTCATCTTCTCCTGATAACTTTAACTTGCTCGATCATCTCCTGGATCATAGGTGGACCTAGAACCACGGCATCTGACATGTCATCCCAACATACTGGACTTCTACACTTCCTACCATAAAGAGCCTCAAAAGGAGCCATTTGAATACTAGCATGATAACTGTTATTGTAAGAGAACTCTATCAAATCCTGTCTATCTTCCCATGATCCTTGAAATTCCATTGTACAGGCTCGTAGCATATCCTCAAGTGTCTGAATAGTCCTCTCTGTCTGACCATCGGTGGCGGGGTGAAATGTTGTGCTCATCTTCAATGTGGTACCCAAAGAGTCTTGGAGTTTTTGCCAGAATTTAGAAATGAATTGAGCATCCCTATCTGAGACAATATCCTTAGGTACCCCATGTAATTTCAACACATGTTTCCTGTAAGCCATTGCAAGTTCCTGTTTATCCCAAGTGTCTTTCATAGGAATAAAGTGAGCAACCTTAGTCAGACGATCGACTATGACCCAAATTATATTGTTCCCTTTAAGTGTCCTTGGCAATCCAACAATGAAATCCATAGATATAGACTCCCATTTCCACTCAGGTATATCTAATGGCTGAAGTTTTCCTTGTGGTCTCTTATGTTCGCTCTTCACCTTCTGACATGTGAGACATCTAGCTACAAATTCCGCTACCTCTTTCTTCATATTAGGCCACCATAATTGCTTTTTGAGGTCCTTATACAACTTGTCGCCTCCTGGGTGGATTGAGTAAGGTGTACAGTGAGATTCCTCTTAGATTTTCTTCTTCAACTCAGGGTTGTTCGGTATACACCATCTACCCCTATATCTCAAACTTCCATCTGCAAACACTTTGAAATCACCCTCTTCCTCGTTGGTCATTTTTGCCTTCTTTTCCTTGCACAATTCGTCACCCTCTTGGAGTTGTCGAATTTCATCAAATAGGGACAATTCAATGACCAACTCTCCCATAGGACCTCCTGCCTTTGTTAATTCAATGCCCATGATTTGCAACTCTTCTCTCAATTTCATTCTAGACATTGCAGGACACAGTCCGTGAATCGACTTTCTACTCAGAGCATCGGCAACTACATTCGCCTTCCCTTCGTGGTATTGAATTTTCATGTCATAGTCCTTGATCAACTCCAACCATCTTCTTTGTCTCATATTCTACTCCTTCTGGGTGAAGATGTATTTCAAACTTTTGTGATCAGAAAAAACCTTAAAAGAAGTACCATACAAGTAATGTCTCCATATTTTTAAAGCAAACATGACAGCTGCAAGTTCCAAATCATGTGTAGGGTAATTTTCCTCATACGGTTTCAATTGTCTGGAAGCATATGCTATCACTCTCCTGTTCTGCATAAGAACACACCCTAATCCATTTTTTGATGCATTAGTATACACTTCGTACCCTTCATTACCGTCTGGCAAAGCTAACACAGGAGCTGTGGTTAATCTCTCTTTCAAGGTCTGAAATGCATTCTCACACTTTTCATCCCACTGAAATTTCACGGTCTTTTTCATCAGAGAAGTCATAGGCCTCGCTATCTTGGAAAAGTCTTTCACAAAACGCCTATAGTAACCAGCAAGGCCCAAGAAACTCCTAATCTCAGTGACATTCTTTGGTGTCGGCCAATTTGAAACAGCCTCAATCTTCGCAGGATCCACAACAACGCCATCCTTGGATACAATATGTCTCAAAAAGACAACTTTTTCTATCAACTGATTATCTCGAAGAGTTTGTAAAACAATCCTCAAATGTTCCTCGTGTTCATCCTTATCCTTGGAACACTAAGATGTCATCAATGAACACCACAACGAAGTTATCCAAATAAGGTCAGAAAATACGGTTCATCAGGTCCATGAAAACAGCTGGAGCATTAGTTAACCCAAAAGGCATCACAGTAAATTCATAGTGACCATAACGCGTCCTAAACGCCGTTTTAGGAACATCTCCATCAGCAATCCGTAATTGGTGATATCCTGACCTCAAATCGATCTTAGAGAACACACCTGCCCCCTTAAGCTGATCAAATAAGTCATCAATTCTGGATAGGGGATACTTATTCTTAACTGTAACAGCCCGAACCACCGTCCGTCGCAACACAACCCAATAAGATGGGAAGTCACCCTTTAGGCCCATATATCCTCTCCGGGCTCTAAAAGGTGACTTCCCATCTTATTGGGTTGTGTTGCGACGGACGGTGGTTCGGGCTGTTACAGTTGGTATCAGAGCCCAGGTTAGGTCCCACGCTAAATTGAATTAATAAGGCTAGAACAAAAATGATTTAATTAGTAAAAACAAATAAGATGAATCAAGCCGTATGGGGATATAGGGGTATTGCTTTGTTTGTTTATGTGTAATTGACTTATTCTTATTTATGAATTGCTACTTGTTTTCACATGTGGGTTTTATATATATACTTGTTACTGGATGATTTGAATGATTTGATTCACTTGGAAATTAAGAATAGATGTAATTTGGTATTGGAATTCGAAAGTATGAAGTTGATGTACATGTATGAAAATTATTGGTCTTTGAAGGTCAAACGTACCTTATTATTTGGAATGATATTCACTGAATTAGAATGAGAAAATGATATCTCTATTTTAAGTATTCTCGATATGTATACGATGTTAGCTTCATGGAATGTGTCTCAATTGAGACATAAATTATTTTGGTATTTATTAGTGTTGGAATTGTTACTAAGTGCTTGATAGCTAATTACCGCATCATTCTTAAAGGGTTGAAATTACTATAGAGGATATATACTAAAACATATATAGTGACCTCCCACCCTACCCTTAGTAGTGGAGCTAGTGGCTAATGTGTAGATTATTATGCCCTATATTTAGCATTTTAAACCTTTGTTTTGACATCGCTACGTCGATGATTAATATGAGATTTTGGTAAAAAATGAGATACATGATGGGGGTTATATGGTGAATTTTTGATAATGAGGCGATCTAGTGATGACTATACTAATTATGGATTTTAAATTATGTGGAAGTCTGTTTCAGAATTTAGTTGTATTGTTTGAAGGTGATTCCCATGAGATTTGTAAGGAATATTATGACAGGATGTGAATATGAAATTTGAGTGTGACATACGACATAAAGTTTGGAGTTTGGAGTTTGGAGTTTGGAGTTTGGTCGGTTTCTAGAGATTAAAAGTGTTCTTATGTGGTAAAATTTGGAATGTTGAACTTGAAACTTATTGACTTGGCTATTTTGAGATACATGACTTGATTGCTTAACGGATTTGAGTTGTTAAAAGTAATACTGACATGGAAGGTTACAATTATTTTGGAATACTATGATTTTTAGATCCATGATCTTAAATATTTTCTTTGTATGGGTTTATCTTCAGGAATAGTGTGGTGTCTTAAATTGAGTCTTTGGGGTTTATATATAATGTAAGGAGGTTGTATTTCGACAAAAACCGGATTAGATAATTGGAGATTTCCTAGGCTCATAAATATTTATCTTTGGGGTTTAGAACCTCTATCATTGTTATCATGATATAATTACTGCATTATGATTTGAAGAGTTGATTTTATTGACAAAGGGACTTTAGTGAATTCGAATACTTCAAATTTCATTTTGGGTTACTAGAATTTGAGCAATAATTTTTAAAGGTGATTTTTATGAGTTTTGTATAATATGGAAATTATGGTCTTTATTAAATGATTGAGGGCGAAAAGATTTATTTTAGATATAATGGTTTTGTTTGGTTTCATTTGATATATGAGAATTGTGCCACTCGAGGAAATTGAACCTCTAACGGTAATAGTGGATCTTGTTTATCTTTTGGATTTTAATGTATATTCTGATTGACTAATATTGAGAAACGATTCTGGTAAGTTAAGGTGTGACAATGACTATTCAAACTGTTCAGAGGAATTGAGAATTTTGGGATGTGTATCAAATAATGTTGAGCATTTGTTGATTTAAATGAATGGAGTGGGCGATAAGGTTTCTTGATTTATATGAGTATTAAGTATGTTATTTTGAAATAGAATTAATATTGGGAAAGCTCGACTTATTGTTGGAGGTTATAGTTTGGTGTTGTATCTTATGTGGATTTATATTATTCAATAGTATGGTGGATTATCTGAATGTATGTTGACATGGAAAGAAGAGAGGTTGAATTTTGACACAAAGAAATTATCTGAATTTGCAACTCGAGTATTAATGAGCAAGTTTTCTTGGGTATGTGGCTCCGGATATTTAAAAGTATATTTGTTATTCACCCATCAGGTTAATAGACTATTTGAGATTGGCGGTCTTATTGGTTTCGACTCTATTAAGGGCCTTCGTTATAGAGGAAATTTAATGATCTAGGAGATGCTATAATTTTTGGGTTACTATAAGATTGATACAATGGTGTACGTTCAAAAGTGTATTGGTTTGATATCGCAAAATTGATGAGGAGATTCTATATTTCAATGGTGTTCCTTTACGAGTGACTCGTACATCAAAGCGTTGGGATTAATTACTTACATATAGGATTGTGTAACTCGTGAGTTCGAGGACGAACTCTTCTTTTAAGGAGGGTGGATTGTAATGTCAACTTTGCATTAAACTTAGAATTATACATTGCATTTATACACTTATAACTTTACATCTTATGAGTTGTTTACGACTTGGTATGTGTTGTATGGATGTCTGATGGGTTGATCTATTTACTTTGCGCTTCGAGGACGAAGCATTTTCTTAAGGGGGGAGGATGTAATATCCCGAAATTTCAAAAGTATTTTATATTAATAATTTAAATTTATTAACTAGATTATTGAAGTGCAAAAGATTTTAAATGTTAATTGTGAGTCGTTTTCAAAATGAGTTCGAAAATGGTTTCAAAAATCGGAATTTCTATTTGGGCATCTATTCCTAAATTGGGTCAACTTTAGCTAATGGACCAACACCAACCCAAAACCAACAATATTGGCCCAAACACCAACTTATACCCCAACCCAACCCAAAAAGAAAAATAAATAAATAAAAAGAAATCAGAAAAATAAAAGGAAAAAGGAAAGAAAAAGAAAAAAAAAAAAAAAAAAAAAAACGAACGACGAAAAAAAAAAACCGAACCCTTCTCCTCTTTTCCCCTGTTCTTCCTTCACGCACGCCTTCCCCTGCTCCTTCCTCTCTTCACGCACGAAATCAGCCAACGCCGACCAGCTCGCCATCTTCTCCTGCCCAGCTCGCCGCCGTTCTTCTTCTTCTGACCACCGCGCCACCTCTTTCCTCGTTCAACTTTGTGAGCAAACGCCTTCTCCTCTTTTCCCCTGTTTTTCGTCTTTTCCAATTACCATCGTTTTCAATTCGTTGTCTTACTTCAAATCATAATTAATTAGTCCTAGTATATGTTATAAGTATTGGGTAATCGATTAAGGTTAGTTTCATACACAAAGAATTGGTTTTGATGCTTGATTTGGGTTGATTTTCACTAATCACGTTTTTAGGGTTAATTAGCTTAATTACTCGAATTAGGGTCAATTAGTTCCGGAAGTTATGATTTTAGTGTGCTAATAATCTTTTAATTAGGGTTCTTAATTTTAATTGGGGATTTGAGTTGGTCTTGGTTCATGTTTTGTAGGAATTGTAATTTGAAGTAATTTTGAGAAAATTGTTTCTTAATTAGTATAATTTTCTTAAATAATTAAAGTAATTGGGGTTTTCGAAAATTAGATGATTTATATAATTATAAACTGATTTTCGTTAATTAGTTGATTTAATTCGTTTTTATGAATTTTTGTGTAATTAAAACATGTTTTTGATAATTAAAACATAATATAAATTGTATTAATAAATCCTAAATAAATCCTAGTAATTAAGGATTGATTTTTATGAATTAGATTCTGTTTTAAAAGTGATTTTAAGTCTTTGGGAATTTTTAAGATAAATTGAGAGTTATTGAGTATTAGTATTTAATTATTGAATTAGAAGTAGAATTGTTGGCTAAATTGATAATTGTTGGTTTAGAAATTAGCTTGTGGTGAGCATTGCATATAGAGTAGAGCTAAGATAAGTATAAGATGAATGATTGGGTGAGATTAGTAATTATTTGGGATTTATTGATTGTGTAATTGTAGACCTCGAGTTCGTAGACGAAGAATATTAGTGACCGTTGTGCTGTTGTGTTCCTGTGTATATTGAAAAGGTAAGCTAGCATGCTCAACCTTTCTTAAACTTGTAGAAACCTTTCAAAATTATGTGCTAAGTTTGTTTGGTGTGATGGATGAGAACTTAGTATCATGCTAGGTGGAGAACGATTCAGTTTTCTTTATGGTTATTACATTGTACTTGTGTGGTTTGTTGCAATGAAAGTATAAGTGGTTTTGTGTGTTATTGGTTGTGAATGGCTCAAGAATGATTCCAATTGTGAACGTGAACTATGATGGTGATATGGAGATTTGACGGAGTATGGTGGTATAATAAATGTGTCGGAGCCTCGGAGTTGCTCCTAATGATTGTGTCGGGGCCTCGGAGTTGCCCCTAATGTGTCGGAGCCTCGGAGTTGCTCCTAAATATTGTGACGGAGTCGCATCGATTCCTAATTATAGCCTCACCGCATCGGTTTTTAAGTGGGCTTAGCTCTAGTACTACTCTATTAAGGTTAAAAATACTTAATGGGGGGTGTGCACACTTAAGGTCTAGTAGTCTTTGGTTTGATATGATACAATGAGTTGACAAAGTTGTGAAGTAATACGTTGGATTGGATTGGAAGTTCGGAGTTGATTCTTTATTTAATTAAGTTTGGATTGATGGTTGTGAATTTCGTGGAATTTGATCTTTTGTTGTTGAATTGAATTCATTTGGTTGATATGATTATGTGCTAAGTGCGTTTTCAAAAATAAAATTAAAACGTTTTCAAAATCCAGGTAAGGGTTTTGGTTTTCTACGAGTTGAGGTGTTAGCTTACTCAATTTCACTGACTTTTTCAACTGTGGTTTTTGTGTTTTAAATCCACCACAGGTTTGCAGTGATTATTGCATGCGGCAACGACAACTCATTAGACATTAGGTGGACTCTAAGTTATTAGACCATTTATTATACTTAGACTATTTCATATTTCATATTTCAGATTGTTGTAATTTAATTAGGGGATTGTAATACACTATTTTAGACTATTAGACATTTGTAGTTTGGCTTCTGAAATCTCCTTGCATTCGGGTCTTTGACTCGAGTGCGGAGTGACACCTCTGAATTTCCTTATTTGTGTTTTGATTCTCGATAAAATGTTTTTTGAAAAGGAAAGGAAATTTGGGGGTGTTACATTAACGGTCACATTGTTCAGTTCACGATAATCAATGCACAACCTTAAAGTCCCATCTTTCTTTTTGACAAATAAAACAGGTGCTCCCCAAGGTGATACACTAGGACAAATATAACCCTTATCTAACAACTCCTCTAATTGCTTCTTCAACTCTTCTAACTCCTTAGGAGCCATACGATATGGGGCCTTAGAGATAGGTCCAGTCCCGGACACTAGATCAATGTTAAACTCCACATCTCTCCTAGGTGGCATACCAGGTATATCATCAGGACATACATCAATAAACTCTCGTACAACAAGAATGTCTCCCGGTGTGGGATCATTAACACTAACATCCCTAACATGACAAAGGATGAACGGACAACCTCTCCTCAAATGTGATTTCAAAGTCAACGATGAGATGATTTTCACTCCAGGTTTCACTACAAATCCTTTATAAGAAGCTCTAACTCCCTTGGGTCCTCTCAAGTAAATTTTCTTCTGCCCACAATCTATCCTAGCCTTGTAATCAGTCAACCAATCCATACCCAAAATCACATCAAAATTGTCCAAAGGAAAAACAATTAAGTTGGCTGGTAAAGAAGCTACTCCTATCATCACATTCACACCCTTATACATCTCACCACAAGATACTACCTCCCCTGACGGTTGGGAAAAATCACTACTAATGAGTACACAAGCATTTTGATCTAAATTTTCAATGAATGATCTAGCAACAAGTGAATGTGAAGCTCTTGAATCAACCAAAACATATGCAGTAGTGGAGTTCACAAGAAAAGTACTCGTAACCACATGAGCCGAATTCTCCGCTTCCTCTCTGTTCAAGGCAAATAGCTTTCCAGTGGTTCGTCCTCCATTTCCTTTATTAGCTTGATCAGCATTCACCGTTCCTGAAGATTTGGCAGCACTATCACCCTGGTTATTGGTGCTCCCATTCCTCCCAAATCTGCGATTTCCTTGGTTATTCCCATAATTACCACGGCTCTGAAACCCACCATTATTAGTAGCGCTAGCTACACTAGCAATCGGAGCAAACCTAGTAGAGAAATTCTTTCCTTATGGTTTGTTTTTCGGGTTCGAGTAACATTCATAACCCCTATGGCCCAGCTTTCCACAGTAATCACAAGGCACCAAGTTTCCTTCGCAGTCCTTACTAGGATGGTTAAAAGGGCACTTCACACACTTGTGGAACCTCTCTCTTTTGTTGCTAACATTGAAGCCCTTGAAGTTACTCCTATAATTTCCGGCTGAGTTTTGTCCGCCGAAAGATTGAGTTTTCCCCTTGTTGTACCCACCAAAGTTGGTTCTCTTCTCAAAGCCTTGAGAGTTGCCCCCTTGGAAAGTTTTCCTCTTCTCACCTTGTCCTTTTCTCTCACTGATTATCCTCTCCATGTTGCTAGCACTAGAAAACACTTCTTTTAAACTCCGGAAGTCCCTACCTCCAAGTTTCTCCTTGATATCCTGGTTTAGGCCCTCCTCAAACTTATTTGCCTTTGCCTCATCATCAGGTTCCATGCCAAGAGCATACCTAGCTAGCTCCATGAACTTGTTATAGTACTCTCTCACACTCATGGATCCTTGTTCTAACTTAGCAAATTCCCCACGCTTCCTCTTTTGTTCATGCACAGGAAAAAATTCACTCTTAATTGCCTTCTTGAAGTCCTCCTAGGTAGCCTCCACTTCTAACTCTTCTCCATTATCATCCACCTCAATGTCAGGGGTCAAGATGTCCTTCTTATTGGCGTCCCACCAATTATCAGCTTCTTCCCTCAGATATCGGGTGGCTTGGGTAATCTTCAAGTTTTCAGGGCATTGTAGGGTGTCAAAAATTTTCTCAAAATTTTTCAACCACTCTTGTAGTTCATAAGGTTCTCCTTTCCCCCAGTGAAGACTTCTGGCTTTTGATCGGCCACGGCCTTTGCCATGCTCACAGCAGACCCTGATTTGTTAGTCATCACTTCCTTCAAGGTAGGGGTGTAAATGATCTGAGCCCGCTCGTAGAGTCCTCGAAATCGGATCGGTCAAAGCTCGGCTCGAGTTCGGTCAAACTTGATCTCGAGCCGATCTCGAGCTCAAGGCCTTGTATTTGATCCCGATCTCGACCTTTATAGGGTTCGGCTCGTTTAAGATCGGATCGGATCGTTTATATTTAATACAAATTAGTAAAAGTCAAACATTAAGCATATACATACTATATACGTGGGAATGTGGGATTATAATAATGTTGCTTTAGATTTCATTAACTGCTTTTTGAGAATCTAAAAATTACTTAAGTTTCCAAGAATTCCAAGTTTTCCAACGTAAGAATAGCTACTTTCCAAAAGATGACCACATACATAACCCTTCCATATTCCTCTTAACTTTTATCAGTTAATTACCCTTCCATATCCCTCGTTCTTAACTCTTATTATGACTATATGAACATGATTTACATGAACATTCTTCTTTTTTCAAATTATAACACTGTATATCAACACAAAGAGAGTATATTATTTGTCATGTCGCATTCGCGTATCGAAATACAAGATGATGATATTCTTAATGAGGATTCCGATGATGAGATACATTCAGATGAGGTTGATGAGAATGTTGATGGTGAAGATGAAACTGATAAGCCCGGAGAAGACGGCCCTTTTGTGAAAAAATCTCGAAAACGAGCTCGATGGTGGAGTGAGTTGACAGTACTGCAACTACCAAATGGTGAGACAAAGGCAGAATGCAAATATTGCAAATTTAAGCTTAGTTACAGGAAAAATGGACCCACTACTCATTTGTCTCGGCATGTACAAAGTTGTCCTTTGAGAACAATACATGCGAGGAAACAAAGCAAGATTAATTTTCAGCCCATTGATCCAAATGCCGATGATGTACGTGATGTCGAAACAACTCTTCCCCCTCTTCATGATGGCAAATTTGATATGCTAAGAATGAGAGAAGGTGCTGCACATTGGATACTTATGCATGAACATCCGTTTTCGATACTAGAGGAGGAAGGGTTTAACTTAATGATGAAGAGGGCACGACCTGAGTGGACAAAGATTTCGCGCCAAACTGGAAAAGTTGATTGTGTCAAGGTATATGATCAAGAAAAGAAGAAACTAAAGACTCTTCTAGGAAAGGTTGGAAAGATGTGTTTAACGACGGATTTGTGGCAGTCATCGCCACAAAAGATGGAATATATGGTTATAACTGGACACTTTGTTGATTTAAATTGGAAGTTGCAAAAGCGTGTCTTGAATTTCTTTCATTTACCTCCCCCTCGTAAAGGTTTTCAATTGTCAAATGCTATATACAAATGTTTGCAGGAGTGGGGCATTGAAAACAAGGTAGATAAGCCAACTTTTCATCATCATAAATTCATAATCTTGTCTTGATTTAATTTTTTTTTTTCATTGTATACTACTGCCTTTTCTTTTGCTGGTTTTTTTAATATACATATTTTATATTTTTGGTACAGGTATTCACAATCTCGGTCAATAACGCTACTGCTAATGATTCTTGCATAAGGATTTTGAAGGAGACTTTCTCAAAAACCAAAAGATTGATTTGTGATGGTAAACTTTTTCACGTGCGTTGTTGTGCTCATATTTTAAACATTATGGTTCAATTTGGACTACAATCCATAAATCATATTGTTGAAAATGTTCATGATAGTGTAGAGTACATAAGGGCAAGTGAGCAAAGGTTATTGTTATTTGCTGAAAAAGTCAAGCAATTGCAATTGCCACATAGGAAGTTGATTTTAGAGAATAAAACTAGATGGAATTCTACCTATGACATGCTGGTTACTGCTCTCAAATTCAAGGATGTGTTTCCTATCTATGCCGAAGAAGATACGCGTTTTAGTACTTGTCCTAGTGTCGAAGATTGGGAGAGAGTTGAAAAAGTGTGCGAGGTGCTCAAAGTTTTTAAAAGTGTCACTAATATAATTTCAGGTTCTGATTATCCAACTTCTAATTTATTTCTCATGGAGGTATATAGAATAAAAATGACTTTGGATAAACATGAGCATGATTCGGAGGAATGGATGCGTACTCTTATTAAAAATATGAAACAAAGGTTTGACAAGTATTGGGGTGAGTGTAATCTGTTGATGGCTTTGGGTGCTATTTTAGATCCTAGGTACAAGTTGAGAGGTGTTGAATTTGTCTTTTCTAGGATGTATTCATCTACTGAACTCAGAGGGCATGTTTTAAAACTTAAAGAGGCATTGTATGACCTTTATGAAGAATATCTTGCTGATTATAAAGCTTCTTGTGAGGGTGGTCATGAGGAAAATATACCCACTAGTCCCATCGATGGCATTAGAAACAATGAAAATGAAGATGACTTCGGTTGCTATGATGTCTTTAATTTTTTGAAGTCCACTTCCAACCATGAAATTGAAAAATCTGAGCTTGATATATATCTGGATGAGGGGACTTATTCTTGTGAGGGTCAAGACTCGCTAAAATTTGATGCTCTCAAGTGGTGGAGCACTGAGACATTAAAGTATCGCGTTTTATCTAAAATGGCCCGTGATGTTTTGTCTGTCCCAATAACTACGGTTGCTTCAGAAGCAACATTTAGTGCGGGGGGTAGAGTGATCGACCCATATCGTGCTTCTCTAGCTCCTGAAACTGTTGAAGTGTTACTTTGTGCTGGTGATTGGTGTCGTGCTTTACATGGAGTAAAGAAGAAGAGCAAGGTATTATTTGCCATTAGTTTGTTATATCATTATATGCAATTTAATTAACTAGTGAATTAGTGAAGTTAACCTCTTATATTAAGATGTTTTTTGTACATTCCAGGTCTCCAAGGAAGAGAGTATTCAGGAACTTATTATACCAAATTAATTAAAGAGATGGTAATTGCTGCTACTTGCTAGACTTGATACTCTATGTACCGATGTACGTTTGACGATTTGATGAGTCCTTTGATATTGTATTCATTTTTATATATATATATATATATATATATATATATATATATATATATATATATATATTCTTATCTTTCTAACCTTTCTAAAATGTAATTGATGTGCTCTGTTAATAGGTGTTGCAAGACTCAATAAATGGTGGTTGCTTAATGTTGCCGGTTTCGGATCATTGGATTAGAAATAAGATATTCGATAAGATAATGTTGTAATGGACTTTGCTGTCTCTGCTTGTTAGCTACCTTAATGTTTTAAACTCTTATATTTCTTTTGAATTCTAATGTTTGCATGTTTGTAACGATTGTATTCCTTTTCAAGTAGTACAGGATCAAGAGTGTTTGGTTTGTTAGTATCATATTATCATCTTTAAAACTCCTCTTTCCGAACTGATCCCGAACCGAGCTCGAGCTCGCAACATACACTACGAGCCGAGCTCGAGCCTTAATTTCCAAAGCTCGACGAGCTACGAGCCGATCTCGAGCTCGATCTATTTCAAACAAGCCGAGCTCGAGCTAAGCGAGTTCGAGATCTGATCAGATCGGTTACACCCCTACTTCAAGGCATTAACTAGGGTAGTGTTCATCTGCATTAATTGAGCCATGGTGACCTGATCTTCACCACTGCTAACTGAATCCTCACTTCGAGCTTTTCTAGGAGGCATCCTTTAAGAAATAAACAATTTCACTTATGAGGACATTTCTAACTAATGCACGATATATGCCTTCTCAAACAATCTATATATTATGCTTTTCACACTTTCTAACTATATGCAATAGCACCTGATTCTTGATTGGGACATAGTACCTTCTTTTCCTAACTTGCTGAGCTGAGACTGATCTACTTGTATATGTATTTCTACAAATAACTCTAATACCATAACAAAATTATAGTAAAATCATGTAAAACTGTGCTTGGCATAAACATAAAGAAGGTAATGTCACATTTAAATCAAGCAGTCCAAAACAATCTCGTGTTATTAAAAGAAAGACAATAGAATAAAGCAATTTTCAATAATAAAATGAAAAACACATTCATAAGAGCACATCCAGGACAAATCCCATAATAACCCGTCACTCTTCCTTACTTCGGCGTGATACATTTTAAAATTCTTTTTTTTTTCCTAATCTTGTTATTTATTCCGTATTCCTAAGGTCGTGAGCCAGAAGGGCTCTGATACCACTTTGTAACACCCCCGATTTCCTGAGATTTTAGAAAATGCGTTTGATTTAAAAATAAAAACAATTGGGAGTGTTACTGCCACGATTGACCTCCTAGACCAATCGTTAAGGCAATTGAACATTACTAATGGTCTATTAACTCAAAAACCAAAATATAAAACTATTACGTCCAAAACTAACCCATTACAATCCTTTACTCAAAATAAAGTGCGGAAGCAAAATACGAGACTAAGTTGATCTTTATTTAGCCTAATGGATGAGCGTCACTCTGATCCCTTAACCAACCCGTGAGACTTCAACAGCTAACCTGCAAGGCAAAGAAAACATAGAAACCGTCAACCAAACGGGTTGAGTAAGAAGCAACTTATCTAGAAAACAGTTTTTAAAGAAAATATATATATTTTTCCTAGACACATAGCACGGTTGAAAAACTCTGAGTAATTTTAAAATATTGGAACTGTTAACATTTAATTAGTATACGAAAACATAATAAAATGATACAGAAAAAATCCTTCTCCTTTGTTCCTCTTTCCTTCAGTACCAGGGCTGACTTCCTTCAACCAATAATCCCGAATGCATGCATCCCCCTAAGGTCCTGTTCCCAAGGGGAGGATATAAATGCTCAAGGTGGATGATCAATCCACCCTATCTATTCTTTGTGCACGATATACTTAGACCATTATGGTCACCCTGTACTCAAGTTAACTCCCTTACCAGAGTTAACAACATATATAAAAACCTTTAAGAAATCATACTTGTATAAATTATTAAACCTGGTAAACCTTTAAACCTTACACATAGCAATTACCTTTCGAAATCAGAAACCTTATAGTAAAACAATTTATATAATACTTCTCCACTTTGAAAACGCATTTAGAAGTTCCTTTGAAGGAGATAAGTAATTCTTCTTACCTTATTCAGCAGCAAGTCTCACAGTAGCTCAGCAAGTACTCAAACTGTTCTTCTAGAAACTCGGACTCTACATGAGTATGTAAAATATACTAATTAGTTCATGTACCTACAATGTATGATATGTATGTTGTATGCATCTCTTAGCTATTATGGACTAACACAATAATAAAAGAGTTCTCTATAACTCCGCCTCTCCTTTCTCGGTTAAAATACAAGTACAATGACACCTTAAAAGACCCTCAATCACTTACTCATTGTAATATATACTTTCACTCAAAACAGCCCCTAAAGTTCATTTTAATAAACTTGAACTCTTCAAAGATATACTAATACAATCACTCTCATGCCGAACTTTGTTGTAACACGTAGATTCACTTAATTACACCTTAAAGAAATTCAATATCCACTTTGACACAAGGG
Organism: Spergularia marina; assembly: GCA_963680865.1. Classification (NCBI taxonomy): domain Eukaryota; kingdom Viridiplantae; phylum Streptophyta; class Magnoliopsida; order Caryophyllales; family Caryophyllaceae; genus Spergularia; species Spergularia marina. The sequence continues at coordinate 18,039,039 of OY804548.1, read as the reverse complement.
CCGCGTTTAATAGTTTTGATCATAGATACCCAAATTAACACTCTTATAACCATACGTAGTCATCTCATACCATCAACTAAAACCCTGTCATTTTGAATAGGCCATGTTAACGTACGTATACGTACTAGAAAAACCCCAAATAATACCTAGCAAATAAAAGAAACATGGTAAACCATCCAAACTCACATAACTTCATTTCCCACTGTCATCTCCTAGGTCACGTATTTCATACTTCTAAGACCAAAAGTTTGAGTATAGCAGTTGTACAATATATTACCAACAACGACACCATAGCAAATTCAACCTCAACCGCGTATGTACCATTGTCACTCACGCAAACAACAAATAACCTTCAAATGAACTAAGCAACTCCAAATGCTATTTAAAACGAATTACCATCTTCCGAAGTAATGTTAATCACGAAAATTAAAATTAAAACAATAAAAATCCTTGTAAACCAAAGTACATAACGTAAGATACGAATAATCGACAACGGTAAGGCTTGAACTATATAAGAAGATACTTATACCGTTTTGTAGAGGACTGAAAATGAAGCTTAATTGTATAATTTTCGATGAAAACCGGGCTGAAAATCCAAGTACACCAACTGAGGAAAGTGGCGGCGCTTGTACGAGAAAAATGAAGAAGATGATGATGATGGTGTTGTTGTTCTACGAAGGGGTTGGTGATGGTATTATCACTAATTAGGTATAGGAAATCAATAAGGGTAGTTTGGTCATTTGACCAATAAATAACAATAAAATGTTTGTTTTTTTAAATAAAAACAATATCCATAGTTTATTTCATCGTAATGAAATAGCCGGAAGTTTTCGTTTCTAAGCACATTTTCGAAATCATTTTTGTAATTTAAGTTTATAAACGGAAGAATACTAAATTTTCGGACCTTAAAAATACGGGGTATTACACTTGTGAAGGTTGACTAACTTCAGAAAGTTCTTCTTCGGTATCCTTAAATTCAGCCATGTTCAAACAATCAACATCAAGTTCAAAATTTGGAGGCATAGTAGGAAAAACCATATGACTATCTTTCAATTGTACTTGAAAAGTTTGAACTGCCAAATTCTTCCAAAATTCCAAAATCTCAGAAGTATCCATGGATTCAAAACTACCATTACTCATGTAGTGAACCAAATCCCAAGTTTCAGAGGTTATGCCTCTAAGAACAATCAGATTTAATTCCCATTTAGCGAAAACAATACCATGAGAAGCCAGATCAATTACATGTTCCATAAGTCGAACATAATAGTCATGAAACGATTCATCAGCAAATTGCTCAAATTTTATAATAGCCATGAATCAAAACTGATGAAAACAACTCATGCAAATTTAAGCTAAAACACACAAAGACAAATTAAAACCTTTCCCGGCAACGGCGCCAAAATTTGACAGGCCAAAATCGTATGGCTAAATCAAATATAAATTAACACATAAACCTAAAACGTAGTAATGGGTAAGTGGGTGTCGAATCCACAGAGAACGGTGATTGTCTAAGTATCACAAATTCACAATCATTCCCAAAATGTCTCCAAGGTCTGTTAACAAGCAGCACGGGGAGAACAGATATCTACCTAACTCCTCTACTCCGTTTATGGTCCTAATTTACCTAGTTAGGGGCCGTCACGGATGTAACCTCAACGCAACGGTCCACAACCATCTTATGCATCACGAAACTCAACCACAAACAAAAACCAAATGGCAAAGGGACCTACAATGTCCTAAGTGTCCCTAAGCCGCTCACACACAACACCCTCGTGAGCCTAGGTCCGGAATAACACCGTCGGATCAAAGACTAGCTCAATATGGCCACCAATCGCCCCAAACAACCAAGGAAATCGAGGATTTTCTATCCTATCACCAATACTCTATAATCCAACCGAACCTCCTTATATCAGCCAAGAGAGACCTACCCAGACACGACCTTCTGAACATCCTTCTTATTGCCCCACCGGTACAATAGCACGCTCCACTCATTTTGCCTAGGCGCCCTTTCGGGTTTTCACTTAGCCTCTCATTAAATTTTCCATGCTCACCGGCTCACTTTCTTCTCTCATGTCTTTTCCTGATTTTCTTTTCCATTGCTCTCTCTTTTCTGACTATCTTCTCTCTTCTTTGTTTTTTTCTCCTTTTTTGTTTTTTTTTTTTTTGTTTTTTTTTTTTTTTTTTGGCGAAAATAGTAAAATCATGTACATATAATACAGCAAAGATGATGACATTTTCTCCCCCATGCTTAAACCGAACATTGTACTCAATGTGACACCAAAAATAAAGTAGGACAACAATAAATAGGGGAAAGATAAACAAGCTTAAACCCCAAATGATACCCAGACGCCTAGAAAAAATGATACCAAATACTGCTTTTATACCACATCTAACCACACTCAACAATGACACTAATAAACCCCAAATCAAAATCAATGTCGAAATCGAAAATCGAAAATCGAAAATCAAAATCAAAATCGAGAATCAAAATAAAAATAAAAATCGAAAATCAAAAATCAAAACTCAAAATCCAAAATCCAAAATCAAAATCAAAATCAAAATCAATATCAAAATCCAAAATCAAAATCAAAATCGAAATCAATATCAAAATCAAAATCAAAAATCAAAATCAAAATCGAAAATTAAAATCAAAATCAAAATTGAAAATCAAAATCAAAATCAAAATCAAAACCGAAGCAAACGTGAATCAAAATCAAATTGAAAACAAACTCGAAGAGTCGACGAAGAGAAGTTGGCGGCGTCAAGAAATGTCAGCGGCGGCGAGAAATGTTGTCGGCGGCGAGAAATGTGACTGGGTGTGAGAGTTAGAGAGTAGAGAGAGAAAAAAAATTGGGATCTTGGGATTTTGGGGTTTTTGCGGGAGGAGGGGTGTGGGCTGTTTAGGTAAATAATTTACTCCCTCCTCAAACGCCCTGCGAGTTTTTTGTAGTGGAATAAAAAAAATTTATATAATAAGTTGAGTGGGGTAATATTAGAAAAACAAGGAGGAGAGAGAATGTAGGGATTAATGAAAGTAAGAGAGATATGTGAGAGATGATGTGATAATTTAATAAAAGTAGGAGAGAGAAATATGTCCCAAAATAGATGGGGTGTTTGAGGTGGGACGTCCCAAAATGGAATATGGGACGTTTGAGCTGGGACGGAGGGAGTAGGTTTTTGGAGCGGACCGACGGGTTTTAGACCGGACCGGACCCGAAAATAGGAAATTCAAGGACCGAGGACCGGACTAATTGATTTCGGGTCGGTCCGAGTTGGTGCGGGTCTTTTTTCGGTCCGGGCTAGTTTATGAACAGCCCTACATGTCGGGGAGGTCAACTATGAAGGCAATTCATCTCATAAGACAGACAATGGAGACGTATTGAGATAGGAAGAAGGACCGACATATGGTGTTCATTGATTTGGAGAAAGCCTATGATAATGTACCAAGGGAAGTGTTTTGGTGAGCTGTAACTAAGAAAGGAGTTCCACAAAAATATATTAACATCATTAAGGACATGTATGAGGGAGCTAGCACGAGTGTACGGGCTAGTGTAGGGAAGTCAGAAGAGTTCCCTATTACAATTGGAGTGCACCAAGGGTCCGCACTTAGTCCGTTTCTCTTTGCTATAGTCATGTACGAATTGACGAGATCAATTCAGGATGATATACCATGGTGCATGATGTTTGTAGATGATATAGTGTTGATTTTAGATAGGAAAGAAGATTTGGAGAGGAGGTTGGAACTCTAGAGGCACACTTTGGAGTCCAAAGGGTTTCGGTTGAGCCGAAGCAAGACCCAGTATTTGGAGTATAAGTTCAGCGGCATTTGGCGAACGGAGACATGGACGATCAGGTTGGATAGAAAGATTGTTTAGGGATCAGATATCTTTCAATATTTGGGATCGATTCTTCAAAATGATGGAGAATTAGATGGAGATGTGGCCCATAAGATCAAATCAGGCTGGGTGAAGTGGAAGAATGCCACAAGGCTTCTATGTGATCGAGTAATGCCCAATAAGTTGAAGGGTAAGTTTTATCGTACGACAATCAGGCCGACACTGTTATATGGCACGAAATGTTGGGTTGTGAAACAATGTCACGTTTATAAGAAGGTGATTACAAGTGATATGAGTTTCCTAGGGCTTAAAGAGAGTATGGTGTTTGATAGAGCTATGTGGAGAGACGCTATCCATGCGGATGACTTAATTTGACTCTTTTTATTTATTTGTTTGGTTTTCCTAACATGTTCCAAAACTTTTCCTTACATGGTGTTCAAAGTTTGTATGTTTTTCACTAAATTTCAAACATTTTAATTATTTTAATGACTTTCTACAACTCCTTTCGAAAGTGTTTCAACATTTCTAAATGGTTCACAATGTTTTTGAAATGATATGGCGCGCACAAAACGGTTACTGGATGACGATTCATGTTAGTTGATCCCAAATTATTTCGGGAATAAGCCTTGGATGTCGTTGTTGTTGTAAAAAAAAAAAGAAAAAAAGAAAAAAAAAGAAAAGAAAAGAAAGAAAAGAGCCGATAAATGACGGTAAGACCAATTCTGCCCTTAATCAGAACCCCGCGAATGACCTCACCCCAACAACCACCTTTTTCTCTCTCCTCCGCCGTCGTCATTTGCCATTGACGCGCCTCTCCGAGCTTTGACTCCGATTAATCAGTGTTCAAACTTCTTCAAATTATCAAATTATGAAGAAGTCGTCTTCGGGAAGCTTAGACATTGCCGCAATTTCGCAGAGAATCGAAGTTGATCATCGGATTTCCCTCCGCATTTACTTTCGAATCGCCGATAATCTGCTCCGACAGGTATTTCATCTCCTCAATTCCAATTTTCAAGTATTTTATCCATTGTTTTCCTTTATTTTGTTCGTTCAATTTGTCGGTGAAGTGGACTGCTTTTTTTTTTTTTTCCTCGATCAAATTAATTGAGGTTTGTATGACCTATGTTTAGTTTAATTTTAGTGAATTGTGAGCTTAGGCGTAAATTTTTTCAATTTGAGCTAGTGAAAAATTCACTTGTTTGCATAATTTACAGAGTGTATTAAAATTTATTTGGGGATTTATTAAATTTATTGACAAATTTACATTCGTTTTTCAGTGTTAGTATGAACCTCTATAGAATTGAAGCACTGATACTTGATTAATTTTGCTCAGTTGTTCTTAGTTTCGCCTACGAAGAGCAGTTGTAAGAGTGTGCTTTGAATTTCCATGGCTTAGATGATTAGTTTTGCATAATAGGTTGGATTTTGGTTTATCAAGTGTTGTTGTAGGTGAGGCTGAACTAAAGCTATTTTTTCCGACCTCGTTTGTGGAAATTCTTTCCTAATGTGGCCCGTTGCTTATAAATTTCATTTGACGAGATAGAGAGGCTATCATTGTATACGGAGTTGTTATTCTTTACATCTTTATTTACAAGGATGGGCAATCGGTTGAACATATAATTTACGGAATTAGAAAAATGCCATTGGGTATGTGATGATGGTATGACTCATATGCTGAGAGGGGCATCCGTGTGCATGACTATTAGACGTCATATTTATATGGCATGAAGCGTTGTGTTGGACTGTCTTTTCACGAATTGAATGTGGGGAAGATTCGTATGCGATGTTGGTCTGGGAAGCTGAAATACTATGGTAGTTAGTATGTTTAGTTCGTGTGCTAGATTTGGATACAAGAGAAACATGGTGATATGTGTAGGAGTAGCTGAATGTTTTTGACGGTTGGACACTTCACAGATACTAATTGCCAGAGATGTAATTGTAGTTGTTATTTATTAGCTTTCGCGATATATAATGTTTACTTCTTTTACGAAGAATATTTTTTCTTTGAACATATTAAATTTAAGTTACTACTTAAGTACTTATCATAACTCTCATTTGAATTTATGAGAGCTACGCAGTATTTATTAAGTTTGACGTTAATGCAGTAAACCTCTTATACTCCCTCCGTCCCAGCTCAAACTCCCTATATTTCATTTTGGGACGTCCCACCTCAAACACCCCATCTATTTTGGGACATATTTCTCTCTTCTACTTTTATTAAATTATCATATTCTCTCTCACATTATCTCTCCTACTTTTATTAATCCCCATTTCCTCTCTCCTCTCTTTTCCTAATATCACCCCACTCAACTTATTATATCAATTTTTCTTATTTCACTACAAATAACGCCCGGGGCGTTTGATCTGGGACGGAGGGAGTCCATAAAAGATGATATTTTTCTGAAATTTTCTCTAAACTTGTAAGTCCCATGTCCTTGGAACTATTATTTGAATTTAAGAGAGCTACACAGTGTTAAGTTTGATGTTAATGTTATGCAGTAAACCTCTTAGTCTTTCCGAATTCTAAGTATTATTTGCTTAAGAATCTACAAAAGATGATATTTTTCTGAAACTTTCTATATACTTGTATGTCCCATGTCCTAGGAATTATGACTGCTGCATTTTCATGTCCTAAAAGTTACAGTTCTCTTATTCTCATGTACATATTCTTTTACGTGGATCCCGTATTTGTGTAACATAGATGTTGGATGTGCATACAAGGAAGAAACATAGTATAAAAATCTATATTTTAAGTTAAGATGGTGAAGACTTGCTTATGCCGGTTCGGCTGTATTAGAATGTCACTGAGCGACGATAAAGAAAAGGATCAAAGGACTGAGAATTGAGGCAATAGTGATGGGCAATAATCCGTGAGGCAAAACAATGTTTCCGGTCACGTAGGTTCTTTAGGGTGATGGAACAATAATCCATGAGGCACTGAGATGATATTTTGAATACATCTCTATCATATATACTTCTGTTTATTGCAATATTATAGCTGATACCTGCCAAAGTTTTTACTCAACAGAGGCTAAGGAAGTTTCATGCCCTAAAGATAGTCATGAAGAGTCTAAGAATACAGGAGGATATGCCTCGCCAGCCAAAGGCACCAAAAATCCATGATTGCACATTGTTGAAATATCTTTTTCTACTTCTTTCTTCTTACATCCAAACTATCTCCATGTAGACGTTCTAGAAAACGACCCAAAGCCCCCTCCTTGCCCGAAGTTGATGCTTAGTTTAAGGAGGTGTGAGGCGCACCGAGGCGATGAGGGCCTGATGCGACGAGGCGTGAGGCGTGAGGCGAAGGCGCACGCCTCATGCACGCGAGGCACACTTTTCTGAAAAAACCCCTATAATCTAATTCTAGACCTTATCTAATACTAGTTAAACATTATTTCACAGCTTAAGTGCAAAAAAAAGGGAAACATTATTCATCATATTGCAAACAAGTCATAAATCAACACCAAACATCATAAATAGTTTAGATAGTACATAAGAAAGACCGAGAGACCTCAAAAACACCTTAAAGGTAGCTAATAATACTAGAAAAGAAGGCACATAAACACATAGAGGATTAGAGGCCTAGGGGCTGCTTTACATACGCTCACTCGTCATCCTCATCATCTATAATGTCTAACTCAAAGTCATTTCCTCCTTCTTCTGAGGTAATTCCAATATCTTCTTCCTCCTCTTCCTCAAATTCACCAACCCCTCCACTTTGCCTTGAACTACCCGCAACCCCCTTCCCTTTGTCGAACCTTGACGATCCAGAAGATCCAACATTTTGCCTTAATCTTGCAGCTCTAGTAAAATAACTAGCATCTTCAGCTCCTGAAGCTTTAGCTACTGCACTCCAAGTCAAATTATCATTCTCAAAAACCAAATCATCATCTTCACATTCATCTTCCATTCTTCCAGTCAACCACTCGTTACGGTCATCAATTTCTTTCAAGAGAATAGGATCAATAGTGTCCTTTCTCTTGTATCGGCGTGTCAAAGTACAATTATACTTCACATAAACCATCTTATTCAATCGATCTTGACACAATCTGTTTCTCTTCTTAGTATGTAGCTGTTTAAATAGAAAAAACATGTATAAGTATTGAAATTTGGGTTTTAAAAGTTGGAATTTACAGTACTAAACTCACTAAGTAGGACTTACATGTTGGAATACACCCCAATTCCTTTCACAGCCAGTAGCACTACATGTAAGGCTAAGAACTCGAACGCCAAATTTCTTCAAGTGTGGGGTTGATGCTCCATATGCAAGCCACCACTCAGCTAAAGAGGCATAGTTTGAAGTGGTTAGAGTTGTAAATAAGGTAGTTAAAACCATAAGATTGTAAGGATAAAGAAGAAATTATTCTTACCTGGAGATTTTTAAGTTCCTTTGCCTTACAACCATAGGTAAACCAAATAGACCAGCACTTGTTTGATAAAGCCCTAACTCATTTCCAATCTTATCTTAAATATCAGTGTTCGAAACCAACCTTTGAAAACTATACAACCCCTTCATCACCTCTTCGTCATCTGATATCTTTGTATCTGCATAAAAAAGCTCCGGATTCAAAAAGTAGCCAGCCGCATGCAGAGTACGATGTAACTGACAATCCCATCTATTATCAATCATCTCAAATGCCTCCCTGTATTGATCCTCGTTATGACCAGAGCTGGCGTAATTGCCTCCTTAGCCCTATCCATGGCCTCGTAAATATATCCCATCGGAGGTTTCCTCTCCTTGTCAACCAATCTAAGAACCTTCACCAGGGGGCAGATGTGAAATTGTTTCCGTTTGATCCTCGTAAGTGTTGTTTGAGCCGATAAACTCCTCCACGAGTTACTTTTTTGCAGAAATTACATGTGAAATTGTTTCCGTTTTTTGGGTCTTGTGTACTATATTTTCTTGCAGGGTGTTGTGAGGTTTTAGAGGTTGGGGTAGTGTCGGTATCAATGGTATCATCCATAGCTAATCCGGAAAAAAAAAAAAACAAGAGGAGAGGAGAGAAGTGAATTGTCGGCAGAGAAATAAAAAGAGGAGAGGAGTGCTTGATTAAACAAAAGGAGAAGCAAAGAAGAAAAAAAGGAGAAGTGAACTTACCAGGAGATGTCGAAGCAGAGAAGAGAAATGTCGGCAGAGAAGAGAGAAGAGAATGTCGGCAGAGAAGCAGAGAAGAGAATGTCGAAGAGAGAGAAAAAATGATGTGAATGGCGGCTCACAGCATTTATTAGGGTTAGATGTAATAAAAAAAAACCTGGGGGTAGTCACGTGTTAATGACGTGACTTTAAATGAAAAATTCCAGCTTTATGGGCCTGAGTACAAAAGGCGCGCCTCAACTGCGCCTGGTGCCTCACTGCACCTCTTGTATTCCACCTGCGCCTAGGGTGCCTAAGGCGATAGCATCTGCGCCTCAGGCGTGCTTTTTTAAACTAAGAGTTGATGCCTCTACCAAAATGTTGCCGCCCCCTTCAGGGATCAGCATCCTCCCTATTATATGGTTAATCCTTCTTACGTAATATAATTCTTGGGTGAAGTCCAACAGGAAGGTTGGGCTTCATAGTTAGGTAGGCTTTTAGTTATTAAGCATGGCCACTATTAAGTTTGATAAGTTAGGAAGGTGTTTGGTTGGTAACAAAAGGATCTCACATAATTTCCTCGGGTAGTTGGGTTCTTGGGTATCAAGTTGCTGAATTTGCAAATGCTTCTGGTGTCGAAGTTTGTAGGATATACTGAGATCTCACAATGCTTGATCTTGGTGAACATTACATGCATAGTGCATGCAGTAGGTTATATATGCAACTTGAAACATGGCTTGTAAGTACTGCGATGTGGTTTTACATTTTCTCTCTGGGTTGTGAAAGGAGTAAATTGATTAGTTATGATTAATTGCTCTCAAGGCATAGAGTATCTCTTATGAGTGTCCTGAAGTTGTGGCAACTGAATTGATACGATAATTCAAGGTTGTTAACACTATCTTTAATTTGATGTCATGTCAGTTTACCTGTTACTGTTACTGGATGACGATTCATGTTAGCCGACCCCAAATCATTTTGGGCATAAGGCTTGGTTGTTGTTGTTGTTGTTGTTGTTGTTGTTGATTTTATAACTCGTGTCCCATTTTATAACTCGTGTGTGTCCGGGCCATTGCATTAGATATATATTTGCATTTGATGTTGTTGTTGTTGTTGTTGTTGTTGATTTTATAACTCGTGTCCGGGCCATTGCATTAGATATATATTTGCATTTGATGTAGTAATTATTCTTAAAATCCATTATATTTGAGGATTGGCTAGGCTGTTATGCGTTTATATACCATAAAAGTAACAGGCGGAAAGAGTTTGATCTAAAATTCTGCAAAATTATTTTTACGTGTTCGTTTTAATCAATTTATTGGAATTTGTTCTGTGCTTACTTCTACAATCTAAAATTTCTCAGGCTGCTATCTTCAGGAATGAGAAAAACATCATAGATTTGTATGTCATGCTTCTGAGATACTCAAGGTAAGGTATTGTTGTTCTGTTTTTTTTATTTTATTAATCTATTTCATTTTTTGGCTGCAATATTGCTTCTATTAGTTGATATTCTGTAAACATCTATGGAGCTAACAATATTTGTGTAGCATATATTCCTTTGCTATCTTTTAGTAGTATTTCTTACCTACCTCGTGATTGAGATAGCAACTGCAATACCTTTTATTCTTGACGATGAGGAATGATGCTCTGGTAGATGACTAAATGTGCCACTCTCCTGTCTTGTTTTCAGTCTGGTATCTGAGACTATTCCACGTCACCGAGATTATGCAGCATCTTCCCTGGTCAAAAGAGATTCTTTGAGAAAGGTGATAAACGATAATAAGACGTTCATTAGTTAGTGCTGTTTCTTTTGTGTATCTCAAGTTTAAGGGGGTAAGGCGAGGAAGCACTGTGTGTATTATTGGTCCAGGGATTCTTATTGTGGCTTATTTTTTGGTTTGAAATTCCGATTGCAGCAATTATTTGTTGCCTTGGATGAGTTGGAGGTTCTGAAGCCAGCAGTCAAACAGAAAGTGGAAGATCAGGTAAGAAAACCTGCATATAAAGCAATAAGCGATCATTACAACAATCACAACGACTACCGCAACAATCACAGCGGTCATCGCAACGACTATTATTCTCATAGTGCTTCTGTCGAATGGCCTCCTGTCACGAGACCCTCTTTGACTAATAATCAATTAACTCAGGTACTTTTATGGTCTTGTGTAATCGAAGAAGGAAGTTCAGCTTTTTGTAGATTCTTGTGTCTGTAGCTGTTTGTGTTTCTTACATAGTTCCTGTCATGCAAGGCATCCCAATATACAACTGGGGTCTTTTATGGAGGTCCGAAAGCTGAACTGAAAGTTCACGCCATTCCTGTGGAGGAAAATTTTCGCAGACTGTAAGTCGTAGAGGATTTTTCTTTTAGCTGCGCTCCCTGCTGCATTATTGTTAAATTTAGCTGATTATCTTTATGTCAAAAAAAAAAAAAAAAAATCTCATTGAAAGGTGTTTTTAAAATTTTGTGGTTGCCACTTGTCAGTTTTAGTATATCTTGTGGTAGTCAAAAGTGTACTATGAATCAAGAATGAAAGAAAGAATGAGGATAAGCCATCCTCATAAGAGCTATATATACAATCTATATGACCATGATAGCCTGATAGGAGTTCCTCTTCCACCAAAGCAACCTGAAGGTAGCCATTAAAGCACAACATCATCGCACTTTATTGTCTGTTTTCCTTTGGTAGCCTGACATTGAAGTGGTCCATGATCCTAAAGACAGACCCAACTCTTCTCTATCACCTTTAGAGCTGTAACCACAAAGATCGAGGAATATCACATTTCAAAAGAAACGTGAAATCAATTGTCACATTATACACATATTTGGTGTAAGGGACCACGGGCCTTCGTTGCGACATGTCTTTTTGTTAATCCTTCACTACACCATATGTCAGACACAAGTCTCAACCTTGAAAGGTGCATTGCATTTTCCAGGTGAATTGGCAATCAGGAAAAGCAGATGTTGTATGAGCAATATTTTCGAGGATGGGTTTACATGAGAAAAGAATCCGTTCGGTCACTAGTTCGGCCTCTTGCACCATCAGCATCATCTCCGATGTTTCCAATATCTAACAGACCTGTAGAGGAATAGCTCTCCTTAATCTCCGAATTATGAGAACTTCTACGAAAATGGAGATCCAAAGATATGTTTGTTGTGGTGTAATGTTGAAATAGGAGCTAGAAAGTTGATATTTTAGGGAACATTGCCAAATATTTTTTCCCAATCAGAGTATTTCGTGGATCTTACCCATGAACCATGTCCCACATCAAATCTAACATGTATTAAAAGCAGCGAAATTTGTGTGACACGCATTCAGGGGCATGGATAATTTACATGTTAAACACCAAGAAATAGTCGGGCTATGAAGGATTCTAGCTGAAGTGCTTTATTATGGGTTAGTGAATAATGATTTGTTGTCTAAATTTGGAATTAGAAGAGAATTTGGATTTGGTAAAAGGTTTGCACTTTGATTCTTTGCTTTGGAGGCAAGCTTGCATAGCAAGACTTCACATAGGAAAATACGGTCACGTGTGTCAGTGTGTGTGCTCTTTTTTTTTTTTTTTTTTTTTTTTTTTTTTTTTTTTGAGGGTCGGGTCACATGCTAATTATATGTGAAAGAGTAAATCAAGGGCTCTCTGGACTTCTTGTAATCTTGTATATTATTTACTTTGAAATTTTTTGTTGTTGATTGGATGAAGGGCGTGGGAGATTGGCTCTTATATCCCAACAAGTGGTATCAGTGAGATTTAGGCCTGATCCTAGTGACTTGGTGGTTTAAATTGCAAGGATGTCAAACCTGAGTTCTCGATTTGTATTCCCAAATTTGATAGTAATTTTAGTTTCGATTGTCGACGAAACAGGACGAAGGATCTCCTGCTACAACTTGATTTGGTTGGATTAGTAAACACCTCTAATTGTCAATGATGAAATATCGCTTCAGAAAATCTTTATTCCTTCCAAGGATTTAAATTGTTGTTGGCTTGGTACTCAAGGCTCCTCTCCTCATTTCTGGACTCCTTTCATTTATGACCTGAATTCAAATGCTAATTGGACCATCCTAACCTTCACAATAGAACTGCATGATTATTTTCTTCATTGAATTTTGGCACCATGGGAATGAGAGTTAGCCTTTACTCCCTAGGCATAAAATGAGGTTAAACAGCCGAAGAGGCCAGGGATACCATAATTAGATGTGACTTGAAGCCCGACTTTGAGCCAAATTGTATTGAACCTTCCCTTAACACTGGAATTGCCTGGGTTGTTTAGCCCTTCTCATTAGTAGTGTTTGTACCTTGCTTGATCATTGAGTCATGACTACCCATTTTGGTAAACTCATGCTGCCGAGATGTTTGTAGCCGGATAAGCTGACTTGTGGTAATTGGGGGAGTTAACTATACGAATGGGGTCTAATGTTTTCAACTTTTTATCAAATGGGGATCGAAAGTTTTTTTTTTTTAATCGAGTGGGAATCGGAAACTAACACCGTTAGTTTATGCTGAGGTGGCAGTTAAAGTGACCTACTATTACTTTCTGTAACAAGAAAAAACCGGAAATTTCTCCCTGCTCTCTCTAACAAAATGAAAAAAACCTAGAAATTTCTCCTTGCTCATCACTTCTGCACCTTAATGCTTCTTCCCAAGTTTTTGATGAAATGAAGCTCAAATTCAATCTAAACCCCTTGCAAATATTCAGCGAAATTCCCAAAGTTTTGAATAGAATTGAGACTCCAATTTCACTCATTCCATCTGTTAAGGTATTAAACCAATTATTGGGCCTCAACCATCAGTGTAGACTTGACTTTTTGTTGAGATGGTTCTCTAACATGGTATCAAAGCCTCAGAGGTCTTATGTTCTAATCCTGGGAGCCCCCTCCTCTCCAGTGGAATTTCAGCATAAGGTATGGGAGGGCCTGTGTATCTATCATCCACGCTTCAAGCCTAACGGGCATTTGCGTGAGCGGGCGTTATGGTTTTTCGCTTAGGAGGGTTATTTTGAAGGAGATTTTGATAAGTTAGTCGAAATTTGTTCATATCTTGCTTGTGGTGTAATGATTTCATTATAAAGTGTGGGGTTTAAAGAAGGTATTGGGAAATTGATTTTGAAGGGGTTTATAGGAGATACTTGCGCTTTAATGCTATGATCTGACAAAGATCTCGGACCTCCAGATTAATCCTCCTTGATAGCTGTGAATTCGTTTATAGTACTGGCCGCCGCCGGGTACTAAATTTTTTTCTTGAGATCTTGAGGATGAATTAAGACTGAAAGAGAGAGAATTTAATTTTTTTCTTGTGGTCTTGATGATGAAGATAGAAAGGGAAGGGAGAAAAATGAGAGGGGGCTAACGTATCCCTGATAAAAAAAAAAAAAAAAAAAAAAAAAAAAAAAAAAAAAAAAACAACCCAATCCCCATTTGATGAAAAGATGAAAACATTAGACCCCATCTTACTATATATCTTGTATACGGAGTATGACCTATTATCCAAGGCCTTTGGGTGGCAATGAGGCAAGCACCTTTAAGCTATCAATCCTCTTCTAATCTATCGATGTGGGACTTTGAACACCATTTGCGAAATTCCTTTTACTAAGATATACTCCCGCCCTCTTCTAATGATTGTTAAAATTTGAAAAGGGAAAATTTTAAGGGTAACTAAAAGATTTGTTTATCTCTTTCCTAAAAACATTTTATTTCCAAAGAGTTTATAATATATTCCTAAAATAAAAAGATTATGGAACAAATTATCATCATTTGAGAATAATTCTAGAGTTTTTGGGACAGTTGAAAATAGAAAATTTAGCATTGTTTAGAGGACGGAGGGAGTATTATGTATCGAATCATGACGTGGTGTTAGTTATGAAGTACATTTTCAAGAGTGGCGATACGACACTATCACGTGGATGATTCTTGATGGAAGTTCACTTGTAATGGGTCTTCTCACGAGGACCAGTTATCTACTTATCTATCCAAAGCAAATCCAATGAGCCCTGTCCCCTCTTGAAACAATGTTTGGAGGTTGTTTTTTTCTCTTACTCTGGAACACAGCTCGAACAAATTTAATCTCTCAACATATAAACGGTTTACCGTGTCCCACATTGCAAGTTTAAATCTTTAGTAGTTTGACTTAAAAGTCAATCTTCAATGTTTGGCAGCAATGTTAGAACTATCTCTGTATCTTTATCCGTGTTCATATAGTTTCAAGTATATGCAATATCATTTTCCTCTTCAGGTTTGTGTATACTGTATAGTTCCCGAGGATGGTCGATAAAGTTAGAAAAAAAGAAAAAAAAATGTTAATCCACCCTCTCTCTGGCTAGCCCCCGATCCTCGTCATCTCTTCTTTCGTTGCTCTGCTTTCTTATTTGTATCTGCTTGTACCGTAATGGTATCAATCAGAGGGAGATTCTTCTTCCAAATGTATTTGTGCAAACATTTGGGTGGTTTTGTGTCAATTCATGACTCATGATAAGGGAAACAAGATAAATTGAATGGTCATCTCAGTGACAAAACCGTCCTTGATGGACACGCTTGGCTCTTTGTTCTGGCATCCGGATAAAAAATGGAAATTCTACACTACCCGTTTCTGAGTCAAGAGGCAGTGAAGTTGTTTTCATTGGGTTAGGTCTCTTTCATAGGGAAAGATTGACAGCTATATATGTTGCCGTTTGAGGCATTGAAACTTCAAAAGCTTAGGGGGTGATTGCTGATGGTGATGGACAATGGTTCAACCAGAAGGTCATGAAGTGGAGGTGGTCATCATTATTGCTGTCATGAATCTGAGACTTCCAGAGTCTTTATAACATATATATTAACAGCTGCAATGTGTAGGATTGGTGCTAGTTAATCGGGTCTTGGGAGTAGAAAGACCTTGGTGGCTTAGTGATCTATATAGTCCACGGATGACAATAATACACTACTATTTTAGTAACAGCCCGACTCACCGTCCGTCGCAACACAACCCAATAAGATGGGAAGTCACCCTTAGGCCCATAAATCCTCACTTTGGCTTTAAAAGGTGAAGGCTTTGTTGTTAGTATGATGATAGGAATCTATTATAAACTGGTTATATGAGCCGTAATTTCTAAATGTGGGATAAACCAATTCCATATACCACTTTCCATAATCGTGTAGTGTTTCAAGGTTACAAGTGGCCTATGGGATGTGAATGTTTCATGACTCATTTACCGGGTTCAGTTGCAAGGGTATGTATCGTGTGACACGGATGAAAAAGCGGAGCAGACCCACTCTCATGTTTGGAAGAATCCGGATGGCTTCCTTTCGTCTATATGGACAGGCACTAAGTTCAAGTATGAAGTTTTTGAGTGTAGGGTCGCAAATGTTCGAGGGTCATACTCTAATTAGAAAGTGTGAAAATGCATACTTGAAGAAGACTTGATATTGATTGCCTGTATCAGCTTTGGATTTCTTTTATCAAGACGACCTGAACTGTGAATTTTTACTCAACTTGGTTGTTGATCGAGGATGAATGTCTACTTCAAATGCTGGCATACCTGTTGAAATCGCTAACATGGATGACATTGGGTATTCAGTCTCTGTAACTACTGAAGTTTGGCATGTTTGGAAGTGAGAAGGCAACTCAACGATGTACATCACTGCGCAAATTAAGGTGTTAGGAATATAGGGAATATATGTATCTTGTGGGATAAGGAAAGTTGTCATAATAATGTGTTAGCTCCATAGGGTTATGGTAAGACTATTATCTCGGTATTATTCTAGTATCTTCTAGATCTAGTCGACGTCTTAACGTCCAAGTTATCTCATGTGTAGATAGGGGCTCACCCCTGACCTTAATTTAAGTCATTCAATACAATAATTTATGTTAAATTATTCTCTCGTATATTTTATCCTAAGGAAGGGGTTTTTCTGTTTCTATGAAAAAAACGAGAGTCCAAGACCAGTTGATTAGGTGTAACCTAGGAAATAATGTAGCAACAACGTTTAATTACTATTTACCCTCCCTCAATTCTAAGGTTTTGTGCTCCAAATTGTAACTTCTAAGCACTTCATGTTTTGTGGTGCCTTTCTATAAATTATTTTATATTTAGATAATCTGGGTTAATGTACTGCGTGCCGTCTTTAAAAGAGTGTGAAGCACTGACGCTGCTGAATGCCTGCTGTAGCAACTTTGATTTTCAACGAAAACTAGCTAGATCATTGCCCCACATCTAACCTATTAGGGAGGAGTTGAATTGTAGTCTTTCTTGGTTCTTAGGCTTTGTGCTTAAAGCCTCCAAGGGCTTCTCATCCCGTGCTGTTTACTTTACTTGTGCTGTATATATTTCTCTTCATTAGAAAAAGATCTTGGTTGTCTATGTTTCCTTTTAACTTACTGTAGATTTCTCTATCTGGTTATCTCAGATCAGTTACCATTCCCCGTCCGACAGAGGAAACTCTTTCGAGACATTCAATTTTGGGACCAAATGGACTTTCTGCGAAGTGGCAGCCACCTGTTAGTAATAAAGGGGTATGTAATTGTAGCATCTTTCTTATCTGTGAATGCAAATATACACCTTTAATTTGCCTCTGATATTTGTAGGTTTGGTATCCTAGTAATATTGATTTGACTCCTGTGGAGATCCCAAGGTTAGTTTCCGAAATTTTGTGGCACGCATTTCATTTTGAGTTAAATACAGCTTATTGTTTATTTAAGCAGTTGGTTTTGTATGACTGAACCCAAGTGTTAATTCCTGTTCTTTTTACCCCAGTTTTATCTGATAGGCGCTTCTCTTTACAATTTGCTTGCAGCAACTTGTGTATGTGTATAAGTCCTTGTAGTGTGACAGTTATGTCACGCTGTCATATGCGTATCACTATCGAATTGCTAGACTTATATTGTTATTTAATGTCTTCCACCTACTTGCACATCGAAGTCGTGACTTTATGCAAGCCTTACCTTGTTTTCTAATTTCTCTTAAGAATTGGTTTAGAACTTTAGTTCTTGTACTCCTACAGTTCTATAGAATAGTTGCTTGGTCAGCTTCATAACTCGTTATAGTTAAATCCTGTTGGTAGGCTTGACTTCTATATCATGCAAGTGACCTCTGAATGTTCCAACTTGATTGTCTCATGTTCATTATCCCTCTGGACTTTGTTAATAAGCAGGCTCCATCAGGTTGTGGCAAAGGTTGATGAAGTGGTAGTGAGAAAAGATAATAGCACCCCATATTCTGAAAGGCCAGGTCAGGAAACAGTGGCTAAACCTAGTGATGACAGTCCGATGCTACAAGATAATGAGCAGCCCATGATTTCATTTGAAGCACCAGATGTTCCTGACACAGTTATTGTGAAGCAACCTATCCCTCCTCCTGTTCTTGCAGAGGTGCAAGACTTAATTCCTATTGAGCAACCCCCGGTCGCTAAAAATCATGGTGTGGTGGATAGTTCTTTGAAGGGTAGTTTGCTTCAGCCTGATTCTCCTATGGAGCTGCACATCGTAAGATTAACAACTGTTCCTTAGTTTTCTGCAATTTCTTAACTTTGTCATAATTGTGTGACTAAAGTTGGTCTCAACCACGAGTTCATTTGGTGGTTAAAGCGAATTTGTAACTTGCAGGATTTGGTTCTTATGCTGGGTTAGCTATATATGTATGGATGCCTAATTGTGTATATAACTGATATAAGAAAGAGGCAGGACTTTGGAGGATAGACTATAGAGCACACCACATATATGACTGGACTAATGATATTAGGATCTGATTGTCCATAACTTTTGTTTTTGTGGATTGGGTTTTGTGTCTGTACTTAAGTATATGACCTTTTATTGGAAACTATAAAATCGTAAGGGTTCAAAATGGGGTAGTGATTTTTAGTTTTTTACACTCCTCGTTTTGATATTTAAACTCGCTCTTGTGAGTCGCATTTCCCAAGGTGGGGGACCGTACTCCTCTCACTAGGAGTGTAAAGATTAATATGAGTGTAAAAATCACCACCCTTCAAAATGTCCTCGTAAACATTTTATGCATTAAATAAGATAGTTGTATCATGCTATGCGTTCGATATGTTTTTATTTAGACATCGGGTTTACTGGCTGAGCTATTCAAGGTAGAAAAACCGATCTGATAAACACTATCCTCTGAATTTTTTATTTGGGAAGTCTAAGTGATGTTGTTTGTTGAATGCTCTCTTTTACTGTTCTGTTTCCAGTCCACAAGTATGATGGACACCTTCTTGAGACTGGCGAAATCGAACACCTCTAAAAACTTGGAGACATGTGGTATTCTTGCTGGTTCACTTGTAAGTTCCTCAAGTATTCTGTACTCCTGTCCCCCTTTCCCAATAATTCTATTTCATGAAATCTCAACATCATTTCTGCTATACATGTACAGAAGAACAGGAAGTTCCATATTACGGCTCTGATAATTCCAAAGCAGGAATCAACATCAGATTCTGTGAGTTTGGTGCAAAATTCTGTGCTTGCTGCCTACTTAGTTATGGTTATTTTTATCCTGTTTAATTGGCTGTGTTCATATGACCAGTGTCAGGCCACGAATGAGGAAGAAATATTCGATGTGCAGGACAAGCGATCTCTTTTCCCATTAGGATGGATTCATGTGAGTATTAATTTTATGATGCTAGGATTGCAATTTGCTTTTTAATTTGTTTATGCATGATGACTTATGGTCTCCATTTTGTTGGTTGTGAATTGTGCTGAGGTTTTGTCTTGAGTCCAGTTTTTTTGATAGATGCCAAGGCATATTTTTTAGGAACCTAAAGCCTGAGATCTATTTTCTTTCTATATTGATTATTTCTATCTATGTCACACGCCCAATATTTCCCTCTCTGAGTCCTAACTTGCATTCCTTTTTATCCCATCATTACCGTCTTCCATGTCCCTCCATTAATGACCTCAGTCACCAGTCACCAGTTACCAGCGCCACCGTCTTCGTTCAGTCTTTCTGGTTCAGTGCCCACAATTATGAATTTACAGGTCGTAAACAGTCAAGGGTGTGGGTAACTATCTAGGTAGTCTGATGATCTGGTGTGTGAATTTTGGTTTGGGGGAGGGGATAGTGTGGTGTTGCTGATCGCTTGGCAGATACCTCTATGGTTGTCTATCGAAGCCCAATGTGTTTTCCGCTTTTCTGGCTTTAATCTAGACCTGCTTCTGTGTGCTTAATGAAATGACATAAGCCTTGTGAAAATTTGGTAGGGATGATAGGTGTTTATGATGACTCCTAATTGATATTGTTCTACTTATGATCTAGCATTCTGGTATTTCTAAAGCTTGAATTAGATACGGCATCTAAGTTTTCAGTTCATATTTGGTTCAGGGCTTCAGGCTTTTACATAAGCCTTGGACTGTAGTCTTTTTTTTTTTTTTTTTTTTGGGTGTTAGGAAGCCCTTGAGAAATTTTAGTTTTGTGTTTGGTGAGAACTAAAAGACAAGGTTTCCGGAATTTGGTTAATTTGCATGGTTGTGATCGGATTTGTCTTTTTTAATTTTGGATCTTTTGCCTTATTGTGGTTGCCATCTCGGCATCTCAAAGGCTCCATTGTGAGGACTGCATAGGCTGCTTGCCATCCACACCAGAATAAATAAACTTTTTCGAAAAAACCTGCTAGTGGTGGAAGACCACCTAGAGATAGGAGACACTGACAGGGCTAAAGAGAGAACCAAAAAGGGATCTTTTGTGTATATCCTGCATAATCTCGAATGTTATTAGTTCCAGTGTGTAGACCAAATAAGACAAATGGAAGCAAAAGTTCCAAGAAATGGAGATATAGAACAGCATATAAGTTATCATGCTTGGATATCCAGCATTCAGTTCATAAGTATTTTTTATCTTCTTGAAATGGTATTTTAGTGGCACCAAAACATGGGCAGCAAAAATATGTGATCTGCAAATATTTGGAGTTTTAGAGTTTGCTTCTTGTAGTTCTCTATGAATTTGTAATCAGTTAATCAACTGTCAAATTGTTGCTTTTCTCCAGACTCATCCAACACAATCGTGCTTCATGTCATCTATTGACGTTCACACTCATTACTCATATCAGGTAATGTGATTCTAAAGCTTTTGTGTGCTTCTAGTATTAATGTTACTGTTAATCAATGGATCTCATCTCACTATAAGAGCTAACTTGAATAAATCGGACATAATACCGGTAAACCTGTGAGTAAGCTCTTGGCATCTGTTTCTTGTAGTCCGTTGTACCTGTATATCTCAATTTTGTAATTGTTTTCTTCAACAAGGGTGTAGTGAGATGGTGACTCAATTACCGGTCTTTGAAAAGAACCGTCTTCTTAGGAAAGAGGAAATATTGAGAAGTCGTCCAACTAGTTAATGAGACATGGGCTATGAGTGACTCTTCTTGCATGAGGTTTTAGAGCGACTTCTTCAGCTTCAAAAGTCCACATGAACAATGCAGTGCAGAGAAGTACTTGTTCACACCATAAAAGGGATCTAATCTAGGTTCTGTACTCCATATTTCTAATCCAAAGAACAGTGAGCCTTTGGCTCCACTGAAAATAGAAATAGGAAGCAGGCTAGCAATAGTCCAATAATATCTGGTGACACATTGAACTTCTGTTGAAATTATGCTCATCAATCTGTCAGAACATTTTTTGCAAGGGCCGAATCCCTGCACAATAATGTTGCTTTATCAGCAATTAGGTAATTTCTGAGTTGGAAAATTTCTGGGCAACGCCTTTACAGGTGATGTTACCTGAAGCTGTTGCAATTGTCATGGCGCCGAGGGATAATAACAAGTAAGCAATTTAACCATACGTGTTTTCTTTGTTTAATTGCTTCTCTTTGGTGCTTGAAATTCTGGAGGTTAACCTTTTGTTGCTCAACGGTTCTCCTCCGATCAGAAAACATGGAATTTTCCGGCTGACGACTCCTGGAGGTATGTCACTCATTAGACATTGTGAGCGGCGTGGATTTCATTCTCATGATCCTCCGGCCGATGGTGGGCCCATCTACAAACAGTGTACAGATGTGTATATTAATCCGAAATTAAAGTTTGATATCATAGATCTTCGATAACTCGTCGGACGAAGCAAAGCCGTGATTTACTTGACAAAATTTGTCATTGTGGCATTGTAAGTTGTAATAGTCCAATTGTATAAGAAATATTGTAAAACTACAAGATACATTGATTGTATTGTACATATACACCATGAGATATTATTTTTTGTGACTGTTATCGGATAGATGAGACCTTGGTGTTCTCTCACCACAACTCCCAAGCTGCTTCTTGTTTCCCCCAACACTGCAGCGTTCACATTAACTTTTAACACCTTTTTGTTGCCAAACTTCCGAACATAGCTAAATGTTTGAGAGTTGTAATACTATCCTGTCAGGCTTCATCCAACATCACGATCATACTCGTGGTTCCTATTGCTCTAGATTTTAGAACATTATTAAACATCCCCTATTCTATAACCCAACTCGAACCAATCTCATGATCTTAATACGCTGCCTGAGAACAGAGACAATCATTCCTCGTATCTCGCAATGTGTACTCGTATAAATATTGGCATTAAACGATTTTAAGTTTTTATATGTTGTGCCTTTAAATAGCGGCTTTGTTATTATTATTTGGCTTTCTTCAAGCTCTGGCCAGCGTAAAACAAGCCACATATCATGGACATGTTTCTTCAAGCTCGGTGTACGTACAAATCCATTTGCAATTTTTCTTTCTTAATTGACACTCTTCCATTCTTATCTCACCAAACTCTCTCAAAACAAAAGCAAAATAATTACTAGTATGTGTTCGGGCAAAGAAAGATACACATACACAACAAACAAAGGCAAGTCAGTGCTATTGGGAGAAGGTCGCCTTTTCTTTTCTTTCCTTCCTTTGCCCCTCCAACAAGAGAAACCCCTTTGAAGCCTTCTACTACTCCATCTTTCATCATTCTCTCTCTCTCATAGAAATCACATTCATCAGAATTCTTCAACTTTAATGGAGCAGTTGAACCTTCTTTTGCTTCCTTCTTACTTTAGTTACCAAAAAGACTAACCCACACCCACCCCAAAAAAAAAAAAAAAAAAAAAAAAATCTTCCTTCCCCACCTCACTTTGCCCAACAATTTCAAAAATGAACCACCACTTTAGTATTACCTTCTTTTGACTTAAATCAGGAAACTATTTCCTCATTTTTTCACTCTTTCATTTTGAGCTTCATTCTTCCTACAAATATATTTAGCTTAAGAAGAAACCAACATCCAAAAACTATTATTATGGCGATCAATATATATGGAGAGGATTCGAGCCCTCGAATATCTTTCTCCAAAGACCTTCCTGAAGATAATAAAACAGAGAATCAAGAAGAAGTTGAGGTGATCAGACTAGACAAGTCAGTTCTATTCGACTCGAATTCAGACTTTAACTTTTGTGTGGCAGCTTTCCCTGATGAGAAAGAAACTTACTGTCCTGCTGACGAGCTCTTCTTCAACGGTGTAATCATACCAATCCAAATGAAGGAGAAGCTCAATTCTATCAACGGCCAGGCTAAGGATCAGGCCGAGGCCGAGGCCGAGACAGAGGAGATCACTGCAACAACAAGAGCGACTTTGATACGCGAAGAGAAGGCTCAACCAAAGTCATTTTGGAGTTTAAGAGAAGCAGCAGCTTAAACTGTGAGAATTATGGTCAGAAAAAGACGTCATTTTGGTCACTGCCTCTTTTATTAAGGAGTAGGTCTACAGGTTCTACACCATGTGAACATTCCAAGCAGAACCATCACACCGCTTCCGCTTTGAGCACGGCCAACCCTAAGTTATCTTCCAGCAATCCGGGGTCGAGGCTGTCGTGTTCTTCGACCCATCAGAAGCCTCCATTGAGAAAGAGTGGCTCCAATAATAATAATAATAATGGTGGTTTTGGTTCGTATGCTGTCAGAACCAGTTCTGTTCTGAATGTTCCATCTCCTTACATTGTAAAGGGTACATCAGATCTTTTGGGGTTGAATACCTTTTTTCGCAATGGATCAAAGGACAAGAAGAGCGGCAAGAGATGATTGCTGTACTGTTACGTGATTTTGACATTTTCTAAACGTCAATTATATATCAACTTGTTGTATAGAATTATTCAGATAATTCATTGTTAATCAAAAAGTCTGCATTTCGTTTTCTTACATGTATATATGGTCGGGAAAATTTACTTAGCAATTAATTAATTAGAAGCATTCATCTAGTTGAATGATATCCTTACTGGAACAAAATGGCTATAGTCTTATAGTGATGGTTACCTTAATTTTTCTTTGACAAGGTACAACAAACACGGGCGAATCTAGCCTTGTAATATCGGTATATAATTGTTTAAGACATACTTCAGAAATACTATTTTTTTATCTTTCTTTTTTCTCCCACTCTTTTAGGTAACGTTTACATATTTTGGAAAAGTTTGGGATATCTAATGGACCTCGCCACACTACCCCTAAATTAGACCATGTATTATCAAAATATTGATATTTGTCCATTTGTCATGTAGCAATAGGGAGCAAAGACAAGTTGACCTTGAAGTTTATTTATCATATACTTGTTGTTCCAAACAACTCCATATTAAAACTTGGTGATTAGAGAGAGCCTATGCTATCAAATTCAACTCAAGCGTAGCTTGGTCAAGTAAGTTTATCACATATATAGATGCCTAATAAATTTTAGGGTTTTTTGTCAGAACACACCTAATAAAACAAGTTTTTTGTCAGACTACATCTAATAAAACATATTTTGTCAAACCACACCTAATAAAATCCATTTTTTTGTTAGACCACACCTACATACCTAATGTTGACTTCCAACCTTCATCCACCCATTGCCGCCTTTTACCCACCCATTGCCGGCCTTAACCACCTCATTGTCTCCCCTATAGCCACCACATTGCATCCCCTAACCCACATTCCTAAGACATGACCTATTTTCCCCGCATTTCTAACACCTTCTCTCTCTATCCCTAATGTTTTTTTTCTCTATTTTTTCAAATTTCCCCTTTTTTTTCTTTAAACTATTTCATCACAAATTCATTCAAAAGGAGGTACTCAAATTTATCTTGGAGCTAAAATCAAATTTGGGGAGGAAATTAAGTTTGAGGAATTGAAAAGGGAGGGGAGAAAACAATTTTGGTGGATGTAGGGTGCCTATGGGTGGGTATGGGGGCGGGGGATGGGTGGATGTGGGGGTGGGATAGGTGGCTATGGGTGGGTAAGGGGCGGAGAAGGGTGGCTAAGGGGCGAAAGTCGACATAAGTGTAGTATGACAAATAAAAACACTTTATCAGGTGTGGTTTGACAAATTTTGTTATATTAGGTGTGGTCTGGCAAAAAAAATAGTCTTATTAGGTGTGGTCTGACAAAAAACCCTAAATTTTATAGTATAAGGATTACTGTAATAATATGTATTCAGAGTATTCTTGCAACTGCAGCATGCTATGAGTCGTAATACGAGTAATAAATTTCCGGTCTCTATCGTTTGATTGCTCAACTACTACTTATTTTTATTTTCTTTTTTGGGTTAGTATATTATTGTAGTCTTCGCCTTGATTGGGTGGACAAATATGCTGCTGTAGTCGTTTTTTTCCGAACAATTTAACGACATAGTGCTTGGAAAAAAATGTTAAACAAAATAGGTGGAAGCAAAACTTGTTCAACAATATGGGGTGTACATCACCCATATGTAAAACCGCTGAGGTTCTTGGCGGTTTTATAGCGGTTTTAGGACTACACTTGTGAACACTAAAACCGCCATAAGTCATGGAACCGCCATGGTCCTTGGCGCTTTTATATATAGGTGACGTGCACCCCATTTTGTTGAACAAGTTTTTTTTTTTCGACCCATTTTATTTAACATTTTTTTTGGCATTATTTCAAAAAATTGTTCTTTTTTCGGTATGTTTATTTGCATCCTCTAGATTAATTCGGTGTAATTCGGTGTACAGTTAAATTGTCTTGTATCATTGTATGGGTGTGATGAAGGTAAAATTAATTATTATGTCGTGAAAGAATTTTCCCTAAAGAAAGCATTTCATTATTTTAGTCCTTATTTTGTACCGTTCTAGTTTTATCCGGCTTATAGCAAAATGTAGGTAAATTTTGCCATATGCTAGAGTTACTTGAAAATGCCTAATATTGTCATGAAATTTGATTATTATAACAAACTATTTTACTATCATAGTAATGAAATTTAAGTAGTACTGTTTTTCAAAAATTTAATTTTACTAACTCCCACTTTTTTTTTTAGAGTAAGTCTCACTTGGTTTTACTACAAAATTCTCTCAAACTAAGTCTTTTATAGAAGGACACTTGACATTCATTAATTCTTAGATAGCACTAAGTAATTACATAATATGGAAATTATTAGCTAATTTATGTAAAATATACACTATAATTTATGACAATTATGGTTGTAAGCTAATTTATGGAAAATAATAGTGTTGCTAATAATATTATAACAAAGATAGATTGACAATTTCATACAAATAAGTATAACAATATATACAGCGTGGGCGCAGGCCGGACATGAAAACTAGTTAATATTAGATACAACAAATTTTTCGAAACATTAGACTATAGGAGGTTAGTAAACTGGGGTGTCGAAGTTACAGTATCCAACCTAGAGTTAAAAGACTTATCCATGCGGAAAGTATTATGGGCATGGAGTTATTTCCCAAGATCAAACTCGACATTTGATTGAACAAGCAAATGTCCTGTCAATTAAGCTAAATGCTCGATATAGCCCACCAACGTCTTGTCTTATGGACAAAATCCAGGTAAAATAGGACAAAGCTCGACAAAGCGCGGTAGCAGTTACTGGAAGTCTGGAATGGCTACAACTTTTCGTTACAGGGAAAAAAAACAACTAAAGAATGGGCTGGGGTATGTAGTGACTTTTAGTTGTGCAATCGTAATCATGAATCCAGAAGCAATCCCTTTGTCTCAAGTCTTAACCACAAATTGACAAGCAAGGTGTCACCCAAATCAAACGGTGCCGGGAATTCTACTGAAATTGTTAAAGGAAATCAAGATATCCAAAATATTAGGCACAAAGCTGAATATTTAATACTACGAATGAATGATCGAGAAAAAAGTTTCAGAAGAGCAGAATATGATCAATTGACCACTCAAGGTGAAAAAAGTTTCATAAGATAAGCAGAATATCATTTCAATTAAAATAATCTATATCAATTATTGTGATGTTGCTTACATGTATTTTAAAATATTGATCAATTTCAAAAAAAAAAAAAAAATATAAAGTTGTCTAATGTTTTTTTTTTTTTTTTTTTTTTTTGGTAAGAAAATTAATTTATTCTTCCATAAATTGGGGAAAAACGGGTAAATTCTTACAAAAATACGACCTCTAACTAAATTGTAACTTAGCTAGCAAGACTCTCTATTACATGACTAGGAGTTTCCTTCCCAAACCAATTATACATCCTAACACAAGTGAGAAACTTGATTTGCTTGATAATCCAGTCCTCTGTATTCTGCTCATTTCTGAAAATGTGTGCGTTCCTCTCATATTAGATCATGTATACAGCTGCCCCTAAACACAATTTGATCCATTTTGTTGTCTAATGCTTAAATAATACAACAACATTTTTTTATCTATACTCTGAAAAAAAAAAAAAAACTCTTTTTTAATAGATATCTAGTATATAAAGCCAATTTTAAAAATTAAACATTGCATATCGCAAAATGTATAGATCGATCTCAAATTGAAATTCATTTTGAATCAAATAAAATGATATATGTTTCAAAAGTTTCCGATAAACATAACCAATTATATAATCAATAGTACCATGTTTCTATAATATGGGGAATTCTACGATGGCTACCACGCCTCGGTAGCCATCGTAAATTTGACCCTAAAATAATTTTGTCCAATTTATTAAATGTAAAATAATATTATAAAAAAAATAAAAACAAAAAAACTCACCCCACCCTTTTAGTTTCTCTTTCCTCCCCTTCCCAGTTCCAGCCACCCCTTCGCCACCGCCTGCAGCACAACCATCTCCAGAAACCAACCGGAAAACACCATGATGGGCGCCTGTCTCCAGCGACTAGACCGGCACCATCATTAGCCCCGATGGATGTGGCATGATGTCGTGGTCACCCAAATTAATCCCCAAAATTAACTAATAGTTAGAGTAAGTAGGGGTCGATCCCACGGAAAAATGACACTTTTATAAACAAATTCCAATATTATACAATCACCCTTTATATGAAATTTTCTAAACTAAATGAACTACAAACTGATTCTAATTAATAACAATAAAAACGAGACCAGGGAACATAAATTAGTGTCTAAATAGCAATTGATCATCGAACAAAAATCGATTCACATACTCCTAAATATCGACCACGAACAAAATTGTGATAAATCAAATAAGTTCTTGATATATCATTAAACCAAATAGCAATCTAGAACATGTTCTCTAGACTCGACTATTCAGTTACAATAACGGACACTCTAGGATCAAATTAAGCCACAAATACACAAGCTCGATTTGTGCAACTTAAAGAATCAATAATTCCCGAAAATTAGACAAGTTTAAGTTACAAGTCTAATGATCGAGTGCTACTCTGGTTTGTACAATTAACAATTACGGGTTAATGCACTAGCCTAGCAATCAACTAATCGATCATACTAATGACGGCCAATCTACCATACAATTTATGAGTTATATCATGAAAACCATTATCAATCCAATTTAGAGAATATGTGAACATCATACGAACACTAAAATTATGTTCTCACAACTTCGCTAATCGGACACTAACATATATCCCCTGATTCTAAATTTAGCCTACTATATACATAACGATAACGAGAGTGCTATAATTCGTCACAATCAGGATGAACAAGAAGAATAATCAAACACTCAAAAGAAAAACAGTAAACGAATTGAATTGCAAAATTGTAAAAATGAAAAACTAGAAATTAAGGAAGAACCTGCTATTATACGTATCTCCTTCTACAATGATTTTGTGATTTTCTTGAAACTAATTTACTGCAGCGGTGATCTTCTAATCAATAAAACAAACCTGTCTAACTATTGTAATGTGCCTATTGATTCCAATCTTGAAGATAATGAAAACAACTAATACTATAATTGACCAAACTAGTCTCATTGTTGTGTAAGTCTAATTCTCAAGACAAAAACTAACTGCCTGCCTCCCGTTCCCTTATATTGTTGCTTTTATATCTTTCAGGCGCTCTGTTTTCCAACCGCCACATACAACAATTCTGTCCAGGCGGGCTTCTTTTTACTCAAGGGCGTTTGTTTTCGATTTTCCACTGTTGGCCGAAGAAAGTATGAAAGAGGGCTTGACTGTCGACTGGCCCAAGATTTTACTTTCCGAATCTCTTACTTCGTCAATTTTCGTACTAAATCCTTCTTCCTGCATCAAAAATACAATTACGGTAGTAAACGACTCTAGGGAAGGAAATTAGCGTAAAACGACATGTTATACGATAAACGTATTCAAAATCAAGAGTGAAAGTAATAAAATATAACTGTTTTTTTCGGGCTTATCAAACTCCCCCAAGCTTAGATGTTTGCTTGTCCTCAAGCAAAGAACAAAAGTTAAAGAGGGAGACACTCTTGACTCGCTGAACTTACTCGTACAAAAAGAAACTAGCAGACAGCACAATTGAATCAACATGCGACAAGTAAGAGCACAAATCCAGCACAGAGCCTGACAGAGAACAAAAAGGTCTTTGTGAAACAATTTGCAGCAATGTCAATGAAGAATTTATGGGCTGCTGAAAAATAGACAGGGAACGTTTGGATGTACTTTCCTCAAGTACAGCAGCCCAAGTCTCAATTGATCTTCTTCTACTGAACATAAATCAAATAAGTCGACAGGCCCTCATTTTGAAAAAAAATGAAACACTCAAACACTCATGTGTTTAAAAGGTAATCAAGCAACGCTCGAAACTCCATACCATGAGAATGTAATGCAATGACCTTGACATGACTCTCGATTCTCCTCTACAATGAACAATATGCATGCACAAATCATGAGGGCTTTTGAGGTTGAAATGGGGCTGCGGTTTCAGGTGCGAAATTTAGGTTAATGTGGGGTAAGAACTAGGACTAGCAGTATAAACCACTACACAATCAAACCAACATTCAGTAACAATGTTGCCAAATTAGTAACTCAGACCAACATCACACCGAAATTCCAGTCTCAAAACAACTTCTCAATACACCAGAATGTTTCACCCAAATTTTCAGTTTATGTCAAGTAGAGATCAGAAAATCAACAGAGTATTTGCAGCTTTTCTTTTTCCTTTTTCAGTTCCCTTTCATTCAAATTTTATCACATTTTTTTTCTGTGAACTGATGAATCACAACAGTTGCTGAATTTTGGTTTTGACAACACTCCTCAACTTCCGAATACATGAGGCTCAATCTTGAGAAAACAGGGGAAACAACAAGCATCTTATAAGACACATTAGTAAGTGTAATTTAAACTTGGCAAAACTTAACCAAACCACCATTCACTCGTACTATGAACTCCCCCAAGCTTACTTTCGAGTATAATTCCTTCAACCAAAACAGATTCAAATCCACTAGTCCTTACTTGGGTAAGGGAAAAATCTGGGTTACATGGCTTATGATGCAGGTTACACAACAAAACAGGTTATAAGCTCAGGCGGGGTCGCAAAAAGAATCAGTCAAATAAAATGGGGTGGCCTTTGGCTAATGTAGTTAAATCAAACGAAGGCCTCTATCATTTTCAATGTATGCATATGTCAATGTAGACTCGAAGAGTGTCACAGCAAACTCGGCAAAAATATTCACATGAGGAGTTACACACGCAAAAGAAATCAAAAGATCGATATAAATGTGTCGATCAAAGGTTCATAAAGCTCACAGGTTATGCCAATCAAACTCTGTTCAACTTATAATCAGAGAATGAAATAAAAGATGACATTGGCCTCACATTTCCAATTGTAAACAAGTCTACACTCGAGCAGCCAAAATCTCAAATTCATTTCAATTTAAAGAAAATAGTTGCTCAAAATTTTTGTTTTAGTTCTCTGGCAAGGTATGTGAGTGACAAGATGAGTATTCTAAATGCCCCTATATGAATCCTAAACTATGAAATTTAATAATTAGACTACTATACTAAACTAAATGAATGAACTAACCTATAATATGCACACTTTATACTATCTACAGCACATCAATCCACAACCAATGGTATACAATCCAACAATCCACCATCCAACAACAATTCTGTGTATGAACAATATACTCCCCCCAAGCTTAATTCACATATTGTCCTCAATATGTGGAATAAACAAAATAAGAAGGAAGTAAAAGGAATCGGGCTCACCGGAGAAAGCTTAAATAGCCGAGGACGCGGGTGGCGCGTGAGAGCAGAGAGCTCGAACGAGGACACAGGAAGCCGGAACGAACCCCGTAAGGGCCATAGATGCGGCGACCCATAACAAATTGCAAAAGCCCCAATTGGATTTCAGCAATCGAACACGGTACCAAACCTAAATGAGGATGGGGAAGCAGATTGTATCTGATGAGCCCACGAAAATGGAAGCTGGTCAAAGAAAACACTTGGGCGAAACGCTATCGGAGGTCGCTGCCCAGAAATCGCGCAACTGTGTCGCGGTGGAAAATGAAAAAGGTGGTCGCGGAGCTAATTTCATCGGGATTTGGAGTGTGATGATGGTGAGGATCAGGCAAGTGGAGAAGATGGTTGATGCAGAGGGTGGAATCGGAGACGGAAGCGCGAGCAGTAGCGGCAGGCCGAGGGGAGCGGCCGATCGGGCTGGTATGTGGCTCAGGCCAAAAGAAATGAGGGATGGTAAAGTCTCAATTGTTCTTTACCCTCGTATTTTGATTTCTCTGTACTGTTGCACCCTATCCCTTGATTTTTTTAGTATATCTCATCGACCCACCAAACATCAACACTAAAAACACTGTGACGAAGGCCACAACTGAAAACCCAGCAATATAACACCAAACAAAACCATTCTTGTCGCCCCTGTAAGTCGGCAATATGATCACGACTGCTGCTCAAAAATCTGCAAACCACCATTAAAGTTGCACTGACCCAAATTAATGCTGATCGAAAACAACAATTAATTTACAGAAATAATGTAGATGGATGAAAATTAAGCTAATAACAAAGAAATCAAATTACTCAGAAAAAAACAGCACTCCAAACACACTGAAATAAAATAAAGTAGTAAGACATGGGTTGCTCCTCACGAAACGCTTGTTTATGGTCTACATCTCGACCCCTTTAGTACCCACGATCACTGATCCACATACACAGGAACTTCAAGTTCCATAACTTCCACATTTTGGACTTGGTAACCTTCATAATACGGCTTTAGACGATGACCGTTCACCTTGAACTCCTTACCAGTTTTCTCACTCTTTATCTCAACAGCACCATGAGCATACACCTTTGTCACCACAAATGGACCAACACATCGAGAGCGCAACTTGCCTGGGAACAATTTGAGCCTAGAATGATATAGGTGAACCTTCTGACCAACAACGAAAGATTTTCTGGAAATGTGATCATCATGAAACACTTTCGTTTTCTCCTTGTAAATGCGACTGTTCTCAAAGGCATCATTTCTGATTTCTTCAAGTTCCTGTAACTGAAGTTTGCGATGATCACCAGCAACATCCCAGTCCATATTACATTGCTTGACTGCCCAAAACGCTTTATGTTCCATCTCGACTGGTAAATGGCAAGGTTTACCATATAGTAGCCGATAAGGAGACATTCCAATTGGCGTCTTATAGGCTGTTCTATACGCCCACAGTGAATCATTTAGACGCTGACTCCAGTCCTTCCGATTAGGCTTGACAGTTTTCTCTAAAATGGACTTGACTTCCCTGTTGGATACTTCTGCTTGGCCATTCGTTTGCGGATGGTAGGCTGTAGAGACACGATGAAGGACATGGTACTGACACATTAATGCCTCAATTGTCATGCTGCAAAAATGTGATCCTTTATCACTTATCACAGCTCTAGGCATCCCAAACCTTGCAAAAATATTGGATTTTAGAAATTCTGCAACAACCTTTGAATCGTTAGTACGGGTGGCTTTGGCTTCCACCCATTTCGAAACATAATCAACGGCTAGCAAAATATACTCAAAACCAAAAGAATTCGGAAAAGGACCCATAAAGTCTATGCCCCAAACGTCAAATATTTCACAAATCAAAATGGGCGTCTGTGGCATTTCATTTCTTGGTCCCAATGTACCTGTACGCTGACATTTATCACAAGTTTTACAGAAATCATAAGCATCCTTAAATAATGTGGGCCAAAAGAAACCACTGTCGAGAATCTTGTGTGCTGTCCTCTTTGAACCAAAGTGACCGCCACAAGCATAGCTATGGCAGAAACTCAATATAGAATGGACCTCACTGTCAGGAACACATCTCCTAATAACCTGATCGGCACCAAACTTACAGAGATAGGGCTCGTCCCATATGTAGTACTTTGCCTGACTTCTCATTCGATCCCTCTGTGCCTTAGTCAAACCAACTGGAAATTGTCGAGTAACCAGAAAATTCACCAAATCGGCATACCAAGGAATTTCAGTCTCCATGGCATACAATCGCTCATCTGGAAATTCTTCACTTATCGGATTATTGTAACTTGAACTACCCATAGGCAACCTACTCAAATGATCTGCTACACCATTTTCTACTCCTTGTCTTTGATCTCAATGTCAAACTCCTGGAGTAATAAAATCCACCTAATTAGTCTGGGCTTAGCTTCTTTTTTGGATAAAAGGTATTTCAAGGCTGAATGGTCGGTATACACAATTATTTTGGTACCCAACAGGTATAACCTGAATTTTTCCAAAGCAAAAACTATAGCCAAAAGTTCTTTTTCTGTGGTAGTGTAGTTAGTTTGGGCAGAATTAAGGGTTCGGGAAGCATAATATATGACATGGGGTGTCTTTCCTACTCTCTGTCCCAAGACTGCAATATAGGGGCAGTGACCAACTTCTCCTTCAAGCAATCAAATGCCTCCTTACACGCATCATCAAACACAAAGTCGACATCTTTCTGCAAAAGCTTACAAAGGGGCGTGCAACCTTCGAAAATCCCTCTATAAACCTTCTGTAGAACCCTGCATGTCCAAGGAAAGAACGCACCTCCCGCACTGTGGCAGGGTAAGACAATGATGCAATAGAGTCTATTTTGGCCTTATCGACCTCAATTCCACTAGATGAGACAATGTGTCCTAGAACTATACCTTGTTTGACCATAAAGTGACATCTTTCTGAATTTAAAACGAGGTTTGTTTCTAAACATCGCTTGAGAATAAGGGTGAGATTATCTAAACATTGATCAAATGAATCCCCATGAACTGTAAAATCGTCCATGAAAACTTCGATGAAATTTTCGAGATAATCAGATAAAATACTGACAATACATCTTTGAAATGTCGCTGGTGCGTTGCACAAGCCAAAAGGCATATGACGATAGGCAAATGTGCCATAGGGACACGTGAACGTCGTCTTTTCCTGATCTTCAGGGGCTATTGGTACCTGCAAATATCCAGAATATCCGTCTAGAAAGCAGTAAAACTCATGACCTGCCAAACGCTCTACCATCTGATTAATAAACGGCAAGGGAAAGTGATCATTTCTGATTTCTGAATTTAGCTTCCTATAGTCGACACAGACACGCCAACCATTCTGCACACGAGTAGGCACTTTCTCTCCCTTGTCATTCTCTACAACTGTGATCCCCGTCTTCTTAGGTACCACTTGCAATGGGCTTACCCACCTACTGTCGGAAATTGGATAAATAACTCCTACATCTAGAAGTTTCAGAACCTCTTTTTTCACGACGTCCATCATGGGCGGATTTAAACGACGTTGCATCTGCACACAAGATTTAGCCCCTTCTTCTAACAATATCTTATGCATACACATCGAGGGACTTATTCCTTTTATGTCAGCCGCGGTCCATCCAAGAGCACTTTTATGGTCTCAGAGGACTTTAAGTAACTTCTCCTCCTGAAGTGGAGAAAGATTACTCGCCGCAATGACTGGTAACGTCCTGTTTTCCCCCAAAAACATATACTTCAGATGCTCGGGTAGGGTTTAAGTTCCACGTCAGGGGCCTACTCTACAGATGGTAACAAACGGTTAACACTGACAGGTAATTCTATAAGGTAGCGTTTGGAAACATGAATTTGGAAATTTGTAATCATTTCAAATCCATCATTTGAGAATGTAGAATTCAAATATAAATTCAATGTTTGGGGATGGTGGGATTTCAAAATGACACCTCTTGAGGTGTCATTTGTTTTTGACCTAATTGGATTTGATACAAATTCCAAAGGATTTGACACAAATCCAAATTCTCAAATTCTTGAGTTCTCAAACATGTGATTTGTGTCAAATTTAGATTTGAGAATCAAATCCTTATTCCCAAACACTCTCTAAACTGATTTGCATATTTTCCAGATTTTAAGGGAAGAGTTTTCAGATCAGAAACAACTTCCTCAATCTCTGCACATAACTCAAAATTTTCCGCCAAATTAGCATGAATCTGATCCTCAATTGACGATGTCAATACCGTTTCTAAGGCATCATCAGAATTAAGATCAAAACATTGTTCACTCAAAGAATCAATCACATCTACCCTAAAAACGGACTCAAAATCAGTAGGGTATCTCATGGCATCAAATATATTGAAACGAATGACTTCACCATCAAATTCCATGGTTAAAACCCCACTGTGCACATCAATTTTCGTACGGGCTGTTTTGAGGAACGGTCTTCCTAACAGAATTGGAGTTGTGATTAGAGACTCGTCATCATGCATATCTAATACATAAAAGTCAGCCGGAAATACAAGTTCATTCACTTGCACTAAAACATCTTCAACAACCCCCTCCGGATAGTGAACATACCTGGATCCTTGCATTTTGGTGGAAGTTTTCTCTGAAGAACGGCTGGCACATTCTCTCCCACACTCACCTTTTCATCTACCTTCAGTTTCCTCTTGTTCACGCACAAGTCCTTTAAGAACTTTGCGTAACGAGGCACCTGCTTGATAGCATCAAGCAATGGAATATTCACCTGCACCTTACGGAAGACATCCAAAATCTCCTTGTTTTGATCAACTTTCTGATTCTTGGCTAACCTGCTTGGAAAAGGCACATGAACCGGAATTTTGTTAGTACTCAAAGGAGGATCAGAATGTACCTGAGAAGGTATTGCCTCATTGTTCTTTTCTGGCACACTTTCTTCGTCAACTTGCTTATCTCTCACAGCCTCGTTCACACCTATACTAGGACCATCCAACTTCTTTCCACTCCTTGTTGTAATAACGTTGGCATTTTCCCTTGGATTACGCTCTGGTTGGCTAGGAAGTTTATTCGAACTCTGAGATTGCAACCTCCCCACAGTTTCAGCAAGATGACTAACTTGATTTTCCAGATTTTTAATTCCATTCCTCATTTCTTGCTGAAAATGTAAAGTAGAGTTACTCATGTTCCGCACCATCTCTTCCAGTGACGGCACATGATTTTGCTGTAAAGATTATTGTGGTGGTGGTCTTTGAAGATGAAAACCAGGTGGAGAAGAGTAATTTTGTTGCTGAAAAGGTGGTCTGAAATTTGAATTTGCGGACTGTTGATGTAAGTACCCAAATTTCTCACCCCTCGTTTATTTTAATTAATATCTTAAAATTATTTATGATCCATCATTTATGAATTGATCACGAATTATTGAATTGCGATCGACTAGCTGTCAAATTGGAGGACTTCGACCCAAGGATCGCCTATTAAGTGTTTCTGTGGACTTTCGCTAGCTAAGTTAGCGAACAATTACTTACATGAATTATTTGGCTTTAGTACATTGAAGGTCGATGTTGTGCTGTGATTCTTAATTTGGTAGTAGTTGCAAATTCTTTAAATTAGATTACTAGTGGGGTATTGATCCTACCCATAGCTATTGGAATAGAAAACAAGAAAGTATGATTACAAAAGTAACCACACTTTTCCCTTACTTTCCTCGACAAATTCCTTCTTAATTAAAAAGGTTTAACTTTTCAAATAGACTAGCTACCCCTAATAATAACATAGGTGCCTAGGTTTTGTTTTTAGCCTTTGGCAGTGGTATAAGGAGATGAAAATCTGAATAATTTTATGACAAACCCTCTTAT
Organism: Spergularia marina; assembly: GCA_963680865.1. NCBI lineage: Eukaryota > Viridiplantae > Streptophyta > Magnoliopsida > Caryophyllales > Caryophyllaceae > Spergularia > Spergularia marina. The sequence continues at coordinate 18,001,982 of OY804548.1, read as the reverse complement.
TCCACCAGCTCATATATTTCATATACTCATCTTCATATATGTGAGTCGGTTGAGCCGCCCATACTCTCCACTCATTATCATTTTTCCACAATCCTATTCAAACCTATCTACCTAAATTTGTAATAGTATAAATAGAAGAAGTGGGAGATAAACTTAAAAGCTACGAGGTTTTGGTAATTGAAGAATTTCCTTGTTAAAGAAAAAAAAAAGGGTAGGAGCTAGAGGAGTTTTTAGTGCAAGCCAACTGTTAATCTTTCTAAACAACAAGTAAGTTCTATACTCCCTTCTCCTTTGACATCATCAACATCACACAAAAGTAATATTAAAACAAGATTGTAAGATTAAATTAATTAATTGTCAAATTGTAAGGGTGTTTGACCAAACATTGAATTAATTTTTTTTATTGTATCCTTGTGCATGTCGATCCCTGTATACCCTTAGTCAAGTGATTAACTTGTCTCCTTGGTGGGTCTAAGAAGCATGCTTGATTTTCTAATTTGATTGCATAATTAGTTAGACTATACTTGTTTCATCGAAATTGTTTGATGAGTTAGCAAAAATGAGTAAGGATTAGGGATTAATTTAAGGGAGATGTTTATTTCGTTAGTGAAGATCAACCAAGTAAGAAAAGTTCTCTGTATCATTTACTTTCCTCTTTATATATTCTTATTGAATAAATTCCTAACTTAAAGGGGACGAACGATTTGATCGGTAAGCGATTGTGTTAATTTAAGATATTTTCTCTTTCTCTCCTTCATTTATATGTTTTTTATAAGTTAAACTGGTGTTTAGTATCTTAAATTAGATTAGATAGTTAGATAAGGAAACTTACTTAGAATTTATTGCTTTGAGGTAATGATGTTTATGAAAGAGCTAATCTATTTTGAGTTAGTATGTGGTGGCCGTTGACTTTGGTTACTTTGGATGGTCACTTATGTGTTTGTGACCATGATATGAGAAACTGAATACTCTAATTTGTTAAATATTAATTATCAAAGGTCACTAAACTTGCCATTTAGACATACGCTCAAATTTAAGAATTGTCTAAAATTGAGACTAGAGGTAATAATGGTTTAAGGGAATGACGAGTAGGGCGTTGTCGAACTGGGGGTCAAGACGTACCATGGATCCAAAAACGTCGGCGAGTACCAGTGGAGTACTCCACCTAGAACATTGGGTGTTTGTAAGACGGGTTGCAAACATTAGCGGTGTGATGGTCCCGGCACACCTTGTATTGAATATATTTAAAACAATAGCCCTTAGTCGGTGTTCTAAGGGTATAGCGATGTTTATAACCAAAATAGTTAATTGGTGTAAGGTGATGGTTCATCGGTGTTTGGGCCTTAACCTTAAGATCCACAATCCTGTGGTTGTTACCGTCATTCCCGTGTCAAAGTCTAAACAAACAGTTAAAAATATATATATTTATATCAAACTCTCAAAAAGAGAAAGAAAAGAAATTTAGCCTCACAAGGTAAGTATACACTAATTTGTGCATTATCCTATGCAAAGAATTCAACCTTGGAAGTTCCCTTCAGGTTGATTTACAAGTTGTCCTACGTGTGTCTAGTGCTACTTGTGCCTTAACAAAGGCTTACGTAAAATTTGTACACTAATCTGATCTTCTCATCAGCTTTGCTATGTGTTTAAAAAAAGGGGGGGGGGGGGATTACTGAATTTACTGGGTCGTTGACTCACCCTTTCAACAATAACATTTTTCAGGACACGTGGATTGTACGTTTGAGCACGAGTGCGGAACTGAGGGGTTACACCCTCCTAGGTGTGACGAATAGTTGTTAAACTTATCTAGAAACTAGACTTAGGTGAACTCTTTTGGCCATTTTCCCGTAACCATATGTGGTAGGGTAGGCATAACTTTAAAGTTGTATCTTGTTGACTTCCTTTAAACGGTATCCCTTGGTTTGAAGTTGTAGCTCCACACTTTTTGTGTGTAAGTAATAACCAAGAGTGTGCTATATATATACGTTTAGTTCATTATGTCTAAGCTAATAACGACCGGCTTGTGGTCGAAACTCACTCCTACGTATATTATGAACTCCTTCTTGTTCAATATGATTATGAACCTATTTTCGGATTGGAACTTCTTTTCTCTTGTCCAGTTTGATCAAGTGGATTTTGAAGTATTGTTTTGAAATCATTACGCCTTGTATGGAATATATTTATATGGGCCGGGGTCGAAGGACTGCCTAAGTAAATATGTTCCATACAGCGGTAACGCGGTCAAATTTACGAAAATGCGCTTAGAAACTAACCCCACTTTACAGAAATTTGGGGCGTTACAAGGTGGTATCAGAGCCGTATTATAAATCATACTTTCATACTTATTTTCTAATATATTTATACGTACTTCTGTGTTGTTTGGGGAAGTGATGGTGCGTACTAACACTTGAGGTTTAATTTCCTTGTAGGATGAACCATAATCTATTGATGTCACCTATGAAAATGTTCATGCCGGCCTCTAAGTTTGTGTTCGAGCATGCAACCGCCTTATCCGCCTATATCGACCACTACTGTGAGGTGATGGGGCCTAGTCCATGGGATCGTACGCAGGTACGAGCCTACTGTTTTGTCAAAACCTTACCCGTAAAAGGAATGTGGCTTTGGTTTGTGGGTCGGTGGATTGAAGAGTTGAGGTATTACCGGCCATGGCTCCCAAACCCGTGGGACCCGAGTGTAGACGGGTGGTCTCTAATTCAATGGCCTCGGACCTACGAAATGGTAGTACAAGAGGCGAAGAGGTTTGAGTGCGCTATTATACACCCCCCTACTCTATACTATCCGTGTGCGTGGAACCCGAATCCAGCTGATGTCATAGACCTGTCCACCCTCCCGGATTGTGATTATGAGGGATTGGGGGAAAGAAGTGATGAGATAGAACCAATGGAAGAAGAGGGAGAGATGTCTGAGTAGCTTGAACTGCAAGAGAAAGACAACTAGACAGTTGTGAGTCCCTGCCCTCGTTGCACAAAAATAAATGAAAGTACAACTAATGTATAATAGTTTAGTTTTGTTGCTAAGTTTGATCTGATGATGTGTACGTACGTAGTAGCTAGACATGTAAATTATACTTTAAGTAAATTTAAGTAGGAAACATTAGTACCTAGCTAATTATGGAATGACTACTATTATCCGGCGACGATGATGTTATAACGACCGTCTTGTAAAGGTGGTGTGAGCCGGAAGCGGGTATCCTTACAGGAAGGCCGCTAATTTTGTAAATTTTGAACATGTCTCTTAATGTGTATAAAGTTGGACGGCTTATATGCTGCTTGTGTTAATGTTATGCATTTCTTAAATTGATGTGTAAGGCTGAGACAAGTCATCCTTTGTGTGTTTTATTTTGATACATTAGTAAGAATTTATTTATAACTTGAAACAAAATGAATTCGGAAGCTGCAAATCCCATTTCAATGAAGGATGGTGGAGAAATTCATGAATCTCAAGGAGAAAACTAGGACTGAAAAATTAGAAGACTTACTAGTACATTGTTTAGAGGAGAAGTTGCACCGGGTGCAAGCCCAAGAGAGTGGACCCGAATTGTTTAAGAAATTTTGTGCATTCCGACCTCCCACGTTTGAAGGACAAACCGACCCTGTAATTTTGGAGGATTGGATTAAGGAGATGGAGAAACTTTTTAATGTGACACAATGCCCGACAAGATGGAAGGTAGACTTTGTGGTATACTTTTTAAAAGGACCAACAGACAGGTGGTGGGATCTTTATTTTACATTGTTCTAAAGAGGAAAATGAAACAACAAAGGAAGTAGAGGTTATAGAAACTCTAGACTGGGAACAATTTAAAGGAAAATTAAGGGCCCAATATTACCCTACTGCTATTCGCCAAAAGAAGGAAGCTGATTTTGTATACTTGAAGCAGGATAAGATGACCGTGTATGAATACGCCACCAAATTTAACGAATTTGCTCGATTTGCCCCCGATATGGTAAAAACAAAACAAAGAAAAATGGAAAGGTTCCTCGGAGGGTTAAATTATAAGTACCAAGAGAGGTTGGTCGTGTATGATTTTGATGACCTGCAAGTCATGATTGATAAGGCTGCAACGGTGGAACGGATTGTTAAGATGAGAGAGGAGACCGTGAATGATAATAAGAGGAAGGAAGGAGTTTACAAGGGTACTGTGGAAAGGAATAAATTCCACAGGACTGAGTCTAGTGTGCTAATTCGCGGGCAAAATAAATTTTGGCCCCGAAATGAGGAAGGAAATGGCCAAGGTAGGATAATTTGCAAAAAGTGTCGAAGGCCAGGGCACCATGAGAGAAACTGTTAGAACAATAGGAATACAAGTAACGCCAATGGAGCGGGATCACGAACATGTTTTAATTGTGGTAATCCAGGCCACTTTGCACGAGAATGCCCAAGGAGGGATGGACTTGGTGATATCCAATTTCGACCAAATGTGACTCCTAGTCAAGCTCGAACAACTCTACCCAACGAGGGAAAGGGAACAACTACACCCTCCGCGTCAAGAGGGAGAGCCTTCGTGATACAGCAGGAGGAGGCAGATCAAAATGAACAAGTCCTTACTGGTACGCTTCTATTTCGACAAATACCTGTTTATGTATTGTTCGATTCAGGAGCTACTCAATCCTTTGTATCTAAGAGACTTGTCGAAAAGCACCAGGAATTCCTAGGAAAATCTGTAGGAAACACACCATTATGGGTAACCTTAGCAGATGGAACCGAAATTGGATGTAGTTATAAATATGAAAGTGTCGAAGTGGAAACCGATGGAAAATTATTCCCCATAGAACTAGTAGAGTTAGGTTTAACTGACTTCGACATGATATTGGGGATTAATTGGTTGGAAAAATACCATGCCCTTATTGATTGTGCAAAAAGAGAAATTCAAATAAAGAATATGAAGGGAGAAGTAGTAAAATACCGTTGTGGGACCGGGAGTCGGAAATTAAAAACGGTGTCAGCCGTCACAGCTACACGATGGCTTAGGGATGGGTGTGAAGGTTATTTGTGTTATATTGAGGAAAAATGTGAAAATACGATAAGGGTGGAGACTATACCAATCGTGAGGGATTTTTCTGACGTGTTTCCAGATGAAGTACCTCACATGCCTCCCAAGCGAGAAATAGACTTTACAATATATTTGGTCCCAGGAACAGCCCCAGTTTACAAAACTCCTTACAGAATGGCACCCGCCGAGTTAAAGGAACTACGAATACAATTAGACGATTTGCTGGAAAAAGGATATATTCGGCCTAGTCATTCGCCATGGGCAGCACCTGTCCTATTTGTACGGAAAAAGGATGGAAGTATGAGGTTATGTATTGATTATCGTGATTTAAATAGTGCTACAATTAAGAATTGATACCCTCTTCCACGAATCGATGACTTGTTTGACCAATTGAGAGGGGCGACTGTGTTTTCGAAAATTGATTTAAGATCGGGCTATCATCAGTTAAGGATTAAATTTGAAGACATACCTAAGACTGCGTTTCAAACTCGGTACAGACATTTTGAGTATACAGTTATGCCATTTGGTTTGACCAATGCGCCTGCCGTGTTTATAAATCTGATGAATCTGGTGTTTAGACCATATCTAGATAAATTCGTGGTGGTTTTTATTGATGACATCCTTATTTACTCACACTCGCAGGAGGAGCACAAACAACACCTGAGATTGGCATTAGAACTGTTGAGGGAAAATGAGCTTTATGGCAAATTGAAGAAATGTGAGTTTTGGTTGTCAGAGGTTCCATTCTTGGGACATGTGATATGTAAGGAAGGAATAAGGGTAGATCCTAAAAAATAGAAGTCGTCAAGGATTGGCCACGACCAAAAACCGTTATAGAAGTAAGAAGTTTCTTGAGGATAGCTGGCTACTATCGGCGATTTGTTAACAATTTTGCCAAAAGAGCCTTACCCCTAACCCATCTAACCAGAAAAGCCACGAAATTTGAGTGGACGCCAAGATGTGAAGAAGCATTTGAAGAACTTAAGACTCGGTTAACTACTGCACCGATTTTAGCTCTACCTGAGGAACACAAAGAATTTGAAATATACAGCGATGCGTCACTTAGTGGTTTAGGTTGTGTATTAATGCAAAGTGGTAAGGTAATAGCTTACGCCTCCCGACAACTGAAACCCCATGAACGAAACTATCCTACTCACGATATGGAATTAGCTGCGGTGGTTTTTGCGCTCAAAATTTGGAGACATTATCTCTATGGAGTCCGCAGTTTAATTTTTACTGACCATAAAAGCTTAAAGTATATTTTTACTCAGAAAGAACTTAATTTAAGGCAACGAAGGTGGCTAGAATCATTAAAAGATTAAGAATTGGAGATCCGTTACCACCCCGGGAAGGCAATTGTTGTAGCTGATGCCCTAAGTCGGAAAACCCAGCATGGTAGAAAGGGGGAACATCTGGAGAGAGAAATTGAAAAGGAAATTCAAAGGATGGAGCTATTAGTCGTAACAGGATAGCAAGAATCACGAGATCAAAATATTGATTTAATTGGAGAGATTATATTAGCGCAACGACGAGATACTTGGGTACAGAAAGTAAGACAAGCCATTCACGAAGAGAAAGCTAAGGAATTTGAAGAAAAAGGAGGAGGAATATATCTAAATGGAAGAATTTGTATTCCTCGTGAAACAGGAGGAGAATTAATACAATTGGTTTTAAAGGAGGCGCACGACAGCCCATATACCATCCACCCAGGAGGAAACAAAATGTACCGAGATTTGAAAAAGAGTTTTTGGTGGAAAAGAATGAAAAATGATGTTGCTAAATACGTCTCACAGTGCATGACATGTCAATGAGTGAAGGCTGAGCTTCAAAAACCTGCTGGAACACTTCAACCTTTAGATGTACCACAATGGAAGTGGGACGCTATTACCATGGATATGGTAACAGGGTTACCGGTGATCCGTGGAGGGAAGAATGCAATATGGGTGATAGTTGATCAATTAACGAAGTCTGCTCATTTTCTGGCCGTTAAAGAAGAATGGAAAGTACCAAAATTATCAGAATTGTATCTAAGAGAAATAGTAAGACTTCATGGAGTACCAACCACCATCATATCGGACCGAGACCCGTGATACCAGTCAGATTTTTGGAAGGAGATACACGAGGCCTTAGGGAGTCGAATACACTTAAGTACAGCGTTTCATCCGATGACCGACGGACAAAGTGAGAGAACCATAAGAACAGTGAAAGATATGCTAAGGGCATGTGCGCTTGACTACCCTGGAAACTGGGATGAACATTTACCCCTAGTTGAATTTGCTTACAATAACAGCTATCACTCCACGATAGGCATGGCCCCTTATGAGGCCTTGTGTGGCCGAAGATGTAGGACACCGTTATGCTGGACTGATATGGAAGACACACAACTTCTAAAGACCCACTTAATTTAGGAAACTACAGAAAAGGTTCGAATAATTCAAAAGAGAATGAATGCTGCTCAAGACCGACAAAAGTCTTATGCTGACACAAAACGGAGAGCCGTGGAGTTCGAAGAAGGGGAATTCGTGTTTTTGAAAGTATCTCCGATCAAAGGAGTGAAAAGATTCGGACAAAGTGGTAAACTTAGTCCCCGATATATAGGACCCTATCAGATCTTTCAACGAATAGGGTATGTCGCCTATAAGCTGGATTTGCCTCAAACATTAGGGAAAGTACACAATGTGTTCCGTATATCGATGTTACGACGATTCATACCGAGCTCAACCCCCATTATTACCAACCCAACAAAAGAGGTGCAACCAGACTTAACTATGGAAACTCGGCCTGTGCGAATCGAAAACACTCGACAAAAACGGTTGAGAAACAAAACCATACTAATGGTTAAGGTGGTCTGAGAGAATGCTGATGTTACGGAAGCTACTTGGGAAACGGAAATATACATGCAACAAAGGTATCCCGAGCTATTCTTAGGTTTCGGGACGGAACCGTCCTAAGTCGGGGAGAAATGTAAGGACCCAAAATTCTCACCCCTCGTTTATTTTAATTAATGTCTTAAAATTATTTATGATTCATCATTTATGAATTGATCACGAATTATTGATATGCGATCGACTAGCTGTCAAATTGGAGGACTTCGACCCAAGGATCGCCTATTAAGTGTTTCTGTGGACTTTCGCTAGCTAAGTTAGCGAACAATTACTTACAGGAATTATCTGGCTTTAGTACATTGAAGGTCGATGTTGTGTTGTGATTCTTAATTTGGTAGTAGTTGCAAATTCTTTAAATTAGATTACTAGTGGGGTATTGATCCTACTCATAGCTATTGGAATAGAAAACAAGAAAGTATGATTACAAAAGTAACCACACTTTTCCCTTACTTTCCTCGACAAATCCCTTCTTAATTAAAAAGGTTTAACTTTTCAAATAGACTAGCTACCCCTAATAATAACATAGGTGCCTAGGTTTTATTTTTAGCCTTTGAAAGTGGTATAAGGAGATGAAAATCTGAATAATTTTATGACAAACCCTCTTATTTCACCAGCTCATATATTTCATATACTATCATCTTCATATTTGTCAGTCGGTTGAGCCGCCCATACTCTCCACTCATTATCATTTTTCCACAATCCTATTCAAACCTATCTATCTAAATTTGTAGCAGTATAAATAGAAGAAGTGGGAGATAAACTTAAAAGCCACGAGGTTTTGGCAATTGAAGAATTTCCTTGTAAAAGAAAAAAAAAAAAAAACGGGTAGGAGCTAGAGGAGTTTTTAGTGCAAGCCAACTGTTAATCTTTCTAAACAACAAGTAAGTTCTATACTCCCTTCTCCTTTGACATCGTCAACATCACACAAAAGTAAAATTAAAACAAGATTGTAAGCTTAAATTAATTTATTGTCAAATTGTAAGGGTGTTTGACCAAACATTGAATTAATTTTTTTTTATTGTATCCTTGTGCATGTTGATCCCTGTATACCCATAGTCAAGTGATTAACTTGTCTCCTTGGTGGGTCTAAGAAGCATGCTTGATTTTCTAATTTGATTGCCTAATTAGTTAGACTATACTTGTTTCATCGAAATTGTTTGATGAGTTAGCAAAAATGAGTAAGGATTAGGGATTAATTTAAGGGAGATGTTTATTTCGTTAGTGAAGATCAACCAAGTAAGAAAAGTTCTATGTATCATTTACTTTCCTCTTTATATATTTTTATTGAATAAATTCCTAACTTAAAGGGGACGAACGATTTGATCGGGAAGCGATTGTGTTAATTTAAGATATTTTCTCTTTCTCTCCTTCATTTATCTGTTGTTTATAAGTTAAATTGGTGTTTAGTATGTTAAGTTAGATTAGATAGTTAGATAAGGAAACTTACTTAGAATTTATTGCTTTGAGGTAATGATGTTTATGAAAGAGCTAATCTATTTTGAGTTAGTATGTGGTGGCCGTTGACTTTGGTTACTTTGGATGGTCACTTATGTGTTTGTGACCATGATATGAGAAACTGAATACTCTAATTTGTTAAATATTAATTATCAAAGGTCACTAAACTTGCCAGTTAGACATACGCTCAAATTTAAGAATTGTCTAAAATTGAGACTAGAGGTAATCATGGTTTAAGGGAATGACGAGAAGGGCGTTGTCGAACTGGGGGTCAAGACGTACCATGGATCCAAAAACGTCGTCGAGTACCAGTGGAGTACTCGACCTAGAACATTGGGTGTTTGTAAGACGGGTTGCAAACATTAGCGGTGTGATGGTCCCGACACACCTTGTATTGAATATATTTAAAACAATAACCCTTAGTCGGTGTTCTAAGGGTATAGCGATGTTTATAACCAAAATGGTTAATTGGTGTAAGGTGATGGTTCATCGGTGTTTGGGCCTTAACCTTAAAATCCACAATCCTGTGGTTGTTACCGTCATTCTCGTTTCAAAGTCTAAACAAACAGTTAAATATATATATATATATATATATATATATATATCAAACTCTCAAAACGAGAAAGAAAAGAAATTTAGCCTCACAAGGTAAGTATAACCTAATTTGTGCATTATCCTACGCTAAGAATTCAGCCTTGGAAGTTCCCTTCAGGTTGATTTACAAGTTGTCCTACGTGTGTCTAGTGCTACTTGCGCCTTAACAAAGGCTTACGTAAAATTTGTACACTAATCTGATCTTCTCATCAGCTTTGCTATGTGTTTAAAAAAAAAAGGGGGGGATTACTGAATTTACTGTGTCGTGGACTCACCCTTTCAACAGTAACATTTTTCAGGACACGTGGATTGTACGTTTGAGCACGAGTGCGGAACTAAGGGGTTAAACCCTCCTAGGTGTGACGAATAGTTGTTAAACTTATCTAGAAACTAGACCTAGGTGAACTCTTTTTGCCATTTTCCCGTAACCATATGTGGTAGGGTAGGCATAACTTTAAAGTTGTATCTTGTTGACTTCCTTTAAACGGTATCCCTTGGTTTGAAGTTGTAGCTCCACACTTTTTGTGTGTAAGTAATAACCAAGAGTGTGCTATATATATACGTTTAGTTCATTATGTCTAAGCTAATAATGACCGGCTTGTGGTCGAAAGTCACTCCTACGTATATTATGAACTCCTTCTTGTTCAATATGATTCTGAACCTATTTTCGGATTGAAACTCCTTTTCTCTTGACCAGTTCGATCAAGTGGATTTTGAAGTATTGTTTTGAAATAATTACGCCTTGTATGGAATATATTTCTATGGGCCGGGGTCGAAGGACTGCCTAAGTAAATATGTTCCATACGGCGGTAACGCGGTCAAATTTACGAAAATGGGCTTAGAAACTAACCCCACTTTACGGAAATTTGGGGCGTTACAATTGAGTATTGCCATATCTCAAGTTCGGATGATCTTTCCAACCAGGGTTATATTTTGAAGAGTATGGATCATATTTCCGCTGTTGGGGACCTCCTATAGTATTAACTTGCTGATCATTTTGCAATGAAGGGCACATATAAGTACGATGTGTAACAACCCTAAATTTTCGCAATGATAAATGAGGAAATTATTATACGATTGTTACGCCGCAGTTGATTACCGAGTCAACTGCTAGGCTTGAAATTCAATTACAACTTAACAAATTCGAACAAACGAAAAGACGACAGCGGAAGAATTAGAATGTCGAACTACAGTCCTCAAAACTGAATTTAAATTACAAAACCAAATATAATCCATATCAAAATAATGTTTATGAAAAGTTCCCGGCATGCAAATGAACTCCCCTAGCAAGCATCCACATCATCAAGACCTGTCAACTATGCCATCGAAGAATGACATAGGCCCCAGAATACGGTAGGGAACAAACCAGAAACAAAACGTCAGCACAGGCTGAGTAAGAAACACAAAGCAGAGAAACAAAGATACGCGCCTTGAGGCGCGTAGCTAACAAATAATAAGCATTGGATATAATAGTGAATACAGAGTACCATCGGAAAACAACAGTGCGATAGTCACGTATAGCTGACAAGACAAACGGTCTTGTCTATCATACACGGCTGGGCTCCTACCCCGCAGCCACCACAATCTCGAACCGGCGCGAGCTAGAGTACATATAAACGATTCCTAAAAACTTAAAATGTGCACACCCCTCGCTAGAGATCCAGTAGGATGCGTACCTCTAGGAGGAAAGCCTAATAGGCAGTCGGTAGCTACTCCGACCGAAACAGTACCTTGATCAGAGGTATAAACAGTGATCGGTCCGTGCCGCATCACATTCACTCTAGGTGGTAATCACAACGTTCTTTTCTTTCATCCGTCTTACATACATTATTCGATGGTACGTTATTTGATAATACAATTTATAAACGGCCGAAGCCGGAAAGTCAATAAATTAATACGAATCAAAATCAACATTATGGAACAGAAAACCAAGTGACTCATTCGGCCGATTAGCCAAGTGACTGAGGGTAATCAAGGCCGAACGGTCACGGGTCGCAAAGAGGCCGAGGGCCGAGAACAGTAAGGGCGTGGCAAGGACAAGTGCAAGGTGAACAATTCATATGAATACAATAAGAGCTCAAGGTGCAGAACATGAGACCAAACAAAGAGTATAAACGATGGATGTAAATGGAATCGCCAACTAACATAATGATGCGTAGGCTGGAGTAACGATCAACGTTCTTACCTTACTCTGAAAGAACCACTAAACTGCTGCAAGGCTAAAAAGGAACCTCCTCAAACACACACCCTAATCACAAAAATAAGAAGGTTGGATTACTAATCAACCACCATCATAATCCCAACACGAAGCAAAACAGCCAACGACAACAAGGCCACAACAAATCACGTTTTCGACATCCAAGCACCCCAATAATCATACCGAATTCGTACAACGTCCATCCCGTCGTACTAACTACACCACCCCACCAATTAGACATCAAAACAGCAGCAAACATACGCAAATTACTCCAAAAATCAGAACCGACAGTAGGTAAACTCATCACCGAATTCATTAACAAAAGCTCCCAAAAGTAATACCATAATATCCCCAATTCATAACAAATAACTCCACCAAAATTCAAGCCATACCACACACAAAATCAATCATAAATTAACATAAACCTTATAACCAAAAACCCCCAAATTTCGAAAATCATAACTCACGAATTATACTCATCACAAGCACGATTAAACTCCAAAACAATCGATTAAAACAACCCAATCGTACTCTAATCATAAACTTGACCTAAATCGAAAACCCAATTAAACCAATCGTAGAATAGTTTGAGGGACTTACTACTCTTGATTGAAACCAAGAGGGAGAGGACGGTAGGGGAATAGGCGGCGAGACGGTTGTGCGGTGGTGAAGGCGGCGGCCTGCGCGGCGGGGTTCGCGGGGAAGGAGACGCACGCTTCTCCTCTTCTCATCTTCTTCCTTTTTTTTTTCTCTCTTTTCTTCTTTTCCTTCTCCCTGCTGCTGCGTGCGTTTGTGTTTTTTTTTTGTTTTTTTTTTTTTTTGTGTTTTGTTTTTATATTAAGGTGAGGGAGGGTTTAGTAAGGGCAAATTGGTAATTTTGCTATCTAAATTCCTAATTAGGAAAACGACCCAAAAAGGAAAGTGACTCTAAATTCCCAAAAATAGAAACTCGTAACTCTAAAATGAATTTCTCCCGTCGACTTTAATAATTTAGAAGTCCCAAAAATATGGGGTGTTACAGTCTTCCCCCCTTTAAACAAAGATTCGTCCCGAATCTTTAAACCCACTCCTCAAGATTTCATCCTCAACCAGCAACGTTGATCAAAAGTAGAGTAAGTATCACGAGGTAAGAGGTTTGTGAGTGAAAGTTGAAACGAAGGACAACAAACACACAACACATTCAGCACAGATCAAGATTAAATAGCAAGTAATAACATAGGACATTGCGTCAGGAAGAGGGAAAACGAGGCGCGCGGGCTCTCGTCCCCCTTAAAACAAAGGTTCGTCCCGAACCGAGGGTACCTTAATCGAAAAGATGAGGGTACTTCTCATGCATAACCGATTCCACTTCCCATGTTGTTTCCTCAATGTTGTTATTGCACCACAAAACTTTGACCATATTAGTCTCCGTACGCCTAGTTTTGCGCTCTTTGGTGTCTAGGATTTTCAACGGTGCCTCTTCATATGTCATAGTTTCATCCAATAACTCGATGGTTTCTGGGTCCAATACATGGGACGGGTCGCTGACATAGCGTCTGAGTTGTGACACGTGAAACACATTATGGACCTTATCAAGGTTCGCAGGCAAGTCTAACTCGTAAGCTACTTCCCCAACTCGTTTAGTCACCTTATAGGGTCCAATGAATTTGGGACTCAGTTTTCCTTTCTTCCCGAACCGCATCACGCCTCTGGTAGGCGATACGCGTAAGAGAACCATATCACCCACGCCGAACTCAATGTGGCTGCGTGTCTTGTCAGAATAGCTCTTTTGTCTGTCCTGTGCAGCCTTGAGCCTTTCCTGAATCAGCTTGACCTGATATGTCATTTCCTGAATGTAGTCTAGACCCAAGATCATTGTTTCACTTATATCATTCCAACAGATTGGACTCCTGCACTTTCTGCCATATAAAGCCTCATATGGTGCCATCTTTATCGAGGCTTGATAGCTGTTGTTGTAGGAGAACTCGATCAAATCCAACTTATCCTCCCATCCGCCTTGATACTGTAAGGTACAAGCTCTTAGCATATCCTCCAAGGTCTGATTTGTCCTCTCAGTTTGGCCGTCAGTGGCCGGGTGAAATGCAGTACTCATGAGAAGTTTCGTTCCCAAAGCCTCGTGTAACTTCTTCCAGAATCGAGAAACGAAGCGCGCATCACGATCAGACACAATCTCTTGTGGTGTACCGTGAAGTCGTAACACATGGTGTATGTATGCGTCGGCTAACTGTTTCTTTTTCCAAGTGTCCCTCATTGGTACAAAATGTGCGCACTTTGTCAGTCTATCTACGATCACCCAAATCATATTGTTTCCCTTCTGTGTCCTAGGCAACCCTGCAATGAAATCCATGGATATGGAACTCCATTTCCATTCCGGTACCGGTAAAGGTTGTAATTTGCCTTGAGGTCTCTTGTGCTCACTCTTAAACTTTTGACAAACCAAGCACCTAGCTACGAAGTCAGCCACATCCTTCTTCATTCCAGACCACCAGAACACCTTTCTCAAATCCTGGTACATCTTATCACCTCCTGGATGCACTGAATATTTGCTAGCATGAGCTTCGCTCAGAATTTTGTTCTTTAGTGTAGTGTCACTAGGTATGAAGACTCTGCCCAGAAATCGGATGATGCCATCACCACCCTTCTTGAACAATTCAGGCTCCCTCGCCAATTTATCCATTAACGACGTATCTGCCAGTTGTAACTCTTTTATCTCGCCCAAGACGTCGTCCCCAACGGCTGTGGTTCCTGATGTCGCTCCTGGTTCAGTCAGCTGAACTCCGAAGTTGAGGAATTCGTCTATTAGCCTCTCCCTTTGGACTACCAATTGAACCGTATGTAGAGACTTCCTACTCAAAGCGTCCGCCACGACGTTAGCTTTTCCTGCATGATACTGTATTTCCATATCGTAGTCCTTGATCAATTCCAACCATCTCCTCTGCCTATTATTCAATTCCTTCTGAGTAAATATGTACTTTAAGCTCTTGTGGTCGGAAAAGATCTTAAACGTCACCCCAAATAGGTAATGTCTCCAAAGCTTTAGGGCAAAAATCACGGCAGCTAGCTCCAAATCGTGGGTCGGGTAGTTCTCCTCGTAACTTTTGAGTTGCCTAGACGCATAGGCAATTACTCGTCTGTTCTGCATGAGTACACAACCCAAACCATTCTTTGAAGCGTCAGTGTACACTTCATAAGGTATGTTTTCATCAGGTAGTGACAAGACTGGGGCTGTGGTTAACCTGTCCTTTAGAGTTTGAAAGGCTTTCTCACACGACTCATCCCATTTATACTTGGTGGTTTTCTTCATCAGTGTGGTCATTAGTTTAGCAATCTTAGAGAAATCCTTGACAAACCTTCTATAGTAGCCTGCGAGTCCCAAAAAGCTTCTGATTTCCGTCACATTTTTGGGTGTTGACCAGTCTTTCACCGCTTTTATCTTGGCTGGGTCCACGGCCACTCCATCCTTAGATATCACATGTCCCAAAAACGCTACTTTATCCAACCAGAACTCGCATTTCGAGAATTTACCATACAATTGCTTATCTCTCAAAATCTCCAGAACAGTCCTTAGATGTTTCGTGTGTTCTTCGTCACTCTTAGAGTATATCAGAATGTCGTCGATGAACACGACTACGAATTTGTCCAAATAAGGTCTGAAAGTGCGATTAATCAAATCTATAAACACGGCTGGAGCATTAGTCAACCCAAAGGGCATCACTGTGAACTCATAGTGCCCATATCTCGTGGAGAATGCGGTCTTCGGTACGTCCTCGTCAGCTACTTTCATTTGATAGTACCCAGACCGTAAATCAATTTTTGAGAACACGCTGGCGCCCTTCAGCTGGTCGAATAGGTCATCAATCCTGGGTAAGAGGTATCTATTCTTAATCGTTACGTTATTCAGTTCCCTGTAGTCTATGCATAATCGCATGGACCCATCCTTCTTTCTTACAAAAAGCACGGGTGCTCCCCAAGGCGATACACTCGGCCTCACATATCCTTTTTCCACCAACTCATCCAGTTGGTTCTTCAATTCCTGCATTTCTACCGGTGCCATTCGGTAGGGTGACTTTGCTATAGGGCCCGTCCCCGGGACTAAGTCAATCTTGAATTCGACTTCTCTTTTTGGGGGCATCCCCGGAATCTCCTCAGGAAAAACATCGGGATACTCATTGACAATGGGGACATCACTCAAATCGGGGTATTCGACCCTAGTGTCCCGTACATGGCACACGAATAGAGGTTCACCTTTAGCTATCTGTTTCTTCAGGTTCATGGCAGATACAAACTTAATCCTTGGTCCTTTGGGCAGTACACGATAGGATACTCGGGTATTCTTTTGTCCACGAAGTGTAACTTTCCCTAACCAGCAGTCTATCCTAGCTTTATATCTATCCATCCAATCCATCCCCAAAATCACATCAAAGTAGGGTAGGGGAAAAACTATTAAGTCAGACTTAAACTCATGTCCACAAATCACCACAGGCACATCTTTAAACTGACTCTTACACAAAACACTGGATCCATTAGGCATAGAAAACTCAAATTCTACTTCCGAGCCATCGTTAAGTCCACATTTCCCCACAATTCTATCGGCAATAAATGAATGAGATGCACCACTATCAAATAAAACATTAGCGAGAACAGAGTTAACAGGGAATTTACCCGAAACAACGTCCGCGTTGTCAGCATCTTCCTGGTTCATGACATACAGTTGCCCCGTAGGCTTCCTCCCGGGGGTGGTCACACTGGCCGACCCTGCTGGTCTAGCCTGGGTAGCGGATGCAGTTCCCTTAGTCGGTGTTGGGTTCCTATAGGTATTGTTTGATCCCGCATACCCACTTTGAGCTCTGAAATTCTGAAATCGATTCGGTGCCACTGAACCTCGGGTGGGTGCCACTGGTGGTTTTCCGGCGATTTTGGAGTAACACTCAGCAGCTTTGTGTCCCAGTTTACCACAATGGAAGCAAGTGATACTATCGCCAGTGCAGGTCTTTCCGGGGTGGTATTTTTGACATTTCTTGCAGGAATTATTCGGGGTCGCACTCGAACTCTGAGCCCTGTTGGCAGGGAAGGACTTGAACCCTAAGTTTCCGGTGTTTGCAGACTGTGTAGTCCCCCTAGAGTTATTGAAATTTCCCCTCTTATTCGGTATGTTCATCAGATCAAAAGGGGTTTCCTTCCTTTTTCCTCCGACTTCCAGGCTCATACTTTCCATATTCCGCTCTACTGTAGTGGCTCTCTCATAAATTTCCTTTACTGAGTGGAAACGCTCAGAGACAAACCATCCCTTGATACTCCAAAGCAGCTTTTTCCTGAAACAAGTGGCTCTTGCTACCTCAGTCGGAGTTACACTCTCTGCGAATCTGCTCAGTTCTTCAAATCGCTCATAGAAATCCTTCACAGACATTCCCTCTGTCTGCTGGAGTGCCTCGAATTCAGCGACCTTCTGTTCCTTCAAATGTTCAGGGAAAAATTCATCTTCCAGAATTTTTTTAAAGATCGCCCAACCTCTCCTATGCTCGATCACACTCCCATCGGCCAGCTTCTCCAGCACTGGCTTGAAAAACTCCTCATGAATTCTCATCCACCAACGACCAGCTACCTCCTTGAGGAAAAAGGCAGCAATCTTAACTTTGAATGGCTCAGGGCAGCCAACAGTCATAAAAATCCTCTCCATATCCTCCAACCATTCCAATAATAGGCTAGGGTCTCCTCTCCCAGTGAAATTGAGAGGTTTCTTCTTCTGTACGGCATCCGACATTTTTGCTAACAGCATCTCATCCACGTTACCTCCATTATTACCATTATTTCCAGCATTGTTAATGTCGTTTCCGTGGTTCCCATTGTTTCCAACGTTACCCTGGTCCCCATTATTGCCTTGGTTACCTTCGTTGTTCTGATTCCCATTGTTGCCCTGGTTACCGTTATTACCTTGATCACCATTGTTAACCTGGTTGCCATTGTTACCCTGGTTACCATTGATATTCTGCATGTTGTTGGCCATCTGAGCTATAGCCTGCATCATAGCCTGTTGTTGTTCCGCCAATTGAGCTAGGACGGCGGCTACGTCAGGACCAGCATTGTTTCCGCGCACCATTTTCTATAAGGTAATAACGTTTGAATTAGACGTGACCCAACTCAAATTAGTTGCTGAGGTCCATACCGAATTCACAAGAATAGACAAGCATTGAAATACGTTGACAGTTCAAGGACAACAAATGAAAATCAAGCGACAAACGAGTATCGTAAATCGATGAGCGACGTTTTTTTTTTTGGGACCACGAGTCGTGGCTACTGTAGCACGAGTCGTGTCCGGATCAGGAGTACCCGCGCGAGGGCATGTGTCGTACTGCTCTCGTCTGAGCCAAGTAACGCGATTTCAAACAATTAAAACAAGTCACAATCAAACCGAAGTACACAAATAGCATTTAATTAATCAATCTTACTAAATAGTCGTATAATCATAATGCTACTGGGGTATTGTCCCCAATTAGAACGAATATAACAAGTAATTTGTTTAAAGATTTGCAAATTACACTTTATTGACGTAACTGAATCTATAATCTATTGAATTCTAACATATAGTCTCCCAATCTTGTGGGTTAGGACCCAAGCGCCTCCTAAGGTGTTTCAAATATCATTTGATCCTTCTCCCTCCTCAGGAAGTTCGTCAGATTCAAAAGGCTCTTCACTATCACCCTCGGGCTCGCCATTCATCCTATTAGATGCAGGATCAGGATTATTCCCATCTCCCAAATCATTTGCAGCTCCCCCGTTTCCTCCACCCTCTTCACCTCTATCAATAGATAAATGGGCATTCTCCTGTACTTGTCCTACCTCTCTATCAGGGATGTCAGCTAGTATGTCTCGGCGCCTCGCTCTGACGCACTTCTTCTTCCTAGAGGTTCGGTAGATGTCAGCCCTTAAAGTCACAGGTGAGCCTGGTGGTGAAGGAATATAGTAGCGATGTCCAGCCTTAATCCTTTTATTACCGAGATGTACAGCCAACTCTTTTGCTTCCCTCTCCTCAGCCCTATCTTTATAAATCTTATAGGGGTTTGGGTAAGGGTAATGAGGATTAATAGTTGCGTCAACTAAATATTCAGGTAACTCTTTGAAATCACGCTCCAGATTCCTATAGAGTAGGTCCTCATATTCTAATATTGTTTTTAGTTTTTCCATTGTCAAGGTAGTTCCTGAATCAGTGGTTAGGTAGCGTTTATCACCAAAATGGCAAGCAAAGTAGGTCATTCTCTTAAGTCGGTTACGGATATGATCCCATCGTGCTTGGTCCCTCAGATTAATCATGACCACAAACATTTTCACTTCCTCGTCCAGCGCCCAATCATGCGTTTCACTGGCCAACTGCAGTTTGTCTCCAATTCTGTCAACAAATTCTGAAATGGTCTCACCCCATCCCATGGGTTCATAAAACAGTCCGGGGTTTAGAGCTATCGCATCAGTCCTAGTTTCGCCCGTAGGGTCGCCGTTCACTCCATCTTTCCCAAACATCCAAGTATATCCCATCGGATCGGAAATCATCTGTCAATTACCATTAAATAAGAAAACAAACAGTAAGTCGTTGATCATTAAAGAAGCTCACAATTCATCCAGTAAGTCGTCAACCTAAGTTTGGTTAATCAGCACTTCCAAGGGTTTGTAAGTCACAGACTGTCATTTAGCACTTAGCAATTAGCATGCGTATGAATGCACCCGACTCATCCCCTTTTTTTTTTTTTTTTGAAAAACCTTATTTAACACAAGTTTTGAAAACTTTTGTAGACTCGACGAATCAGAACCTAACGCTCTGATACCAACTGTAACAACCCTAAATTTTCGCAATGATAAATGAGGAAATTATTATACGATTGTTACGCCGCAGTTGACTACCGAGTCAACTGCTAGGCTTGAAATTCAATTACAACTTAACAAATTCGAACAAACGAAAAGACGACAGCGGAAGAATTAGAATGTCGAACTACAGTCCTCAAAACTGAATTTAAATTACAAAACCAAATATAATCCATATCAAAATAATGTTTATGAAAAGTTCCCGGCATGCAAATGAACTCCCCTAGCAAGCATCCACATCATCAAGACCTGTCAACTATGCCATCGAAGAATGACATAGGCCCCAGAATACGGTAGGGAACAAACCAGAAACAAAACGTCAGCACAGGCTGAGTAAGAAACACAAAGCAGAGAAACAAAGATACGCGCCTTGAGGCGCGTAGCTAACAAATAATAAGCATTGGATATAATAGTGAATACAGAGTACCATCGGAAAACAACAGTGCGATAGTCACGTATAGCTGACAAGACAAACGGTCTTGTCTATCATACACGGCTGGGCTCCTACCCCGCAGCCACCACAATCTCGAACCGGCGCGAGCTAGAGTACATATAAACGATTCCTAAAGACTTAAAATGTGCACACCCCTCGCTAGAGATCCAGTAGGATGCGTACCTCTAGGAGGAAAGCCTAATAGGCAGTCGGTAGCTACTCCGACCGAACAGTACCTTGATCAGAGGTATAAACAGTGATCGGTCCGTGCCGCATCACATTCACTCTAGGTGGTAATCACAACGTTCTTTTCTTTCATCCGTCTTACATACATTATTCGATGGTACGTTATTTGATAATACAATTTATAAACGGCCGAAGCCGGAAAGTCAATAAATTAATACGAATCAAAATCAACATTATGGAACAGAAAACCAAGTGACTCATTCGGCCGATTAGCCAAGTGACTGAGGGTAATCAAGGCCGAACGGTCACGGGTCGCAAAGAGGCCGAGGGCCGAGAACAGTAAGGGCGTGGCAAGGACAAGTGCAAGGTGAACAATTCATATGAATACAATAAGAGCTCAAGGTGCAGAACATGAGACCAAACAAAGAGTATAAACGATGGATGTAAATGGAATCGCCAACTAACATAATGATGCGTAGGCTGGAGTAACGATCAACGTTCTTACCTTACTCTGAAAGAACCACTAAACTGCTGCAAGGCTAAAAAGGAACCTCCTCAAACACACACCCTAATCACAAAAATAAGAAGGTTGGATTACTAATCAACCACCATCATAATCCCAACACGAAGCAAAACAGCCAACGACAACAAGGCCACAACAAATCACGTTTTCGACATCCAAGCACCCCAATAATCATACCGAATTCGTACAACGTCCATCCCGTCGTACTAACTACACCACCCCACCAATTAGACATCAAAACAGCAGCAAACATACGCAAATTACTCCAAAAATCAGAACCGACAGTAGGTAAACTCATCACCGAATTCATTAACAAAAGCTCCCAAAAGTAATACCATAATATCCCCAATTCATAACAAATAACTCCACCAAAATTCAAGCCATACCACACACAAAATCAATCATAAATTAACATAAACCTTATAACCAAAAACCCCCAAATTTCGAAAATCATAACTCACGAATTATACTCATCACAAGCACGATTAAACTCCAAAACAATCGATTAAAACAACCCAATCGTACTCTAATCATAAACTTGACCTAAATCGAAAACCCAATTAAACCAATCGTAGAATAGTTTGAGGGACTTACGACTCTTGATTGAAACCAAGAGGGAGAGGACGGTAGGGGAATAGGCGGCGAGGCGGTTGTGCGGTGGTGAAGGCGGCGGCCTGCGCGGCGGGGTTCGCGGGGAAGGAGACGCACGCTTCTCCTCTTCTCCTCTTCTTCCTTTTTTTTTTTTCTCTTTTCTTCTTTTCCTTCTCCCTGCTGCTGCGTGCGTTTGTGTTGTTTTTTTTTGTGTTTTATTTTTTTTTATTTTTTGTGTTTTGTTTTTATATTAAGGTGAGGGAGGGTTTAGTAAGGGCAAATTGGTAATTTTGCTATCTAAATTCCTAATTAGGAAAACGACCCAAAAAGGAAAGTGACTCTAAATTCCCAAAAATAGAAACTCATAACTCTAAAATGAATTTCTCCCGACGACTTTAATAATTTAGAAGTCCCAAAAATATGGGGTGTTACAGGATGTCCCGGAAATGCACATATCCCACACACCTTGACTTCCTCTTTTTCGGACACAACTTGTTGCACCAATGAAGTGAGGTTAGTAACTTGTTGTTCCAAATGTGAAATGCTGACTTCGTTAACTTGGTGTGAAGACGTTGTGCTCGTTCTACTCTTTCTGTATTGTTAGTTAGATGCCATATTTGCAATCAACTTCCTTGCTTCAGTTGGAATCTTATTTACCAATGCACCACCACTTGCAGCGTCCACCATGTTCTGATTTATAGGCAACATTCCATCATAGAAATATTGCGCTAATAATTGCTCACTGATTTGATGATTCGGACAACTATTGCACAACTTCTTGAATCTCTCCCAGTATTCATGAAAAGACTCGTCCTTTTCTTGTCGAATCCCACAAATTTCCTTTCTGATAATGGTAGCCCTTGATGCTGGAAAATATTTTACTAAGAAAGCTCGTTCCATCTCTGCACATGTTGTAATAGAACCTGCTGGTAGATCATACAACCACTCCTTAGCGGCATCGGCTAATGCAAACGGGAATGCTTTCAACTTCAATGTATCAACAACTACCCCTGTAGGCTTCATTCCTTGACAAGCAATATGGAACTCCTTCAAAAACTTGTAGTGATCATGTATATATCCACTGCCAAGCGAACTATTGTCACGAAAACCTGTGAAAGTAGGAAGGGCTCGTATTAAACCAGGCTTGATTTCACATGGTGTGGTTTCTTCCGGATATGTGATACAAAGCAAATTCGGATTGAAAGTCGGTGCAGCCAACTCTTTGATCGTGCGATTGGCCATTAGTTTAGGTTGCTCACAGTCAATTTCTTCACCAGACTCTTCTTCTGATGACGAAAAACTATCCCTAAGCGGTAACGGTGTATAACGTGCTTGCTCAAGTTGATGTGCTCTTGTTCGAGCGGCCACTGGCGAAAGTGAAAATGGATTGTACGGAGGGATTATCAGTCCCCTTTTTTCTGCAGCAAATTCCCTTAATCTCTGATGCCTTAACAACCTGCCAGACATACACAATCTAGGAAGCACATCAGAACCCGTTAGTCACAAAAACTACAAATAACACAAGAAAATGTAAATAAAAGTTGCCAATGTCTCCGGCAACGGCGCCAAAATTTGGCGTGATGTCGTGGTCACCCAAATTAATCCCCAAAATTAACTAATAGTTAGAGTAAGTAGGGGTCGATCGCACGGAGAAATGACACTTTTATAAACAAATTCCAATATTATAAAATTAACCTATATATGAAATTTTCTGAACTAAATGAACTACAAACTGATTCTAATTAATAACAATAAAAACGAGACCAGGGAACATAAATTAGTGTCTAAGTAGCAATTGATCATCGAACAAAAATCGATTCACATACTCCTAAATATTGACCACGAATGTAGATAAGTTCCTACATCATCTAATGTCCACAAAATTGTGATAAATCAAATAAGTTCTTGATATATCATTAAACCAAATAGCAATCTAGAACATGTTCTCTAGACTCGACTATTCAATTACAATAACGGACACTCCAGGGTCAAATTAAGCCTCAAATACACAAGCTTGATTTGTGCAACTTAAAGAATCAATAATTCCCGAAAATTAGACAAGTTTAAGTTACAAGTCTAATGATTGGTTGTTACTCTGGTTTGTACAATTAACGATTACGGGTTAATGCACTAGCCTAGCAACCAACTAATCGATCATACGAATGACGACCAATCTACCATACAATCTATGAGTTATATCATGAAAACCATTATTAATCCAATTTAGAGAGTATGTGATCATCATACGAACACTAAAATTATGTTCTCACAACTTCGCTAATCGGACACTAACATATATCCCCTGATTCTAAATTTAGCCTACTATATACATAACGATAACAAAAGTGCTATAATTCATCACAATCAGGATGAACAAGAAGAATAATCAAACACTCAAAAGAAAAACAGTAAACGAATTGAATTGCAAAATTGTAAAAATGAAAAACTAGAAATTAAGGAAGAACCTGCTATTGTACGTATCTCCTTCTACAATGATTTTGTGATTTTCTTGAAACTAACTTACTGCAGCGATGATCTTCTAATCAATAAAACAAACCTGCCTAACTATTGTAATGTGCCTACTGATTCCAATCTTGAAGATAATGAAAACAACTAATATTATAATTGACCAAACTAGTCTCATTGTTGTGTAAGTCTAATTCTCAAGACAAAAACTAACTAACTAACTGCCTCATGTTCCCTTATATTGTTGCTTTTATATCTTTTAGGCGCTTTATTTTCCAACCGCCACATACCAGTTACAATTCTGTCCAGGCGGGCTTCTTTTTACTCAAGAGCGTTTGTTTTCGATTTTCCACAGTTGGCTGAAGAAAGTATGAAAGAGGGCTTGACTGTCGACTGGCCCAAGATTTTACTTTCCGAATCTCTTACTTCGTCAATTTTCGTACTAAAATCCTTCTTCCTGCATCAAAAATACAATTACGGTAGTAAACGACTATAGGGAAGGAAATTAGCGTAAAACGACATGTTATACGATAAATGTATTCAAAATCAAGAGTGAAAGTAATAAAATATAACTGTATTTTTCGGGCTTATCAGGATGCCTCCTCACCACCTTCCCAACCATATCTCCCATTTTCGAAATATGTCTTTTACTCTCTCTTCTCCGCCTCTTCCCTACTCCGTTGCCCCTTCCTGCTAGCCCCAGTCCCCTCTCTAATCCCAGGCGCCACATACCAACGTTAGCGTGGACACGTGCTGGTCGGAGAGAATGGTGGACAGTTTCTGAGTTCCGATTACCACCATGAAACATTGCGGGGGTGGTGTCAGGCGAACACGGACAACGGCTTCCGATCATCGGCAGGGGAGAGGTCGGCAATGGTGTCGATTGGGGCTGGCTAGCGGTGGTTCCGGTGGAGGGGAGGGGGGAGGAAAGGAAGGGGATGGGTGGGTATTCAAAAAAAATTATGATTTAATTAATTAGTTTTGATATCAATATTGATTTAATTAATTAATTTTAATTATTTACGTGGTCAAACTTATCAATGGCCAAGATTACATTTAAGAAAATCAATGGCTAATATTCTTCCTCCTATAATGGCTACCATGACTTGGTAGCCATTGTAGAATTAATACTATAATATAGTTTTATGTAAGAATTTCACGAAAATGAGATTCCTTGTGTTATTTGTTAATAATTAACTGTGCAATTTATAATCCTCTCATTTTTGTTATTTCATCATACACTAAACTCTTTGAGTATTTCTCAAATGATAGACTCTTTATATTGCTCTTTGACCATACACTAAGCTTGTTGCCCTCGAGGCAATTGAGTTCTAGATCTGCATATGGGATAACGCAAATACTATTGTACCTTCGGGGTACGTAGAGAATGGTACCCCCTGATCTCATTTATATCTGGGCTTCTGTTTATTTAGTTGGATTTACAATTTGAGTTGGGTCAAAGTCTGACTTGACCCAATACTTCAATCAAAAGTTTAAAACCCAACCCATATTCTCTCCCCTTCCCCCTTTATTTTCTCTCTCCTCTCATAACCACCTACCACCACCACCACGCACCACCTGACCACCCCCGCCCCCATGCACCGATCACCACCCTGCTCGACGCAACCACCACCATTCGATGGGCGCCGCTCCGGCGGCACCCTTGAGCCCGCGCCACCGCCTCAATCGTCCTCCACTTCCTCTTTTTCTCATTTTCTCTCTCCTCCTTCACTCCCTTACCCAGCCCCTATTCTCGACCGCCACCACCTATAAACCCTCCCCCGACCCTCGCCCTACGCCGCCGACCCCAAGCACCACTATCATCGCCGCAAATAGAAGGTTTTTGAGGAGATCGAAAAGTGGGTAGGGAATAATGGGGGAGAAAGAAGGGCCGGTGGCGTCGCTTATGAGTGGAGGGGTGGTCGCGGTAGCCGCGCGATCATGGTGGCAGTTTCGCCGGCAATGATAGTGGTCCGGGCCGGCCGTCGGCGGAGCAGGGGTGGTCGGGAGAGGTAGGAGGGAGGGGGGTTGGGGAGGAGAGAGAAAAAGGAAGGGGAGGGGGTGTTTTTTTTGTTTTTTGTTTTTGTTTATAAAACAAATGCAACTCATTTTAAAACAAGTTGTATAATTATAAAACAAAAAAAGATCATTACAGAACAAAAATTGATAATTAGGTTAGGGCAAAAAGTATTCATTTTAAAACAAAAATCGTTCATTTTAACACAAAGATCGTTCTTTTAGAACAAAAACTACCTATTTCAGATTAAATAACTCAAGACAAAAAGAATTTATTCTAAAACAAATATAATTCATTTTAGAACAATAACCGTTCATTTTATAACAAAAAAACATTCATTCCAAAACAAATATCATTCATTTCGTAGAATGGTTAGCTTTTGTTCTGAGATGGTTAGCTTTTGCCCTAAGATGATTAACTTTTGTTCTGGAATGGTTAGTTTTTATCGTAGAATGGTTACTTTTTGTTCTGGAATGTATAGCTTTTGTTTTGGAATGATTAGTTTTTGTTCTGAAATGAATGGTTTTTGTTCTAGAATGATTATTCTTTGTCCTAGAATGGTTGGCTTTTGTTCTAGAATGGTTACTTTTTGTCCTAGAATGGTTATTTTTTTGTCCTAGAATGGTTGCACTACGCCAATAATGGCATTTAACACCGGTACATATGACACCGGTAGGCTTAGAACCGGTGTCTGAAAAACATAAGACACCGGTTTTCAATCAACCGGTGTCAAATGTTTCCCCAGTCCATTTGCGCGCAATTCAAATTGGACATAAGACACCGGTTTTCAGTATAACCGGTGTCATATGTTTACCGAGGATCATTTAATCAAACAGCGAAAAAAAAATAAAAAAAAGAAAAAAAAAATTGGACATAAGACACCGGTTTTAAAACCGGTGTCATATGTTACTCCCGGGGAGGATCAATTTCTCACACAGCGAAAAAAACATTAAAAAATTTACTCCCTCCGTTTCTTTGTTTCTTTACGTTTCGTTTGAATTCCTCTCACATATTCAAACGAAACGTAAAGAAACAAAAGAAACGGAGGGAGTATCTTATAACAGGAAAAAAAAATTGGACATAAGACACCGGTTTTGCTCAGAACCGGTGTCATATGTTACTCCCGGGAGGATCATTTTCTCACACAGCGAAAAAAACATTAAAAAATTTATCTTATAACAGAAAAAAAAAAACAAAAAAAAAATTGGACATAAGACACCGGTTTTACTCAGAACCGGTGTCATATGTTACTCCCGGGAGGATCATTTTCTCACACAGCGAAAAAAACATTAAAAAATTTATCTTATAACAGAAAAAAAAAAAAAATATGGACATAAGACACCGGTTTTGAGTATAACCGGTGTCATATGGTACCCCATAAATTGGTATTTTTCCTTTGTCATATGCTTATTCTAAAAAAAAAACTATAACCCCCAAAAACCCGAAACCCAGAAAAATAAAATTCCGATTCGCCGTCGCCGTTCTTTCTCCGTTGACGCCGCTCGCCCCTCGCCGCTCGCCGCTCGCCCCTCGTTGTTCGCCCTCGCCGCTCGTTGTTCACCCCTCGCCAGGCGTTGCTCGCTGCTCGCCGCTCTGTGTCGCCGCCGCTATTGTGCCGCCCCTCCGTTGTCGCCGCTCGTGTTTTGGTGTCTCTTTCATTCAATTAGGTTTGTCGCCAATTACTGTTTTTTCATTCAATTTTGTATTTTTGTTTTTTCGTTCAATTATTGTTCGCCAAAATTGAAGGTTTAATCGCCAAAATAATGAATTGTTCGTTTTGTGTCGCCGCTATTGTTTTTTGATAAGTTAGTTAGTGAATTGCCGTTAGTTGAATGGAATTATGTGTTAGTTAGTGATATGCCGTACGTTAGTTGAGTAGAATGGAGTACAACTTTAGATTGTAGTGGACAAAGACACCGGTTATACATTTGACCGTTTTCTTATCTATAATAATGTTTTGTTTAGGTATTATGATTATAGTATGATAGTAGTGGGTTTAGTGGTATCAAAACAAAATTAAAGCATTATAGATTAGTGGAAAAAGACAGCGGTTATATATTTGACCGTTTTTTTATGTTTGATTTTTTTTAGGTTGAATTTAGAATAATTGGTTAATAATTCTAATAGTGAGTTTAGTTTGATTAAAACAATAAAATTTAGATTATTGAATTGGTAGTTTTAATTAGTTATGTTTAGGTGTTTACTTTTTTTAGGTTGAGTTTAGGATAATTGGTTACTAATTTTGGTTTATATAGACATGGATCGAAAATGGATAACAATGTCAAATCAAGGAGACCGTGATTATGAGGAGGGGATTCAAAAGTTTATAAATTTCGTCGAGAAAAATTGTGAAGACTTAAAGTGTATGCGGTGTCCCTGTTGTAATTGTTATAATATGAGATTTCACCCTCTTGATACGGTAAAAATTCATTTGGCTAAGAGCTCTTTTGCTTCAACTTATACAAAATGGATTTTTCATGGGGAGGCAACACATGACTTGAGCATGGAGAGTCAAAGTAATAGATGCTTTTGTTCTGAATGGATGCTTTTTGTTCTAGAATGGTTGCTTTTTGTTTCAAAATGGTTACGTTTTGTTCTGGAATGTATAGCTTTTGTTTTGGAATGATTAGTTTTTGTTCTGGAATGAATGGTTTTTGTTCCAGAATGATTAGTTTTTGTCCTAGAATGATTGACTTTTGTTTTAGAATGGTTACTTTTTGTCCTAGAATGGTTACATTTTCTCCTAGAATGGTTGGATTTTGTTCTGGAATGATTAGTTTTTGTTCTAGAATGGTTGCTTTTTGTTCTAGAATGGTTGCTTTTTGTTTCAAAATGGTTACGATTTTGTTCTGGAATGTATAGCTTTTGTTTTGAAATGATTAGTTTTTGTTATGGAATGAATGGTTTTGTTTTAGAATGTTAGTTTTTGTAATGGAATTGTCATAGGATGATTAGTTTTTGTCTAAGAATGGTTGATTTTTGTCCTAGGATGATTGCGTTTTGTTCTGGAATGGTTAGTTTTTGTCCTAGAATGGTTACCTTTTTTGTTCTAGAATGGTTAGTTTTTGTAATGGAATTGTCCTAGGATGATTAGCTTTTGTCTAAGAATGGTTGATTTTTGTCCTAGGATGGTTGCCTTTTGTTCTGGAATGGTTAGTTTTTGTTATGCAATGAATGGTTTTTGTCCTAGCTAGGATGATTAGTTTTTGTTTTGGGATAAGTGGTTTTTGTCTAGGAATGGTTGGTTTTTGTTCTAAGATGGTTAGATTTTGTCCTAGGATAAATGGTTTTTGTCTAGGAATGGTTGGTGTTTGTCCTAGGATGGTTAGTTTTTGTCCTAGAATGGTTACTCTTTGTTCTGAAATGGTTGGATTTTGTTTTGCAATAGTTAGTTTGAGAATGAGAGACTAATTTATGTTCTATAATGATTAATATATGTTCTATAATGATCTGCTTTTGTTTCATAATGATTGATTTTTAATGATCAGTTGTTGTTCTATAATGATGTCTTTATGATCTATAATGATCAGTTTTTGTTCTAGAATGACATATTTTTGTTCTATAATGATCAATTTTTGTTCTACAATGACATATTTTTGTTCTATAATGATCAGTTTTTATTCCAGAATGACATATTTATGTTCTATGATTAATTTATATTCGACAATGAGAGACTAATTTATGTTTATATGATCAATTTATATTCGAGAACAAGAGACTAATTTATGTTCTATAATGATTATTACATGTTCTATAATGATCTGTTTTTGTGTCATAATGATAGATTTTTAATGATCATTTTTAGTTCTATAATGATGTATTTATGATCTATAATGATCAGTTTTTGTTTTAGAATGACATAATTTTGTTCTATAATGATCAACTTTTGTTCCAGAATGACATATTAATGTTCTATGATCAATTTATATTCGACAATGAGAGACTAATTTATGTTTATATGATCAATTTATATTCGAGAATAAGAGACTAATTTATGTTCTATAATGATTAATATATATTCTATAATGACCTGTTTTTGTTTCATAATGATTGATTTTTAATGATCAGTTTTTGTTCTATAATGATGTATTTATAATCTATAGTGATCAATTTTTGTTCTAGAATGACATATTTTTATTCTATAATGATCAGTTTTTATTCCAGAATGACATATTTATGTTCTATGATCAATTTATATTCGACAATGAGAGACTAATTTATGTTTATATGATCAATTTATATTTGAGAATGAGAGACTAATTTATGTTCTATAATGATTAATATATGTTCTATAATGATCTGTTTTTGTTTCATAATGATTGATTTTTAATGATCAATTTTTGTTCTATAATGCTGTATTGATGATCTATAATGATCAGTTTTTGTTCTAGAATGACATATTTTTGTTCTATAATGATCATCTTTTGTTCCAGAATGATATATTTATATTCTATGATCAATTTATATTCGACAATGAGAGACTAATGTATGTTTATATGATCAATTTATATTTGAGAATGAGAGACTAATTTATGTTCTATAATGATTAATATATGTTCTTTAATGATCTGTTTTTGTTTCATAATGATTGATTTTTAATGATGAGTTTTTGTTCTATAATGATGTATTTATGACCTATAATGATCAGTTTTTGTTCTAAAATGACATATTTTTGTTCTATAATGATCAATTTTTGTTCTAGAATGACATATTTTTGTTCTATAATGATCAGCTTTTGTTCTATAATGATATATTTATGTTCTATGATCAATTTATATTCGACAATGAGAGACTAATTTATGTTTATATGATCAATTTATATTTGAGAATGAGAGACTAATTTATGTTCTATAATTTTTAATATATGTTCTATAATGATCTGTTTTTGTTTCATAATGATTGATTTTTAATGATCAGTTGTTGTTCTATAATGATGTATTTATGATCTATAGTGATCAATTTTTGTTCTAGAATGACATATTTTTGTTCTATAATGATCAATTTTTGTTCTACAATGACATATTTTTGTTCTATAATGATCAGCTTTTGTTCCAGAATGACATATTTATGTTCTATGATCAATTTATATTCGACAATGAGAGACTAATTTATGTTTATATGATCAATTTATATTTGAGAATGAGAGACTAATTTATGTTCTATAATGATTAATATATGTTCTATAATGATCTGTTGTTGTTTTATAATGATTGATTTTTAATGATCAGTTTTTGTTCTATAATGATATATTTATGATCTATAATGACATATTTTTGTTCTATAATGATCAGTTTTTGTTCCGCAATGACATGTTTATGTTCTATGATCAATTTATATTCGACAATGAGAGACTAATTTATGTTTATATGATCAATTTATAGAATTATTAGTTATGTTCTGGAATGATTAGTTTTTGTTCTGGAATGAATGGTTTTTGTTCTAGAATGGTTGCTTTTTGTCCTATAATGATTGGCTTTTGTTCTGGAATGATTAGTTTTTGTTCTGGAATAAATGGTTTTTGTTCTAGAATGATTAGTTTTTGTCCTAGAATGGTTGACTTTTGTTCTAGAATGGTTACTTTTTGTCCTAGAATGATTACTTTTTGTCCTAAAATGGTTGACTTTTGTTTTAGAATTGTTACTTTTTGTCCTAGAATGGTTACTTTTTGTCCTAGAATGGTTGGTTTTTGTTATAGAATGGTTGGCTTTTCTTCTAGAATGGTTGCTTTTTGTTCTAAAATGGTTGCGTTTTGTTTCAAAATGGTTACTTTTTGTTCTGGAATGTATGACATTTGTTTTGGAATGATTAGTTTTTGTTCTGGAATGAATGATTTTTGTTCTAGAATGATTAGTTTTTGTTCTAGAATGGTTGACTTTTGTTCTAGAATGGTTAATTTTTGTCCTAGAATGGTTACTTTTTGTCTTAGAATGGTTGAGTTTTGTTCTGAAATTATTAGTTTTTGTTCTGGAATTATTAGTTTTTGTTCTGGAATTATTAGTTTTTGTTCTACAATGGTTGCTTTTTGTTCTAAAATGGTTGCTTTTTGTTTCAAAATGGTTAATTTTTTTTTTTTTTGGAATGTATGACTTTTGCTTTGGAATGATTAGTTTTTGTTTTCAAATGGTTCCTTTTGGTTCTGGAATGTATACTGTTCTAGAATGGTTGCTTTTCGTTTTCGAATAATTAGTTTTTGTTCTGGAATGTATGACTTTTTGTTTTGGAATGATTAGTTTTATTTTTGAATGAATGATTTTTGTTCTTGAATGAATTCGTTTTGTCGTGAAATGAATCGTTTTTGTTTTTTGAATGAATGGGTTGCCTCTTCTCCTACTATGTTTGATATCTACGGTGAAATTGTGGCTGAGTAAGGCACTTGTCAGTATGAGCCTCCCCAAAACCCCACCCGACCCACCTCCACCACAAGCCACCAACTTCAACTCACCACATGCATTCATGGCCTATCACCAGTCGCCGGCGAGCACTCCTGGCCTATCACCACCCGTCGTCGTCGCCTCCTTCCTCCTCCATGATCAATTCTCTCTCGTTTCAAAACTGCTCATTTCCACACTTTTCCTCCCTCATTTCCTGCTCGCCGTCCCTCAAATCGGCCCTCAGCCGCTTGCACGACCACCCAAACCCACGAAAGTCGCCGGAGATTCGATTGTTGCCGGCGAAGGATGAAAAGGTGGAGAGAGAAGGAAAAGAAAGAGAGAAAATGGGGATCATTCGTGAGGGGGGCGGAGTTGGGTGGTGTCGCGGGGGTGGCATCGAGGGGGTTAGATTGTCCCGGCCGACTGGTGGTCAGGTCGGGTCTGCCGGAGGCGGGGACGGAGCAGGGATGGGTTGGGTGGGTCGTGGTTGGGGGAGAGGGGAGGAGAGAGATTGTTAGTGATTTGATGTTGTTTTTATTAGTTTATGAAATTGCTGTTGGGCTGGGCTGAAACTAAAAACAACAACTAAAAGCCCAGGGGGTACGAAGAGAACGGTACCCCAGGGGTACCATAGACGCGTTGATGTGATAAGGAGATTGATATTCAAGAAAGACAATCAGTAGCTCCTCGCCCTTGATAAAACTGTATTATTATCTTATTTAGTGTCTTTCACAATACATTGGACTCTATAAGTGTTTCTCATATGATGGACTCATTGTATGCTCTTCAAAAAACCCTCTTTTTTATATATATACACAAGAATTTTTTATAGCTTCGCTAATGAATAACCTCGTTTCAAATTCATATGGTCACATGGAATAACGTAACCAACACAGGTAGCTTCGTGAGGCTCAAGATAAGTGACAATGGTGAAGGCTTCTGAAAACTGTTCTTGTCTTTGTGATGCCCTAAGCCTCCAATTGCGTGGGTTTTGCGTTCTACCGTACTTGAAAGTGATAGTGTGGGGCTTGGATTCAGGCACTTTGAAAGTTTGGTTACGTTGTACAAAATATAAAGTTACGTTTTCTATCAAAGCAGCCTTGTTTGGAAATCTTTGACCAACTATAAACTCCCTACCAATGCAACCTTAACTTCAACTTCATCGACCCATGTTTTCCAAGTATTCACATGTTGTTGATCAATTTCATAAATCGTATTGAATTCTACGTGTGGAGCGCTCTTCCAACCAAATCATCATCCTCATCTTCAACATCAATCATACGTTCAACAACATTCAACTTCTCCTCAGACTCATCTCCTTCTAAATCCTCGTCCAAGGTTCCCTTATTTATGTTATTGGTTTCAATAGAAACATATCGCGCAACATCCCCGAATCTCATTGATGTGAGAGAAGTATATATTGGGCGTTATTGAAATCGTTGATGGCAATACATTTCTAATACAATGGGTACCCCTTCTTCATTAGTTTCATCTTCCTTATATCTATCATCTGTTAAGACTAATGGAAAATTGTTGCCACCGCCTTGTGTTTCCTTGCATCCGATGTCGTCGGGCCATTAATTTTGTTATTACTATTCTTATTTAGTTGTTTATTTTGCTTCCTTCTCCTACTTTTCTTGGTTGAACTTCGACGCTTCCGGAAGATTTGTACCATGCCATGGCTGGAATCCAGAATTCTCAAGAAAGATCGAGTCTTTCCAGACAAATTTCCCAGAAAATTAGATCTAGTTGCCTGAGTTTCTTTCCTATAAGTTTCTCTCTCTAGCATTTTCTCTCTCTTTTGATTATTCTTAATTTACAAATCATTTTACATGGTTTTCTACATGTTGGGGGTGTTAGCTTGTTCAAATTATCTACTTTTTCAACCTGTGGTTTTTGTGCTTTAAATCTATCACATGTGATTGTGAACTTGTGATGGATGCATCTTTTGTTGTTGGTCCTACTTCAAAAATTGTTTAGCTTCCGCTATGTGTCGGCGTTTTGTATAGTCTATATCGCCTTGTGAATTTGTATAAATTCGTTTTGTACTCTGCCATCTTTGTATATACCATATTATCAATTTTTTGGAATGTTTTTGTAATGAATCACTCTAACTTTTGTTATGGGAATGTGGATGGCAGCCAAGGCCAAGGACAAGATGGTGGAGGAAACCGCAACTTCAACCAAAGTAGTGATAGCGGGAGAAGATTCCAAGGTCAAGGACACAATCATGGAGGCAACTTCAACTCATAAGGACCAAGGGATGGAAATTATAATGAAGGAGGTTATCAAACCTTCACAAACGGGTCAAGGTAGTGGAGGCGATTTTCAAGGGGCTAGAACTCAAGCTAGGCCACCATTTCGAGGTTTGATTCTAAGTAAAAATTAAGGCAACCCACCATCTAACCATCTAGAGGAGATGATAAAAGCTCTTACCTTAAATGTTCCAACTATATAAACGGCCATCTTGAACCTCGAACAACAAATGAACCAAATATCAATGTTGAGATCCAATCACTTACTAGTCTTGTATTAGAACTGAAATTCAATCTTTACAATCGTTGTCAACAAGGTTTTAAGTCGACCTCGACTTCCACTTTATCTAAACAGTACTACACAGAACTAATTACAATATAACTCAAAGAACATATAAGCAGGTGAAATTTTCACGTCCTTACATCAATATTTCAAGAATTTTACCTACTCTCAAATTTAAGAATAAAATACCAATTAAGCGTGGCGATAATGGAGATTTCAGAGCCAAGTGGTTGTGGATGACAATACTCATGACTTCACTCCACCTGTGTCTCCACCTGAGATGGATGAAATAGGATTCAGGAAATATAAATCCAACTCCAAAAGTGCAAAAAAGACTGTAACAATTCTTCCAACTATTTTAAGCAATAGCTTCTCAATACTGTTGGATGGAGAAAATGGGGAAAAGCAGATGGACTTGGGACTGAAGGGATTCTTAGGGGATGGTTTTGCTCCAGACCCACCTCCCATATGTTAGTAGCAGCTTGGAATGTAAGAGGCTTCAATGAGAGCCTCAAACAGCAGGAGACAAAAAATCTCATGCTGAAATATAATATCAGTCTACTAGGTATTTTAGAGACTAGAGTCAAGGAAAATAAAGCTGATGCTATTATTAGAAGAAACTTCAGCAGAAATAAGGTGATTACCAATCATGGTTATCACTATAATGGTAGAATCTGGGCTGTTTGGAATCCATTGGTAATCAAGGTGGATATTCTTAAGATGACGAGCCAGATGATTCACTGTCATGTGACTCATATCTTATCTAATGAAGAAGCCCTAGTTACTCTGATTTATGCTAGCAATGATGTGGGGGAAAGGAAGACTCTTTGGCAGGACCTGATTAGCTGTGCTAATACAACTACTCCCTGGGTTGCAATTGGGGACTTTAATGTCACCTAAAATGCTCAAGAAAAGAAAGGGAAGAACCTTCCAAACTCCAGGGATATGGAGGACTTCAATGATTGTATAGCTTCTTGTTTCCTGGAAGATCTGAAATGCAGTGGGTGTGAATTCACCTGGACAAATAACCAGGAGTATGGGGACTGTGTTTGGGCCAAGCTGGACAGAGCTATGGTTAATCCAGCTTGGATTCAACATTTTGCGGATTCTCAGGCTGAGTTCCTTCCTCAGGGTGTTTCCGACCACTCTCCTATAGTGGTGACTATAATGGAAAGTAGGAAAATCAAGAACTTCAAATTCTTGAACTGCTGGACCTTGCACAAGCAATATGATGAAATTGTTGCAAAAGCTTGGAGAATTAACTGTAAGGGTAGGCCTATGGACAGACTGTATGAGCAACTGAAATCAATGAAGCATGCTCTCTCAAAACTCAACAAGGAGAATTACTCTAATCTCCCTAAAAGAGTTGCAAAATGCAAGGAAATTCTGGAGGACTTGCAGATGAAATTGGAGAAGGATCCAAGTAATATGGATTTAAAGAGGGAGGTGGATGCTGCTAAGGAGAATTTCTGTAAGTTCAAGCAAGCAGAACTAAGTATGCTGAAACAGAGATCGAAAATCACCCACATAAATCTCTCGGACAGTAGTACTACATTCTTTTATGCAAGAATTGCAGAAAGGAGACTTCAAAGTGGCATTGCAATAATCAAAGATAAAGATGGGAAAGATTGTAACAATCACTCAGAAGTTGCGGAAGCTTTCATCACATTCTACAAGGGTTTGCTGGGTAGTGCTGGAGTGGTTGAGGATCTTGACACAACTTTTATCAGACAAGGTAATTGTCTCTCAAATGAAGATCAAGACAATCTGACTAAGAATGTAACCATGGAGGAAATTAGGGAGGTTTTATATAGCATGAGCTCTGACAAGTCCAGGATAGGACGGATTTAACGCGGGTTTCTTCCAAAAATCCTGGAACCTTGTGGAGAAGGATGTCACCTCTGCTATAATGGATTTCTTTGAGAAGCTTCATCTCCCAAAGAAGGTCAACACCACAATGGTGACCCTTATTCCCAAGAAGATCAATGCTTCTAGTGTAGCAGATTATAGACCAATTGCTTGTTGCTCCACTCTTTACAAAATCATTAGCAAGATTCTGGCCAATAGACTAAAGAAAACTCTCCCTAGGCTCATTGGAGAAGAGCAAGCAGCATTTGTCGAAGGCAGAAATATTTTTGACAATGTAGTGCTCTCTCAGAATCTGGTCAAAGGTTACTCTCAAACAAGAGTCTCTCCAAGGTGCCTTATTAAGGTTGACATTAGGAAAGCGTTTGACACGCTAAATTGGAATTTCATCAAGAGTATGCTGCAAGCTTATAACTTCCCTAACAAGTTTGTGGAATGGATTTGCACGTGTCTTACCACAACTTGGTTTCCCCTGAAAATCAATGGGATTTATGAGGGTTTCTTCAAAGGTGAAAGTGGCATTAGACAAGAAGATCCTCTATCTCCTTACATTTTTGTCTTAGCCATGGAAATTCTTTCCAGATATTTCAGAGGAATGCCAAGCCACAACCAATTCTCTTTTCATCCGCAATGCTCCAGAATCAAGCTCACGCATCTTACTTTTGCTGACGACCTCATGATTTTTGTTCGTGGAGACCTCCCTTCGGTTGCTGCGGCTATGAACTGCTTAAATAAATTTGCTGCAATTTCAGGTCTCCAAGCAAATCAGTCCAAAACAGAAATTTACTTTGGAGGAGTAAAGGAAGCTGTCAAACACCAAATACTGGAATACTCAAAATTCACTGAGGGTGATTTCCCCTTTCGTTATCTTGGTATTCCTCTAAATGACTCAAGATTGAAATGCGACATGTATGATCAACTGACCAGCAAAATTCAAAAAGCTGTCAATCACTGGGCTTCACAAACCTTATCCTATGCTAGTAAGACGCAACTCATTAACTCGGTGATCTTTGGAGTTGAAAATTTTTGGTGTGCTAGTGTGCTTATCCCAAAAGGCATTGTTAAGAAAATCCACAAAGTGTGCAAGAACTTCCTCTGGAACATTCCAGGAGCAAGAAAGATGGTCTATAAAAGTTGGATTAGTGTCTGCAGTCCAAGAGAGGAAGGAGGAATGAACATCAAGGAAATCTTGGCTTGGAACAAAGCCCTCTTGGTAAAATGGATTTGGAGGCTGCTTTCAGGAAAAATGGGTCTTTGGGAAAGGTGGATTTCTGCTTACAAGCTGAAAAACAAAAGCCTTCTCGAGGTTACAAGTAGAAACACTGATGCTGAGTCTTGGAGGAGCCTCATAAGGATCAAAGAGGAGTTGGTGAGAGAGCTAAATCCTACTGAAACTCTTGAGCAGAGGCTGATAGATTGGACTAAGGGAGGAAATTTCAATGTCAAAGCTGCATACGAGCACTTCAGATGTAAATTTCCGAGGAACAAGTGGCATATAATTGTTTGGAGCAATGTTAACCTCCCTAAGCACATCTTTATAGCTGCTATGGCTATGCAGGAAAGGCTGGCTACGGTCGACAATATGGCTAAGAGAGGCTTCCAATTGGTGAATAGGTGTACTCTATGCAAGGAAAAAGCTGAATCTCATGATCACATATTCTTCAAATGCTCCATTTCAAGTGAGGTTTGGAAGGGCGTCAGAAACTGGATAGGGATGAATATGGATTATAAGGATACCAGGAGGATCATAAGCTGGCTCAGAAACAAGAAGAATAGGAAGAGCTGGAGACACAAATGGTCGATCTGTGGCTTCATTGCGGCCATCTATATGATCTGGCAGGAAAGGAACTCAAGACTATTTGCTGACTTAGAGCATAAAGCATATTGGATCCTAAGACAAATTAAATTTGTAGTTAGTGTTAGAATGTTCTTCTTGCGTAGAAATTGCAATCAGGAAGATGTGGTGGATGCCATGATAGGTTAGTTTCTGTTTTCCCTCTGGTGTGCTCTATATTGGTGTCCTTTTTTGTAAGTTGATCTTTTATTCCCCAAAGTGGATGAATAAAAGAACCACATTTCTTGCAAAAAAAAAAAAAAAAAAAAAAAAAAAAAATGGAGATTTCAAAGCAAATAAAATGTCGATTTGAATAAATAACTAGTTTTACTGATACAGACAAGAGATAAAAGTTTCAAAATATTTTGGAAATATTTTGAGTTATTAGATGCATTTCCTAACAGATAGGATTTCAATAAGTTTTTCAAAACTTATAAGAGAGTGTTGACAGCCTATTTCAAAATTCATATAGGTTTTACAATAAATGAAACTTTTATAAGAAATTTCATAATTGTTTCGACTTTCGAAGTAGCGTTTTCCATAAAACTACTAAATTTACAACCATTTTGGTAGGGAGGAACTGGAAGGAAAGGAAATCAATTTTTTCAGCTTTCCCGTGTTTGGTAGCATAGGAAGTGGAAGGAAAGGAAAATGTAGGAAAGACTTTTTGTTTTTCCAGATAATAAATAAATAAATACAAACTATTGTAAATAATGCAAATTACCCACTATACCCCGAAAAAATTATTTCATTCCATCATAAACAAAGGGGTAATCGTATTTTTTTTTAAATAATGCCCAATTCCAGTCATTTCCTTCCTATCAACCAAACATTGGAACTACTAAATTTTTTTTCCTTCCAGTTCTTTTCCCTTCCTTTCCTTACCTTCTGTTTCCTTCCTACCAAACATGCTGTTAGAAACCTACTAATTTTTACTAAGAAAACTTAACTATTTTTTGGAAACTCGCTAGACTTAATTGGCTAAATGATAAATCTTTCAAAATGTTGGGGAATGAATCCCTAAAAAGGTTTCAATTTTGAAACGATTTACTATAAAATCGTGGTGACATGAGGTTAAGTATAGACGAGTCTGGTTGGTAGTGGCATACCAAGGGATCCAAGAAATGTCGATAGGTATAGGCGGAGCACCGGAGATATTACTTACTATAGTGTTTGTTTAACCAAAAACGAACTAATGGTGTGGGGCACTAGCAATGATCATGATGATCATAAATGAGTCAACTACATCTCCACTGGTCTTACCGTCTTTGTATCCCACTTGTGATGGTAAAATCAACATATTCTATTGAATCGTTTATTAGCCTAATAAGCTTGTGAATGGTGAAATGACCATGAGAGCCATGTGTATGTGTTTACAAGGCATCAAACATAAATGATTGTATGGTCTATAATGTTAATTGTTGCTGGCATTGTTAGTGCCTTATGTGATTGAGACTTAAATGTGGTTAACGAAAATTCAATGGGTAGTATAATATGCTTAAAGGCTAACGAAGGTGAAGGTCTCGAACCCATGAGAACCATTTCAGTGATGTTCATGTTGATGTGATGGTTGCAAGTGCAGCCTCCTTTTGGTCGGCTTATGATAAGTTGTGTACGATGAATTTTTGTCGAATGAAGCGGCGAGGTTAAGATTGGTGCATCAAGGGTTGAGGGGGAGCTCACAGGGTCATCTGACTCACCCAATTCATTGAAACCCTTTCTCAGGAACATGTATCATTGGGATGAAGTGGAAAAGACGGAGATTCTTGGAGAAGAGTCGAGATGGTTATTATGTAATGAATGTATTCGAAACCCTAGCTTTTTATTCACTTATGTCTACAAACATGTATACTTTATTTGTATTAAAAATTTATTCGATTTTGATCACGGAATTGACCAAATTAAAGTAAAGTCTTCTATTATTGTGTTATGTATGTTTATTAACGGTGTCGAAAGTGATTACCTGTAAATTATTTTATTCTGATGGTCTACGATACCTTGCATGAATGGCAGGCAAATGTCGTGGGTCTGCACCAAATTAATTCAATATTTAACCTAAAATTATGCGATAGGGTAAGCAAGTTCGTATACATAGGGAATTAGTTATTGTCTAAGTGTGGAACGTCGATTGGGTAACCAATTGGGGGGTTTTGTTTGAAAGTTGATTAAACTAAGCAATGAACAAATAAGTTTGAAATCAACTAAAAGACAAACCTTGGTTCTTGTTTCAATCCACTACTGATTTATCAATTGATCCTTGAAGATCACTTATCTAATTATGTGAGCACTTTGATGCGAAACTGAAATCTCTATTCTTCCTTCAGTAGTTATTTAGAATGAACCAGCGTATCAGAAACAACCCTAACTATCTATCAATCTAGAACACACGCTTAGATATATTTCAATAGAAGCAATCAGATCTAGAAGAATATCAATAAAGATAGACAATTCAAACATGTTCAAATCAAAATATAAATCAATTCTCTCTTTAATCAATCTAACGTTGAATCAACAATCAATCAGGATGATAAAGTTGTTACTTTTCTAGTGATTAAATCATATAATTTAAGTTGCTAATACTAGTAGGCTTCCTACCAAGAACAAATACAATATATAAGAATTATAATGCAAAAGAATTGATAATACTCACAATAGGTTCGATAAGTAATAATCTCACAATCTGGCGATCGATAAACAGTAGCTTCAATTCTCAATCAACAAGATGGAGGAATTAGTTCCCCATAGAGTTCTTCAATAAAAATCCCAAAAATAAGTCTTGAGTTGCAAAGTTATGAATAAAAATGTAAAACCTAAGTATTAATAGAGTCTAAGAATAAAATATGGAAAATATAAGAATTACGGAAACCATCTCACTGCCGCCCACCGCGGACCGCCGTTCGCCAGTCGCGGATCGCGCTATGCTCTGCCACGGACCGTCAATTATATCTTGCGCGGTCCACCTTGAACCTCCTGAACTTGTCTCGTTTTTCTCCACTTGATATTCCGCGGACCGCCTTATCTTTTCCCGCGGTCCGCTTTAAACACCCTGACCTTGTGGTGCTTTTACGACGAGTCTTCGATCTTCACATGAACGACCTCTAAATAACCATTTTCTCACCATAAATTATATAATCAATTCCATGAGAATAACAACATAAAAATTAATATTACATCCCGAAATAACATTAAAAACAAGCCGAAAAGAGTGACAATTACGAGCACATCAAGTTCCCCCATGCTTAGACCTTTACTCGTCCTCGAGTATCACAATCAACTCCAAATTGTCTCCAATGTCTTTTAACAAGCAGCATGAGAGAAATAAGATACCTACCTATATGCTCTACTCTGTTCATGGTCTTCGTCTTCCTAGTTAGGGGCCGTAACGAATGTAACCTCAACGCAATGGTCCCCAACTGTCTTATGCTTCACAAAACTAAAACCATAAACAAACCAAATGGCAAAGAGACCTAAAATGCCTTAGATGTCCCTAAGCCGCTCACACATAACTTCTTCGTGAGCCTACGTCCTGAATAACACTGCCGAATCAAAGACTACCTCGAAATAGCCACCAATCGCCCCAAAACCAAGGGAATCGAGGATTTCTATCCTATCACCTATATTATTCAATTCAACCGAACCTCCTTATATCATCAAAGAGAGACCTACTAGACATGACCTTTAACACACCCTTCTTTTTGCAACACCAGTACAATAGCACACTCCATTCATTTTGCCTAGGCGCCCTTTCGGGTTTTCACCTAGCCTCTTGTGAAATTTTCCATGCTCACCGGGTCACTTAGCATTCTTCTCTCGTGTCTTTGTTCCGCTTTTTTTTTTTTCTCTTTTTCTCTTTTGGTTTTTTCCCTTTTTCTTTTTGAAAATCAATAGAATTACAATCCATACAAAAATACAATGAGAATCCACTACCCAATGCTTGAATTGAACATTGTCCTCAATGTGAAACACAACAACATAAATAAGACAACAATAAAATATGGGGGAAAGTAAAATCTCGTATTGTTACAACGAGCAAACCAAAAGGATGCACTCCTCCCAAATGAATCAAAACATGCTCTCCAACAATGACAAACCAACATCAACTCCACAACCTCTTGAAAGCAATGGGCTCATAGAATAAGAAAACAGGGTGTAGAGCCACTCTCAACTCACACCGTATCCCATGCACCCTCAAGAAAAAGTCGCCACCAATCAACCACACCTTCCTCACAAATCCTCTATCTCCCTCTCAGAATAATGCACATAAGAACAAAACTACCTCCTCACCACTATCAAATAACACAAACCCACCCTCCAAACACACCAAGGATCATGTGGTCCAAAATTGAGGGAAATGGTTAAAACTTGGGTAAAAACAACAAGCAAAAGCGGTAACTGTGGGTAAGAAACAAAGAAAGATGGTCCAAGAAAACATGGTGAAGAAAATGGGGGTAGACAAGAATTTTGAGACTAAAGAAAAGGAGAGAGATAACGGAAAAAAAGAGTATAACAAAGTATCAGGAGCTCACGAATTTTAGGGAGCATAGAGACGGTTGCAACGCACGTGATAAAACTAGTTTCATTTGGAATTTCGGTGTTTCGGACCCTCATT
The DNA here is from genome assembly GCA_963680865.1 of Spergularia marina. NCBI lineage: Eukaryota > Viridiplantae > Streptophyta > Magnoliopsida > Caryophyllales > Caryophyllaceae > Spergularia > Spergularia marina. The sequence continues at coordinate 17,958,555 of OY804548.1, read as the reverse complement.
TTCTCTCCCCCAAATGACTCGATTGATCGATTGAATCATGATGAAATCCCCATAAAATCCAGAAACCCCTTGGAATTAATCAAATCAAACAAACCCAGATATCAAAAAAAAAAAAAATGTCAAATTCATCAATAATGGACACCCTATTCCAGCGTACACTTGACGATTTAATCAAGGGAATCCGCCTCCACGCTCCAGAATCATCAACAGCAATATCAATCTTCATTTCCAAAGCAATTGAAGAAATCCGCCGCGAAATCAAGTCAACTGACCCACATACCAAAACAACAGCACTCCTCAAACTCACCTACCTACACTCCCTCTACGGCGTGGACATGTCTTGGGCAGCATTCCACATCGTCGAAGTCATCAGTTGCTCGCAATTCGACCTCAAACGGGTTGGGTACTTGGCCGCAGCGGCGTCGTTTAATGAGCAAACGGAGGTGATCCTTCTTGTTACTAACCAGTTCAGGAAGGACCTTTCGAGTCCGAATGATTTCGAGGTTAGCCTTTGCTTACACTGCCTGTCACTTATTGCTACGCCTGATTTGTCGCGTGATTTGTGCAATGATTTGTATGTGTTGCTGTCTAGTACTAGGACTTATGTTAGAAAGAAGGCGGTTTCTGTGCTTTTGAGGGTTTTCGGCAAGTACCCGGATGCGGTCAGGGTGTGTTTTAAGAGATTAGTTGAGAATTTGGAGTGTTCTGATCCGCAGGCTGTGTGTGCTGCTGTTGGTGTGTTTTGTGAGCTTGCTTCGCGGGAGCCTAAGGCTTACTTGCCTTTGGCGCCCGAGTTTTATAGGATTTTGCTCGAGTGTAAGAATAATTGGGTGTTGATCAAGGTGTTGAAGATTTTCGCAAAGTTGGCACCTTTAGAGCCTAGGCTTGCTAAAAAGATAGTTGATCCTATTTGCGAGATTATGAGCCGTACCATGGCTAAATCGTTGATGTTTGAGTGTATTAGGACTGTGGTTTGTAGCTTGAGTGATTGTGATTCAGCTGTGAAGCTTGCGGTTGTGAAGATTAGGGAGCTTTTGGGTGAGGATGATCCGAATCTCAAGTATCTTGGATTGCAAGCGCTTTCTGATCTGGCTTTGAGGCACTCGTGGGCTGTGGTGGAAAATAAGGAGTTTGTTACTAAGTCTCTTAGTGATGTGGATCCTAACATTAAGCTTGCGTCTCTGCGTCTTCTCATGGCTATGGTGTCTGAGGATAATGTTGCTGAGATTACTAAGGTTTTGTTGAACTATGCCCTGAAGTCTGACCCAGAGTTTTGTAACGAGATCCTCAGATCAATACTTGATACTTGCTGTAAGAATTATTATGAGATTGTTTTTGACTTTGATTGGTATGTATCACTTCTTGGTGATATGTCTAGAATCCCACACTGTCAAACAGGGGACGAAATTGAGAACCAACTCGTGGATATTGGTATGCGGGTAAAGGATGCCAGGCCAGAGCTTGTCAATGTTGGCCGTGATTTGTTGATTGATCCTGCATTACTTGGTAATCCTTACTTGCACAGAATTTTATCTGCTGCTTCTTGGGTGTCTGGTGAATATGTTGAGTTTTCGAAGAACCCATTTGAACTGATGGAGGCATTGCTGCAGCCACGTACTAATTTGCTGCCACCATCTATTAGAGCTGTTTACATTCAGTCCGTGTTTAAGGTTCTGGTCTTTTGTCTCCAGTCTTATCTCTGGCAGCAAGAGGAGGCAGGCCTGGGTTCAAAGTCTGGATTTGAAATGTCTGAAGGTCTCGATTTAGCTACTCAAGAATCTGGGATAGATTCAGATCAAGCTCCTGTGTCATCCACCAGGAATTCCAATGAGTCTGCTGATAAATTTGAAAATGGAGTTCCTAAGCAAGGGCATCCGTCTTTCTCTGTGTATGGCAAAGTTTCTTCAGCTCTAGAGTCAGTTTGTAAGCTATTGAATCTCACCGAAACAGCCCTAGAACCATTGTTGTGGAACCATGATGTTGAAGTACAAGAAAGGGCAAGGAATGTTATTGGTATTATACAGTTAGTGAAAGAATCTATTCTTGTTTTCAATCTGCATGAAGATAGTTCCACGAAGAAAGAAGTTGTATCCTCTGAAATAACTAAACTGATTTTTGATATATTCGCTGAAGAGATTGGCCCAGTTTCAGTAAATGCTCAAGCAAGAATTTCCTTACCCGATGATCTTATTCTCCAAGAAAACCTTAGTGATTTGGACACAATATATAGTGAACTGCTCATGCAACCACCAACTTCGTTCTCTCTTGGAACTTCTCATGCTAGACAGATGGAAACTGATCCTCTTTCTAGTGGACAAAGTAAAGAGGAAATGGATTCATCATCAAAATCTGAATCTCTACTTTCAGAGCACCGGAAGAGACATGGCTTATATTATCTCTCTCCAGAGAAGAATGATTCGCTGGTGGATGATTACCCTCCTGCCAATGATTGTAAAGTTCTGGAAAATGAGGTGGATGATCTTGTAAAATTGACTGAACAAACTTTTGTTTCCAAGAGAAGGCCAAACCATGGAAAAGCCAGGCCAGTTGTTGTTAAACTGGATGAGGGTGTAAGTTTCATACCTTCTAAGAAGCTAGAGTCAACTGAGGACTTGCTTTCTGGTGCTGTGAGGGAAGCTCTTCTATACAATGAAGAAGTGTCTACCTCATCAAGGTTCACTGAAGCTTCTAATCAATCTGTCATAAGCAAAGGGAAGGAAAAAGTGGCCGCTGATCTGAAAGACAATTTAGAAATTTCAGAGATTGGAAACCCAAGCTATAGGAAAAGCAAGCATAAAACCCACAGCAAGGATAGGAAGCAGCGCATAAACGGGGAGAATGATGATGGAAAAGGAGAAAGAAGCCGTAAAGAAAAGAGAAAAAGCAGCCATCACCGTCATAGCAGACAAAAGGACAAACAAAAGCAGGTTGAGTCCAATATTGCTGTACAAACTTCACCAATTCCTGATTTCCTTCTATAGCAAATATGCTTGTAATCTGTTTACCTTGTTTGGATATCAGTGAGCTTTTTTGCCTTCTTTATACTCTTTTAGTTGTTGTATGTGTTGCTGCTCTAGTCTTCTGTTACTTTAATCATATCTTGGTATCACTTGATCCTTGTGTTGTTTTCTCATGTAATGCCCATTGTGAATTATTTTATATGAAAACTTTGAAGAATAGGAAACAAGTTTCCATAGGTTTTATTGCATTTTCCCATATAAAACTCTGTATTGCCAGCTCTCCCCAACCCCTTTTTGTACTGGTTTTTAGATGAACTTAAGCATAGACTCTGGATGGAGTGCTTCATACAGTAGGTTGCCTTGCCACTACACAAACCTTGGTTTTTATGTTGTCAGATCCTGAGAGACTGAGAGTCATGTTTAATGATGATGCATGAAAATATGTCTGCAAGTCTTTGAAGTTGAATTAGGACAGTTCAATATTAGGGAAATGCTTAAAAATTGGCTTGGTGATTGAAGGGTTTCAGCTAAAGAGATGTGGTCTATGTGGACTCTCTCTTTGTAGAAGGACTGGCTTGAAAGCAGGGCATTAAGAGTATTATTTTGGGAGTTACAGAACTTTTTGAGTGGGTTATTCAATATTTGTTTGAAACCAGTTGGAATTGCAGTTATTTTTCTACGTAGAAACTTTATAATCTGCATTTGATTAGAGTTGAGAAAATTGGGAACTAGAGTTCTTCTCGAAGCAAGTTTCATTCTGGCTCATCCGTGCGCAGTCTCTCTATGTATCAATAGGGGTAAGACTTGCGTACATCTGACACCCCCCTCCCCACTAGCTAGGGTAATAATGTTGTTCATGTTGTTAGAGTTCCTCAGTGTCATGATTCCATGACAATTTCCATTTCCAATGGAGCCAAAGACTAATTATTCTTTGGTTTTTGGGATATAATGGAATAAAGCAAAATGGCTCATAAAACTGTCTGTCCTTTTTATTTTGTGAAGTAGCAGTCAGTCGGTGCGATTCTCGAAGCAATCTTCATTTTGGGTCACCCGTGTGCAGCTTCTCTGTGTTTCAATAGGGGTAAGGCTTGCGTGCATCCGACCCCCCCTACCCCGCCTTATGGCGGGAGCCTTTAAGGCATTGAGGTTAAAGATGATGTTGTTAATAGATATGTTAAGTCATGCATGCAAATTAAAGCTTGTGTTTTTTGGCTGCTGCTGGTATCCATTTCAAAGGTCCATCGAAAAAGGCACCATCAGGAAACTAGTATAGATCTCACTATTGGTATTTCCCGAAGAGATTCACTTGCGCGAATGCTCATTTCCTGTGAAGTCCCAAGGTAAATGTTCTAATGCTCTTGCTGATAGCTTTAGTTACCTCGTAATCTCCTATGTTGAATATTTGGGGTTGTTCACACGTTTGGCTGAATTTTTGGAGTTTTATTTAGATAACACTTGCTCTTAAGCAAAATAATAGGCCCCCAAATTTTTGTCTTCTGCCTTTTTTTTGCTAGCAGTCAAGCGATTTAATCTAATAAGACTTCTGCTTTGCATTTAGCTTTGATTTCACCGGTATAACTTGCCATGACCCTTTTGTGGATTTAGAATATTATTAGGGATATTCAACGAGCTCCTGTATTGCAGGGATGAACCTATGGATTTTTGCATTTGTTAAATTTTGATGAGTTGGTTGTGATCTTGTCTTTGCGTTTTTTTTGTTGATAGGTGTTGTGTAGAAGTTTGTCGATTGTCAACACTTAATTAATCTGGCGCAGGTTTGAACTTTCAAGTTTGATGCGCTTACCATGCTAGGTAAACTACTTTCAGTAATTTGAAGAGTAATGCTGCTGAACATCCCCTTCTTCTTTTACATCAGTAGTGGGTAATGACTAACTGTTTTCCATACTGTGCTTAGTGCATTCTGGGATTGAATTGAATCATAGAGCTTGCCTGTTAAGTTGCTAGTCTTGTAACACCAAATGGCATGAAGTTGTCATTGGTACTTTATTTTGGAAATCAGCAATTTGTTGTTACCATTTTTACAATAGTGGTGAGCTGGTGGTTGCGTTAGAAACACTGTAAATCTGCCTAGCTTCCTTGTTGATCCCGGTATACAAATTTTAGAAAATGCTCAGCCACTTGAGATTTGAAGGTACTCATATCAAGACTCTCATGCTTTTTCTTTCCGCCTCAATTTTTTTTATTTTTTTTTAATTTCTAGATCTTCTACATACTGTCTTTGAAAGTGCAAAGATAGTGAAGGACTATGAGAACTGATAAAATAACTTGCCTCTTAAGGCCTGCAACTCTGGCAAATCTTGATATTGCTTATTTCTGAGAGGAAATTGCTTATATCATTATAGGAAACACCTAATTCGTTAGAGAAAGCTAATCTATGAGAAATCCCTGCTGGTTGTAAACTTGGATGAAGTAAAAATGAATGCCAAGAAGTTTGTAACAAAGCATGAGTTACTCTCTGGTGCTGTGAAGTTGTACATTCTCTTAGGAACTCAAAAGAGTAATTACTAAAAAAAATCTAAGTGAAGCCTGTAAGCCTCAGTTGGAAGAAAAGTGACGTAAAACTAAGCATGAAACCAATGACAAGAATAGTCTATAGCATAACCATTGAGGTAATGATGAGGGAAATTATTAGTCAGAAGGAAATGAAGAACCTCAGCTACAGATACAAGCCACAACAAATACTGCGTGATTCCCAGCTCAGGCTTTCTGCTGTAATAGAACGATATGAATTCATTTATTCCACGAATTTAAGAATGATGGATCTCTTCCTTCTCTCTTACTGGTTTGGCTAATGTTTCATGGCTTTGCTTAAGTTAGTAGTAGCTCCGTTTCTTGGAAAGTTTGATACTGTGTTCTGGCAGAGGTTTCTCCTGTAAAGACATTCAGTGTGATTGCATTGGGAGAACTTAAGCAGTTTGAGCTTGTAGCTGATAAGGCAGAAGTATTCTGGACCCCGAAGCGTCTTATCATATACTCTATGCTGTTTAACAATTTAAGTCTCTTAGTGTAAACGACTTTCTTCAAGGGACAATACTTCTTACTGCTTTATGAGTTGTCTATATTGGATGAGCGTGACATGTTACCTATCAAGAAAATGTGTTAGCAGTACATGTTCAAGTTTTTGAAGTTGAAGCATAGTAATTTAATAATTAGGAATTAGTTTCCTGCCTGGGTGACTGAAGGGTGTAATTCAGCTACAGAGATGTGGACTCTCTTTTCTTTTAAAGGGCAGTAATTGGTTGGAGATTGGGAAAATATCGAATAGCTGGAGCCTGGAAGTATAGCATCTATGTTTTAAGTTCGTAGTTACAGGAATAAGAGAGTCGGAAAGGGAACTTGGGTTCCTCTCTATCTGGAACCACTAGGACATGCACCCTTTCTAGTTAAAAGCTCATGAAAGTCTAGAAGGTATAATGATTGTTGTGGAGAAAGTTGAGATAGTAGTTTAATCGTTGTCAAGATTCAGTGACATCAGTCAAGAGTATGGCTTCTGCTAAGATCCATGATTGAAGGTATATTTGATAAAGACACCCTCAGACGTCCAGTATCCCATTGTTAATGTTATCTGAAGAGGTCAACATGTACGAAGGCCTGCGTACTCTACTCTTGAAGCCTCAAGTTATATGCTCTTGGATTGGCTTGGACCCCTACTTCATCTCTACCTGTCATTAACTTGTAGGTCAATTTCTTGTTGAAGCTGATTCCCTATGAGGGAGGTGGGACATGATAATAATTTATGTGTGGCAGGAGCATGAACTGGTTCCTTCTAGCTTGGGTTTGCTTTTTCCTTGAAAGGCTTGATTTGTATCTTTGACTAGGAATTTAGTAATGAAATTTTTATGGAGATAGCATATGTTAAAAAGGAGATACCAGTAAGTTCTTATTACTATGGGATTACGAAATTTATAAATAAGTGATTTTGTGTAATTTGATGAGCTGCATTGATAGGAGGCTGATCTTGTCTTGCCTTACTGCTATTGATAGGTATCCAGTAGAACTTTTGTAGATTGTTACTGACTTACTGTTGATCAATGATTTTGAGTTTGCAGCCAAGTTTGTCTGATGCTCTTCATAGTTGATGCGTTTTTGAGAACCCCATGCTATGTGATGAGATCCTTATTACATTGAATGGGATCTCCAGTCAATTGAGGTAATCACCATTTTGTTTATGCAAACAACGTTTAAATAATTCGATATAATCAATTACAGTCTCTGCCTTGTGACCCATCTGACCCACTTCATTTGCCACCTTATTTGTGTTAAATAGCATGTCTCTTTTAATGCACAAAAGTGAGTTTGAGTATGATAAAGATGATTGTCTTTTGAGCCTTGTCATCCTGGCAAATCCTGATATTGCTCGAAGTGAACTTTCACAATCAAGAAGATTTTTCCCTCTGACACAAGCCTTGGACAACTTCATCAAAATTAGTGAGCCAAAGAACCAGACTCTTTTTCCCCTTGTGGCCTACTCGGACCTTGCAACACTTCGAACCACTTGTTCTACGATATGTGATCCTTGTAGCTGGTGACGACCGTCCTCAATTCCGAGTAGCTAATGTCTTGCTGCTGCTATATCTCTTCCGATCCCTTGTAACTGAAATCTCGTTGCTGTTAGTTCCCTTGGTCTGCAATATCCTAGAGGGGCAAACCTTTGCACTGGTAAGGGGTTGGTGCTTGGATTTTGATGAAAACATGATTTTTTTATAGATCTCTCATCTTTCAACTTCTCGTGGACATCATTTTCTGCCTTGTGATGAAACAATCCAAGACATTCTTGGTATAAATATTTGCAGTTGGGGTCGAGTATGCTCATGAGAGTCCCCGATTCCATTTTCACGAAGAATTGAATGGTCAAATCCTTCCTTCTTACTGTTCAACTATTGAAGTTTGTGTGCAGTTTTGTATGAGTCTGTAAAAGTTTCCTTTTTACTCTTGCGTTGCTTTTTCTCTCACTATTATTCTTTGAATGGACATTGGTTTCTCTTGTAACACGTTCATTAACTGATTCTTGATGGAGAATCTACTTATTATTACATTTTAATTGTTAAGCAGAAGTTTTTTGGAACTTGGTATGTTCCATTTTGTGCTGTATGATAAAGTGATCCCACTTTCTTGGTCAGTTAGATTTACTAGGGAACCATTTAAGAATCTATGGCTCTTATCTTATGTGTGACTTATTCTTTCAGCTAATAGAAAGTACAAAGCCTATCGTGCTATCTATGCAGATGCTGTGTTGATTATTCAGCGGAATATTGGCAGCTCTGGCTGGCATAGGCATTCAACTCTGACGTTTCTTTTAACTAAGAGAAAGTAGAAAGCCAATTGTGCTATGTGGGCAGATGCTGTATAGTATAGATTTCACTGTTGGTGTTTCCTGAAGAGATCCACTTGCACAAAAATTCACTTCCTGTGGAAGTCCAAGGTAAAATACTCTTGCTGATTGATTCTACTTCACCTCGTAATCTCCTATATTGAATATTTTGGGTTGGTCACACGTTTGGCTGATTTTCGTAGTTATATTATGATCAAATTTGGTCTCAAACATATACTGGTCCCCCAGAATTTTCTTATGCCTTATTTTGCTGGCAGTCAAGCTGATTTAACCTAGAAAGACTTATGTTTTTATCTTGCTATAGATGACTCTCTTGTGGAATTAGAATATGACAAGGTAATTTCAATAAACTCCTGTAATTCAGGGTTATATGCATGAACATTTGGTTTTATGCATTTATGATGAGTTGGCTGTAGAATGCTGATCAAGTCTTTTTGTTTCTGTTGGTAGGTGTTGTGTAGTAGTTTTGTAGATTTTAAACAGTTGATTAATCCGGTGCAGGTTTGAACTTTTAAGTTCAATTGAAGAGTAATGCTGCTGAATATATGCTTTTTTATTTTTATTTTTTTTCTCATCAATGACTTACTGTTTTCCAACTATGTTTTGTGCATTTTGTGTTTAATTTGAATCATAGAGCATGACTTACTCTTTTTTTTTTTTTTGAAGGAATAGTTTTGTTACTCTTGTAACACCAAACGGCATAAAGATGTCATTGATACTTCAGTTTTGAAATCAGCAATTTGCTGTTACCAATTTTACAATAGTGGTGGGCTGGTGGTTGCGTTGGAAACACTGTAAATCTGCCTAGCTTCGTTGTTGATCCCTGTATACAAATTTTAGAATCTGCACAGCCACTTGAGATTTAAAGGTATCAAGTGTTTATTTTATTTATTTATTTTTGGTTTGTTTTGGTTTACTTCTCTTTCTCTCTTGTGTTTCCAAAATTTCTAGATCATTTACATACCTACATGGAAAATACAATCATAGTAAAGGAACATGAAAACTGATATAATGACTTGGCCTGCAACACTTGTAAATTCCGACATTGCTTATTTCTGAGAAGAAATTCCTTATTATGGGCACCTTATTCGTTAGAGAAAATTAAGTTTGTAAGAAATCCCTGGTAGTTGTAAAGCTGGATGAAGTAAAATTGGATGCCAAGAAGTTTGAAATAAAGCGTGACTTGCTCTCTGGTGCAGTGAAGTTGTACATTCTCTCAGGAAATCAAACAGTATTAACTTAAAATACTAATTGAAGCCTGTAAGTCTCAGTTGGAAGAATAGTGACGAAAAACTAAGCGTGAAACCGATGACAAGAAGAGCAATAGCATAGCCATGGTGGGAATGACTAGGGAAATTAGTAGTCAGAAGGAAATGAAGATCCCCAGTTACAGATACACGAGCCACCAAAAAAAAAGGCTGCTAGAAATACATGTTCAAGTGTTTGAGTTGAAGCATGATGATTCAATGATTGGGAAATTACCTCCTGCCAGGTTGACTGAAAGGCATAGTTCACTACAGAGATGTGGACTTTCCTTTTTTTTAAATGGCAGTAATAGGTTGGAGACTGGAAAAAGATCGAAAACAGATCTTATGAGTGCTTTTGTTGCTGATAAAATAACTGGAAGTATGGCATTGAGGTTTTATTTTCGTAGACTCCTAGTCACAGAAATGAGAAAGTTGGAAAGGGAACTTGGGTTTGTCTTTATCTGGAGGCACTAGGACATGCAGTATCCTTTCTAGGTAAAGGTTTATATTAGTCGAGAAGGTGTGATGATTTTTGTGGAGAAATAGAGAAAGTAGAGCTTGTTCAGTGTCATGATTGAATGACATCAGTTGACTATAACTTGTCATAAGACAGATCTGTTGCCTCTACTTAATACTCCATATGGCTAAATTAGGATGTCATGCAAATGCTTGTATGGCTGCTGCCAAGGTCCATGATTGTAGGTGCGTTAATAAACACACCATCAGCCGTCCAGTATAGTTTCCCATCGTTGGTGTTATGTGACGAGATCCACATGAACAGAGCCACAAAGGCCTGTGTCCTCTGTACTTGAAGTCTTAAGGCACATGTTTTTGGAGTTGATTTATCGCCTACCTTATCTTTGCCTATCGCTAAAATTCTTGTAAGCCAAAATCTTGTTTAAGGCTTTAAGCTGATGCGTTGGACATTTTAGGTTGCTAAGATTTCTGATCAATGACATATGATAAAACTCAGTCGGAGACTAGATACTAGAGCCTAAAAAATATTTACGTGTGGCATGGGCATGATATCTTCTGTTAGCTTGCTGTTGCTTTTGCCTTGAATTGCTAGAGTTGTACCATTGACTAGAAATTTTCAGGCAAAACTTGTTATGACTTTCTTGTGGTCTTGTGGAGATAGAATATGTTACTAAAAGAAATTTTAGTGAGTTCTTACTCCGAAATTATATGTACGAAATTATGAATATGAGATTTTAAATAATGTCGATGAGCTGCATTTATATAGGACGCTGATCTTGTCTTGCCTTACTTCTATTGGTAGGTGTCCAGTAGAAGTTCTATAGATTGTTTTCTGCTGGTCAATGGTTGTGGTTTGCAGCCAAGTTTGCTGGATGCTCTTCATACTTGATGCATTTTTGAGAACCCCATGCAATGTAATGGGATCTTTGTAATCTTTGTTACATCGTAGTGGGGACTCCATTTAATTCAATTGAGGTTATCACCGTTATTTATTCGAACACCAATGAATCCTTAGATATACTGCCTTCACATATTCCACTTCTATTTTCCAAATGGTATGAAGTGTCATATGTCGCTTCTTTCCATACTGCATTCTGTTATTGATTACAATTGATGAGGTCACTAAGTTTCTAGTCTAGGTCATACCAAAAGTTTTAGCTAGGTAGTTGTTTTTGAAATTAGAATTACCTGGTAAACTTTCGGGGTTAAGTTGTGGTTGTCTAGAAACTCCGTAAATCTGCTAAGCTTCCTTGTTAATTTTTGGTTATTCTAGTACTGAAATCTGTTGTGACTTTTGACTTGTGTCTTGTGGACTATCCAGACTTACTAAAGACTTTAGTCTTTTTTAATGCAAAGGTGACTGAGGAGCATGGAATATGAGTATGGTAAAGATGATTGCTCCCTGATCCTTGTCATCCCGGCAAATCTGAAATTGTTCGTCTCTGTGTAGGAAGTTAAACTATCACATTCACCAAGAATTGAATGGTCTAATCCTTCTTCTTTGACTAATCGAACGCAGTTTTGGCATGAGTGTGTAAAAGTTTCATGACTAATTGTAACTGTTGATACAGGAATGACGTTTTAAGAATACATGGGTCTTACTTAATGTGCAGATGCTGTATTGATCATTCAGGGAATTATCGGCAGTTCTGGCTAGCGTAGGCATCCGACTCTGATGTTCAAGGTTAATTATGCCCAACTCTTTTAGTTTTTACTTTCAGTAAAGGTTTGCAAGTGCCCAAAGCTTTTTGTCAAGCTGTGGACATTTCCGATTGTTCATTTATCAGGATCACTGCTATATGCACATTTTGTTTTTGTATTTGCTCATTGTCACCCTGTCACTCACTGCGTATCATTGGTATATCATCCCTGATAAGTTCCTATTTTTCTGGCATTTCACGTTTCATGCAGTCTGGCCGATCTGAGCTGATACATTTCCCTGGTGAGTTTTTATGTTTCTGGCATTGCACGGTACGATGAGATTCGAGTGGTACAATCAATGTCTCACTCGTCTTATGTGTGCTGTTGTGTCCCAGAATAGTAGTAGACTGTTAATTGCTAGCATATCTCGTGGAATGACAAGCTCTGGGCTGCCCTGGGTCACTCTTGTCCTCTTTCTGACTATTGGGATCTGAACTATCAAGTCTGCTTTGGTCGTCTTTATAGATGGAGTGTCGCGTATATCTGGAGCTGGACTTAGACATCTTTATCAATTATGACCTTGGCTTTCTTCTCCTTGACGTGTTTTTTTAGTTCCTTTTTTTTAAAGGTGAATATTCAATCTCAATAATAGCGTGTCTTATAGTTTCGCTACCAACTTGTAGAAATCTTAATCGCCAATAATAACAGAAAGATACCTAAATTTCGAGATAGATAGTCCTGGCTCCTGATTAACACAATCTTGTGCGTTCACAACTGCCAAGTAAGCGTGGCTGTTGATATTTGTAAGAAAATTGTCAATGTATGAGTGTCGAATTTTTACAATGAGTGTAGCTTCAAACAATATCCGAATTACATTGCTTGGTTATTGTTTATGGTTAGAGTATCAGGATTTGTTTACGTATTGTGATTTGTGTGCCTCACGGGGAGATGTTATATGTCTATTGCGCTATCAGGCCAGATATTCATTTGGGAGAACAAACTATGAGATCATATATGATTAATTGAGAAAATTGGGAGAACAAACTATGACATCATATATGATTAATTGAGAAAATTATGCATATCTGAAGCATAGATAATAGAACGTTAATATGTGTCATTAAGAGTAAGCAATAATTAACCTTGAACATCAGAGTCTATCGATAATTCAAACTTGGCCCCCTACAGGCTGCTATAGTGCTATACCCTTGAGAAAAAGCGGAAATACAATGACAAAATTAAAGAATGCCAAGAAATTAAATTCAAAAGGAGAAAAGCTTAAAAGCCAACATTAATTGAAATGAATAAAAGCTTAAGTTACAACTTGATACACGTAAGGAATCCAATTAATTAACTTAAACATTCAATTGAATCATTTGTTCAATGAACATTCACATATCCTTAAAAACCCAACAGTTTCAGATTGATGTTGAATGATATGTCAGTTACTCAGTTAGCTCTAAAATGGTCAAGAACGGACCAAATAGCCAAAATAAAAATCATATGTTATACACGGAGGCTTAGCTTTTTCTATATTTGACTTTTCTATTAAGCCTTGCATTGGCTACTGAGAACTTTCCCATTTGAGACGCCATCTTTTGTTCCTTTCCACATATATAATCCTCCCATTTTGCATCTTTCCTTTGAAAAATTTCTTCATTTCACCATAATAAAAATGAAGAACAATCATCACCATCTTACTCAATCTTCTTCTACATACAAGCTACTAAAATCCCAAATAAACCTCAATAGTCTCATCTCATGTTTCGTTATATTTGCATTAGGAGTTACCATTGGTAGTACTTTCTTCGGTCGCGATTCCTCCCCTTATTACGCTTTCCCCTTCACCTTGAATTTTCTCGACTTCTCCTCCTCGTCCTCGTCCTCGCCATCGTCTTCCTCTTTGTCACCCTCAGATCATGTCACGGTTGCCAAAAATGGTGTTATTACGACAGCAATATCGACATCGTCGACAACGAACGTTAGTGATTCTAAGGTAACGTTGGATGTTACTAGTACGGTGACGGTGACGAACACGAGCTTGTACATGCATGATATGGAGGACGAGGAGTTGTTTTGGAAAGCGTCAATGGTACCGAAAATCGTAGGGGAGGATTATCCATCAAAGTTCGTAACGCCAAAGATTGCCTTCATGTTTTTGGTTAGAGGACCGGTGCCTTTGTCTCCTCTATGGGAGAGATTCTTCAAAGGGAATGAAGGGCTTTTTTCGATTTATGTTCATTCTCGTCCTTCTTACAATGGGAGTTTCCCCAAGAACTCTGTGTTTCACGGTAGAAGAGTTCCTAGTAAGGTTAGTCTCACTTTTAACTATGTATTTCATTATTAGTTCATAATTGAATTGATCTATAATTCATTACGTTGTTCAATGCATGGGAGAAATGTTAAGATATAGATACTTGATGTATGCGGAATCTGTATGAATGGTTTTTAGTTGTGTAATGTGCAATTTTATTAGACATCCATCTTAAGCTTCTTTGTGTTTACATAGTATTTTAGCTCAAATCTTGTAACGCTCTATATTTAATTTACCAATTTGTTTATTGGTTATATTAAACAGGATCGTAAAATTCAGTTGTAGAAAATGTGTGAGTATAATTTGTCTTTGTTAGCATTATATTGGGATCTCATTTTACTTGGTCAAAGTACCCTGAAACTGAATCTTAATTAGCATGGATGACATATTGACATGCATCCACAAATGTCCGAGTATAATGATAAAATGCATGGGTTTGTACGTGTATTGTCGTCTACTATATACTCCCTCCTACCCAAAATGATTTTTCCCTTTCAAAAACTGTTTTTGAGTAGTCATGTTCGAAGCTACTTTTAAACCAAATGAATCGTTCACTTGTTGAAAAAATTAGTACATATTTTATCCTGCAGTGCATTCTACCAATGCAAACCCATTTAATTCTAAGGTAAACGGGTATTTTAATTCCCTTAGAAGTAGTTCCAAAGATGGCTACTCAAAAACAGTTTTCGGAAGGGAAAAATCATAGTGGGTAGGAGGGAGTATGGAATACGTGTACTTTACGCACTATCCCTTCATTCTTGTTGTTATTGACTTATTTTACCCTCTCGTCAAATTTTCATAAGAAGTGAAGCAAAGGGGATTTCCCTTGCAAGATCAAGTACTTAGTTTCTTTTTTGGGTACACAAATTCACTCATGACGATTCGATTGTTTTATTTTATCTGACCTTTTTTCTAATAAGAAATAAAAATAGACTTCCTCGAGCCCGATCACTGTTAAATTTTACCACATCCGACTGAATTTATACAGAGTTATCAAAAAACTTTGGAAAAGTAGTTGAGAGAATTGCCGTATGATCACCGGGATCTATCTTAGCTGATTTCATGAGTTACTACAAGTAATTTGTTTTTGTCACCAAAAAAAAAAAAAAAAAAAAAAAAAAAAAAACAAGTAATTTGTTTTAGCTCAACTAATTTGTTAGACTAATTTACGTCAAAAAAAAAAAAAATTTTGTTAGGCCAACAATGAGAAAGGAAAGAAAGTAGACAAAATATTTAAACCTGAAATTTGGAAACGGTTCTTCGGCCACAGTGCCTTGTAATAACGTACTAAAAGCACCATAGTATTAGACATCATCTTAACCGTCCATAATGTTAAAAATCAATTTACAACATCCATTATTTTTATTTAGGTATACTAGTGTATCGTAAATAACAAAAAAAAAAAAAATAGTAAGAAATGGTTTATTGCAATTTATTTAATCTTTTATGTTTATGTATACATTGTACAAACTATATCTAATATAATTTGATAATTTTTTTTAGAAAAATTTATTAAAATATTTAAAAATAATTTATTAGGTATTTTACGTTACTTTTCGAAGACCAACTCCTCATGTATCAAACTTGACCATGCATAAAGAAGTCGTGAAGTAATTTAAATCTACTAATGCATAGTAATACGCTAGCAAACACAGAATGTGATGGTTTTCGTGTAAAGTGGGGCAGAATCTTTAGGCAAAAGAATCCTAGAATGTTGGCTTAAGACTCTGCAATTCTCCGATCCCGAAACCAACAAATGATCTTAAAGGTCGTGCAAACATCTCCTATAATCCATGATAATTGATATCATATGTTGATCATTCTTTACGCAACACAAAACTTTGTAATTCTTACAAATGTACTAATTAATTGTAAAGCATTGTTGCCAAGCTAACCAGTTGGCTAGTTTTATCAATATCAACCATTTCTGGTGTTGATTACACAAGGATAATGGAATATGGGCTTACCTTACACTTAAAACGAGTCATTTGGGTTGAGTCAAACAAAGTTTTGGTCATAATTGCTTGGGGGCGGATACATATCATATTGGGTCGGATTGGATTTGGGCTTGATATGAACCTATATTGTATTTGGCTTTTTATGGGTCGGGATTAGGTCATTTCGAAAGACTTAACTCGAGTCAATGTAATCAGGTTACATGAGATATATTTTGCACCTAGCTCAATTTATTGTATTTCATATTAACATTTATGTCAAGTGTGTAGACAATAAAGTGTTTGAGAATATGAGATCACATTTTATAAATTGATCGAGGATTAGATAATCAACACAAGTTGTGTTGTGACGTGGTTATATATATCACTACGCAATATTGCAACCCATCTAAATTCAAGTATTCCTTTGTTGTTCAATGTAGGTTGTGGAATGGGGTATGTTCAATATGGTGGAAGCAGAACGACGCCTACTTGCAAATGCATTACTAGACTTATCAAACCAACGATTCATCCTCCTATCAGAATCATGTATCCCACTCTTCAACTTCTCTACCGTCTACACATACCTTATGAACACAAACAAAAGTTACGTCGAGGCATATGATTTACCAGGCCCAGTGGGGCGTGGCCGGTACAGCCATCGCATGATGCCTAGTGTCACACTCTCACAATGGCGAAAAGGGTCTCAATGGTTTGAAATGGACCGTGCCCTGGCAATCGAGGTCATATCCGATCAAAAGTACGTCTCAGTTTTTAAGAGGTTTTGCACTCATTCTTGTTACGGAGATGAGCATTACTTGCCCACATTTGTTAGCATCAAATTTTGGCAAACAAACTCAAATAGAAGCCTAACGTGGGTCGATTGGTCAAAGAATGGGCCTCACCCAGGTGAGTTCCAAAGGCCTCATATTACTCCTGGACTATTGCATAATTTGAGGAGTAATTACACTTGTGAGTATAATGGTGAAAAGACACATTTGTGCTTCTTGTTTGCGAGGAAGTTCATGCCAGGTACCTTAACAAGGTTGTTGAGATTTGCTCCTAAAATCATGAAGTTCAATTGAACTTGTAAATCGGCTCTTCCTTAATTAATTCTTTTTTTTCTTCTTATTTTATTTTATTTTATTTTTATTTTAGGAAACAAATTTGTTTATACGGAGTATGTATCTGTATTCATTAATGTAAATTTTTGGTGAATCGTGAGGCAATATATACATCGGAATCATTCTTTTGACAACTTTTATGGGGTTCACCCAACCTAATAATTGATCTCATTCTACTACCATCAAATGTCGAAATTAATTCCCCACTCCCACTGCAGTAGTGATGATGTTAGTGTAATTATTGTAGAATACTAATGGCCTGTTTGGATACACTTTTAGGAGGGAAAGGGAGGGGAGGGGGAGAGAGGGAAGGGAAATGGAGGGGAGGTGAAGGGGAGATTGATCAATTTCCTTTGTTTGATAAGGAAAGAAATGGAGAGAAAAGAGAGGAAGGTACCCAAATAAAAAAGGAATATTACATATGGTACCCCTAAACTTTCCGCTTTTATCAGGTGTACCCCCGAACTTTCTACATTGCCCAGAATGCTCCTGAACTTCCCGCTTCCTCTTATTGCACCTAAATTTTTGTTTTTCCTCTAACGCCACCCAAACCCCTTCTAACTCCGCTAACTCCCACCTAACTCCGTTTCACCCCTTTTAACTTCCATCCCATTCCCTTCCCTCTTTGCAATTCTAAAAAAAAAGGGACAGATTAGTGAGAGCATTCAATCAGAACGAAAAAAAAAACTCAGAGATTCAACGCCAGATTAAGGGTGAATCTACCATTGATTCGTACCAGATTCGGGCGTAAAGAAGACATTCTCCCAGTTAAGATATTTTCGTCTTCTTTTACATGCAAAGTTCTAATTTTTTTCATGATTTTTTAGGGTTTGAAGTTTAAATTTTGAATTTTGAATTTTGTAGTTGTTGTTGGATTCACGATTTGTTGGTGTTGGTTTTGTCAGTGTTGTTGTGCTATTGTTGATGAAGTTGTTGTTGTTGTTGTTGTTGTTGTTGGTGGTGGTGGTGGTGGTGGTGGTGGTGGCGGTGTTGGTTTTGTTGGTAGGGTGTAATTGTAGGTTATGGATAAGGCTGAGAAATGCTTGACGGTTCATTTGGGTCATGAGGGGTATGATATACCAATCATGAGTGTTGATCATTATAATATGTTGGCCTTGATTTCGGATCTGAAACATAAAGCATATAACCAAAATGTTAATCCGGCGAAAAACCCGATTATGAAGTATAAGGTTCCTGGAACAAGTGTGATGGTTGAGTTGAATGGTGACAAAGATTTGTACAGGATGTTTAGGGTGCATTTCAGGGTGAAAGACATAGATTTGTATGGAGAGGACAGTCCTACACCTAGCCCCATTGTGAGAATAGCTAATGGGTACATGGAAGAACAAGAGAGACTTAAGAGAAAGGAAGAGGAGGCTCTAGAAAAGATGAAGGGGGAACAAAGAGAACATGAAAGGAGGCTAGGAGGGAGGCAGAGGAAGCTGCAACAGAGTTTGTTCAGCCTATTTGTCATGAATATCCATCTTATGATGTTAATTCCAATTGTGTGAAGTATATAAGGGTTGGTAAAGCTGTAGAAGAGATGAATGATGTAGTAGAAGAGATGAATAATGGAGATACCTGTAGACACCCTACTCGGAGGCTTCCCATTTTATAACGCCCGATGATGAGATGGATAGTGGATAGCGGTGAAAGTTTCGTTTGCTCGTCTACGATTTTTGATCTTGGCCCGAGTTACGATTTAGCCCAATGTCTACCCTATTTGGTCCATGGTAGTATGCTTTCCAATTTTGGGTTTGTGTGGACTATTTATTAATTAAGGGCCAATATTAGATAATTAAATATTCCAAACATAGCCCATACATTTGTACGTACAAAAACAAATCCTTTTTAGAGTACCATAGTTAGCATTGGCAACTCATTGGCATCTCACCAAATAGGTTGCATTGCACTTACGCATGGACTCTTTCGTTAGCTTTATCCCTATCTTTTGTACACCTTATTAGACAAACAGTGCAACCCATATTACCCTATGATCTTATCTCTTTAGCTAGATAAAATTACGCTAAGATGTTTGAGTTATCAAAAACTCTCTTTTATGGCTTGCTCTTCAAGAATGTTGGCTACGGTGTAAACTCCCAAAACCCTTCATAGTCATACTATTTCCTCTATATATAGAACCCATCATCTCTTTAGAAAAGGGGACGGGGAATTGAGCTACAAAATGACCTAAACATAGTACTTGTTCTCATGATCAAGAGAACTTGTACTTGAACCTATTTCTACGTCTAGGCGCATACCTCTGTCCCCATCATATATATACAAACACATATCTCTCTACCATATTTATACACACACGATACGGGACAGTGGAAGAATTAACCAAGCACACCACTTGTGTTATTCTCAACCATAACCCTTAAAGTGCATACATACAAGGGTCAAGATCATGATCGGAGGCGTTGGCGAACGAAGCCGAGATCCCCGTGATTTCGATAAATACGTCCACCTGAGGGCCTCAAACCTCTCTGAAATTCGTTTTTGAAACTCTTTTATTATTCGCGAAATCCTCGTTTTTACAGGTTTTAAAATCGTCTTGGTTGTTTCCGATTTCTTTCGAATTTGATATATGTGTGTTTGCATATTCGGTAGTGTGTTGTCAAGTTGTCATTTAATTGCCAGCATCTTTTCTTATTGGTTTTTGCATGCACATTGTTTTAGTCGGTGAATTCATGGTTAATACTCTCATGCTTAGGTAGCGTGCAATTTGGCTTCTACGTGCATTTGGTTCATTGCATGCAAGTTAATATAAATTAATTGCAATAATATGTCTAACATGCTGCGTATTTTATTATGTAACCAATTAGCGTATAATCGCATAATGATCATTATCGTATGTTGTATGCTATTTGCTATATGATTCCGTCGTCGATTATGAACTTTACATTTATTTTGGATCAATTAGTAGAGG
Source organism: Spergularia marina (assembly GCA_963680865.1). Classification (NCBI taxonomy): domain Eukaryota; kingdom Viridiplantae; phylum Streptophyta; class Magnoliopsida; order Caryophyllales; family Caryophyllaceae; genus Spergularia; species Spergularia marina. The sequence continues at coordinate 17,938,573 of OY804548.1, read as the reverse complement.
CCGTCTTAGGACGGGCGATTTGGGTGCCTAACACCTTCCCAAATCGTACCTTGCAAAGGACCCATCATAGGTTCGTAGGATCCTATAAAAATCCTGCTGGCGACTCCAATTCCATATAAAAATAGCGAGACCCAATCGGTCCACCCCCAGGCCGGTACTGTATCTCACAGTGGCGACTCCGCTGGGGACTTTGCTAACTCGAAAATCGATCCATTATAAATGTTTAGTTCATAATCGGCATTGCATTTTTTTATTTTTCGTATAGCATTTTAGATTGCATGCCACGTCAGTACGGAGGCGCATAAGGATTAAACCCAATTTTTTACCCCAGGATGCATAGACTATACACGCGTTGGGTCCATTCGGCTTTCATGACGTGCTGTATGGTCGACATCCGCCCCAAACCGTACTCATCTTGTTGGTGAGTACAGGAGGACCTTCTATTGCCACGGCTTCCGACCGCAAATCAATAGAAGCATCCTCTGTTTAGGTTCCACTTGACCACCCTATACCCACTCGATTTTGTATAGCATCATAACGTGCTCTCAAGGTGGTTATTCGTATTTTTTAAATGCATGCTCGATGATTATATGATTAGTTGCGGCGCTTTTAGCTAAATTTAGAATCTCTCCATGTCACGTCCTACTCGAGAGTCGGTTTGTGTCTTTTGGTCATCGTAGAAGTCCTTAAGGTGTTCTATGACCTTTTCCTACGTACCACTTATGTTTTTTTTTATTAACATTGAGTTAGTTTTGTGTCATTAGGAAACCACTCTTCTACCATGTCGAATCAGTAAACTCACAAGTTTCTAGTACCTTTTTTATTTTATGTGTCAGTTTCATGATCATATAATCATAGAGTTTTATTTATTCATTCGTGCGTCACTTTCCTAGTACCTCTTAGGCTCTTAGCAACTCCTTGGCATCTTAGGACTTAGTGCTTATAATGATCAAATTATTTCCTGCGTATAGCTATTTTCATCACTTGGTTAGCTAGCTAGTTGTTTTGTCCTTCTAGGGTCATTATCTAAGCACAATCCTTTATAAAATAAGAATCTTTTAACAGAAAAATCCTCCTATGCGTATGCTCTTCGATGTCATTAATCGTACGTATTTGGCAACTCTTCGGCATCTAGTAATTTGTCTCTAGGATTACCTTCGAACTCGAGCGTCGGTTTTGGCAACAACTTGGCATCTTTCTTTCTTTTATTCCTTGAGTCTCCCTTTATAAATTCTGATCTCAGTCAAAATAATTCAAACCTACTACCAAGAACAAATGTCAGGGGAAGAGGAAATATCGAATGTTGAACTCAAGAACATGCTATCCATCCTCATAAACAGAATGGACCAATTTGATACCAAGTTCACTGATCTTGAAGCCAGAGTGGGTGGCCAATCCAGGGGAATAGTGGTTAATAGCAACGGTGGTGAGCTTGTAGCCAAGAAAATTGAAGAATTTGAACAAAAAACCAAAAGATTAGAAGACCTTGAGCAGAAATTACTCAAGTCCAAAATGAGGAACGATTACTATGAGCTTACTAGGTCAAGCCCAAAACTCAATGGGAAATTACCCAACAAGTTCATGAGCTCAGTTGACATACCAAAGTTTGAAGGCAATGAGAATCCCATAAATCACCTCAGAAGCTTTAAAAACGTCATGATGATTAAGGGAGTCGACAAATCGATGTACCATGTCATTTTTCCTAACTCACTTGGAAAAAGCCCAACCCAATGGTTTTACTCCCTTGAGCCAAAACAAATAGCCACTTGGGAGGATATTACACAAGCCTTCGTTAACCAGTACTCATGTAATGCTCACATTGAGGTCACCACTCGTGAACTCGAAGTCACAAAGCAAGGCGAAAAAGAAAGTTTCACTACTTTCCTTACCAGATGGCGTAAGAAAGCTGCCCAAATGGTGAACCGGCCCCAAGAGCGAGAATTGGTTAGGATCTTCATCAACCATCTCAAGCCACTCTACAGAGACAATATGCGCTACCAAGGTTTACAAGAGTTCAAGAAAGTCTACGAAATCGGAATTGACATTGAAAATGACATGCTAAAGGGCACTCTTCGAAGTAAGACTTCTCACGCAAGCACAAATTCTTACCAAGATAGCGACGCATTTAACGTCCTTACTGGTCAAGACATTTAACTTGCTCGAAGCTCCGAAACCTAGTTGCCTACAACCGTTCTCTATGACATCCGAAGACTTGCTCTCAATTACAATTATCATCTGAAGAAGACGTTACAGTTGTTCAAGTTTAGATTAATTTGTTCGACGGTCAAATTTGTAATGTCATGTCTACTTGAATTTTGTGACGATGAGTTGATTGTATCTCCGTATTTTTGTACCTATTTCAAGACTAGGGTAGGAAATATTTAATGACATGTAATTTTCTACTTGGTGAGTCCACAAATGATCTCGAAGGCTAATATATTTGTCCAAACAATATCCATTTCTTTTGAGACACGATGAGCATAATTTTATTAAACTCGTCCCTACATTGCCAATAATCAAACGAGTTTCATATTTTGATCATATTTTATACTTTGTGGAACATATTTGCCTTGAGAATCCCATAGCATGATTGTTTTGTGTATCTTGTGACACGGGTATGGTAAGATGGTGGCCAAGACCTATATATGACGCATGAAGACCAACGGACAAAAAGCTACATTAAATGGTGAGGTCGTCGAGTGTAGAATAGGATATTTGTGTGACCCGTGTCCAACATTACAGAACACAAGAGAGTTGAATGGTTCCAAATTTTCACATCCGCATGCTCATATCCATAGCATGGTCATTCCCATAAAGTGAGGGTCCACTGGTCCGTCATTGGTCTTGGATTGAAAGTGGTAAGACTGTTTGGTCACTTGTGTCACATTACAAGGGTTGCTATGGAAGTTAGGCCTATAATTCTCATTTTGTGATCAAAGTTATCTCCTCAAACCCAATGCCTTGCGCCTTTTGCCCTACATTCCATGTCCTTATAAGCTCAAAGATTAAACACCCATCACCAAAAACCTTTCAGCTCATTTCAAATTCACACGGCACATATATCCTACCACTACTCTCCTACGTGGGGTTCTCGTCATCAAACGAGGCACATGCTTGGTGTTAGAGTTTGGTAAATATTTTAAAATCATGCTCAAACCCTTATTGATTCAAGTGTCATGTACGTCATACTCTACAACAAATTTAGAGTACAATTTTATGAGATCTAGATCATTGATGCTCATCAAAAATGTCCAAGATGAATAATGTCTACAAATTGGCGATGATTGCCATGACGCTTATCCAAGTATTTGCGCAATCACTTATGCCTATTTTCACGATCATAGCGCACCTTCCATTGGTACATTCAAGTTTGGCGCTCAAGAGAGATCGTAGCTATAGTCCAAGTCATTAAAACCAAGATAAAATTGCATGGATTCAAGTTGCAGTTGGTATTTTTCACAACTCATAGACGTCATTCCCAGTTTAGCATTTCAAACTTCAAATTGTATGCATACTGATCACACGTACAAAAAGTCAAAGATGCTAATCCAAGAATTAACGTCTACACACAAGCATATATCACGTCTGTGGATTATACATGTCCAGAAAATGCAAAATCAAGGGGATACAGAAGCAAATTTGGTCAATCGAGTTGTATAAGTCAATTTCCTTGAAATATATTGGATTCATATTCGGAAATTTTTTATTCATTCGATCGACGATAAGAAACCCAGACAACATGTCTAGAGCAACATATGACACAATCGTGGCACACCCATGATAGTGCTCATCTTCTTATTACTCAAGACAACGACGCGAGTTTATACTCATCTAAAAGAGTCACTCATCTCGAGTCATTTCTTAATCTCTTAGGACTAGCGTCTCTTTTTCATTGTCATCTATCCTTGCATCATTTCAAATAATTTTGTTGGGGGGAAGGACTTCCATCGATTCAAAATCCACTTCAAATTCCTGAGGTCGTAGGATTTAGCCTTCTAAGTGCCGCATAGGATTTGCATATGTTTATGTTTCTCTATGTAATTTGAGTATGCATAGTCCCTCTATATGTGTAATGTGTGTGACTTGCCAAATATCAAATTGAATTGTGGATCATATCGAAGAAATACAACGACACACTTAGTATTCGAGAAAATTTCAAGAGTCATTACTCCAAATTCGGGGGCTCACATGGTCTGACTGAATCAAGGGTAAATGCATGAAGATATAAACAACAAGGGTTCTTAGCTCCAAACTCGGGGGCTCACATGATCTGACTGAGTCAAGAGCAAATAGATGAAGATATTGCCCCAACAATATACCAACGCCTCCAAACCAGCAAGATGTTGATACGGATATTCACAAGGTAATCATCGACAGAGATTAAAGCGACTCTCAAAATCAGCACAGGTTAAACCAAGATTTGGCGTCTTAGACAGTTCAACAATCAACTCAACAACAAGGCATGTTTTGTAAGGGTCTAATATATTGTCCTTCACAAATCCTCCTTATTTGAGTCTGCTACGATTAATCAATCAATCGGCTCACGCCATTCGTAGCCTGTCTAGATATTATAATTTGATGAACTGCGATGACCAATCAGCTATATTTCAAGATTTTAATTCTGCAAGTCAGGATGATGCGACAACCTGTGATCTTTTATCCAAATGTGGTGAAGCCTGTCTTGATTTGAATGACTACTTTGCCCATTCAAGGTATTATCCAGCGTAACGATTAATTTTGGATGACAACTGTGCCCATCTAGAAGCTGCGACAATGTATCAACACGTGACAACATGTTTTGGTTGACTACTACGCCCATCCAAGACACTGAGAGATTAATATCCATTTCGAGCGACTACTGCGACCGTTCGAGATGTTGCGTTTTCATATGACTAAGAAAGACGTTCTTTGGCCAGTCTACAATGATTGTATTATGATTGCAACCTTTTGAAGACTTACATTCATTTCGAGCGATAACTGCGACCGTTCGAGATGCTGCGTTTCTTTATTTGCAAAAAATTGATGTTCTCTGATGATCACTGGCGATTGCGATCTTTTGAAGATTTATATTCATCTTGAGCGACAATTGTGCCCATTCGAGATGCTGCGTTTATACATGTAATTAGGAAAGATGTTCTTGATCACGCCTGCGACGACCTCCTGCGACTAGAATATTTTGAATACTTATATTCATTTCGAGCGACTACTGCGATCGTTTGAGATGCTGCGTTCCCTCCTTCGATAAAAGAGATGTTCTGCGATGATCGCTGACGATTGCGATCCTCTCTAGACTCATAATCGTTTCGAGCGACAACTTTGCCCGTTCGAGATGCTGCGTTTTATATGTGACCGAGGCCATGTTCTTGATGACACTTCTGATGGTTGCATTATGACTGCGATCATTTGAACATTTATATTCATTTCGAGCGACTACTGCGCCCGTTCGAGATGCTGCGTTTATATGGTCCAAGATATATATATTCTTGGCCAATCTGCGATGATTTCTTTGGAGATTTTCTATACACCTGTCTAGAGCGACTAGTGCGACCGCTCGAGAAACTGCGTTCTTCTATGTGACTTAGTTCTATATATGTTCTTTGTCATATCTCCAATATTTGCTTTTGCATATAGCATTTATGATTGCAAAAACCTTTGACCTTCGTCTTTTTCAAAGACTCGGCCAAAGCGGGGGCTTCTGTAGACACCCTACTCGGAGGCTTCCCATTTTATAACGCCCGATGATGAGATGGATAGTGGATGGCGGTGAAAGTTTCGTTTGCTCGTCTACGATTTTTGATCTTGGCCCGAGTTACGATTTAGCCCAATGTCTACCCTATTTGGTCCATGGTAGTATGCTTTCCAATTTTGGGTTTGTGTGGACTATTTATTAATTAAGGGCCAATATTAGATAATTAAATATTCCAAACATAGCCCATACATTTGTACGTACAAAAACAAATCCTTTTTAGAGTACCATAGTTAGCATTGGCAACTCATTAGCATCTGACCAAATAGGTTGCATTGCACTTACGCATGGACTTTTTCGTTAGCTTTATCCCTATCTTTTGTACACCTTATTAGACAAACAGTGCAACCCATATTACCCCATGATCTTATCTCTTTAGCTAGATAAAATTACGCTAAGATGTTTGAGTTATCAAAAACTCTCTTTTATGGCTTGCTCCTCAAGAATGTTGGCTACAGTGTAAACTCCCAAAACCCTTCATAGTCATACTATTTCCTCTATATATAGAACCCATCATCTCTTTACAAAAGGGGACGGGGAATTGAGCTACAAAATGACCTAAACATAGTACTTGTTCTCATGATCAAGAGAACTTGTACTTGAACCTATTTCTACGTCTAGGCGCATACCTCTGTCCCCATCATATATATACAAACACATATCTCTCTACCATATTTATACACACACGATACGGGACAGTGGAAGAATTAACCAAGCACACCACTTGTGTTATTCTCAACCATAACCCTTAAAGTGCATACATACAAGGGTCAAGATCATGATCGGAGGCGTTGGCGAACGAAGCCGAGATCCGTGTGATTTCGATAAATACGTCCACCTGAGGGCCTCAAACCTCTCTGAAATTTGTTTTTGAAACTCTTTTATTATTCGCGAAATCCTCGTTTTTACAGGTTTTAAAATCGTCTTGGTTGTTTCCGATTTCTTTCGAATTTGATATATGTGTGTTTGCATATTCGGTAGTGTGTTGTCAAGTTGTCATTTAATTGCCAGCATCTTTTCTTATTGGTTTTTGCATGCACATTGTTTTAGTCGGTGAATTCATGGTTAATACTCTCATGCTTAGGTGGCGTGCAATTTGGCTTCTACGTGCATTTGGTTCATTGCATGCAAGTTAATATAAATTAATTGCAATAATATGTCTAACATGCTGCGTATTTTATTATGTAACCAATTAGCGTATAATCGCATAATGATCATTATCGTATGTTGTATGCTATTTGCTATATGATTCCGTCGTCGATTATGAACTTTACATTTATTTTGGATCAATTAGTAGAGGCCGTCTTAGGACGGGCGATTTGGGTGCCTAACACCTTCCCAAATCTTACCTTGCAAAGGACCCATCATAGGTTCGTAGGATCCTATAAAAATCCTGCTGGCGACTCCAATTCCATATAAAAATAGCGAGACCCAATCGGTCCACCCCCAGGCCGGTACGGTATCTCACAGTACCACATCAAGCAAAAGCCCAGATGTTGGCCAAACCCATAAGGGCCCAAATGTTGCATCATCCCGCCAATATAGTTCCACTCAGCCAAAGAAAAGAAGAGTTAAGATCACTGCTAGGAAAAGATGCATTCCTGTGAACCAAAGTAGGAACGATAGCACACAATCTTCACCCTCTCCTCCTCCCACAACACAAACTTCTCCACCCTCTCCTCCTCCCACAACACATACTTCTCCACCCTCTCCTCCTCCCACAACACAGAATTCTCCTCCATCTCCTCCTCCCACAACACATACTCCTCCACCCTCTCCTCCCAACACATACTTCTACACCCTCTCCTCTACCCACAGCATATACTTCTTCACCATCTCCTCCACCCACAGCAGAGGTCAATCCTCCCTCTCCTGCACCCAGAAAGAGAGTGCCCAAAACAACTGCAAAGAAGAAGGGCACATTTGTGTTATCCATTTAGGAGAAGGAAGGGTAACTTGGAAAATGTGGATACTCCTAATGTTGATGAGGAAGAAGATGATAATGCCTGGGATGCTGCCTTAGATGAATCTGAGCCTGATGAGGAGTCAGATGATGGAGAAAGTCTAGTGAGCTCTAATGGTGAAGATGGACAAGATGAGGTGCCAGAATATGATGCAAACCAGCATCCTATGTTCTTTGTTTCAGAATCAGATTCTGAGAAAGAGGAAGAGGATGTGGATGTGAATGAACAACAAATCTGCATGGATGAAGTGTATAAGAATGGTGAGATATTTATCCATCCAGGTTGGGGAAACATTATATTGAGACCTTGGCTAATATTTTTAGACAAGGATCATTTTGTGTGGACTCTAAGGGACTTTTGTGTACAATTAGGGGTCGAGGTGGTGGTTAGGAATTTGATAAGTATAGGTACACAGTGAAATGTTCATTCCTAGATTGTCCATGGAGGTTGCATTCATCTTTGTTGCCTGATGGGATATCTTGGGCCATTAAGACAATGGTAGTTGACCATACATGTGAGAGGATTGAAAGAAATCCTATGGTTAATGTGCAGTGGGTGAAAAGGAAAGTTAATAGAGGAAATCAGAGCATGTCCAACAATTGAGATCAAATTTTTGTGTGACTTGTTGTTTGCGAGGTATGGTGTGCAGATGCCAATGTCTACTATGTACAAAGTGAGATCTAAGGCAGTGAAGGAAGTTGATGGAGCTCACGACAGCTCATATGGTGACATTCCATCTTATGTGGAAATGGTGAAGCACACACATCCAGATGCGATGGCCCTTATTAGCTGGTTGAATAAAGGTCCAGAGCTACCAATGCAATTCAAAAAGATATTCATCAGCTTTGATGCTCAGTTTAAAGGTTTCGTAAATGGATGTAGGCCATTGATAGGGGTAGATGGTTGTTGGTTGAAAGGTAAATACAATGAAATGTTGTTGTCTGCATGTGCATTAGATGGAAATCAAGAGTTGTTTCCAATTGCTTATGCTGTGGTTGAAGGGGAGACAAATGAGACATGGTGTTAATTCATGAGGTGTCTCAAGCTTACATTTGGACACCACACTCACTTCAATGAGTGGACCTTATGAGTGACAGAATGGGGGTAAGTCATAACTACTTGACATTTATTTTAGTTTCTTCTTTCAATTTTTATGCAATTTAATTGTGTTTATCGTGTCGTAGGGAGTTGAATATGCCCTCAATCAAGAGTTACCAACTGCCAACAGAAGGATTTGTGCTAGGCATCTAAACAAGAACTTTTATGTAAGTTTTATCCAGTGTACCCCTCACTTGGTCTGAAAATTATCCAGTGTACCCCTCACCTGTTCTAAAAATTATCTAGTGTACCCCTCACTTGGTCTGAAAATTATCTAGTGTACCCTCACCTGTTCTGAATATTATCCAGTGTACACCTGACATATTGTATTGGTCTATTTTGCATAAATACTTTGCTGGCCCTCAATTAAAAGCACACTTTTGGGCAGCAACTGATTCATACTCTTTGTATGGATTCAACCAAGCAATGGACAAGATCCACAAACTTGATCCAAAAGCTTACGAGTACTTGAATGACATTGAATGCAAGCTATGGGCTAGGCATCATTTCGATCCAACTGTTTGTAGTCCAGACAATACAAACAACTTCACTGAGTCCTTCAATGCAACTTTAGGACTTGATAGGGTGAAGCCTATACTTACCCTTTGTGAAGGTATACTTTAATGCACATTATCCCTTTTTAATTTGATCACAAAGTGTTTGGTTGCATGTACTAACTAAGCACATTTGTGTACAGGAATTAGGAGAAGTTGCATGATAAGGATTGCAAAGAGGCAGTCAAGATCTTCATCTTGGAAAAACAATGATGTAACACCATATGCTAAAGAGAAGTTGAAGCAAAGGAACTTGGAGTCTAGGCACTGTCATATATATCCTAGCAATCACTACTGATTTGAGGTGAAAGAGAACAACTTCACCTACGCTGTTGACCTACAGGGTAAGACATGTTTGCGTGGTGTCTTCCAGATCAGTGGCATCCCTTGCAGGCACGCTTTGAGGGTTATTCACCACAACAGATTGAACACTTTGAGTTATTGCAGTCCATTCTACTCTGTTGCTACCTATAAGAGGACGTATGGCTTGAGCATCTTCCCCATCTCTGATATTGCTCAGTGGCCCAAGTTTACAAATGTTCCTGCTCTTCCTATTAACCCACCTAATTTGAAAAGAACCAGTGGTAGACCACCAAGAAACAGGAAGAGGGAGAAAGGGGAGAAGCCAAAGGGTAAAAGGTCAAACACAATGACATGTAGCAAATGTGGTGAGATGGGGCATAATGTGAGGGCTTGTATGGGAGGGTTGACTGCAGCTCAAAAGAGGCAAATGAAGTAGTTGAAGAAAAAGAAAAGAAAAAGCTCCAACATTGGTGACGCTAGTGGTTCTGGCACAGGAAAACAGAGGAAGAGGGCTAGGACTTCAACTGTTGCATCATGATGTTTAGTTTGATAACTCTTTTTGCCAAGGGTACACTGGATAACTGCTTTGTATAGTAGTTTGTCTGATCTTTTGTCTAGCAATAAATTGATGTAGAAAAGTACAGTTTTTCGTATTTCTTTTTGCCAGGGGTACCATGGATAATTTCTCTTTATGTATTGCAATATTTTCAATGGTACCTGAAATCAGGGTTTAAATTAGAAAAGTTTGGGATGTAAACTTTTGAATTTCAATTGCAATGAAATTGAAGGCATCAAATCTTTGGAAAAGGACATTTTTATAGCATAATCAACTTCAATACAAGATTACATGACATTATTTCCAGTTTAAAACATTCTAAATTTTCAAACAAATAATTATCAACAACATAAATATCATACAACCTAAAACCCTAATTCCAAGAGCAACCTGAATTGCAATGTCATCAACTTTCCTCTGCATCTCACTCATCTTCATATCCATGGCAGGAATTTGTTGGTTACTATATAGCACACCTCCTCCAGTCGCATGCATGCCTCTTAGCTGGTTGTACATCCTTTCACTTAAAAATGGGACAGCCCACTCGAACATCTCACAATCATTGCACTTGTGGTATATCCTATTTGGGTTGTCCTTTGACTCTGAAATCTTCAGATCCGTGTTTCTCTTGCACTTACATCTTTTCGTTTCATACTTCACACTACGAAAATGCTCTTGAATGAAAGTATTCAATGAACATGAAGAAGAAGATGAAGACATTAAAGTAAATGGAGGAGAGAGAATAAGAAGAAAACAAGAGAGTGTAACAATGGAGGATAGATTGTGGATTAAATAGGTTAATGGGGTGTACTTAAAGGGACAAAAATGGGAGGAGTACAAGGTACCCCCTAACATTTGCTGGAGCTGGAAGAATGTTTGTAGAACCAAGGACAAGCTGCAAAATGCATTCACAGGTGGCAGATGGATGAACTCCAATAAGGAGTATACTATAAAAGATGGCTATAACTGGTTAATGGAGCTAAGTCCAAAGCTTAATTGGACTGGTGTTTTGTGGAATAGATTTTGTATCCCAAAATACAGTTTCATATCTTGGATTGCAGGATGGAAGAGTTTACAAGTCAAAGACAAGATATGTAAATTGGGTATTTGTGCTGACGATATCTGCTTGCTGTGTGAGCAGGAGAGTGAGACTCACCAGCATCTGTTCTTTGAATACCATTATAGTCGGAGATGCCTAGAAGAAATCAAAAGGAAACTAAACTGCTATATTCCACAGACTGAAGTATTGGAATTGTGCAACCGGAGAAGATCAAAATCAAGGATTCAGAAATAAGTCATAGCAGCCTGCATCTATGGTCTAATTTATCATGTTTGGCTGGAAAGAAATAAGTGCAGGATGGATAGTGTAGTCACTAGGCCATATTTTTCAGTGAAGAATATGCTATGTAATGTTAAAATTAGAGCTAGGAAAATAGGCAAAAACATCAGAGCATCTGATAGTTGTTGGATTGAGAAACTAGTTTAGAACTAGATGTCCTAATCCTGGTGATGTAAATAATGGTTGTGTAGGCTGTGCCTATTTTTTTGAGCAATAAAACTTACATTTTCTAAAAAAAAACAATGGAGGAGAGAGAAGAAGAAGAAAACAAGAGAATTTAACAATGGAGGAGAGAGAAAAGAAGAAAACAATGGAGGAGAGAGGGAATGAAGGAGAGATGAAGTTAAAAGGGGTGAAACGGAGTTAGGTGGGAGTTAACGGAGTTAGAAGGGCTTTGGGTGGCGTTGGAGGAAAAACAGAAATTTGGGTGCAATTAGAGGAAGCAGGAAGTTTAGGGGCATACTGGGCAATGCGAAAAGTTTGGGGGTAAACCTAATAAAAGCGGAAAGTTCATGGGTACCATAGATAATATCCCAATAAAAAATAGTAATAAAACTTTTAATAATAATTTAGTTTTTTTTTTTTACAATCAATAATAATAATAATAATAATAATAATAATAATTGTAGTAATAATAATAATAATAATAGTAATAATAATAATAATAATAATAATAATAATAATAATATCCCTTCAATAATAATAATAATAATAATAATAATAATAATAATAATAATAATAATAAAACTAATTAAATCCCCATTCCCTTCATTTTCTCTCTCCTCTCCCCTTCCCCCTCCCCTTCCCCCTCCCCAGTGCCGCCCATGTCCACCGCCGACATACACACCCGACCACCCTAGCCGACACCGACACCATCCGCCACCTCGCCTGGGTATCCGGCGACGGCCATCAAAGACCACCGTCGATCCTTCATCCATCGTGCATGTGTCATTCCCCTTCTCCCTTTTTTCTCTCGATTTTACAAATCCTGCCATCACTCATACCCTTCCCTCTCCCCCAAATCCGCCTCAACCTTACCTTGGGCTGGGATTGCCGAAGCCGGTCATTTTTTGCCGGAAAAGTTTTTTTTTAATTTTGAAAACCTAGATCTAAAATTGGGTGGTGTTAGGGAAGTTTTTGGTGTTTGTGGGTATGGGGGAAGTGGTCGCCGAAGCAAGGCGGATGGATTGGTGATGATATCGCCGGCGACCATGGTGGTCGATGTCGGCCGATGGCGGGAAAGGGCGGCGGCAACGGCTCAAAGGTGGGGAGAGGAGAGAGAAAAGAAAGAGGTTTAAATTTGGCCAAATAAATAAAGTTGTAATATGATAAATATTTGGAGGCAAATATGTAAATTAAAGCATTTTAAATGAAGTAATAGTGCATTTTCTTTCCAAATCTCTCCACCTTTGGAGAGATGAAAAACAAAGAAAAGAGGGGGATATTCATCCTCCCAAATCCCTTCATTTCTCTCCCCTCCCCTTACAAATTTGTATCGAAACAAGGGATCCCTTTCCCCTCCCTTCCCCCTATCCAAACAGACCCTAAAAGAGAGCGCAGTAGAGAGTATGAGATGAGAAAGAAATCAAGAATGATCTTTGTTGTATTGAATTATCAGAATGATTTCCACAATTACAAGACTAAGGTATTTAAACAAGAGTTAGTTGGATCCTAACAACTTGTAACTGTTTTCCTAGCTAGAGCCGACTCAGCATTGTATAACTGAATAACAACAGAAAGAATCTAATTTCTTTTAACTACTTTGCTGCTGGTTTTTCTGCCCATAACAGTTATTCTGTGGTACCTCTGGGGTACCTTCTTTGTGGTACCCCCGTCTCTTTTTTGTTCAATTCTAAAAACTCAGGCCCATCTTTATACTATCATTCGAATAAAAAAATAAAAATATTACTCAAAGTTCTCTCTTTCACTTCACCTTCTCCGAGACTCCGATCCACCCCAACCACCTATCGCCACCACATCCCCGCCATACCCAGACCCGCGCAATCACCGTAGTGCTGACATTTAGGCGCCGGCGTTCATGGCCCCCATCGACCCCTCATTCCTTACCGCCTCACGCACTACCCCTTTGGCCCTTCTCCCACACTCAATTTTTCCCTCACCCTTGATCTGATGACCATCATTGTCGGCGTAGTGATCCCATTATACGACCTCTGGCTTCGCGCAAACAGTAAGTACGCCCCTTTGTGTCGAGAGCCACCGAAAGTTGCCATTTTGCAGAGAGAAATTTGAGATGGAGAAATGAGAGAGAGATGAAAGAGGAGGAATGACAGGCCTGCAGGTATAATGTGGTCATCGGAGGGTGGCGAACCTAGTTAGTGGTTGTTGTGGTGGGGTGGAGTTGGTGACTATGAGGTGGCGGAGGTGGGTCGGGTGGGGTTTCAGGGATAAAGAGAAATGGTTGTTCCTTTTTTTTTTTTTATGTTTTATCATTTCATTATAGAAGAAACTTATTTTATAACAAAATTAATTAGGTCATTATAGAACAATTTTTTGTTAAAAATAATAGTTCATTAATAAACAAAAATAAATCATTTAGGAACAAAACTCGATTATTTTGGAATAGAAACTATTCATTATATAGCAAATCATTCATTTCAGAACGAAAATTATACATTCCAAAACAAAAATCATTCATTTCAGAACGAAAATTATACATTCCAAAACAAAAATCATTCATTTCAGAACAGAAACTATTTATTCCAGAATAGTAATCATTCATATCATAATAATAATCATTCATTTCAGGACAAAAATCATTCATTACAAAACAAAAACCATTCATTTTAGGACAAAAACAATTCAATTTAGAACAATAACAATTCATTTCAGGACAAATATCATTTTTTCTGAAACAACAACCATTCATTTCAGAACAATAACCATTCATTTCAGGACAAAAAACATTCATTCCAGAACAATAATCATTCATTTCAAGACAAATACCATTCATTCCAAAACAAAAATCATTCTTTTGAGGAGAAAAATCATTCATTCCAAAACAAAACCATTCATTTGTAAACAAAAATCATTCATTACAAAACAGTAACCATTCATTTCAAAATAATAATCATTCATTATGGGACAAAAGTCATTCATTATAAAACAATAACCATTTTTTTTTTTTAACAATAACCATTCATTTTGGGACAAAAAACATTCATTCCAAAACAACAACTATTCATTCTAAAAAAATAGCCATTCATTTCATGACAATATCATCCATTCCAAAACAAAAATCATTTATTTTAGGACAAAAATCATTCTTTCTAGAATAGTAACCATTCATTTCAGAACAATAATCATTCATTGTAGGACAAAAATCATGCATTCCAAAACAAAAATCATTCATTTTAGGACAAAATCATTCATTCCAAAACAAAAACCATTCACTATGAACAATAGTCATTCATTTTAGGACAAAAACTATCCATTTGAAAACAAAAACCATTTATTTCAGGACAAAAATCATTCTTTCGAGAACAGTAACCATTCATTTCAGAACAATAACCATTCATTTCAAAACAGTAACCATTCATTCCAAAAGAAAAATAATTCATTCCAGAACAATAATCATTCATTTCAAGACGAAGACCATTCATTACAAAACGAAAATCATTCTTTTTAGGAGAAAAATGATTCATTGTAAAAGAAAAACCATTCATTTCAGGACAAAAATCATTCATTCCAGAACGTTAACCATTCATTTTAGAACAATAACCATTCATTTCATAACAATAACCATTTATTTTAAGACAAAAATCATTTATTCCAAAAGAAAAACCATTCATTCTAGAACAAAAACCATTCATTTCAGAACAAAAACCATCCATTTCAAAACAAAAATTATTCATTTCAGGACAAAAACAATTCATCTCCGAACGAATAACGATATATTTTAGATTAATAATGATTTAACTTTGTGTTATAATGAAAAACAAAAAACAAATAAAAGGCTGATATTCATTTGTTTTCTCTCTCCTCCCCCACCCCAACCACTACGCACAACCCATTTTACAACAGCCCCCAATGCAACCCCAACTATACCGATGCCTTTAACACCACCACCACCACCACCACCGCGATTGTCTGTCGCCGAACATTTTAAAATAGAAACCATTCATTCCAAAACATTAATCATCCATATTAGAACAATACCCATTCATTTCAGGATAAAAACCATTCATTCCAAAATAAAAATCATTCATTTCATAACAACAACCATTAATTTCAGAACAATAACCATTTCTTTCAGAACAATAACCATTCATTTCAGGACAAAAACGATTCATTTTAAAACAAAAACCATTCATTTCAAAACGGAAACCATTCATTCGAGAACAATAACTATTCATTCTAGAACAACAACAATTCATTTTAAAACAGAAACCATTCATTCCAAAACATTAATCATTCATTTTAGAACAATGCCCATTCATTTCAGGACAAACCCCATTCATTCTAAAACAAAACCGCTCATTCTAGAATAACAACCATTTATTTCAGAATAATAACGACCATTCATTCTATAATAATAACCATTCATTTCAAAACAAAATGCATTCATTAATATTGTAGGACAAAAATCATTCATTGCGGGGCAAAAATCATTCATTTTAGTATAAAACCCATTTATTCGAGAACAAAAATCATTCATTGCATGACAAAAACCATTCTTTCTAGGACAAAAACCATTCATGTTTATAACTTTCCTAACAAACACAGATATTATCCATTTTATCGATCGTGTATAGCACTAGGTAGAGTTTGTGGTGTGTATCTAATTATATTATGTAATTATTTGTTTATGTTCCGCAATGATTTATTTATGTTTTTTAATGAACTGTTTTTGTCAAAGATCTTTTATTTTTGTAATGGTTTGTTTTTGTTCTATAATGACCCATTTATGTTCTGTAATGATTATGTTCGATAATATTTTGTAATGAATGTTTTTTGTCTTGAAATGAATGATTTTTGTTCTAGAATGAATGATTTTTGTTTTAAAATGAATGTTTTTTGTTTTGAAATGAATGCCTTTTGTTTTTGAATGAATGCTCTTTGTCCTGAAATGAATGATTTTTGTGCTGTAATAAATGATTTTTCTTTTAAAATGAATGATTTCTGTTTTAAAATGAATGAATTTTTGTTTTGGAATGAATGTTTTTTGTCTTGAAATGAATGATTAATATCAGGACTTGTTTTATGTACTAAAATGATCAATATTTATTTTAAAATTATTTACAATTATGTTCTAAAATGATTTATTGCTGTTCTAAAATGAATTGTTTTTGTTTTGTAGTGATTATTTTAGTAATCATCTCGTTTTGTTCTAAAATTAATTATTTTTGTTCTCAAATGATCGCCTTTTGTTTTGCAATTATACGACTTGTTTTAAAATTATTTGTGTTTGTTGTAAAGGAATGATTGGAGGAGAGAAAAGTGCAAATTGGAGGGAGAGAAAAGTGAGAGAAAGAGAAAATGGAGGAGAGAGAGGGAGAATCGATGACACGGTGGTGAAGGGATAGAGTTGTCGGACGTTGGTGGTCTATGTGGTGGGTCTGTGGTTGGTGGGTTGGTGGCTGGTGACAGAGGTGGTGGCGGCTTGGGTGGGGTCGGGTTTGAGAATAAGGAGGAGAGAGAAATGTGATTGAGTTGGGATAGATTTATTTTTTAATTTTTTTTTTTTTTTTAAAAAACCTCAATTGTTGTGGAAGAGATTCGAACCGACAACCAAGGTGATGCAACTGTGGCCCATTGACCACTAGGCTATGGACATGTGCTTACAAGATATAAATACTGAGTTTTACTTATATTGTGAAACCGAGGGGTACCAAAAGGAAGGTACCCAGGGGTAGGATAGAATGCGGTTAAAGTAGTAGTTGAAAGCTTAAACAATAATTAAATGCTGAGATAGTAGCTCAAATATTAAATTGTACTGTAGTACCATTGGTAGCTGAAAATAAATAGCCAAACAATCAAATTATAATGTTTGGTAAAAGTTGTTGAAATGGTAAATGACAGTAATAAATTACCAAGCTATTGTTATCAAACTGCCCTCAAAAAAAAAAAAAAAAAAAAGCTATTGTTATCAAACTGAAAAATAAGGCAAGGCAAATAAGGATATCATTTTTCAAAGTAGCTTAAATCTAGTAAGCTAATATGTCCGTTTTATTATTTAAGTTAGTGGTACAACTAGCAAAACATGCTTATTTGGTCAAACGATTCAATATGCTAGTCAAATAAGCTAATTTGTACGCCCATTTAAGTTGCGTGCCAAACATATATAGCCTATGCGAAAACATTAACCGAACTGAGATTGAGGATTGGACAAGCAGGCTTGGTTTGGCTTTATGTAGAGGTGATCATGGGCCGGGCTCGGGGCGGGCTTATTGTAAAAAAGTAGGCTCGGTGTGCGGGCCCGACTTTTCTTTCGGGCCTGATTGGTTGGCCCAAGTCAGGCCCATTCGGGCCAAAGTGGGCTTTCGGGCCATTTTGGACTCGTTCGGGTTGTTTTTTTTTTTTTTTTTTTTTAAACTTATATAGTACCTGATTATTACGCTTTTGATGACTTTACACATCAATATTCTCTAATAATTGCATACTAGGATGAAGGCCCGTGCATTGCACGGGTCACATAACAATGTTACTATTAAACGGAATAAAACTAAAATTATTGTAATAACATTGCCCAAAAGAAATATATGGTTAAATATCCAAAAAAGAGCTATAATTTTTAAAATATAATCCCATAAATTATGATTAAAGTTACATTTAGAGTTAACCTATATAAGACATGTTTGTGTCAAATTTGTTAATTTGACATATTATATGACCATGTTATTCCTAAATATGCTTCTTTTACTTGTGAGGTACCGATGATGTGCCTCATTCTAGTGTTCGAGTGTTACTAACAAACCAATGCCAAATTAAACCTTAGTCTCCACTTGTTAACTGAAATTATCAATACAAAACCATAACGTCAAAATGCACCACACGCAATAGCAAAAGGTATACAACAAAGCAAATTAAAAGTAATTTGTACATCCATATAATTATGTTAACTAAGATCTTGTGCATTCAATGAAGGTATGACTCCTAAGATCTACGGTTAATCTATAGCAAAAAAATTTATATCATTCAAGATTAGAACTATACCGCGGTGGGATTGGTAGCTGGTGGACCATTGTTGCATGACTTACGATAGCGTAGGAGTTTTGCGTCGGATAGGATTTGATTGTCTACCTAAATGTGTATGTGGTAAGAGATTGAGATAACATATTATGTAATTATAAGTAGAGTCCTACCTAAAATCTTATTAGATATATTTTCAATATAATATTACCAAGAGTCTCTAAGAGAGCTCGATCATTGTGAGAGCTAAAAAAAAAAAAAAAAACTCCTTTAATAATATAGAAGGATTTAGTTTAATAATAAACTATTGTACCTTTTTAAAGAGGTTTTTGATGTTGTTATCATAATTTTCAATATTTTATTTTAATACTATTATTATATTTATATTTTAATATACTTAATTTACTATAGTTGGCTTAATTTTGCTACATTGACTACTTTATTTACCAAATTTGTCATAATCCGGCATTATTTAAACTAAGATTAATAAACTTAAAAAAATGCGTTTTTTTTATAAAGGGGGCTGGGCAGGGCCAAATTTCGGGCCACGAGCTCGTCCCATATTAATGCGGGCTTTTCCGGGCCGGGCTTTGTGCCATTTCGGGCCTAATATAAAGGCCCAAACCCGGGAAAAAGTCAGGCCGAGTCGGGCCTTGCCTGGGCCATTTGATCAGCTCTAGTTTTGTGTGGTAATCCTCAACCGTAGATGATGGAGTAGAACGAAAGCACGCGGATAGCCTTAATTAAGAAGGGTAATTATATATGAACAAAAATTTGTACGTGTGACGTTCTAGGCCATTACATAAGTGTTAGCTCGTTGAATCCTTGCATGGGTATTACCAGGCTCCTTCCCATGTCATTCCTCGAAGTTTCATTATTCTCCTCTGAATTTTCTTACTTACATTTTATAATAAAATAGTTGACTGACTTTGGGCTTAGCCCTACTTATACAAAAAAAGTACCAACATTCTTGCATACTCAATACTCATTATTACATACTCTCTTTTTGGTATCCTCTCTCTCTCCTTATAGTAGCAAAATTCATACCTAAACTGTATAACTGAAATTTAAGTTATATTTTTATATACAAAAAAAAAAAAAATGGCTTCAAAGAGGCTTTCTGCTTCAGAGGCGGAGAATAATGCTGATGATGATCATCCAAGAGAAAAAAGGCTAAGACCTTCAACGTCTTCCTTCGCTTCGTATGTTGTCTAATTCTAATAATTTTGTTATTTGGATGAGAAACGGTCATTTAATTTGACTATTTGAGTGATACTCAACCATACGCATTCATAAACTAACGTTATTTGATCGGATGAACGCGAATGGATAGACTTTTGCTCAAAATTACTGCACTTGCATAGTTATATATAAACGTATAATTTTGTAGGCTAAAAAGCTTGACTATTATTGTGTTTTTTTTTTTGTGCTTTCGGCACGAATGAAAAACAATGGAGATTTTTTATATATTAATTATTACAACTTTTATACTACATAGTATGAGAATGAGACCAAGTTTGTTGCTAATTAATTAAGACAAATTATATTTATACATGCCGGATGCCGTGTGTGTTTTGCAGTGTGGTTGGGGAAGTAATGATGGTGAGATCCTTTCAGACTCTATGCAATTCCCTTGAGCCATTGATTAGACGAGTGGTAAACCTTCTACGTACTCTGATAATCTATTCTCCTGAACTTTGGTTGCATGTAATTTATGTGTACATATACTGTTATGGCCATATGTTGGAGGTAATGGTCTAATATCAACGTCAATAATTTTACTACACCAACAAATTTTACCAGCAATACAATTAATTTTACTGTTACCTCCAAAAAAAAAAAAAAAAATTGCTAGTTATCAACTTATCATCATAATTTAATTTTACTATTGTTAACTTAATTACTACCGCTAACTAAATTTTAATTACCTACCACTTATATATACTAAAGATTAGATTAGTATAGTCCGTGTTAACTACTCGTATTACACAAAAATATATATACCTTGGCCAAATGTAAAAAAAAAAAAAAAAAAACGAAAAAGAAATCATTTGCTTGGTCGTCTTTTGATCGCATTGTACGTGCTTAAACTTTCATCATTTATTTGGAAGTTTTTGTGCTTTTTTTTTTTTTTTTTCATTACTGTTTTATACATATACTTGATTTAGTCAAACTTTTTGATGATTCTGCGTGCTTGTTCACTGATACCGTGCGCATATGTTGAGATTATTTTGCTTTGTTTGATCTTGGTTATGAATACATGGATTCAAAGTCAATGCTTTATATCCTATACAACGTATACATTATTATCATATGATAATGAATCGCGAGTTTGGTTACTTTTTTCTAACTAGTTTCATTATTACCTACTACTCGTATATATAATCAATTTTGCATTGTTTTAACAAGAAAATCTGATTTCTCAATTATTCTATATTTATATTATCTGTTTAATTATCAAAAATGTTAAAGGTCTAAGCTAATAATGCACTATGATGGATTAGGTGAAAGAAGAAGTCGACCTCGGACTGCAAAGAAGTATGCGCTCAATATCCAGGTGCCCCTCCTTTCGAATCCAAGCACCGGAGCCAGCAAGCTTGAAACTAATATTCACCAACACAAATTTGCCCACCATTTTCACATGCAACCCCATTTTCGACAACGTAGGAAAACCACTCCAACTCATGTTAGTAGAGCAACTAGGCGACCAAATCACCCCAAAAATTCTACCATATCCTATCAAAATCGAGCTTGTGGCCGTATATGGGGTTTTTCCGGCCTCCCTAGACCGCGATGTGTGGACCGCAGCTGAGTTCAATCGGAACATAGTTAAGGAGAGAGAGGGAAGGCGTCCACTACTCTTAAGTAAAGAAGTGAACTATACTATGAGGGATACCAATTATTTTACGATTGGCGAGATAGAGTTTACTGATAACTCTAGCTGGTTAAGGAGCAGGAAATTCAAAGTTGGTGCACGAGTTACTGTCGAGACCTCTCGTGGTGTTAGAATTCTTGAAGCTCTTACCGAGGCTTTCATTGTTAAGGATCATCGAGGCGAACGTAAGCTCACTTATTTGTTATAACGTGCGTATTGCGTACATTCTTACATGCATGATCCCCTATGACCCCGGACTATATTCTCAAGGTCGTTATTTGTTTACTCTGTGAATTACCAAGTTGTTATTGTCCTTTTATTTCCGTCTCCCACCTAGTAAATCTATCAGCTCTCCACCCTCGTTAAGTTATCTCATTCGATCTAAAATCAATTGACATACAATACGATGAGCAATGAATCAACCTATAAAAATGAGTGTGTTACCTTTATGTTTTGTCGATTTGATTGTGATACTTCAATTCCCACGGATATACTTTTTGATTATACACTAAATTTAATCCAAGTTTCTCGTATGTGAATTTTACAGTGTACAAGAAACACTATCCACCACAGCTTGACGACAATGTTTGGCGTTTGGAGAAGATTGGCAAAGATGGAAAATTTCATAAAAGACTTGCCAATGCCGGCGTTTTTACTGTACAAAATTTCTTAAAAATGTCCGTCATTGACCCGGGGCAATTGAAATCGGTAATAACATATTTTTATGTTTCAAAGTAGTTAATTGAGCCAATGCAATTATGCAAAAGTATATTTTAATTGATGACTTTCATGTAAATTCAATTCTTTTGGCATAATTCTATAGCCAGCAACTGTTAAAAATCTAACGCGTCAACTCTTAAAATAGTCTGTTATCGATTTATCTAATACTATAAACAACTGTTAGAAATAATAATATTGATAAGTGAGTAAAAATAAATAATATAAACAATATTATAACAAAGATAAGCCATTTTTTTTTTTATAAAACGAATATAACAATATATATATATATACTGCTCGGACGCGGACCGGGCATGCAAACTAGTTGACATTAATTTTACAACTAACATAATAACTTTTACTATCATCAGTTAAATTTATTTGCTACCATTTCTTTATGAAATAAATTTCGCTGCTACTCCATCCTTCTCAAAATATATGTTTTTATCACAATTCGAGACATTTCTTTGACCTTCAATATCTCTCAAAATATAAGGGTAAAAATTATGAAAATATAATCTTGTGAAAGTACATTTCACAACGATTCCAATGAAATATTTTTTGGTGAAATATTTTTTTTATGAAATTGAAAGTCAAAACTTACCTTGTAATTCGTAAACGTCATATATATTGAGAAAGAGGAAGTACTTACTCAATTTTTGCTACCACTAACTCAACTTACTATCACGTATTTATGCAGAAGGCAGTTTGACTATGTGGAAACTTTAGGTGAATAATGTAACATAAATAGGGTTGTTCAACTTCACAATGATGTCCTTCAAAAAATTAAAAATCTTCCACTATGACATTTACTCTCCATAAAGTTACATTATTATTATTAGCCATTTAAGCGAGGTATATATTGAATGACACAAGTCGAGTATTAATTTCAGGCAAATAAACATTTTGACACGATAAAACTATTTCAGTTTTACAGAATTTATTATATAATCAAATCTATAATGACCTTGTTCTTGTTCTTCGTCTTTTTATTTTATCTATTGTGCTTATTATTATTTATTATTATCACGATGAATCAATAGTAATTTATTATCTATTGTTATTTTTATTTTTTTTGTCATTAATATTATTGTTATTATTATTATTATTATTATTATTTCAAAGTGACACTTTAGAGTATTAATGATGATATAAACGTGGGTGTCGAAGCAGATACTAGGTGGGAAGGCTGGAATATCCGAGAGAATGTGGAAAACAGTTTTAAAGCACGCAAAGACATGTGAAATTGGTGACAAACTATACATCTCTCGTGGAAGTAACTATACTTTAATTTTGGATGCGATATGTCAGATTTTTAGCATTAAGATTGATGGCCAACCATCTCATCAGGATCTGACTTCCTCTTTTCAGGTACATAAATAACCACTATTTTCATTGATGGCTTCAGCTTTCTTATGTAAATTTGGAACATTCATACTCAATTTTATACTAATTAATATTTTCTATTTTTATTTATTTATTAAAAAGTGTATGATCAAGCTGAGGGAATATATATATATATATATATATATATATATATATAGTTTATCAATTTACTTTGAATAATGGAGACAAATCTTGAAACTTCTAATCTTCTAAGATATATTTTCTTTATATACTATACTGAGATACAAAATCATTTTAATGGGTCACATACTCCGTATTTGATAATCAAACTTTTCTAAAAATGTACTAGTTATTTGGAAGTAAGAATTATGATTGATATAGAGATAATAAACACATCTATTTTATCATTGTTATTATAATTTTATTTTCTACATTAATCATTTATGCCGCTATATAAATTTAATCTTTGCAGCAGGAAGTTGATGAACTAGTGAAAACTGCTTATGGAAATTGGGGTTCTTTGGAAGAGGTAAAGAGACCGCTGGATCAAATTATGCAACAATCTCAAGGTTAGTTAATAGTATAATCATATAAATCATTTTCTCATTTGTTCTTTTATTTGCAACATATTTATTATTAATCTATTCGTTACAAGCATATAATATTTTAAAGATCTTCATAACAACCTATATCTCATCTACAACACATTGTTTTACGACCTAACCCCCATCAGCGTCAAATACTAACCCACGTCTATTTTAATTTGTGGCGTAGTTTGTGAGGATGTACCCTACTATTGGGCGAAAACTACTGTATAATTAACTATTTCTTTGATCCATACAACCTATGTTGACAGTAGAGTATTTGTATGTGTGTCAGTTTTCTATATTTAACTAACATGTTTTGAATCAGTAAGCAACATGATTATCAAGTTCTCCACCCTTTTAGAGAATAAAACCAAAGATAAGTAGTAGAAGGTATTAAATAATTTACATTTTCACAAGAAAAAAAGAAGGTATCCAACCTTGGATTATCTCCACATCTAAGTTGATCACTCTTCTGATCGATTTCCAACTAAACCTGCTAAACTTATACTCCAAGAAAGTTAGTTTTTTTAACCTCGAGATTTTAAAGTACTCACCTCCACGATTGTAATTAAAAGTAGAATCCATGTCAACACAGATAAATCCCGACGTAACAAACAATAAGGATCGGAAATTGAAAGGTGGCAATATTGCGAGATATTATAAATTGATCATATGAGCCTTAATTTCCCAATGTGGGACAAATAAACTCCATAAACCACATTCCATAATTCGTAGTGTTACAAACTCTCCCACTTAAAGAACGCAACGTCCCCGTTGCGCCTCAACCAAACCATACCAACATCAACATAGGTCAAAGATCTCTCCCGCTAGACGGCTGGTGTGGGCTTCGCCCTAGCACTCAACACGCGGTCGCAGAGTTGCTCTGATACCATTTGTAACAACCCGAACCACCGTCCGTCGCAACACAACCCAATAAGATGGGTAGTCACCTCTTAGGCCCATATATCCTCTCCGGACTCTAAAAGGTGAATGCCTTGTTGGTAGTATGATGGTAGAAATCTATTATAAACTGATCATATGAGACTTAGTTTCCCAATGTAGGATAAACAAACTCCATAAATCATATTCCATAATCCATAGTGTTACAAATATGGTCGGAAATATTACCATACGCAATTGTGATAATACACTGTGAATATGTGAATTTATGTACGAAGTTTATACGGGGTATATGGTAAATTGTATTTAGGAAAGTTTTATAACTTTTGATAAGATGGTGACTTGTACTTAGTATATATAAGTTGTACTAATTGATGAAATCAGTGAGAAACATGTACACGAGAAACGAGAAACATTGTTTCGAATATTTTCGCTGTGTATAAAGTTTCTCCCCATGAACAATTTCATGGTACCGACCGACCAAAATTCCTAACAGTAACACCCCAAGGATATACGAAAAATGGGTCTGAAGAGTGACTTCTCATCTTATTGGTTTGTGTTGCAACGTATAGTGAGACTGACGGTTATGGAGTATCTTCTTTGTCTTTTTGTTTAATAATGCCTAGTATTATTATGATCTGATAAATACGTCCTTTACATACTCCCTTTGTACCCCTTTACATACCCAATATGGGTTTGCACAAGTATTAAGGTGTGTGCCTTATTTATTATTCTCTGAGATAGTAGTGAAGTTAAAGACAGAGGAGGGATCGAATGTTGAAAGTAAGAGAGAGTGTACTCAAAAGTATGAAATTAAAATTTTACCTCGCTCATTAAGAGTAGGCAGAGTGTTTGATGGAGGATACCCCGATTTGAAAAGCAGGGTGTTAAGACTAAGTGTAACAACAACCATAAATAGAAATAAATTTAGAATTGTCACGCCGCAATTGACTACCAAGTCAATTGTTAGGCTAGAAATTCAACTACAATTAACCAACGAAAAATAAAACAGCGGAAGTCTTTAAATGTCGAGCTACAGTTCTCAAAACAAAATCCAAATTACAAAAACAGAACGAATGAAGTCTGGGACAAAAACAAAGTCTTTCGAAAATCCCCAACATGATCAACTTCGTAAGCATGCAGCCATATCATCAAGACCTGTCAACTATGCCATCGAAGATTGACATAGGCCCCAGAACACGGTAGGGACGAACCAAAAAACAGAACGTCAGCACAGGCTGAGTAAGAAATAACAATCATAAAGAGCAAATAAGATACGCGCCTTGAGGCGCGTAGCTAACAAGAACGAATTGATGTTATAGCATAGGAATTTCAATAGCAGCAGAGTGCATTATCAAAAGAGCATCGTCGCCCAATATATATATATATATATATATATATATATATATATATATATTTCTTAATCATATTTTCGGCCAGGGTCCTACCCCATAGCCCCACTTAACGAACTTTGTTCGAGCTAGAGTTGTAATTATCGCCCTAATAATCCCGAGTGTGCACACCCCTCACAAGACAGGCCGGTAGGACGAGCTCCCATCTAGGAGGAAGACTATTAGGAAGTCGGTAGCTAATCCGACCCTACGTACCTTGATCAGAGGTATATCAAACGATGATCGGCCGAGCCGAATACATCGTACTCTAGGTGGAGTCATTTATATTCTTTCATCCGTTTTATATACGTTATTCAAAGATGCATTATTTGACGATACAAGTTATATGATCATAATCGATAGCTATTTGAAGCGAAACAAAACACAAGCAACAAACAAACACACCACTCGACCGAGTGGCCGAGTGGTGGTCTCGGCTAGAGGCCGAAGGGCCGAGGAAGGCAAGAGGCCGAAGGACCGTAGGGAGTATGGTGGTCGAAAGACCGCAAACGAACATTGATAAGACGGAAGGAAAATATGTTCAATGATATAATTAGGCACAAGCGAAACGGGTAACAAGAATGAATGTGTAAAACAAGAACATACGATGATCAAGCAAGGTGTTTCAAACAAGATAATGGCTAGTGAGAGGTTTGTGATCAACGTTCTTACCTTACTAGCGAAATCACAAGATCAACTCAAGCCTTAGAACGGTACTTCCTCGAACACACAACCTAGAATCAATCAACAATACACTAATCACTAATCATCACCCTACTAGTGCATCCAAGGCATTCTAACTTTGGATTTCAACATTCAAACGACCTCTAAACAACACCAAATTCGCACAACACCCTCCCAAGTATACTAACAACACAATTCCATTATTAAATCATCAAATCAACCATATTAACACTCAAATTAGGGCAAGATCAGATCTGGACAGAATATGTTTTTCATCATTAGAACACCATAATTCATCCCCAAATTAAAACCATGAATTATTTAAACCATGATAACCAATTCCTCCAAATACTACACAATTCCAATCATAAAATCATCATTAAATCATATGAACCCTAATTTCAAAAGCCCTAAATTAGCATTCAATTATTCATGCATCAAAACCATAATTAAGCATGATTATAATCTAAACAAACAACACCCAATACTACAATCATGTTTTAACTTTAATTAACATGATAGATTAGAAGCCCTAATCTGAAAATTATGAGAGAAAGGGGGTTAAACTTACAACTCTTGGTGTAAAAACCAAGAGAGAGGGCAAAGGGGGTCGACGGTGGTGCTTGGGTGGCGGCTGCGGCGGTCGGCGGCGGTTCTCGGCCGCTCTTCTCCTTCTTCTCTTCTCTCTCTTTCTCGGCTCTCCTCTCTTCTCTCTTCCTCTTGCTCTTTTTTTTTCTTTTTGCTGCTGCTGCCGTGAGGGGGAATGAGGAGGGTTTGGTGTTTGTTTTATTCCTTTGTAGAAAATAGGAAGGGTTTAGTAAGGGTAATTCGGTAATTTCGCCAAACCGTTGCCCAATTAGGAAAACGTCTCTAAACGGAAGGTATAACCTAATTCCCAAAATAGATTTTCACGCCCTTAAAACGAGATCCTCCCAATACTTCGTACAATTCAAGTAACCCAAAAATATGGGGTGTTACACTAAGTCTCGTATAAGACGGGTCTCACACTAAGTTATTGTGAGACCACTTTATTTTGTTAGAAAGTTACCTGTTTAATATTAGTTGTGATCATTTTATTATTTTGAAGAACGCTTTTTTGAAATAATGCTCTAAAAAAATGTTAAATAAAATAGGATGGAAAAAAACTTGTTAAACAAAATGGGGTGTACGTCACCTATACATAAAATCGCCAAAGATCATGGCGGTTTTAAGACTTGTGAACAGTAATAAAATTTTTTTAGTCATAAAACCGCCAAGGACCTTTGCAACTTTATATATGGGTGATATACACACCATATTGTTGAACTAAGTTTTTCTTCAACCTATTTTGTTTATTAACATATTTTTTCCAGCACTATTTCATTTAATCGTTCTATTTTGGAATCGTTTAGTTTAATTTACATCTAAACAACATTTTATTGCCATTCACTTTTGGTTTCTTCCGAGGGAGTACAACATTCATGCACCACAAAAGACTATGAGTTGGAGTAGATTAGGCACAAAAATGAGTATTTTGTTGTGGATGCGTATAAAATAGCCACGGCATGATGCCCGGTCTTTATAAAGTAGCCCATTTATATGCATCATATACGCGTTGTTGTAATCATAAATTTAATCAATCACTAAAAAGTGTAATCTATCCTGATCGTAGAATTAAGTGAAATTCAATCCAGGAAATATTTTGATCTACGGACATCGTCATTTTGGTAAAGGCCGTAATGCCAAGAGGCATCATTACCAACAAGGAATTAGGAGGAGGTCATAAACGTCTATATCGGAAATAAATTTTTGACGGCATGAAAAATACATGTATGGTAGAATTGTCACCATTGAATACACCCTAATCGAAATGCCGTCAGTAAAAAATGTAAAAGGAGTCACTATATAAATGAACAAGATAATCTCACACAAGACTTACTAGGGTGTTAAATTGGCCATGGACGGATTAAGCTGTAGCTAGATAGAATTATCCCTAAAACCAAAATTGTATTTACTCAATGGCTTATAAAATAATTACTATATGTGCAGGAATTGCGACTGTTGGATGCAGTAATCACGAAATGATGCCCTATGAGATAATACTTGGTGGAATCGTTGAAGTAGATTGTCCTCAGACTTTCAACAACAATATGCAAATAGAAATCGGGGAATGGGAAACACCGCATCATATATTTAATTAGAAAATGTCATTATGAAAGCAAAATGTGTAAATATGTAAGTAATACTAGTATATACTCCCTCTTGTTCACTGTTATTTCCCACCTTTGAAAAAAGTTCTTGAGTAGCTATGTTGGGAGTTACTTATAAACCTAATGAATCGTTCAATTATTGTAAAAAGTAGCATATATATTTTATTATGCATTGCTCTCTACAAACTCCACCTGATTTTAAAGTAAGTGGCTCTTTCATTTGCTTTAGAAAAATCCGTAACAACAAGTCTCATATGAGACAGTCTCACTAGCTTATTGTGACACAGATCCAAAAAAGCCCAATTAGCATAACCAAATAACCCTGATTTAATAATTTGTTAAAAAAAAACCTGATTTGCTTATTGTTTTTTTTAAATATTTATTATTATTATGATATACTCCGTATTGTTTACTCGAACGTAGGGAAGTTGGTGTTCTGCTTTGACTACTACTATTTTGTTTCTTTATTTTTTTTTTTCACCATTAAAGTTTGCTGGGAGCACCCCATTTTCTACATAGGGAGCTAGCATCACATTATTTTTGACTGAGTTATTCTTCTACCATTTGTTCTTCAAAGCTGTTTATTTTCCTCTTGTACCCTTCTGAATTAATGTCGATTTTTTGTACGACCAAAGGACATTTTTTGTTGATCGTTTTCTTCTCTTTGTGGTTTACATTTCTTCCATTTGTACAATGATGGATGAAAGTATCATAATTTACAAATGCACTGGGTTTGTAATGGTTAATATTTAGCGGGTCACTTTGTAATATATAGTCTTCACCTTCTGAATTTTACTGGTCACTTTGAATTTCAGTAGATGAAATTCGTGGTGATACTTCTAAAGAGGGCAATACTATCCGAATGAGTTTTGAAGGTAAGAATTATGTGATTACTCAAAAGTTATTTACTTCACAACTTATATGGGTCACGAATCTCACGATACGGGTAATCATGGCTACACTATACAAAAAAAGGGTTGCTATATGTTAAAAGATGGTAACTAATTATTGGTTATGTCTAAACAGACCCAGTTGAGGTTGATCAAGATATGCAATGCGACAATTTTTGAAGTATATCTTTGCTGATGCAATTTTGATTCTTTTGTATGAACTCTCTCCTTGATTAGTTGAACAAGAATGCTGCACTTCTACCTCTATTTACCGTAGCATTATTCTGTCTGAACACTTTTCAGCACGTCCAGTCGCTTGAGCTGAAATCGATGAGTTTCATCCACACTAAAAAGAAGTAAACATTAGCATAAATATACTACGGTTTAGTGATAAGCGAACACTTTTGTATTTTCTGTACAATCACCGCTATGTTTAATTCAAAATAGATTACGATGAAAGAAATGCAACCTAATTACGTCCTGTGACCAAGAATTGGTTTATAGTACAACCTTTATCCAAATGGGTAACAATGAAGGGGATTACAATATGATTAGAAATGATTACTTTAAAAAAAAGGGTGATGGTACTACTTACAATATATGGTTTACATTACAACTTTTAAAAGTTACTTTAATGATTCTTACGTTTAATTTAAAGTGGATTACGATGAGAGAAATTCAAGTTACTCAATAATAAGTGTGACTTGTGACCACTTTGGTAACGGTGGTACGTTTTACAATAACGAACCTATATTACAACTTTTAGGTGTTACTTTGATAACCCTTACGCTTTATTCAAAATGAATTACGATTAAAGAAATGTAGGTTACTCGTCAATACGTAATATGATAAAGTGCACAATATGAATGCACGACTTGTGAGTTGTGACCAAGTATTGGTTTATAGTGCAACCTTTATCTATAAAGGCAAATTGCTAGAGGTCTACAGTATAGACACAATTAATTTGTCTACAATATAAAATTGAGTTAGTATTCGTAAAATTGAGATTGGAGTAGTAAAATTAATTGTAATTAAAAATTCACATGGGTAAAATTTATGTGGACTACAATATGTTCGAAAATGGCTACTTAATTAAACATTTAAGAAAGACTACTACTTACAATAAGTGGCTTACATTACAACTTATAGGGGTCACTTTAATAACTCATACGTTTCATTCAAAATGGATTACGATGAAACATATGCACGTTACCAACAAACCCAACTTTACGTATAGAACAAGGGGTGGTACGTATGTAGTAAACAAAGTAACCTACATTATTAATCTTTAATAAAAGAGTCTTTTATGCAAGAATTATTTAATTAAAGTGGTGTACGATGAAACCAATTCAGGTTACTCAAAAGTCAAAAGTAGATATGGATTCATAAATTGTAACCAAGTAGTGTTCGAAAGTGAAGTCGTTATCAAAAAACCCTAACATCTTTAAGAACCCAACGAATCCCGAATTTTACTAAGAAACTGGAAATATGGAATTACAATAGAAAAATCAGATTGTATACACATACAATTAAACAATAGAATAATCAACAAGACATATGTAGTAATGATTTAAAATTACTATTTGAATTAACTAAATCAGATTGTTGGAAAATCATATGCAATTCTATAAATGGTGTACAAACCTTGGATTGGTGGATCCTTTTATTTCTTCCCTTGGACGGTGCCTTCACAAGAGTGCTTTTTCTTCCCATCACTTCTATTTGCAAAAATGGGTTGAAGCAACCTAAAGAAACTAGAAAATGATGGGGTTGATTTGTTGGGGAAATTAAACGCGTTTAATTGGGAGAAAAGCTAGGGAGTTTCTTAATGTAGGGTTTTATTCTATTTTACAAATTAAATATTGTTTTAATATGGGCAAAAGGATAGTAAAATCTGGGTTATAAGACCCGTCTCACACTAATATATTGTGAGACAGTCTCACATGAGACCCACTGTAGCCGCAAATATGCTTAGAAATACATGTACAAGTAAGACAGTCTCAGCTCAGCAAGTTAGGAAAAGGAGGGATTATATCCCAGTCAAGAATCAAGTGTTATCGCATATAATTAGAAAGCGTGAAAAGCATAACATATAAATTTTTTGAGAAGGCATGTACCTTACATTTATCAGAAATGTCCTCATAAGTGAAATTGTTTATATCTTAAAGGATGCCTCCTAGAAGAACTTGAAGTGATGACTCAGGTAGCAGTGGTGAAACTCAGGTCACTATGGCTTAATTAATGCAAATGAACACTACCCTAGTTAATGCCTTAAAGGAAGTGATAACCAACAAATTAGAGCCTTCTGTGGACATGGCAAAGGCCATGGCCGATCAAATACCATAAGTCTTCACTGGGAAAGGAGAACCCTATGAACTACCAGAGTGGTTGAAAATTTTTGAGAAGATTTTCGACACCCGAAGATAACCTAAGCCACCCTATATCGGAGGGAAGAAGCTGACAATTGGTGGGACGCCAATAAGAAGGACATCTTGACCCTTGGCATTGAGGTGGATGATAATGGAGAAGAGTTGGAAGTGGAGGCTACCTGGGAGGACTTTAAGAAGGCAATTAAGAGTGATTTCTTTCCTGTGCATGTGCAAAAGAGGAAGTGTGGTGATTTCGCTAAGTGACGAGGCAAAGGCAAATAAGTTCGAGGAGGGCCTAAATCAGGATGTCAAGGAGAAACTTGGAGGTATGGATTCGGGAGTCTAAAAGAGGTGTTTTCCAGTGCTAGCAACATGGAGAGGATAATCGGCTAGAGAAGGGGACAAGGTGAGAAGAGAAAAGCTTTCCAAGAGAGTAACTCTCAGGGCTTTGAGAAGAGGACCAACTTTGGTGGCTACGACAAGGGGAAAGCTCAATCTTTCGGCGGACAAAACTCAACTGGAAATCATAGGAGTAGTTATAAGGGCTTCAATGCTAGCAATAAAGGCGGGAGGTTCTATAAGTGTGTGAAATGCCCTTATAACCATCCTGGTAAGGATTGCGAGGCAAAATTAGAGCCTTGTGACTTATGTGGGAAGTTGGGGCATTGGGCTTATGAGTGTTACTCGAACTCGAAAAACAAACCAGAAGGAAAGAATTTCTCTACTAGGTCTGCTCTGACAGGTAGTGTAGCTAGGCTGCTAATAATGGTGGGTTTGAGAACCGTGGTAACTATGGGAATAACCAAGGAAACTGCAGATTTGATAGGAATGGGAGCACCAATAACAAGGGTGATAGTGCTGCCAAATCTTCAGGAACGCCGAATGCTGCCCAATCTGATAAAGGAAATGGACGAACCATTGGAAAACTATTTGCCTTGAACAGAGAAGAGGAAGCGGAGAATTTGGCTCATATGGTTAGGGATACTTTTCTTGTGAACTCCACTACTTCGTATGTTTTATTTGATTCAGGAGCTTCACATTTATTTGTTGCTAGGTCATTCATTGAAAATTTAGACCAAAATGCTTATGTACCCATTAGTAGTGATTTTTCCCAACTGTGGGGGGAGATAGTATCTTGTGATGAGATGTATAAGGATGTGAATGTGGTGATAGGACTAGCTCCATTACCAACCAACTTAATTGTTTTTCCTTTGAACATTTTTGATGTGATTTTGGGTATGGATTGGTTGATTGATTACAAGGCTAGAATAGATTGTGGGCAAAAGAAAATTTCCTTCAGAGGACCTAAGGGAGTTAAAGGTTCTTATAGAGGATTTGTAGTGAAACCTGGATTGAAAATTATCTCATCATTAACCTTAAAATCTCATTTGATGAAAGGTTGTCCGTTTATCCTCTGCCATGTTAGGGATGTTAGTGTTAATGATCCTATGCCTCGAGACATTCCTGTTGTACGAGAGTTTAATGATGTATTTCATGATGATATACCTAGTATGCCACCTAGGAGAGATGTAGAGTTTAGCATTCCTCTAGTGCCCGAGAGTGGACCTATCTCTAAGGCCCCGTATCGTATGGCTCCTAAGGAGTTAGAAAACTAAAGAAGCAGTTAAAGGAGTTGTTAGATAAGGGTTACATTCGTACTAGCGATCACCTTGGGGAGCACCAGTTTTGTATGTCAAAAAGAAAGATGGGACTCTAAGGTCGTGCATTGATTACCGGGGAGAACTGAACATTGTGACTGTTAATAATAAGTATCCTCTACCCATGATTGATGACTTATTTGATCAGCTTAAGAGGGCAGGTGTGTTCTCTAAGATCGATTTGAGGTTAGGTTATCACCAATTACGGATTTCAGATGGGTATGTTCCTAAAACAGCGTACGCGTTATGGTCACTATGAATGTACGGTGATGCCTTATTTCGACAAGTTTGTTGTGGTGTTCATTGATGACATCTTAGTATTTTCCAAGGATAAGGATGAGCACGAGGAGCATTTAATGTGGACAAGTTGCCTTTCTGGGACATATTGTATCCAAGGATGGCGTTGATGTGGATCTTGCGAATATTGAGGCTGTTTCAAATTGGCCGACACCAAAGAATGTCACTGAGATTAAGAGCTCCTTGGGTCTAGCTGGTTACTACTATAGGCGTTTCGTAAAAGTTTTTTCCAAGATAGCAAGGCCCATGACTTCTCTGATGAAAAAGATCGTGAAATTTCAGTGGCATGATAAGTGTGAGAATGCATTTCAGACCTTGAAAGAGAGATTAACAACAACTCCTGTGTTAACTTTTCCAGACGGTAATGAGGGGTACGAGGTGTATACTTATGCGTCAAAGAATGGGTTAGGGTGTGTTCTTATGCACAACAGGAGAGTGATAAATTATTCCTCTAGACAATTGAAACCGTATAAGGAAAATCACCCTACACATGATTTGGAGCTTGCAGCTATCATGTTGGCCTTAAAAATCTGGAGACATTACTTGTATGGTACGGTACTTCTTTTAAGGTGTTTTCTGATCACAAAAGTTTAAAATACATCTTCACTTAGAAAGAGTTAAATATGAGGCAGAGAAGGTGAGTGGAGCTTATCAAAGATTACGATATGAAAATCCAATACCACGAAGGGAAGGCGAATGTTGTAGCTGATGCTCTAAGTAGGAAGTCAGACCATGGATTGTGTGCTGCAGTGCCTAGAATGAAATTGAGAGAGGAGTTGCAAATTATGGGCATTGAGTTAACAAAACCAGTAGGTCCTATGGAAGAATTGGTTGTTGATTTATCCTTATTTTATGAGATTCGAGAACTACAGGAGGATGATAAAGTGCAAGGAAAAAAAAAAAGGCAAAAATGACCAACGAAGAAGACGGGGATTTCAAAGTGTTTGCAGATGAAGGTTTGAGATATGGAGGTAAATGGTGTGTATCAAACAACCTAGAGTTGAAGAAGAAAATCTTAGAGGAGGCCAGGCTCACTGTACACCTTACTCTATCCACCCAGGATGAGACAAGTTGTATAAGGACCTGAAAAAGCATTTCTGGTGGCCCAATATGAAGGAAGAGGTAGCGGAATTTTTAGCTAGATGCCTCACATGTCAGAAGGTGAAGAGCAAACACAAGAGACCACAAGGTAAACTACAACCATTGGAGATACTCGAGTGGAAATAGAAGTCTATATCTATGGATTTTATTGTCGGATTGCCAAGGACACCAAAGGAAACAATATGATTTGGGTCATAGTTCAATCGTTTGACTAAGGTTGTTCATTTTATTCCTATGAAGGACACTTGGGATAAACGGGAACTTGTCATGGCTTACAGAAACACATGTGTTGAAATTGCATGTGGTAACTAAGGATATTATCTCGTATCGAGATGCTAGATGCTAGATTTATATAAATTTTGGCAGAAACTCCAAGACTCCTTGGGTATGTACCACACTAAAGATTAGCACATCATTTCACCTTCCACCGATGGTCAGACAGAGAAGACTATTTAGACACTCAAGGATATGCTGCGAGCTTGTGCAATGGAATTTCAAGGATCGGGGGAAGATAGACTGGATCTGATAGAGTTCTCCTACAATAACAGCTATCATGCTAGTATTCAAATGGCTCCTTTTGAGGCTCTTTATGGTAGGAACTGTAGAAGTCCGGTATGTTGGGATGACATGTCGAATGTCGTCGTTCTAGGACCACCTTTGATTCAGGAGATGATCGGACAAGTGAAAATTATAAGAGAGAAAATGAAGGCAGCTCAAGACAGACAAAAAAGTTATGCGGATCTTCATCGGCATTCCATTGAGTTTCAGGTTGGCGATAAGGTACTTTTGAGGGTATCACCAACTAGGAGAGTATTGAGGTTTGGAAAAAAGGGAAAGTTGAACCCAAAATTCATTGGCCCTTATGAGATCCTTGACATAATTGGAGAAGTCGCATACAGGTTGACATTACCTCCTGCATTAGATAAGGTACACAATGTGTTTCATGTGTCACGACTGAGCAAATATGTGAGTGACTCGTCTCATATCATTCAACCTGAAGTGATCGAATTAAATGAAACTCTTACCTATGAAGAATTATCAACCCAAATTCTAGACTCAAAGGGTCGGAAAACAAGGAGGGGTGAGACAAGGCTTGTGAAAGTCTTATGGACAAATCACAAAACCGAAGAGGCGTGGGAGACAGAAGACTCCATGAGACAAAAATACCCCCACTTATTCACCAAGGTACTATATTCGTTATGAGGACGTAACTTTCTTTTTAAGCGGGGAAGAGGGCGATATACATTCGCGCATTTTGCATAATATTAATTATTTTGCATGCACTTCATACTAGAATAAAATTTACTTTGTCTTGCATCATCCGTTACATACATGCATTTGCATCGAGTCAAGGAATTGTAGCATAAAGAATGATAAGTTAGTGGTAAGTATAGGTGTTAATCGTCAATTAAAAGATGCGAGAATGAAAATCTGTAAATGATATCAAGGACTTTTGAATCTTTTTACTATTTGAGGTTATAGTTTTGAGGACGAACCCTATTTTTAAGGGGAGAAGACTGTAACGCCCAATACGTTTGAGGGTAAGTTGTATCATTTTCATTGATAACCTTACCTTTGAAGAAGAATTTCAAAAATTTACATTGAAACTACAATTTTCAGCGATTTTGAAAACATATGTTATTTGTATTTCTCAAAAAAAAAAAAAAAAAAAAAAAAAAAAAAAAAAAAAAACACGGAAAAATCACGTGGTACCCTTAAACTTTGACCGGTTGCACATGATACCCAACTTGTCAAGTTTGTGCACATGGTGCCCTTGAACTTACAACTGGAACACTACGGATTATGAAAAGTGATTTATAGAGTTGGTTTGTCCCACATTGGAAAAACTAAGACTCCTATGATCAGTTTATAATATATTCCTACCATCATACTACCACCAAGACCTTCACCTTTTAGAGTCCACGGGAGGACATTCGGGCCTAAGAGGTGACTTCCCATCTTATTGGGTTGTGTTGAGACGGACGGTGTATCGGGTTGTTACAGATGGTATCAGAGCAAACCCAGCGACCGCGTGCTGGGTGGTGGGGTAAGACCCAAGTCAGCCGTCTAGCGGGGGAGATCTTGAACCTGTGTTGATGTTGATATGGTTTGGCCGAGGCACAATGGGGACGTTATGTAATATTCCGAAAATTCAATATATTTTATAATAATATTTTAGTATTAGTTTTAATTTAATTATAGCGAAAGATGAATTTAAAGTTGTGTTGTGAGTCGTTTTCGAAAATGGGTTCGTAAATGATTTCAAAAATCGGATTTGCTATTTGGGTTTTATTTTCTAAATTATGTCAACCCTACCTACAAGACCAACACCAATCCAATACATGTTGGCCCAAACACCAACTTATACCCCAACCCAACCCAAAAAGAAATCAGAAAAAGGAAAAAGGAAAAAGGAAAAGGGAAAAACAAAAAAAAAAAAAAAACCGACCCCCCCTTCCCCTGTATAAAACAGAGGACGCACTCCCCCCTCGTCCCCTTCTTCTTTGCTCGTCCTTCTCACCCATCGCCGCCGCCGATCGTTCCCTCTTCCTGCCCAGCTGCTCGCCGCCGCGCCTACCTCCCAACCACCGTGTTCTCTCTCTTTCCTCGTTCAATTTCGTGAGCAATATCGCCCCTTCTTCTTCCCCTGTTTTCGTTTTATTTAGTAACCATTAGTTTCGATTCGTTTTCTTGCTTCAAATCATGATTAATCAGTTCTAATGTATGTTATAAGTATTGGGCAATTGATTAGGGGTTCTATGCATAAAGATTTGATTTTGATGATGGTTTTATGTTGATTTTCACTAATTACGAATTTGGGTTTAATTAGTGTAATTATTCGAATTAAGTCCAATTAGTTTCGTGAATTATGATTCTAGCATGTTTATAATCTAATAAATAAGGTTCTTGAATTTAGTTGAGATTTAATTGGGGTTTTGTTCAAGTTTGAAGAAATTGTAATTTGGGGAAAATTTTGGGTTAATTGTTTCTTAATTAGGTCAATTAGCTTGAATCAATTAGGATAGTTAGTATATCGACATTGTGATAATTTAGATAGTTATAAACTGATTTTCGAAAATTAATTGAATTAATTCGTTTTTTAAATAATTTTGTGTAATTAAACCATGTTTTTCATGTTTAAAACATAATATAAATTATTTTAATAAATCCTAAATAAATCATAATAACTAAAATTTTGTTTTCATGAATTAGATTCTGTTTCAAAAGAGATTTTAAGCCTTGAGAATTTTCAAAACAAATTGAGTGTTAATTAAGTAATAGTAGCTAACTATGGAATCAGAATTGAAATTGTTGGATAATTGTTGATTGTTGGATTAGAAATTTAAGAGGTCATGAGCATTGCATATAAAATAAGATTTACATAAGTATTAGATGAATGATTGGAGGAGATTAGTATTGATTTGGGATTTATTGATTGTGTAATTGTAGACCTCGAGTTCGTAGACGAAGAATACTAGTGACCGTTGTGCTGTCGTGTTCTTGTGTGCATTGCAAAGGTAAGCTAGCATGCTCAACCTTTCTTAAACTTGTAGAAACCTTTCAAAATTATAAGCTAAGTGATTGGTGTGCTGGATGAAAACTTAGTATCCTATTAGGTGGAGAACGATTTATTGTTTTGATTATCGTATCTTGATTGAATTGGATTTGACTATTGCATGGATATATTGAATGCTTTATGATTCAAAAGATGTTATTGGAATTATGATTGATGGGTGTGCAACTGATATTGTTATGGCTGAAATTTGAATGATTGTATGATTATTGGAATATAAGTTTGTGTAAACGACCGATATTATAAATAAAATAAATAAATAAAGTATGGGGATACACGATGATTATTGGTTTGAGTTGCATCGACTCCACTTTATTTGGTTTGAGTCACATCGACTCCACTTTATTTGGTTTGAGTCACATCGACTCCACTTTATTGCCCCACTGCATCGGTTTTTTTTTAAGAGGGCTTGGCTCTAGTACTACTCTATTGGGTTAGCAATACTTAATAGGGGGTGTGCACACTTAAGGTCTAGTAGTCTTGTATGGTATGGTTTGGTGAGTCGGCAAAGATTCGGCTCACCCACGTATATAATAGTATGGTTTGGTGACACGGTAAGAATCCTGCTCACCCACTTACCAAAATATGAATGGTATGGTTTGGATAAGTTGACAAAGACTCGACTCGTCCCACTTATAAAGTTCGCTATGAGTTTCTCATTAAAGATCGTAAGGAATGACTTGGTTTATATTATGATTTGTTATACGTTTGTTGTGGTGATTGTGATACTTCTATTTTGGCGATTTGATTTGTCTTACGGTTGGTTTATGTGATAATGTGCTAAGTGTGGTTTTCGAAAATAAAACTAAAATGTTTTTTAAAAAAAAAATTCAGGTAAGGGTTTTGGGTTTTCTACGAGTTGAGGTGTTAGCTTACTCAATTTCACTGAATTTTCAAACTGTGGTTTTTGTGTTTTAAATCCACCACAGGTATGGAGTAGATGATACATTGCGGGGACGACGACTCACTAGATAGTAGTTGAATCAAATAAAGCTTAGGCTTTAAGCTATAGACTATTGATAATACTTAGACCATTTCATATTTCGTATTTTGGATTTCGGATTGTTGTAATTTAACTTTGGATTGTAATAGATTAATTTAGACCATTAGACATCTATATTCTGGATTTTGAAATCTCCTAGCATTCGGGTCTTTGACTTGAGTGCGGAGTGACACCTCTGAATTTCCTTAATTGTGTTTTGACTCGCTGAAAAATGATTTTAAAAAGAAAGGAAATTTGGGGGTGTTAAAGTTGGTATCGAGCCAGAGTTAGGTCAAAAACTTAAAATGAATTAATAAGATTAGGAAATAGAATGAAAGAATGAACAAGACAAAATAATAATATAGAAATTAAAATGAACCAAGCCGTATGGGGGATGGGTTTGCTTATTTATGTGTGCTTAATTCCTCTTTACTTACTACTTGTATTAATTTTGCATGTGAGGTTATGTATGATTACTCTTGATTGAATTCAAATTATGGTGGTGGAGTTTGATAAATAAATGCGATGATTTGAAAATTTGAAATGATTGGAATGCAATGAATGAGATTGATAGAATTTCAGAAGGTCAAAAGTTACCTTAATTGCTTGGAATGATATGGATCACGTTACGAAATTAGGTTGAGTTCCTAACCACTAGGCTAACCTTGATCCTCTCTATGGTTCGTTAATGTACTGTAACTAAGGTGTGAATGTCATAATCTCTTGTGATGATTGGAATAATCCACATTAGAACTAGTGGAGATTGAAATGTTAGGAATTTCAAGTTGATTCATTTATATGTTGATTATTGTACTCATAATTGCTTCATTGGGGATAAGTGCTAAGTTAATGTGTACCTTTTATAGGATGGTTCGTTTAATTAGGACACCAACCAAAGCTGAAATTAAAGCCGACAACCCATTGAGGCTTATGACGGGAGACGATGAAGAGATCGTGGCATATTGTCAAAGGGTAGCTAATCAATGTGACTATTATGGGCGAAAATATAAGGATGACTACTATTTCCACCCTCTTGCTCAAGCCAGATTTATTCTAAGGACTCTACCAAATAGAGCACCCTGGGCATATTTCAAGGGTAAATATAGAGATTTTATTAAGAAAGGAGCATTACCCAATGTAGAGAAGTACACCCATCAAGGTAGATGGTTGATCACTCCAGAGATCCTAGCTACGAGACTCCTAGAGGCACACAAGGAATGGCTAGAGGATGGAGAAGTAGTTGACTCAACTATAGAGGAAGCATAATAAAACATGGATAGTGCCCTCCCACCCTACCCTTAGTAGTGGGAGTTAGTGACTAGCATAATAACTATAATAAAAATGCTCTATAGTAGCATCTTAGATTATTGTTTGGACATCGCTGCGTCGATGATTTATATGCTTTATTATTCATGGATGCTTTAAGCTTTATTATTAATGAGATTTATATGACTTCTTTTATTGATTACTTGATTTGTTGTTGTGTGCTAATTGCATTATACATTGAACTATTAAGTAAAGTAGAAATGTAATCATGAATAACTCGTTAGTGTAGGTTATATGCACCCCATTCATCGCTACTACACAAGACGAATTAACAGAAACATGAACCAACAACAACAAAACGATGGATTTCACCAGTTTGCAGCTGGTGTGGTTCAATTGCTGCAAAACAATAACCAACCACCTGTGATTGACTGGGCTAAGAAGATATCCCAAAGGAAACCTGAGTTTTATTATGGGCGTGAAGATCCTACTGAACTTGAGAATTGGATAAGAGATATGGAGAAAATCTTCAACACCATTAACTGTCCAGCAAACCAGAAGGTAGATGGAGCTGTCTTCTATTTTAAAGGAGAAGCTAACATTTGGTGGTCAGCCGCTGGAGCAGCCTTCCAAGCTCAACCAAACTTCAATTGGGATAGCATTAAGGATGCCCTAAGACAGAGATTCTACCCCGAGCATGTTAGGCAAAGGAAACTCTCTGAATTCCTAGCACTAAAACAAAACAGGGGAAGTGTGGGTGATTACTATGCCAAATTCCTTGAACTTTCTCGTTTTGCAACCACTATTTTGCCAGATGACGCCTCAAAGATCACTAGATTCATTGAGGGACTTGACTACAGCCTCCAGGAAACCATGGTCATGATGACCTTTGCTGATGTGCATGAGGCTTACAGAAAAGCTGCTAGTGGGTGGAGAGTGCATGAGCTCAGGGAGGAAACCCGAAACAACAAAAGAAAGTTTGAACCCCAAACATCCAACACTTATGAAACTGGCAAGAACCACAACCATGGGAATGATAAGAGGGGAAAGCCAAACAACTTTGGGGGTAACCAAGGGTTCAACAGAAACTCTATGGGGAACAATTTCCAAAACCGTAATCAGGACAAGAAGCTTGAGCGTCATTATTATTGTAAGTCGTGCAATGGAGATCACCCTGGAGTTGATTGTGCTGGAAGATTGATTAACTGCAATAGCTGTGGGAAAAGAGGACATAGAGCATTTGAGTGTAGGTCTAAACCCCAAAATCAAATGGGAAATGGTTATGTGGGAAACAATAGGGGAAACCAAAACTTCAACCAAAATTCATACAATAACAATCCTCGTCCTACTTACCAAAACAACAACCAAAATTCCTACAACAATAACACTCGTCCCAACTACCAAGGCAACAACCAAAACCAGAACCAATTCAGGGGCAACTATAATGGGAACAATGCTAGATTCCAAGGTAACAACAACAATGCTCAAGCTGGTAATGGTAACAACAATGGAGCTGTTGTTAGGAATGCCAATGGGAACGATGGTGGGAATGCCAACATTAATGCTCAAGGAGGGAACAACCAGCGCAATCTAGGTCAAATCTTTGTCATGAATAGAGCTCAGGCTGATACTACGACCAATGTGGTGACCGGTACTTTCCTAGTCCATAATACTCCTGCTTTTGTCTTATTTGATTCTGGAGCCTCTTATTCTTTTATTTCATCTTCATTTGTTCATAAGTTGTGTCTTGAACCTAGTTCTCAAATTTCTACACCTATAGCTGTTCCATCTGGTAAAGTCGTTACATGTGATAAAATCTTTGAAGGGGTAGATGTAAAAATAATGGGAACCAAACTACCTGCAGACCTTATCCAGTTCGACCTTCTAAATATAGATGTTATCCTAGGAATGGACTGGTTGGGTAGGTATAAGGCCAACATTGACTGTTTTGAACAAAAAGTTAGTATGAAGGGACCCAAGGGGCAAAGAATTTCTTATAGGGGGTAGTTCATAAACCAGCTATCAAAATTGTGTCTGCCATGTCCATTTTCACCAAAATTAGGAAGGGCCACCTAGCCTATCTCTGCTTTATCCAGGACACGAGTGTGGAAGAAAAAGGACTTGATGAAATTGCTGTGATAAATGAGTTTCCAGATGTGTTTCCAGACGAAATACCAGGAATGCCTCCTAATAGAGAAGTAGAGTTTACAATTGACTTAATGCCAGGAACTGCACCAATCTCTAAAGCACCATATAGAATGGCACCAGCTGAGATGAAAGAATTGAAAGACCAATTGCAAGAGTTGATAGAGAAAGGATACATAAGACCTAGTGTGTCGCCATGGGGAGCCCCTGTGTTGTTTGTAAAGAAGAAAGATGGTGGGTTAAGGTTGTGTATTGACTATCGAGAGCTGAATAACGTGACCATTAAGAACAAGTATCCATTGCCGAGAATAGATGATTTGTTTGACCAGTTGAGGGGTGCTGACACTTATTCAAAGATTGACTTGTGATCTGGGTATCATTAACTTAGGATTGCTGAACAAGATATCCCTAAAAACTGCTTTTCGGACACGTTATGGTCATTATGAGTTCACTGTGATGCCTTTTGGATTGACTAATTCTCCTGCTGTGTTCATGGATGTGATGAATAGAATCTTCAGAACTTATCTTGATCGTTTTGTCGTGGTTTTCATTGATGATATTTTGGTGTATTCAAAGGGTAAGGAAG
Organism: Spergularia marina; assembly: GCA_963680865.1. Classification (NCBI taxonomy): domain Eukaryota; kingdom Viridiplantae; phylum Streptophyta; class Magnoliopsida; order Caryophyllales; family Caryophyllaceae; genus Spergularia; species Spergularia marina. The sequence goes on along the minus strand of OY804548.1, from coordinate 17,894,303 downwards.
AACATGAAAAGCATCTTAGGCTAGTTTTGCAAACATTGAGAGATCATAAGTTGTATGCGAAATTGTCTAAATGTGAGTTCTGGATTAATAAGGTAGCCTTCTTAGGACATGTCATTAGTAGTGAAGGAATTTCTGTTGATCCAGGAAAGATTAAAGCTGTGAAAGATTGGCCTACACCTAAATCAGTTACTGATATTAGGAGTTTCTTGGGTTTGGCTGGCTACTATAGGAAGTTTGTGAAGGATTTTTTGACCATTGCTAGACCCCTCACTAATTTAATGAAGAAGACTACAAAGTATGAGTGGGATGACTGTTGTGAGGAAGCATTTCAGAAATTGAAGAAATTGTTGACTACGGCACCTATTTTAACCTTACCGTCAGAATCTGAGGGATTTGAGGTGTATAGTGATGCATCGAAAAAGGGTTTAGGTTGTGTGTTGATGCGAAAAGGGAAAGTTATTGCTTATGCGTCTAGACAACTAAAACCTCATGAAGAAAATTATCCCACCCATGACTTAGAATTAGCTGATGTTGTGTTTTCATTGAAGATATGGAGACATTACTTATATGGCACAACTTGTAAAATCTTTACTGACCATAAAAGCCTTAAGTATATCTTCACACAGAAAGAACTGAACATGAGACAAAGGAGATGGTTAGAACTCATTAAGGATTATGATTTGGAGATTCAGTATCATGAAGTGAAAGCTAATGTTGTTGCAGATGCTTTGAGTAGGAAATCGAGTCATACCTTGAACTCTATGTGGGTTGTCCCTAATGAACTGTGCGTGGAGTTTCAGAAAATGAATCTAGAGGTGGTAGAACATAGGTTTTGGAGAATCATTTATTTAGTATGACTGCCACTTCGGACATATTTGATGAGATTCGTCAAGGACAACCTGGTGATGTCAAGTTGGAGAGAATCAGAAAGAAGATTGAGAGTGGTTTGACCAATGAGTTTCAGATTTTCGGTGATGGTAGTATTAGATTCAAAGGTAGATGGTGTGTACCTCAGAAGTGTAGTGATGTGAAAGAAAGATTGATGACTGAGGCACATAATACTCCATACTCAGTTCACCCTGGGGGTGATAAGTTGTACAAGGATTTGAAGAAGTTCTTTTGGTGGCCAAGGATGAAGAACGAGGTTGCAGAATTTGTTTCTAGGTGTCTTACTTGTCAGAAGGTAAAGTTTGAGCACAAAAGAATGGGAGGACTAGTGCAACCATTAGATGTACCAACTTGGAAATGGGACTCAATATCCATGGATTTCGTGACAGCATTGTCAGTTACAAAGAATGGTATGAATCAAATTTGGGTGGTTGTAGATAGACTGACTAAGACTGCTCGATTTATTCCTATGAAGGACACTTGGAACATGGAGCAAAGGGCGCATGCGTATATCAACAATGTTGTGAGATATCATGGCGTACCTAGTACGATTGTTTCTGATAGAGATCCCAATTACTTAGCTCATTTTTGGAAAGAATTTCAGAAGGCCTTGGGTACTAAATTGAACTTCAGCACTGCGTTTCACCCAGCCACAGACGGTCAGACTGAGCGCACGATTCAGACCTTAGAGGATATGTTGAGAGCTTGTGCTATGGACTACCAAGGGTCGTGGATTGATAGATTACCATTGATTGAATTCTCCTACAACAATAGCTACCATGCAAGTATAGGGATGGCACCGTAAGAAGCACTTTATGGTAGAAAATGTAGGACACCTTTGTGTTGGAGCGACATAAGTGAGACAGTGGTTCTAGGACCAGAGTTGATAGAAGATACAATGAACCAAGTTCGTTTGATACAGGACAGAATTAAATCAGCACAAGATCGTCAGAAGTCATATGCAGATCAGAAACGGCGTCCAATTGAATTCGAAACAGGAGAGAAAGCATTTTTGAAAGTTTCACCGACAAAAGGGGTTATGCGATTTGGTCAGAAAGGGAAACTAAGTCCTAAGTTCATTGGTCCTTATGCTATTCTAGAGAAAATTGGAAAGGTGGCCTATAGATTAGACCTTCCTTCAGACCTCCATAGGGTTCATAATGTTTTCCATGTGTCCCAACTCAAGAAATACATTTCACATCCTTCTCATGTTTTAGAACCTGAAACAGTCGAATTACATCCACCTTTGACTTATGAGGAACATCCGGTGAAAATCTTAGACACAAAAACTAGGAATACCCGTACCAAGGTCACCAAGTTGGTCAAAGTGTTGTGGACTAACCACCAAACTGAAGAAGCTACATGGGAAGCCGAGGATGACATAAAACGAAAATACCCACACCTCTTTGATCAGGTATAACTAGAGTTACGAGGACGTAACTCCCTTTTTAGGGGGGAAGAATGTGATACTAATTTCGTTCTTTTCCTTTAAGCATGCATTGCATTCATACATTTGCATCATATGATTTGGTATGTGTTATGTGTTTGTTTAACGAGTTCACCTAATTACTTTGCGCTTCGGGGACGAAGCGTTCTCTTAAAAGGGGAAGGATGTAATATTCCGAAAATTCAATATATTTTATAATAATATTTTAGTATTAGTTTTAATTTAATTATAGCGAAAGATGAATTTAATGTTGTGTTGTGAGTCGTTTTCGAAAATGGGTTCGTAAATGATTTCAAAAATCGGATTTGCTATTTGGGTTTTATTTTCTAAACTATGTCAACCCTACCTACAAGACCAACACCAACCCAATACATGTTGGCCCAAACACCAACTTATACCCCAACCTAACCCAAAAAGAAATCAGAAAAAGGAAAAAGGAAAAAGGAAAAAAAAAAAAGCCGACCCCCCCTTCCCCTGTATAAAACAAAGGACGCACTCCCCCCTCGTCCCCTTCTTCTTTGCTCGTCCTTCTCACCCATCGCCACCGCCGATCGTTCCCTCTTCCTGCCCAGCTGCTCGCCGCCGCGCCTACCTCCCAACCACCGTGTTCTCTCTCTTTCCTCGTTCAATTCCGTGAGCAATATCGCCCCTTCTTCTTCCCCTGTTTTCGTTTTATTTAGTAATCATTAGTTTCGATTCGTTTTCTTGCTTCAAATCATGATTAATCAGTTCTAATGTATGTTATAAGTATTGGGTAATTGATTAGGGTTAGTTCTATGCATAAAGATTTGATTTTGATGATGGTTTTATGTTGTTTTTCACTAATTACGAATTTGGGTTTAATTAGTGTAATTATTCGAATTAAGTCCAATTAGTTTCGTGAATTACGATTCTAGCATGTTTATAATCTGTTAAATAAGGTTCTTGAATTTAGTTGAGATTTAATTGGGGTTTTGTTCAAGTTTGAAGAAATTGTAATTTGGGGAAAATTTTGGGTTAATTGTTTCTTAATTAGGTCAATTAGCTTGAATCAATTAGGATAGTTAGTATTTCGACATTGTGATAATTTAGAGAGTTATAAACTGATTTTCGAAAATTAAATGAATTAATTCGTTTTTTAAATAATTTTGTGTAATAAACCATGTTTTTCATGTTTAAAACATAATATAAATTATTTTAATAAATCCTAAATAAATCATAATAACTAAAAGTTTGTTTTCATATATTAGATTCTGTTTTAAAAGATATTTTAAGCCTTGAGAATTTTCAAAACAAATTGAGTGTTAATTAAGTAATAGTAGCTAACTATGGAATCGGAATCGAAATTGTTGGTTAATTGTTGATTGTTGGATTAGAAATTTAAGAGGTCATGAGCATTGCATATAAAATAAGATTTACATAAGTATTAGATGAATGATTGGAGGAGATTAGTATTGATTTGGGATTTATTGATTGTGTAATTGTAGACCTCGAGTTCGTAGACGAAGAATACTAGTGACCGTTGTGGTGTCGTGTCCTTGTGTGCATTGAAAAGGTAAGCTAGCATGCTCAACCTTTCTTAAACTTGTAGAAACCTTTCAAAATTATAAGCTAAGTGATTGATGTGCTGGATGAAAACTTAGTATCATATTAGGTGGAGAACGATTTTTTTGATTATCGTATCTTGATTGAATTGGATTTGACTATTGGATGGATATATTGTCTGCTTTATGATTTAAAAGATGTTGTTGGAATTATGATTGATGGGTGTGCAACTGATATTGTTATGGCTGAAATTTGAATGATTGTATGATTATTGGAATATAAGTTTGTGTAAACGACCGATATTATAAATAAAATAAATAAATAAAGTATGGGGATACACGATGATTATTGGTTTGAGTTGCATCGACTCCACTTTATTTGGTTTGAGTCACATCGACTCCACTTTATTGCCCCACCGCATCGGTGTTTTTTAAGAGGGCTTGGCTCTAGTACTACTCTATTGGGTTAGCAATACTTAATAGGGGGTGTGCACACTTGAGGTCTAGTAGTCTTGTATGGTATGGTTTGGTGAGTCGGCAAAGATTCGGCTCACCCACGTATATAATAGTATGGTTTGGTGACTCGGTAAAAATCCGGCTCACCCACTTACCAAAATATGAATGGTATGGTTTGGATGAATTGACAAATAAAGACTTGACTCGTCCCACTTATAAAGTTTGCTATGAGTTTCTCATTAAAGATCGTAAGGAATGACTTGGTTTATATTATGAATTGTTATACGTTTGTTGTGGTGATTGTGATACTTCTATTTTGGCGATTTGATTTGTCTTACGGTTGGTTTATGTGATAATGTGCTAAGTGTGGTTTTCGAAAATAAAACTAAAATGTGTTTTAAAAAAAAATCCAGGTAAGGGTTTTGGGTTTTCTACGAGTTGAGGTGTTAGCTTACTCAATTTCACTGACTTTTCAAATTGTGGTTTTTGTGTTTTAAATCCACCACAGGTATGGAGTAAATGATACATTGCGGGGACGACGACTCAGTGGATAGTAGTTGAATCAAATAGAGCTTAGGCTTTAAGCTATGGACTATTGATAATACTTTGACCATTTCATATTTCGTATTTTGGATTTCGGATTGTTGTAATTTAATTTTGGATTGTAATAGATTAATTTAGACCATTAGACATCTATATTCTGGATTTTGAAATCTCCTAGCATTCGGGTCTTTGACTTGAGTGCGGAGTGACACCTCTGGATTTCCTTAATTGTGTTTTGACTCGCTGAAAAATGTTTTTAAAAAGAAAGGAAATTTTGGGGGTGTTACACGTTACATTCTTTAAATGGGGGAGTTTGTAACACTACGGATTATGGAAAGTGGTTTATGGAGTTGGTTTGTCCTACATTGGAAAAACTAAGGCTCGTATGATCATTTTATAATAGATTGCTATCATCATAATACCAACAAGGCATTCAGCTTTTAGAGGCCACGAGAGGATATTCGGGCCTCAGAGGTGACTTCCCATCTTATTGGGTTGTGTTGCGACGGATAGTGGATCGGGCTGTTACAACTACTTTGTGTACATGGTACCCAAATAGTAACTTCCGTTAGATTTTTCCATTAAGTGATGATGTGTCTGTTAGTTGTTAGGTAATTAGTTAATTAAATTTTTTTTATTTTTTTTAAAAACTGATTTTTCTAGGGGTACCATGTACAAAATGTCGTGATCTCTAGGGTACCGTATGCACAAAGTGGTAATTTGAAGGGTACCATGTGCACAAATTATGAATGCTTTTAAAAAATATACGGAGTATATACAAAGAAAAAAAGTTTGTTGGATATTTTGGATTTGTTTTTAAAAGTAATTTTTTTTTAATTGAAAATCAAATTATATTAATTAGTAACTTTAATTAACTAATTTACCATATAACTAATTAAGACATCGTCACTTAACGGACGGAAGTTACTATTTGGGTACCATGCGCACAAAGTAGTAAGTTCTGGGGTATCATGTGCGCAAACTTGTCAAGTTGGGTACCATGTACAATCTGTCAAAGTTTGAGGGTACCACGTAAATTTTCCAGGAAAAAAAAAAAAAAAAAAAAAAAAAAAAAAAAAAAAAACCGCCAAATCAATTGTACGTGCAGCAGCAAGGGAACAACTTTTTAGAAAAAAAAAATATATAATATTATTTAAGACCTTATCAAGGCATGCTAATCTCTCCCCACTCCTCTCCTCTTTCTACTCGTTTTAATATTGTTTTAATACGTTTGCACCATCTTGTTTTGTTGCGTCTCGGTCAAGAACTTTAAGAACTGTAGCATGTTTTATTTAATGTAATGACTTTCTTGTATTCTACGTTTTATTATCATGTTTAATTAATTTCTAGGTTTTTGGGTGTTCAAGTTTAGGCGTTTTAAGAAATTTGTCAAATTGTTCTTGTGGGTCTTGTTCGTTCGTGCGAGAATCGTTATGGGTTTAATTGGGTTGTTTTTGTGGTTAATGCTAAGCGTTTATCAGCATGAATATCATGCCTAAATATGATGGAATATGTTGGGACAGAAGTTCGCTACTGATGAGAAATAAAATTGGATATGTTCACTCCATCGTCCGTCGTTGCTTTACTGTATGTTGTGGGGTTGTGGGGTTGTTATGATACATGAGTGTGGAGTAGTATGGTGGAGTAGCGTAGTGCTTACTAGGCCTAGAGACTAGTGGGGGTGATATGCAAAGATTAGCCCATGTTTTGATATTTTTGTGTGCGTAAAACGAAACTAAGGTCAAAATTAGTTATGTTTTTAAGGTGCTATGCATGTGTGATCTTTTGGGTGAGTTAAGGTCAAATTTAATTCTGGTCAGGCCAGCATGCTTTAAAGGGGTGATTTCATGACTATATGGTATGATTAAGTTTTATTACGAAGTATGACCTCAAAAAAAAAAAAAAAAAAAAAAAAATTTATTACAAAGTATATTGAAGCTGGTACAGAGAGGTACGCATTGGTGTACTGTTGAAGTAATGCATGCTTAAAAATGAATTTGAGGTGTCGATTTGGTTATTTGAGATTACCTAATTAAAGGAGTATGGGGCTTAAGGATCTTGTATAGCATTTTTGTATTTGTAAGGCAATAAAGAAAGGAGGGCGAAGTTATCGAGCAGTCTTTTATTTTATTTTTTTACCTAACATGCATACAACATACATTTCATACATTATATAGGTGCATAAACTAATTACTATATTTTACATATTTATGTAGAGCCCGAGTTCGTAGAAAATTAATTTTAGTACTTGATGAACTACTGTGAGATTTACTGCTAAATAAGGTAAGAAGAGTTACTTATCTCCTTCAAATGAACTTTCACTACGTCAAAAACGACCTTCAAGAACGGTTCCTCTAAAGCTATGCAGAGCAATTGTAGAACCGTTCTCTAGACGACGGTACTTAAAAGCTAAGAGAACAACTGGAACCGTTCTTAAAGGGTATGAGAACGGTTGTGTACAAAACAGTTCAAAAAGCTCTTTGAGAACGGTTGTATACAAAACCGTTCTCAAAAGTTGAAGCCTTTCAAAATGGTTTTCTTCAAAACCGTTCTAATATGTCCCCACTAATTTTTCTTTTAAAGAAAAAATTAAATTTTCTACGCAGGACCCCTATCCACGATCCCCAACCCACATCATCAACAACAACAGCAACCGCAGCAGCAGCGGCGGCAACAACAACAACAACAACATGAAATTTTGTTCATAATTATAAAAAATCACTATGAAAAAACACCGTATATGTTACAAAATATGCAGAAATAAAACACTAACCAAACTTATAAATCTAGCACTATTTTTAATTTCTCGCAAGTCTTCTCGCCATCGGCTTCTCCATCTTCTCCATGGTAGAATCTGGGTTTGTTCATCAACCTATACTATGCGTTCTAACCACAAGAAAAAATAAAAAGTTTTAAAATAAAAAGGACGAATACAATAGGATAAAAATCGACGCAAAATTCGATAAAAACAACAGATTAATTGATGGTCGAATGATGCAATAAAAAAACCTACTTAAAACACTTCCAATCTGAACCTTCAACTTATTTAAAAAGTAGATCTTAAAACAAATTTTGAAATTAATTAAAATGTAGATTTGAAAATCCCAAAAATAAATTACCCAAACCATATAGACCCTAAATATGATCCCAAACACTTGTTCAACAAAATAAACTATGAAACATACTAATTTCAAAAAATATAAAACAAAATTAAAAGAATCAAAACTTACCAATTCAATCAAAACGTTGTTGTAACCAAATATGATCGCCGGAACGACGCAAGCAGAATGGTTTTGTAATCAAACAGAGTAAAGAAGTGGCCGATAAGGAGAACGAGAGAGAAGAAATAAGAGATTAAAAAAGAAAAGAAGTTGAGAGAATAAGAGACGAGGTGTTTCGTTGGGGGGAGGGTTTATGTTTTTTTTTTTTTTTTTTTTTTTTTTTTTTGGGTGGGTTTATAAGAACGGTTATACCTTATACCCGTTTTGTAAAGGAGACCTACTAGAACAGTTTTGGTTAGAACCATTCTCTTATGTTTGGTTAATTTTTAACCATACATAAGAGAACGGTTTAATCTGGAACCGTTCTCTAAGGTCTAATTTTATTTTTATCTTTTTTACGTAAATTACATTTAAGAACGGTTTTTAGCAGCACCATTCTCTTATACTTTACGAGATCGGTTTCAGTAAAATTCGCTCTTAAGGAGGGTTCTTGAAGCTTGTTTTAAACGTACTGTTCTAAATGCGTTTTCAAAGTTGAGAAGTATTATATAAATTGTTTTACAATAAGGGTTGTGATTTCGAAAGGTAATTTCTAAGTGTAAGGTTCAAATGCAAAGGTTTACCAGTTTTACTAATTTTTCCATGTATTATACTTAAAGGTTTTTTTATATATGTTGTTAACTCTGGTAAGGGAGTTAACTTGAGTACAGGGTGACCGTAATGGTCTAAGTATATTGTGCACAAAGTATGGATAGGGTGGATTGATCCCCCACCTTGAGCCTTTATATCCTACCCTTGGGAACAGGACCCTAGGGAGATGCATGCATTCGGGATTATTGGTTGAAGGAAGTCAGCGCTAGTACTGAAGGAAAAAGGAACAAAATAAAAGGATTTCTTGTATCACTATTATATTTTTCGTATACAAATTAAGTGTTAACGGTTCAATGTTTTAAGTTACTCAAAGGTTTTTCTATTGTGCTGTGTCTAGGAAAAATATATATTTTCTCTGAAAACTGTTTTCTAGATAAGTAGTTCCTTACTCAACCTGTTTGATTGACGATTTCTATGTTTTCTTAGACTTGCAGGTTAGCTTTGAAGTGCTCGGGTTTGTCAAGGGATCAGAGTGACGATCGCTTACCATATTAAATAAAGTCCAAACTTAGTTAATTTGTCGCTTCCGCATTTTTATTAAGATACTTTGAGAATTGTATCTCGTTCATTTGGGATGTATCACGTTTTTATGTTTTGTGTTTGGAGTTATTAAATCATTAGGAATAACCTCTGGCCTTAACGATTGATCTTGGAGGTCAATTGTGGCGGTAACACTCCTAATTGTCCACGTTTCAAAATATTAACAATTTCTAAACTTTTGGAAATTGGTGGTGGCAGAGGGGCTAAAGTGTTTAAAGCAGATGTTCAAGAGAGGAGAAAGGGGAAAGTGTTGTAAAAAGGAAACCCAAAAAAAGTAAAAAGAAATATGTGGGGGGGGGGGGGGGCGTAAAAAGGAGGGGTAAACGTGGATGGGTATGGACTGGGAGGGAGTGTTGGGATAGGATATGCGAAAAAAGAACAAGGGGTAGATGCAGAGGGGGTAAATGAGGGTGGAGGGTGGTTAGAGATAGATTGGAAAATAGCAAGGGCAATGAGGAAGTTTGGGAATGAAGGAACGGGGAACCTAGATTATAAAGCAAATTATGTTGAGAGTTGTAATACCCCGAATTTCAGAGGAGATCCCTGAGAGATTAAGGGCTCATATGAGGTGCTTAAGAGGATTGATAGTGCTACTCATACCAACAAAGTCGACTTTCCTTTTAGGAAGCCCACCTGATAAGAACTCCACAGTTAAGCGTGCTTGACTGAGAACAATTTCAGGATGGGTGACCTCCTGGGAAGTGTCCCAGGGTGCGCACGAGTGAGGTCAAAGTGCGCCGGAAGGACCCGTGTTGGTCTGTGAGGTCAGCCCACAGCCTGGCGAGCTGCCATAGGTGACTACTTCCGGCTCAGGCGATGAGCCGGGGTGTTACAAATGGTATCAGAGCAACCCTGCGACCGCGTGTTGATCCTGTGGTCAGGAGAGCCCAGATCAGCAGCCTAGCGGGGGAAGGATCCTGGAGCTAGACTATGGTTGGCTGCCAGTCGCAACGAGGACGTTGCTTTCTTAAGAGGAGGTAAATGTAATACCCCGAATTTCAGAGGAGATCCCTGAGAGATTAAGGGCTCATATGAGGTGCTTAAGAGGATTGATAGTGCTACTCATACCAACAAAGTCGACTTTCCTTTTAGGAAGCCCACCTGATAAGAACTCCACAGTTAAGCGTGCTTGACTGAGAACAATTTCAGGATGGGTGACCTCCTGGGAAGTGTCCCAGGGTGCGCACGAGTGAGGTCAAAGTGCGCCGGAAGGACCCGTGTTGGTCTGTGAGGTCAGCCCACAGCCTGGCGAGCTGCCATAGGTGACTACTTCCGGCTCAGGCGATGAGCCGGGGTGTTACAAGAGTGATGGAAGACAAAAGTGTTTTGGAAAAGTAACCGTAAAAAAAATATGGGTAAGGCAAAAGAGAATAAGAGATGAAAGAGGTGGGGAGAGAGGACAGATGAATGGGAAGAGAGGTGAAAGAGGATATCAAGAGAAATATAATAATGGTGGGAAGGGAACATGGGCAGAGAATGACTTTCGATTCGCCATCGCGTGAGAAATAGTGATTTAGGACATGTAAGTGGCGGATGGAGGGAGAGACAATAGTTCAGAAAATAGATTGATATAGTGTTTGGGGGTCTGAGAGTGAGGGAGACCTTGTGATGGATAGCAAAGATTGTGCTTATGACCTCAACCGCTTGTGAACTTTTTGCATATTTACTTTTCAAAGTTCAGCTAAATGCCACTGGAATGCTACTTACCTTACATGATGGGTTCGTACTTAGGTCACTCGTTTATGTCCCCATTGACACAAGTCAAGCTCAATTATAACGCTTGCCACTGGACGATCGATTTCACATCCTGTAAAATGTAACTTTTTGGGTCTAAACTACCTCTTTTGGTCGTCGAGAGAGCCACCTTTCATGTTAAAATACTTCCTCCGTCCTCTAATGATCATTAAAAAATAAAAAAGGAAATTGTTAAGGAACTTTACATATTTACTTGTGTAATACCTAAGTTATAAACTTATACCAAAAAAAAGATAAAACTGAATGAAATATGCCAAAAATATAAAAGTGATATAAGTAGTTATTTTTAGAAGAGAATATATGCAATTTTTTTAGGACAAACAATTAAAGAAATTTTAACAATCATTAGAGGACGGAGGGAGTATATAATTGTGAATTGGAGTCGAAAATTGAAAGTGAATCTTGATAATACTTTAGTACTAATGTTTGTAGAGAATTACAAATGTTTTGAAAATGAATATGCACCAACTAAGTTGTAATGTTTGAAGAATGTTTTTAATCTTTGACCAAAAACTAGAAAGGGATTTTGTGCTTGAGACACATTGCTATGGTGGTGACGTGGTGTACCGGTGCATAGGGAGGGTAAGATGTGAGATTAATGTAAACTTGGTGGGACGGTGATACGGTTCACACTACTCCTATACTTAGTTCATTAAGCATTGCATCTATGCACTTGAATTTACAATGTGAAGTTCGTTTTAGAGAGATATTGACTTGGTTTATCTTAGTGGTCGTTTGGTTGCATACGGAAATTCGTAATGCCCATGAAGTTCCACTTCACAGGTTGTAGAAATTCACATGAATTTCTCAAAACTGCTTGGTTGCATATAGGAATTGAATTCCCACAGGAATTGCCAATTACCAAGGGGGGCTAGGTAACCCAATTCCTCCCATGTTATAGGAATTGGAAATTCCCATGATTTCTCAATTCCCACGATTTTAGACAACCAAACAACTCCAAAAAATGTAATTCATGGGAATCTAGAATTCACATGATGTTGAGTGGCAACCAAACGACCAATTAGTGTTTTTTTTTTTACATATACATGGAGTGTGATTAATAGTTTTATAATCAATGTGTGATGTTTTTTTTTTTTAACTCAACAACCCCTTGTGCTCCCTTATGTTTTCCCTTCCCTGCCATGAACCTTTGCGAAATGTATATAGAATAATGTATTACGATACCAAGTAAAATGAAGTTTTGGAATCAATTTGATACAATATCAAATAGGAAAACTGTCAAACCTAAAGATAAGTCTTTTAGGGAAAGATAAGAGGAGAAGATTGTGGAAAGTAGCATTACTTACTAATTTAGTTAAGGGTCTTTATTTTCAGCAAAGAATAAAATTCTTTTTAATATCGGAATGGAATAATGGATATTGGAAGTCATATTTTCGTATCTTATTAGGAGTAATATTTCCTTATTGCTAATTTTGTTTTTAGGAAGTCTAGACTATTATAAATAGCACCCCTTTGTTTTTTTTTTTTTTTTACACACAGAGTTTGAGAATTAATATCGAAAAGTCGAAATAGAGTTTCTTCAATGGGTTCAGGCTTTGAATACAAACTAAGCTAAGTAGTGTTATTCTTAGTTCGACATTATTTGCTAATCGCGTTATTAGTGAGTAGTGGATCATTGCTTAGATCAGCGTCTAGGGATTGACCATAATTTGGATGAGTAATAGGTCTAACTTGTTCATCCATATCTTTTATTCTTTTCATTCATGTTTTCGTCCCATAAAACCGAAAACCCAAAAATAGTCTCACAGTAATACAGAACATCAATCTGTCTTAAAGTCCGTATTAAATCCGATGCGTACTCGTATCACAATTGGGGGGGATATCACTTTGAAGAAATTGGGATATGTGACCGTTGGAAGGGCAGCTTCCTGAATTAAACAATCGAGGATCGACCTATTTACTTGGTTATTTTGGACACGGTCTAAATGTATTTGGCTCTATGTATGTTGTACACTTATTGTAACACCCCGACTCATCGCCTGAGCCAAGAGTAGTCACATATGGCAGCTTGTCAGACTGTGGCCTGACCTCACAGACCAACACGGGTTCTTTCGGCGCATTTTGACCTCACTCATGCGCACTCTGGGACACTTCCCAGGAGGTCACCCATCCTGAAATTACTCCCAGTCAAGCACGCTTAAGTTTGGAGTTCTTATCACATGGGATTCCTAAAAGAAAAGTCGACTTTGTTGGTATGAGTAGTACTGTCAATCCTTTTAAGCACCTCATATGAACCATTAATCTCTTGGGAATCTCCTATGAAATCTGGGGTATTACACTTATATTGTTCTGTATGTTGTACACTTATATTGTTTTGAAATGTTTTAGCCGAATGTACTTAGTAAATTTATGTCAGCCGTTAATTTTTCGTAATTATTATTGAACTTTGGATTTATTTGGATTTTTGGAAACAAAATTGTAGCATGCAAAGCTGGCTATGCTTTGCCTCTATCACCGATATTTACGGTTGGTGGAAATGGTCAAACCTTGAATGGATCTCCGACTTCAAGAGGAAAATGATATAAAGCCAATTTGTAACCATACCCGATCCGACAACTCAAGCAGGTTACGTTTGCAATTAGCCAAATGTTTTGTAGTACACTTGATTCTTTTTTGCATGACATACCATGCATTTTTAGTAAATCACACGCATTTTGTGTTCTAATTGTACTTAATATTTTATCGTTGAGATCATCTTGCCTAATGCAATAAACAAATCCTATTTTGCTCACTCGATGTTGTATACGTGTATAAGCAAATCACTCTTTTATGTTCATAGAACTACAATCGACACACGCATGATATTATCACCACTTGTCAATTACTAGCGCAAATAATTTTGGGGGGTCGCGCGCTAACGACTAGTAGTGTAAATATCTGATGATTGGATTGAATAATTAAATCTCTCCCTTGTCATTTTTGATAATAAAGTGAAATGTAATTTCAGACTTTCTTACGGTGTCACACAAGCTCATCATTATGAATATTACAACCAAAACTAATGTGGATCCTAATGTTTACGTATTAGGTTAGTAGTACAACCAGATCTACACCAGTCGAATCCGAAATCATATAAGAATGGTTTGTTACTTGTAAACTTCAAATTGTAACAGAGGAAACATTTACGGTCACTGAGATTTGCGAATCATGATTATTAGCACCAGTCATTGATTTTGCTTTGCGGCTGTCGTCATTACTTTCTACCGCGCCATTTGAAAAAGCCAACGAACTACAAACACTGACACCAACTTCATCTTCAGTGACATCTTGAACTCCTACCGTACTCTCTTCACTGCTAATTTTCGACAACCTTTCGAGAACTTCCCCCATGGACGGTCGTGTCACCTTCGTTGCTTGTAGGCACTGAAATGCAAGCTCTGCCACTCTTATTACTTCCTCTTTCGTCCTTGTATTTGAGTCGATTCCTAGGTGCGGATCAACCAGCTCGTCCCACGCTTGTTTTTTGATTTTGTTGATTGCCATGTTCGACAAGTTAATCTCTTTTCGATTTCTGGTTATGTCTACTGCAGGCTTTGCTGATATAAGCTCAGCAAGAACAACTCCGAAACTGTAAACATCACTCTTGTCAGTCAGCTGGTAACATTGGTAATACTCTGGATCAACATATCCTGGACTTCCTTGTGGCGTGGTGGATACATGAGTCACGTCCAACGGAAACAGACGTGACAGCCCGAAATCAGCTACTTTGACAGAGTAATTCCCATCCAGCAAAATATTTGTTGTTTTCACATCCCTGTGTATGATGTCAGAAGCATGAAGGTAAACCAATGCACTTGCAGTTTCGATGGCAACTCTTAACCTTATTGGCCAGGAAAGTGAACCAGCAGGTTTAGCGCGCTTGCCATTGAGGTGGTCTGCAACAGTTCCATTTGGCACATACTCATAAACTAGAAGCAGTTCACGGCTCCTACGAGTAGTGCATCCATACAGTGTAAGCAGATGATTGTGGCTCAGCCGAGTAAGTATTTCTAGCTCGTTCGTAAATTGCTCTACTTGCTTGTTGTTTTTCTCAAACATACGTTTGATTGCTACTTCTCGTCCATCTCGTAATTTTCCTAATTAATCATCAGTGCAACACAAGTAAATAATTTTTTGCTCTTGATAGAAACAATAATGAAAGGCTTGGATGTTGTTGTTGTTCTAATAGAAACAATAATGACTTCCTAATGACACAACAAAAAGATCAGAAGAATTTGCATACCGTGATATACAGTGCCGAATCCCCCCTGACCAAGTTCTTTGGACTTTTCGAAATTGTTTGTGGCTTGTTGAAGCTCCCTGTATGAGAACAAGTGAGTCCCAAAGTAGGCGCTTTTCTCTTCAGGATTTGCTGCTGATGAAACAAAATCTTTTGTTGTGGTGAAAGATGTTGAAGATTGGTAATCTTTTTTCGGTCGAAGATAAATAAACAATGGGAGCAGTATGATGAAAATGCCCATTATGCCAGCTGCTACACCTGAATAGAAATTACAGACACGCTAAGAATTATGATCATGTTAAGTTCTTATGTATCGAAAACAGGAATTTATATCAAGTCCTGTGTATGCATTCATTACCTACTCCAATCTTGGCTTTGAGACTTATTCCTTTACCTACAACAAACAAAACAAAAAGAAATATTCACAAGATTTCTAAGCACTAAGAAGGTCAAGTATTACTATTTTAACTGTAAGGTCTGCAGATTAGTGTGAGTTTTGTTTCATAGAAGTAACAGATTATATCTCTATGATGAAGTCGATCCTCGTTTGATGTCTAACTAATACAGTGATATAATCCAAATTCAGAAGCTTAATTAGGAAACGGTACAAGAATCGCTACATTCTTGTCCAAGAGATCAGGTAAACAATAGCTAACCAATTCTCACAACCATTTCAACTATCAAATTTTCTTTGTTTCATCAAAATTAGGTTAGCAGAAATCCTAGTATGATTTGTTTCATAAAAGCAGCAGGAACTATTTCTATATGATTCTTGATCAAACTCATTAACCATCCACATTAGATATTTGATGTAGTGTCCAAATTCAGAAGTTTTGGAAACTGTCAAACTGTACAAAAATCGATACATTCTTGTCCATGGACGAAAAGTAACAATAGCTTTATGAATCCTTAAAACCATTTCAAACTATCAGAACTTCTCTGTTTCATTATAATTATCCAGGAAACTAAGCTAAATGAAATAATGAAACAATAGATGGGAGATAAAAGGAATGCTCATACTTGGTGTTGGGCATTTGGTGGAGAAGGCGGCTCCATTCTCGCAAAAGCAGGTTGATCGATCCAAGGTCATATCGTATCCACAATACCCACCGGAAATAAAACATTCCTGACACTGTCCTTCATCAATAACCCAATTAACCTCGAACCCTTCCTTTAGAACATCGCCAACACTTGACGAATTGTAAAATAGGTCATGTAACGCACTATCGTACACAACCATATATACCTTGGTCGCACAATAGTGGTCAAGCTGATTTTCCCAAGTTGAGCTAATCACTAAGAAAGAGAGACCATTGGAATACATTCCAGTACACGTAAAACTGTAAGGCGCGCCTGTCAAAACAGGTGACCGAGGACAATCATAGTATACGGTTGCGTTTCTAACATTCGAGGTGTAATTGAACAAAGTCCAATCCAAGGTGGTGTTGTACAAGCCCTGTGGATTAGGACAGTCTGTCTGCGTAAAAGCCTCATTAGCTAACCTTAACGTGCTCGTATTGTAATCGATGTTAATCACTCTGTACACTTTTGACATGATGTTCATAGTAAAATGAGTTCCTTCACAAGAAAGCTTGAATCCTGGACGACCACAGTATTCAGGATGTCCGTTACCCCAAAAGGGATACGCGATTTTAACAGCAGATGTTCCGCAACTGCTGCTGCTGTTGGACATACAATCCTCATAGTGTGAGCCGGGACTAACAGATGGTGACGGAGAAGAATCGATGCTGCACAGAATTGGGACGATGATGAGGAAGAAACAGAAGGCTGAAGATTGAAAGAGACGCTGATACATTTAGAAATACAGCTTAAAAAAGGTCAGCACAACAGGCAGGCTGGTAGGTTAGTAGGTGGGGCGTTTCTATTAGAGCAGTGGAGAAGATGCCAAAGGTTTGCTGTCATTGGACAATGATAAAACGTCAGGTTGTACTTGCAACTTGTTTGAGATAAATTCGTATCATTAAGTTTCGGAGACTGATAAGGCTGCGTACATGGCAACTTTTTACTTTATGCTCCTTCAATTCAAAGAGACAGTTTTGAGTTGTCAAATTTAGAACTACTTTAAACTAAATTAAAGACTCGTTTGCCTTAAAATCAAGTAGAGTTGATAGACTGCAAAGCAGATGAAATTATTTACAAATTTTTGCAGCAAGTGAACGATCCATTTGATCTAAAAATAACTCCCAACATGACAATCCAAAACTACAAAAAGAAATAGGAAAATCTCTTTTGATGGTAGGGAATATATAATAAGGGGAGCTTTTAGGATGCTACAGGAACATGGTTGTGGTGGGATCGTTATTAAAAATTGTAATTTTACACATACTTGTAATTAAAAATGGTATGAACAGGGTTGAATTGGTGGTATGCACGTACGAGTTGAATAGGTTACGGCCTTACGGGATAGGAAGGTGGTCGCGTAAGTGCGTAGTCAACCGTAGAAATGTGCATCACTGTACATGTGGCTTAAATCAAACTCTATATAACTAGATTAGATTAGACATAATAATCAAGCAATAATCAGAATTATGATATTTGTCTGACTGATTATTAAGCATCCAAGATGATGATTATTTTACGAAGACTAGCAAAATGAAAGCAAAATTGAAAGACTTAAATTGTGACACAACATATGTTGTTCTTGCCAAAGTTGTTTTGTTTTATTTCGTAAAATTCACCTAGTGTTCCTATGGTTTGCCATATTGCACATAATGTCCAAGTTTCAAACTTTTTACACATGGTGCCCTTGAGGTTTAAACTTTTGAACATGATGCCCTCAATTTTAACAGCCGCTAGAAAATTGTTAACTTTTACCATATAAAATCCATTAATCTTCTATTTTAGCATATAACTATGAATAAAAAGAAAACTCAAACCTAACTCTTTTCTCACTCCCCCTACTCTAACTTCGATAGCCCACAACTATCACCATCAATAGTTCACAAACGGCCACCATTGCAGAAGCCACTCCACCCACGAGGCCACTGTCAACCCTAGAAAACACCCCCACTCCTCTCCCGCAAGTCTGCAACCCCAAACACGAGAACACGTCGTGCTTCGGGGGCACTTATAGCGGCACTCGAAATTTAAAGCAAAAAATAAAACCCAAATTCTGCAAAAATCCAAAATTGAAAACCCTAGAAATCGGATTGGGGCACCTCCAAACATCACACGTACTTGAATCAAAACAATGAATCGACTCGAAAACAAACTTGAAAATAACAGAAAAAAATCGAGAAAGTTCATCATCAACTTCGCAAAAAAATTTAGCCCAACATTGGGACAATGATTTGGAAAAACTTCACGCAAATCTCTCGAGCGGCAAATAATCAATCCAAATCATCAACCTGGGTGGCCATGGTGGGACGGCACCAAGGTGCTGCACTTGTTGATTGTTTAGTGGGTGGCGGGAGAGATAGAGAATTTAGAGGAGAGATAAACGAAGGAGAGAGAGAGAGAGGAATGGACGGCTAAATCGTTACCGGAGTATTAGCACTGGTGGTTGTGGTCATCGGGCGTGGGCCACATAAGGGTAGTGCGTGGTGAGAGGGGTTGGGCTAGGGTGGATAGAGGGGAGGAGAGACGGTGGGAGAGATTGTGGTTAGGGGTTAGGTTTATATGATTGTTAAGGGGTGCGATTAACATTATTAGCGAACTTAGAGTACATTAGTGCTAAATTTTGACTCTATTATAACGGTAAATCAAAAAAATTAAAAATAGGGGCATTATGTGCAAAAGCTCAAACCTTAAGGGTACAGTGTGCAAAAAGTTGGGGATGTGGGCACCATGTGTAAAATAGCAAACCACAGGGACACCACATGAATTTTCCATTTAATTTTTATGTATTAAATTTGAGGATTTCTAAAACGCGCACAGTGCACGCTTTTCCTAGATTGAGCACACATAAGACGGATTCGTGAAGGACACCAGAGCAATATTAGATGAGGTTTATTAACCCCAAAATTTCTAATCCATACATTTATCTTTTGTCTTATGTGTGATTGTGCCCTAACAAAGTGTACGACTCGTATTTCTTCTGTTTTATTCTGACTTTGACTTAATTTTTGTTGAAGCAATTTAGAAAAATCTAGATTAATGTAAGAGTTAGAACATGTTCTCAATTATGTAGCAACTAGATGTAAGCCCGTGCGTTGCACGGGTCTCTTAATGATAATATCCAATTATGATGATAAAGTTGAACTAATAAATATTTCGCCTTTATGTAGGAACTCTTACGTGCATTTTATTTAACTTGTGAAGACAATTATTTTCATCATATGAACCTCATTTTACAAACTTGGTAACCTATACTTTCAAATCAGCTTTTTTAATGTCACTGCAAATATACTTTTCTTTAAAGGCATTACCTTAAATATTGTTACTAAACCGTTTAAAAAAAATTGTTATTAAAAACATTCACATGGTACGTTGTGTTTTTATTTTAGGTGATTTCCACATTTTCAAGTTTCTGTATAATATGTACCATAATTTTTGCCCCTCGGACACATAAACGGGAAAAATAAATCAGACACTATAATCTAAAATAAAATATTCGTTCGTCTTTAATTGTAAAATGTTAAATTAGCACCCTATAATAGATTAGAACTAAACTAAAGTTTTGTTCAAAGACAATATCTTAAATTAATACTTCGAAACATTCACAAGATACCCTTGTTGTTTTACTTTTCTCATGGGTTCCACGTTTTTGTGTTTGTGTATATCTTTGAGCTTTCATTTTTATGATCATGTGTAATGTATTTTTTTTTCCAAGAACTAAACTCTAATTTCACATTGTTTTCATTATTTAAACGTCTTATTGATGTAATGATAGATAATAACTTCATAATTTGACTTTTAATGCTAACATTTCTTATAACAATTTAGCAAATAGGTATAATGTTCACAAAAATCAAACAATCTGGCTACTAATGTACACAAACATACATGTGAATGCAACACCTTTTAAAAGGGAGCAAAGAGATAGTAAATTTCATTTCAACAAAAAAAAAAAAAAAAATAGTAGAATTTGCTTATAACGTACTACCTTTATATGTTTTAACATACGCTAGCTCCCACAAAAGGCCACATGTATCTTAAACTTTTTACTCTTACATGTTATCATGTTCGATAACATCTGAATGCTAATTAAGTCTAGTACGATTGTGAATGACCATAGAGTATAACTACGGTATCATCTAAATTAATCAAAATATAAATTTGAATACTACTATGATGAAAATAAGAACACACATGAATGATGGCCTTGGCTCATATGTATCTGTGTTATTTTCCGTCTCCTAATGTACAACTCTTATCCATAGTAGCATATAGAACAAACAAATGCTTAGTGGATCGTTAGAATTGATTACCTTCATGCATATTATGTTTGTATTATTTTAATTTAGTAATGAATCCTTGACAAATTATTAGCTTGATCTATTGTTTTAATCCTTTCACCTATTTATCCACTTCTCTAATAAATCTCCTAATGTACTATTTTTAGTAGAGATATTATATATTCCACTTGGTCTTGTTTCAATAATGTGGGACGATTTTTTAGCACTTTCCTTTTTTTTTTTTTTGTCAAGATTAGAGATTGTCCCACATCGTCCAAGAAGTAAAATTACATTATTTAGGTCCACTATAGGGTAGGTTATTTTTTCCCTACATCGTTGCATCAGAAGATAATAGTTTAATTCTACTCGGTATTGTAATCCTAACGGGATTAGTTCATGTGTTTTTTTTTTTTTTTTTTTTTTAAAAAAGTTTATTAGTTCATACATATATTTCACTTGGTCATGGTTCAACTATGTGGGATAATTTTTTAGTAGAGGAATTAGTGCACGCGCGCTTAAGACATAGTGGGGTAGAGCAGTCCAAATGAGCTCTGGCGATATCATGGCCAGGAATTATATATTCCACGTGGTCATGATTTCGACAATGTGGGATGACTTTTTATTAGTCTTCTTATTTGCCAATATTAGAGATTGTCCAACATCGTCTAAGAATGAAGTAAGATTATAGTATTTTGGCACAACACACGTGGCTATGTTATTTTTGTCCCACATCGTTGTATCATATGATAAGTATATATATTTATACTAATTAACTGTTAGTATATTTCTCCAAAGGAAAAAAAATTCTTTGATTGCAATAAACCTGTTTTTAACAAAATTGTAGGTGAAACAAACTAAATGTAGGATACTCTATAGAGTATTATAGGTCTATATGTACTCCTATACTCTCCTACTATATTATGATTTATTATTACTTCTACCACTTATATTGCTCATATCATAGTATCATACACCTCATCAAGGGCATTGATAAAACATTTTAATTCAAAGACGTTTTTTTTATAAACTAAAATATAATAATGTGTGTTAACATATAAGAGACATCTTGTCAAAAGCTTTTTTTTTATACTAGAATTATGAGGCAACTCAAAAATATATTAGTATGCTGAATATGCATACAAAAATCTAATAAAACAAAGGACAATGTTTAAACTTGCCAATCAATATTTTAGCAGTTTATAATAGCCAGCCGATGAGTATATATGATCAGACATTATGATTGTGAATGTTGATCTGGGACTTCAACTATTTATAGCTAGCTAATTGTTTAACTTCGATTATGATTAGAAATATGATAGATCGGGTTTAGGAAAATATACTTGTAGGCACGTAAACTTGTTACATTAAGTCAAGACTTTGACTAACATTCATTTCGCAAGACGTGGACTTGGTTTAGTAGTTTTTTGGGTTGATGCAAGGTGCAGCCCACTTTATTTGCTGATCCAAGGTCAAGTACGTGGAAGTGGAGAAGTGAAAATGATTAGAGGAGTCATGGGCAAATCATATTTAATAAAAGATATTATTTGGCCCAAGTGAGCAAAATATCCACTAATTGTGGAAACCCTTCTTCTCCAATCCTATAAATAGAACTCTCCTCACCATTTCTTAGGGTTGAGTACTGAGTACAGAGAAAAAATCACTCTCAAAACCAAAAAACCCTCTCAAACTACAAAAAAACTCAAGGGAAAAGAATTCTTCTAGTTTCCTCCATAGAAACTAGAAGAGAAAAATCATTTTAAGATCGAGAAGAGAATCAAGTCTACGACGCCCTCTTTCAAGATCGTCACAAGTTCAACGTCAATATCATCAATTTCATCAAATCATGTTTATTCTTGTGTTGGAAATCGAATCAGTGGAGTAATAGAGTTTGTAACCCAAAAGTTATAAATTGAAATTATTTTGTTACATTTGTTTGTGTCTCTAATTTCTAGATCCACGAAATTTGTGTTTACAAATTTGGCACACCCGGTGGGACCTACTCTACCACTCATCTCCTTCTCCACCAAGAAAATCGCCGGTCATCCGATGGCTTCAAGTTCTACCAAAAACTCCTACGGCGCGAGCATAACGTCCGATGCTGATCAGATCTCCGTCGACCATGGTGTGTACGCTGATGACCAATCCGTTGGAATCTGCATGAGGAGTAGGGCGCAATCACGAATCATGAGCGCTGCGGCTGCTAGGCTTCGATCTGCTTCCGTCCCTACCAAAGGGTGCATACCCCGTCGATCTAGTCGTGCCGGAATCCTCGCCAAAGAAGCGTCCACCACTTTGAACGTCAGAGCGCACGAAAATCCCGTCTTTGGTTCAGCGGCTTACTTTCAAGCAATGGCGACCCCGATCTCTCAAAAGTTCAGAGGAAGATCCCGTGAGGCACTCGAGGAGATTACTGTCTACACAAGTCCGCTTTTCGAACGCTCTCGCGATGAAGATGATCAAATCGCCATGAATTCCTCTTTTGCTTGGGAATTCGAAGATGGGTCCACAATGTCAAGCCCTCTAACATATGTCCCTACTATGGTGATTGGAGCCCATACCGTCGAAGAACAGCTGATAGAGATGCGGAAACTCTTCGACGAATTGAAAGTTGACAATGAAGAGAAGACCAAACAAATTGCAGCATTGCAAAAGAAGTTGGGAAAGGGCCCGAGACAAGGTGAGGACGATGATGAGGAAGAAGAAGATGCTGCTTCTGAAGATAGCGCGAATTCTACACCTAGTCCCAAGAAGAAGTCATCCAGGTCTTTCACTGCCCAAGAAATCGAAGAAATGATTTCAAATGCCGTACGACTACAGTTTGGTGGAGGTTCTCACATCAGTCATAATTACGTCAAACCTTATAGCAAGAGGATCGACGACATGCGAATGCCTATTGGTTACCATCCGCCAAAATTCCAGTTGTTCGATGGAAAAGGAAGTCCCGAGCAACACATTGCCCATTTCATCGAGACATGCAATACTGCTGGAACCGAAGGCGACCTGCTTGTCAAACAATTCGTCCGATCTCTAAAAGGAATTGCTTTTGATTGGTACACCGACTTAAAGGCCGAGTCCATTGATAGTTGGGATCAAATGCAGAAAGAATTTCTCAATCGCTTCTATAGCACAAGGCGCATTGTGAGCATGACCGAGCTTACTAGCACGAAGCAATGGGAAGACGAACCAGTCATTGATTACATCAACCGCTGGCGCTCGTTAAGCTTGGAATGTAAAGATCGTCTTTCGGAACTATCGGCTGTAGAGATGTGTATCCAAGGCATGAACTTGGATCTCATTTATATCCTTCAAGGCATAAAACCAAGGACCTTTGTGGAGTTAGCAACAAGGGCATATGACATGGAACGCACCATAGCTAACCATGGAGGACGACTCTTTGTGCAATCAGAAGCAAAAAGAGAAAAGAAGGAGTTCAAGAAGGTTGACAAAGCAACAAAGGGAGCTGTCAATGAAACTACAGTTTCCTCCTCCAAAGCTGTGAAGATCTCCGCACGACCTAAGGTGGAAAGGAAGGAGACGTCTTCCAAGGAGACAAAGAAGACTCGCCTGACCCTAAAAGAGCTTCAAAATAAGAAGTACCCATTTCCAGACTCTGATCTTCCAGGAATGTTAGATGATCTTCTAGAGAAGAAGGTGATTGAGTTGCCACCATCAAAGCGACCAGAGGAAGCCGGGCGTACTTCCGACCCTAAGTATTGTCGCTACCACCGAGTGATCAGTCATCCATTGGAGAAGTGCATAACACTCAAGGAGTTGGTTATGAAGTTGTCAGATGAAGGAAAGATCATCTTGGATGTAGATGACGTTGTTGAATCCCACTGTGTTGTCGCTTACGTTGATGATGAGGCTCCAGAGAAACATGTGTCTTCGGCGAACAAGAAATATTGTAAGTATCATGGAATTTCGGGTCATTCGTCAGATGAATGTTTTTTATCCGAATACACAAATTATGCGGTCTGTCATCCCTGAAGATGGTGTTAGTCGCGTTCGAACTATTCAATTCGGAAGTCTCGAGCCGGTTGTTATCTCCACCGCCGTAAGATCACCGATTTGCGAAGAACTTAACCATAAGAAGGACGACGATGAAGGTTGGATCCTCGTCACGAGAAGGCAAAAGTCAGGAAAAAAGATCAACCATATGCCAGAGCCGCAATCGCAGCAAATGCGGCAATACCGAAAAGAATCCTTCATCAAAAGGCAAGTAAGAGAACGTGTCAACGTCGTAAAGGCTACAGCTCCAGTTGTAGCCAAAGTTGAGGAAGGGTTACCTTATTTTACCATGTTGGGAGACTATTTTCCCTCAAATTTTTTTGATGGCGTAGCTGTCAACTCAGTGTCCTCTACAGTAGACGAAAGGGAGGCAGAAGAAAAAATCGCCAAAAGGCACGTCTACTGACACCAATACATTATTCATGGGTTCGGAGAAAGAAAAAAGGATTGCTACAACCTTGGATGCATTGCCTGTACGTATGGGGTGGCAACAAATATTTCATCTACCCAGAGAAATGCGTGAACAACTAGTCGATGCTATCCGTCAACCCGAGTTGTATGCTGAACACATCAAAGGTGCGGGAGGACACTCGAACGACTCCACAAAATGCGTCACTTGCAACACTGCCATTGTGTTCACCTACGAAGACTTGCTTCTGGGATCAAAACCGCACAATCGCCCATTGTTTGTGTCCGGTTACATCAAAGGACAGAAAGTTGGTCGCATTCTCGTCGATGGAGGTTCGGCTGTAAACTTGATGCCCAAATCAACCATGCTGGAATTGGGAATTTCCACAAATGAGTTGACCAAAAGTCGCTTGATGATTCAAGGTTTCAACCTCGGCGGACAATGTTCGATCGGCATGGCTCGAATAGACCTTACAATCGGCGATATATCTCTTACCACAATGTTTCAAGTGATCGATGCTGAAACGTCATACAAATTGTTGCTAGGACGACCCTGGTTGCATGAAAATGGAGTGGTGGCGTCAACTCTTCATCAATGCCTGAAGTATTACAGAAATGACACCGAGAAAAAGGTTAATGGAGATGTCAAACCATTCTCTCAAGCCGAAAGCCATTATGCCGATGCTAAGTTTTTCGACAGCGATGACATCCCCCTTGAAATGTTGCCATCAAAAATCTCCTCGACCGGGAGGAGGACAACTCATAACGTACCAAGGGTTGACGATGAAGAAAAATCAGCAATCCTTGAGCGCCATGTAAACATCGTCGACAAAACTGGCCAGCAAGACACGACCACCCCAACAAGTGAAGCTGTATCGTCTTCTACTCCCGTGCTCAGGTATGTACAGAAGTCGCGTCGAAAGAAAGGAGAAGCACCGTTCACGATACATACGTCGGTGGAAGAAACGTCTACCTCAAAAAAGCGTCTTGCTGAAAAGTGTCTCGAAGATTTGAAAAAGAACGCCACAATCCCTCTTACCAAGACAATCAACCACGAAGTCGGCAAGCCTCTCCTTCCGGGGTTCACACCCTCTTCCGGAAACTCTAAGGGAGATCAAGAACTCACGAAAGGAAGGTTTGACCCAAATGCCTATAAGCTCATGTCCAAGTACGACTTCAAAAATCCAGCACCTCTGGGGCGAGTGATAGAAGTCGCAACACAAGATCTCTATGATGGAAGGAAGAAGCCGCATGGATTCACGGTGGCGACTATAAGGGCTGGTCTTGGTTTTGCACCTCCTGAACCAGTAAGAATTTCGGCACGACGCAGAGAGAAGGTTGCCACATCCCTAGTTATCACGGCCGAGCTTGTAAAAGATGAATTAGAGGATGAATTTTTCGCAGGAGAAGGAGACAACTTCGTTCGCCCCCCACGAATTTCCGTCTTTGATAGATTGGGTGCACAAAAAAGGAAGTCAGTTTTTGATAGGTTAACTCCGATAACTTCAGCACCACGACCTCAAGTTTTTGATAGATTGGGAGAACGTGAGGAGATTGTGACAGTTCATCTTACCCGCGGTCCGCATCGTCGTCCAAATGCAAAACCAGCCTTCAGCCGCATCAAAGGTGCCACGACCACGAAAAAGCACCCAAAGCGACGAAAGAAACGACAAACAAAAAGTTCGGCCCAGGAAGCAGAGAACGTGCAAGCTAAGATGCCGTCGCACATAAAACGACTTCAAATGATAAAAGACAACATGGAAGGGTCTCTTGAAGCACTGAAGCACGCTATAAGCCTCACTAGAAAACAAAGGAAGATGAACCAAGCATATGACGCCCAATTCTATGCTTCTTCTAATCATATTACGATCGAGGAAGTCCCAGATTCGGATGAAGAGGTTGAGGTCGCTGAAACTCCCAAAACTTTCGAAGATGGAGGTCATGCTACCGTTGACGATCTTGAAGAAATCAACCTTGGGACAGAAGAGCAACCACGTCCCGTTTATGTGAGTACAATGCTCACACAACAAGAACGTGCCGAATATGTAGAGCTTCTTTCTACCTACAAAGACGTCTTCGCTTGGAGTTACAAGGAGATGCCCGGTTTGAGCCCGAAGGTGGCCGTTCATCGTCTTGCAATAAAAAAAGGAGTGTCCCCGAAAAAACAGCCTAGAAGACGTTTTCGCCCCGAAATGCTCCCGGAAATTGAAGCTGAGGTAAACAAATTGATTGACGCGGGTTTCATCCGAGAAGTCAAATATCCTACATGGATCGCAAATATCGTTCCAGTGCGAAAGAAGAATGGACAACTTCGCATTTGTGTCGATTTTAGAGACTTGAACGATGCTTGCCCCAAAGATGACTTCCCACTGCCCGTGACAGAAATCATGATCGATGCGACGACCGGGCATGAGGCGCTGTCATTCATGGATTGTACTGCCGGTTATAATCAAATACAAATGGCGCCGGAAGACGAGGAGGCAACGGCATTTAGAACACCGAAGGGGATATTTTGCTACAAAGTCATGCCTTTCGGGTTGAAGAACGCAGGAGCAACCTATCAACGAGCCATGCAAAAGATATTCGAAGACATGATGCACGACATTGTCGAGTGCTATGTTGATGATCTTGTGGTCAAATCAAAAAGAAGGGTCGATCACGTGCAGGATCTTCGCAAGATTTTTAAACGCCTGCGTAAATGTCAACTCAAGATGAATCCACTGAAGTGTGCATTTGGCGTTAGCTCAGGAAAGTTTTTAGGCTTCATAGTAAGGCACAGAGGGATTGAAATCGATCAATCCAAGATCAAGGCCATAAACGACATGCCTCCACCTTCCACGCTCAAAGACCTTCGAAGTCTTCAAGGGCGTCTAGCCTACATACGACGATTTATCTCAAACTTGGCGGGGCGCTGTCACCCGTTTAGTCATCTAATGAAGAAGGATGTTCCTTTTGTGTGGGACGAGGCTTGTCATAACGCATTCGAGAGCATCAAGAAGTACCTGTCGAGTCCGCCAGTCCTATGCGCACCAATACAAGGGAAGTCCATCATCTTGTACATCTCCGCCCAAGAACACTCCATGGGGGCATTATGTGCGCAAGAAAATGAGGAAGGCAAGGAGAGGGCTCTCTACTACTTAAGTCGAACTTTGGTAGGGGCGGAGCTAAATTACTCGCCTATCGAGAAGATTTGTCTGGCCCTTATCTTCGCCATTCAGAAACTCCGGCACTACTTCCAAGCTCACACAGTGCATGTGATTTCTAAGGCTGATCCAGTCAAATACATTTTGTCAAGACCGGTATTATCAGGACGGCTTGCTAAGTGGGCCGTGATCTTGAAGCAATATGATATCGTCTTCGTACCTCAAAAGGCCGTCAAGGGACAAGCACTAGCAGATTTCTTGGCTGATCACCCAATACCGGCGGAGTGGAGTTTCTCGGAAGAATTACCAGAAGAAGGCGTCTTCTATGTTGATGTTCTTCCTCCGTGGAAAATGTACTTTGATGGCGCTGCACGTCAAGATAGCGCTGGAGCTGGAATCATCTTCGTCTCGCCTGAAAAACACATTTTGACATACTCTTTCATCCTCACAGAGTTATGTTCAAACAACATGGCCGAGTACCAAGCGTTGATCATGGGACTCCAGATGGCCGTAGAAATGGGGTTCAAGGATCTTGACGTCTATGGTGATTCGAAACTCATAATTAATCAAGTTTTGAACGAGTACGATGTTAAAAAGGAGGATTTGATGCCTTATCACAAGCTCGCCATCCAATTGTTTGCAATACTTTGATTCCGTCATCCTGGAACACGTACCGAGGAGTACCAACAAGAAGGCCGACGCCCTTGCAAATCTCGCGGCCACATTGGCACTGGGGGCAAAGGTTGCTACTTCGGTTCCAGTCTGCGAAAGATGGGTTGTTCCGCCTATAGAGCCAGAATCTACAGAAGATGTCAACGCTGTATATGTCTACGAGACTCATGAAGAAAACTGGCGACAAGCAATCATCGATTACTTAGAGCATGGTAGGTTGCCTAGTGAACGAAAGCATAGGACCGAAGTCCGGCGTCGCGCCTATCGTTTCGTCTACTACCATGGCACTCTGTATCGACGATCATTCAATGACGTTTGGCTTCGATGCTTGAGTAGCGGAGAAGGGCTGCAAGCCATCAAAACAGCGCATTCCAGGGTGTGTGGGGCTCACCAACCAGGTCCAAAACTCTACGACCGCGTCAAGAGAATGGGCTACTACTGGCCGACCATGGTGCACGATTGTATGGAATTCGCAAAGAAATGTGATGCTTGTCAGTTCAATGGACCTTACATCCATCAACCACCCGAAATACTTCACCCTACAGTCGCATCCTGGCCCTTTGAGGCTTGGGCACTCGATGTAATCGGACCTCTCAAGCCAAAGTCGTCAGCAGGACATGAATACATTCTAGCTGGAACCGATTATTTTTTAAAATGGGCCGAGGCTGTCGCTCTCAAAGAAGTCAAAAAGGAGAATGTTGCTGATTTCGTCCGCAATCACATCTTTTATCGTTACGGTGTGCCAAAACATATTGTCACGGATAATGGAAATGAATTCAAAAACAAGTTGATGACGAGTCTCTGCCAGAAGTTTAAGTTCACCCAGCACAAGTCGTCTTTCTATAATGCCCCAGCAAACGGTCTTGCAGAAGCTTTCAACAAAACGCTAGAGAATCTGCTGAGAAAGGTAGCATCGAAGTCCAAACGCGATTGGCATGACAAACTGGGAGAAGTGTTATGGGCGTATCGCACTACCTACAGAACCCCGACTCAATCGACACCGTATGCCTTAGTCTATGGAGTCGAAGCAGTTTTGCCACTTGAAGTCGAAATTCCGTCTTTTCGGATCGCCGTGCAAATGGGATTGACTGCAGACGAGAACGCCAAACTCCGTTTAGCTGAATTGGAAGCTTTGGATGAGAAAAGGCTCGAAGCACAACAAAAGTTGGAATGCTACCAAGCGCGTCTATCTAGGGCGTTCAACAAAAAAGTACGTCCTCGATCCTTCCAAGTAGGAGACATGGTCTTGGCGTTGCGAAGACCCATCATAACTTCTAAGAAGCCGAAAGGAAAGTTCACCTCAAAATGGGATGGGCCGCACGTTGTGCAAGAAGTGTATACAAGTGGTGCCTACTTGATCGGGGACGCTGACGGAAAGAGGATCGGTCCGATCAACGGCAAGTTCCTGAAACGTTACTATGCTTGACTTGAAAGGGCCTCACTGAGCTCCTAAGCATGAGCCTAAACTGCATCTAACCCACAAAAAACCAAAAAAAAAAAAAACACAAACCAATGAACTACGTTGGCTTGATCTTGTAAAGTACCACATACTTTGCAGGTACGTAGGCAGCTTAAGTACTCTATGTAATTAAGTCCAGCCGCTTTCAAAAAAAAAAAAACAACAATCCCATATGCAACAAAATGATTGAAACAACTTGTTCAAATAAAGTTTCAATAAAATAAATTGTGTAGAGTTCAAATGACAATGTCAAAGCAATATAAAAAAAAAAAAGAAATAGGGAAAATGGGAAATGGGAGCTCCTAGCCTCACTTCAAGTTGTCCAGCGCATCACGAGCACTTTTGACAGCCTTCTCTGCACTTGCAAGTTTCTCCTTACTTTTCAAAGCAGAAGCGTGAGACTTTTCAAGGGAGGTGTGCACCTCGTTCAATTCTAGCATGGAAGTATGATGCGTCGAGTGAAGATTTTCCGCAGTAGCTATGGATGCGATTAACTCCTTTTCCTTGGCTTCCAAGTCTGCAAGTTCTTTCTTTAGTGTCTCCTTCCTCGAGATGAGTGAGCTTGCACTTTTTCGGAGAGAATCTAGTTCCTTTTTGCTCTTGTCCTCCAATGATACAGCATCTGACAATCGTCCTTCCAATGCTCGGAGTTCTTCCTCATAAACAGTGATGGGAACCTTCAACTGTTGTTGTAAAGTATGAAGCTCGGAGGCAGATGACATGTAACTCTTTACGTGCTCGCGTAGTGCTGAGGTATTGACTTTCTTTGAGGTGATATATTCGAAGACTTTGTTGGACTCCTTTTCTAGGCGAGGAAAATCAGGGGGCGTGGCTTTCAGTAGCTTCCTTTTCAGAGACTCGGCTGCAAGTGCGGCTGCTTGACGATCAATTTGAAAGATCATCTCTGTCGCATCAAAATCGGGCTCTTCAACCTCTTCTTCATCATGGAGGGTGTCATACGCTGCAAGTCCAGCCATGGAACCTAGTATGATAGGGTCTTTAGCAGCCTCCAGCAATTCAGCGTCAAGCGAAGCAACATTACCAGAACATCGGAGTTCGTCTTCCAAATTCATGTCCGATGGAAAATCCTGTTTCAAAAAAAAGAGGTGATCGACATGCCTTTCTTACAAAAAAAAAAAAGGGGGGGGGGGGAGTTACACGATGAATTACCGATGCATGACAATGGTTGTTATCTTCAAGGCCATCCATCTCAAGGATATCTTCCTCCAAAATACCGAGTATGCTTTCGCTTGAGGGTTTCGGTGCCAATGTCTCAGGCGGAGGACTGTGTGTCTTCTTACGGGTTTCCTTCGTTGTGATGCTCGGAGGGGGTGGAGTTTTGCTTGTGGAAGCTGCGCTAGATGGTTTCACCGTCAGATGACGTTTAAGAGATGTAACCGGTGCCTCAGAAGGAGCTTGAGTAACAATGCTCTCTAACTTCCGCTTCTCCGAAGATTTGGAGGCATTTTGCTTGGCCAAATTCTCTGACGGTGGTACCGGACTGGAGTTCTTGCTCAAACACCGTGGGGGGAAAATCGATTTCCACCAATTACGGTACGCTGGGGTGACTCGAGCTTGTGCGTTAAAACCGCGATGTGGAATCATGAATGTCGACTTTGTTTGTAAACGGAGCGAAGACACAAAAAACTGAAAGATGCGTTCCTGATTACACTCTCGTATCGAAGACTCCAGCTTGCCGGGAGCATCCTGATCAAATCCAAATTGTCGGCCAAAACGATGAGGGCTATACGGTTCAGGTATATAATGATCGTCGTATCTTAAGGTCAAGTAGCAAGATCGCATCGCAAGAAAAACATCCACTGTTCGACGAGAACATTCGCCGTCGTCAACATATCTCTCGTCATTATTTTGGTGACCCACAGAGGTACAGAGCCAGTCAATCTTGTCTCCGGAAGAAATAAGCTTCTTAACTTCTTTAGCCGGATGTGTAAGGATGGAGTTACCTCGGACCGTGATCACGGCAGCTCCCACCGAGAGAGTGTTGTCGATGGAGTGAGATTTAAAATACTTGGCCAGCCATGCGTAGACATAGTGAGCAGTGAAATAACCTTGATGTTTTCCCGGGGTAGGAGAGTTCGAAATATCGTTAAGACCTCTGTAGATGCTTGCAAGGACAGGGATCGAAAGAGACAGTACTTGTCCACTAGCAAGTAGAGATGCCGCCTTGAACACGCCAGGTCGCACATGGTTTAGGTCACGAACAGGCAAGACGAATGCACAAAGCCAGCAAGCGAGGAAGGCAGCAAGATATGTCTCTTTCTTCTCAGCGTCAGGAACCTCCAAAGACAAAAGAGCCGCGTGAATGGTGTCGTCCCATGAGTTAGGAGTGCCGTATGCAGTAAATTCCTTCTTCATGACAGGTTGTGCTCTGGAGACCGAGTACCGAGAAGATCCTTTAAACCAGAAGCGAGTCCAATCTTCAAGGGTGGTCTTTACTTTCTTCTTGGTGTCAGAAACGATCCTATGAAACGCAGCGAATAAGTGCTTGCAGCTAGGGGGCAGGCTCGAATGCCCTCCCTGGTCCGGCGGCAATAGTTCACGTAGTGAAGGCACAACCTCATCATAAAAAGCTCCTTTTACTGGAAGACCTGTAATACAACGAATGTCCCAAAGGCCGAGTGATACTTCTCCGGATGACGTCACAAGAGTATTTGTTTCTGGGCACCAAAATTCACAAAGAGCCTCCACAAGATGGTTGTTTTGACGGTAAGTGAACAATGAGGCGTGAACTGCGTCGAGGAGGTGAATGCTGTCTAGACGGTCACGGCAACGGCCCAAGATGTCTTCTAGCCACTCCCAGTAATAGGGAACATAGTTGAACTCCGCGCCGAATCGAAAGTTGGTGCTCCATTTGGCGGTCTTCTTGGCGAGGGAGTCGTGCAACGTCTGAAAGTGATCAACGTTGGCGTTTTCCGTATGGTGAGACGAACGCAACACTGGCCTGTTGTCCAAACTTTCTCTCCACCAGCAGTCCAAGTTAGAAGGGTAGTATATCGTTGGCCAAGATTCGGCGAATGGTCCTGTCATCGGACGGAAAACGACGTGCTTCACACCATTCTCTACAGTGTCGCTGTCTTTGTCAAGAGTCACCAGATACTCCTTGTTTCCGATTTTGGTCGACTTGAAGTGAACCATACTTTCTGAAAGACCAAAAGTCAAATTTGTTAAGAAATTGTCAAAAAAAAGAGGGAAAGAAAAAAAAAAAAAAACCTCACGTAGAAATAAGCTTGTAAAAAAATAGACGTGCGATTGGACTGTGATTGGACATAATATGTGATTGGCAAGTAGATGTCAATAGCACATTATTTCAGCAGAATAAAGACTTGTGATTGGAGTGCGATTAGCTAAAGCATGTGATTGGCAAACATTCAAACATGGTCACGTGGGTGTTTTTGCTGGAGAATAAATTTTGGCTCACACAAGTCTTTGGTATTTGTCTTTGGTCAAAAGAGAGCAAAAGAAAAGTGAAATACAGATGGAGTTCGACGAAAAAAAATTTTGGTCAAAGTTGCAAACCTGGTTTTGATCCCCGGATGAATAAATCGATCGGGATGAAGCCAAATTTCGAGTGCAGGTCTTGAGCGTCGAATAGCTGGGTCAAGATGCGAGACTATAAGGTCGTAGAGCAGATTTTGGCGTTGATTGTCGGGGCTTGCGTCAAAGTGCCGAGTTCGTCGTCGAGGCACTAAGCTGGGTGTCGTTCGAAGTGCAGAACTCCAATGTCGAAGGTGCGGAAATTCGATGTCGAAAAGCTCACGACGTCAATCCAGTAAGATTTCTTTGAAGAGTAAAAGGGGAAAGATTTCTGGTGGAAATTTTAGGATTGATTTCATCCTTATTTATACAGATTGAGGGGTTGGAATTGCAGTTAAAATCAAATTGGCATGATGGTTTAATTCTAGTCCCTATCAAAATACTAATCCAAATTGGAGGAGATGATTGGCTCAATTGAAGTGTTGAGGAGTCGGAGTTCTTCTAAAAATCAAATTCTTGTATTAATCCAGTTGGGTTTTGCAAATCATCTAGAAAGACGATATTCGGTGAAGTGAATTAGAAGCAAATCAACTGTATGCAAGTAAGTCGCCGAGTGTGGGTTGAAGACTTTGCCTTATCCAATTCAAGTGTGCAGCATACCTTTATCAAACTCTCATAATACAGCCAAAGTCCTAAATTAATAAGGCCTCTTAATTGAATCAAAGTGTATGTTCACGAAGACAATTAAAAAGAGTGGTCAACGCGGTAGCATTTTGGCGTTACGGATATCTGCTATATTCTGTCATGGATAAGTCGAGACCCGATCACGCTTAAACACTCAAATTGTGTACGTGACCTGATCTCGAGGGGGCAATTTGTAGGCACGTAAACTTGTTACATTAAGTCAAGACTTTGACTAACATTCATTTCACAAGACGTGGACTTGGTTTAGTAGTTTTTTGGGTTGATGCAAGGTGCAGCCCACTTTATTTGCTGATCCAAGGTCAAGTACGTGGAAGTGGAGAAGTGAAAATGATTAGAGGAGTCATGGGCAAATCATATTTAATAAAAGATATTATTTGGCCCAAGTGAGCAAAATATCCACTAATTGTGTAAACCCTTCTTCTCCAATCCTATAAATAGAACTCTCCTCACCATTTCTCAGGGTTGAGTACTGAGTACAGAGAAAAAATCACTCTCAAAACCAAAAAACCCTCTCAAACTACAAAAAAACTCGAGGGAAAAGAATTCTTCTAGTTTCCTCCATAGAAACTAGAAGAGAAAAATCATTTTAAGATCGAGAAGAGAATCAAGTCTACGAGGCCCTCTTTCAAGATCGTCACAAGTTCAACGTCAATATCATCAATTTCATCAAATCATGTTTATTCTTGTGTTGGAAATCGAATCAGTGGAGTAATAGAGTTTGTAACCCAAAAGTTATAAATTGAAATTATTTTGTTACATTTGTTTGTGTCTCTAATTTCTAGATTACGAAATTTGTGTTTACAATACTACCATAAACCTTGCCCAATAAATCCCTACTTTATTATTATTTAGTATAATATTGATTGATATATATGAAAGTTCTAGAATGTTCCACTTTTATTCAATTACTTTTTACTTACCAAATCATGTACTATTCACATTCAATTCTTTGATCACTTACCATACATGAGATTTATGTACAATTTTTTAATACACAATATGGAAAATACGGACATTCTAGAATGTTCCATTTGTTGTGTGAGGTCGAAAAAAGCCTATTTTAATAATATATATTGATTAGAAAGAAGAAAGATTAAGCTAGAAGCTACAAGGATGTGAAGATAGATATTTTGGTTAAGCTAATCTTAGCTGAAATAACATTCTATAAATAGCACAACGTGCTACCATATGTAATGAAGTACACAAGAATCTATCTAATCTAATCTAATCTAATATATTTATGTAATCCTGAACCCGCTCAATTCTCACGCTGACATGTGTCATATAATAATATTATTAAATTGTAAATAATGTTTATCCAAAATAGGATATGGTAAGTACATGGTAATATTATTCTAATAAAAAAACATTATTACTTGATTTATGGAAAATAGTTATGTAATATAGTAATTACTTGATTTATGGCAATTTGATCAAATATCACACGGGTGTTTCAAAATGGGACTTTGGCTTTTGAAACGTGACTTTTCTCTAATTAAATTACAAATATCACACGGGTGTTCGAAATGAGATTTTAGGTTTGAAAAGGCGAGTTTCCTTCTAATTACATTACAAATATCACACGGGTGTTCGAAACATGACTTTAGTTTTTTAAAGGTTAGTTTCCATGTAACTACATTACAAATATCACACGAGTGCTTGAAATGAGATTTTAGGTTTTAGATAAAAAAATTGTTTACATAATTTTAAAATTTAAACATAAGTAGCCCGGGCGTTGCACGGGCCATCAAACTAGTTGACACAAATTATCAGGTACACCAGGGGTACGTAGAGCTACATACTCCTCGTGTCACTGTTTATATATATATATATATATATATATATATATATATATATATATATATATATATATATATATATATATATATATAGTGAGGATCATAAGATCAGAGTACCCATCCTTAGCTGAGTACTGCGCAGCCAATAACAGTCGTTGGATGATACAAATCCAATGGTCACTCGCTTATACACATCATAAAGGGCAATCGTGTAATTTCGCACTATTAAACAAAAACCTCCATCTCCCATCTGATTTTCTCTCTGCTCTCATTTCTCATCCTCATTTTATCGCTGCTCTCCTTTTTTTCTCTCGCCTCTTCTCTGTTCCACTCTCTCTCCTCACCACCACCATCGGTTTTGTTTCTCGTCGCCGTCGTCGATTTTGTTTCTCGTCGCCGCCGTCTGTTTTGTTTCTCGTCGCCGCCGTCGATCCTTATCTTGTCGCCGCCGACGATTTCATCTAGCCGTCATCAGTCACATTTCATCGGTTTTGTTCTCGATGACGACGATCTGATGCTGGTGCTGCTTCTTTTTTCTCTCTTAAATTACGGCAAAGACGGCGTATCCTCATCGTTTGAAAGAAGCTTTTCCGGCGAGTCTCCGACAACGTGATCGATATCGGCGAGGTCTCAGGTTAGTTATTCATTCTTCCTCTTCAATTAATTCATCTATTGGTGCAATTTTCTCAGATTATGCCTGATTTCGATATGTTTTATTCCTACTTCATTGTTTTATGCCTGATCTGATGATTTGTTTGAAGATTTTTCGATTTACATGGATGACGCCGACGATTTTTCGATTGAGAAATTTGATTCGTTTCAATTCGCTCATTTTGATTTTATTTTGTGTTGCATCTAATTGTATTTTTGAAGATTTTTATTTGTAGATCTTATGATTTGATTGAATGATTTTTCAAATTTCAGGGATGACGGCTACAACGATTGCGACTGCGACGATCATATCCGGCTATAGTGAGCGAGGACGGCAAAATCGTGGCGGCGGCGGTCATAGGTTGAGGTTGCGGTGGTGGTGGTTGGGTGCGGTTTCGGTGGTTGTGGCTGTTCTGATTGGTGTTTGTTATTGTATGGATAATTGGTGTCATTGTATCGACACTAGGTGTCGTAGTGTCGTTGTATGGATAATTGGTGTCATATGTATATGTATATATATCTATATCTGCAATCAATAGGATTTACCTAATCCTCCCTTCCCGAAAGGAAGAACATGAAATTCTTTTTCCTCTCCGCAGGGACCAGGAGATTGGATCTAGCCGTAAGAAGAATGCTTGGTATAAATAACTCACTTCTTGGTCTTCGACCCCCTCAGTCACGACGAACGCCCCCCGATCAGTGGAACGGGATGTGTATATATATATATGTCTAGCGATCTGTTTTCAAGGCCCGTTGGTTATGAGTAGGAATGTAGGCCCAATAGTCCAATAAGAACTAAGATTAAAAACATCCACTCACATTCTCTCTCCTCACTTTCCCTCTCCTGGATCCACCGTGGTCCCGCTACAGGCCTATAACACCACCGCCCCACGGACCAGCGCCACCAGTATTACCTCCGCCAACGTTAACCCGGACATCTAACCGTCGTAGAACCACCTGCACCACTATTCCATGTCGTCCCAACCCCTTCATGAAGTCACCGTACGTCCCTCTCTCGCTTTCACTAACAATTCAGGCCCTTCCCCAACCCCCACCCCCTCGAAAATCATCGGTGCCACCAATGCGTGGTCTCGTCTACGTTCTCAGGCCACCTATTGGCGGAGATGGAAATAAGAGAGGAGAGAGAAGAATGAAAGGAAAAATAAAGGAAGGACGAGATGGGGCAAGCAGTGGCGCTAGGGTATGAGACTAGGCCGGGGTTGCCGGAGGAGGGCATTTCTTTTG
Organism: Spergularia marina; assembly: GCA_963680865.1. Lineage (NCBI taxonomy): Eukaryota > Viridiplantae > Streptophyta > Magnoliopsida > Caryophyllales > Caryophyllaceae > Spergularia > Spergularia marina. The sequence continues at coordinate 17,856,097 of OY804548.1, read as the reverse complement.
GTGATGACGCCGGCTAGTGTAGCGGTGAAGGTGATAGCTGGTGGTGGCTAGTGGTGTTGGTCGTGGATCAAGTGGGGAGAGGGAAGGGGATTAGTTTTCATTTTTAAAATCTTTGTTTTATTCTAATAATAATGATTACATATAGGTTAATAATGATTACTCATAGATATATATATTCTGAATGATCAAATTTGTTCTACAAAAAAATGATCGAATTTGTGTACACATAATTTAAGTTGCATCATGTGTACGTTCGTAATGATCAATTGGGAAATAATGAATAAAACTAGCTTTTTTGCCCCCGTGAAATCACGGGATCTTTTTAATTTATTTGTAGAGTTTTTATAACATGTTAGCTAGTTATACCAAAAATCAAAATAAAATTGTCTACCATGTTACCGAAAATAAACATACCAAGATGATCAAATTTGGAACTAAAATAATGATAATAGGAGTTCAAGTACAATAAGCATAAACGTGACATATAAGAGGAAAGCGTTTTGTCGTTTTCAATTCATTTGTAGAGTTGTGGGAACATGTTAGCTATAACTTAAATGAAAATGAAATTGTCAATCACAATATCGGAAATAAATCGATATCCCGAACACAAAAAAAAAAAAAAAAAAAAAAAAAAAAAAAAAAATTTCTCATCTCATTGTAGAGTACAATATAACTATTTGGAAGTACAATATCGATTTGCAATATACTATCATATTTTGATGGTAAAACTTAAACTTTAGAGAGTCGAACTACCACTACGCTAGAAATACAATATAACACCGGGTCTAAAATTAACACGACACCGGTTATACCCGGTGTCTGGACTGCCGGTGTCTTAGGCTAAGACACCGGTTACTAAAAAAAAACCCGGTGTGAAAAGTAGGACATAAGACACCGGTTGGGTCAAAAACCGGTGTCTTATGTGTGATTAGGATCTGGTCAAACAGGCACATAAGACACCGGTTATGGCCCCAACCGGTGTCTTATATGCACAAACTTTTCAAAAAAAAAAAAAAAAAAAAAAACAGAAATAATTTTTTTTACTGCATGCTTCGAAACCCCAATTGTTCCTCGTTTGTATACCCACTCCCACCTACCTTGCCACCACCGTACAACCCACATATCAACAGCTAAACACAATTAATTTGAGTTCATACTCAACAACAATCTTCCATATTACATTTCATACACAGGGCATACAACGAAAATCTAGGAGAAATTGCAAGTAAAAAATACAAGAATACAATCTCAAGGGAAGAAGATTAAGATTAAGAAATTAAATCTCAAAAGAATTGCAAGTAAAGTTAGAACAATATCTCAATCTAAACCGACGAAGAGTAAGATTAATTAATATCTCAATCTTAACCGAAGAAAACTAAATCATATCTCAATCTCTAGCATATTCGTAGATCGATCCTAAATTAGATAAATACATTAAATCTCAAATACCGTATATTAGATCTCAATTTCGAGTACATTTGCAAAATTTACAAAAACTACTAAAACTAGATCTAAAAAAAAAACTAATATAATTCACAAAACTTACATAAAAGAAACAACTTGTAAAATGTTGATTTGAAGATATTTCTCTTTCATGTGTACTTCTTCCTTCGAGCGAAATCTTGGGACTTCGATGACATTGGTAATAAAATGTTGGAGATGGAAGGCTGCAGGTAAGTTAGAGGGTTTTTTTTTCTTCCTAAAAGAGTATATATATATAGTAGAAAAATAATCAGAGATGATTTTTGAGGGAGTTTGATTATTTTCTTCACAACTATTAGACGAAGTAAGATGTGATTTTTTAGGAACTTAGATTGTTTTTTAGCAGATCTCCATTTTTTTTTTTTTTTTTGAATGAAGTTGTTGATTGAATTGATAACTGAGAGAGAGGAGCGTATTGGGGAATGTAGTTTGTTCTTCTATGGTGAGAGAGAAAGTTATGGAAGGCACAGATAGTAAGGAAAGGGAGATAAAGCAGTGGAAGGCGGAGATTGCAAGGGAAGGGAGTTACTCCGTATAAAAGCAAGTAAAGAAATAATTAAAATAAAAATAATTAAAAAAAAGAAAAAGAAAGTGGATCATACATATAACACCGGTTGACCACAAAACCGGTGTTATATGTATTATTAATTTTTTTTTTTTAGTTTTTTTTCTCATAGTGTTAAAACGCCGGTTATCCTTCAAACCTGGCGTAGTGCTTATGACACCGGTTTTATAATAACCGGTGTCTTATGTCCAAATTTTTTTTTTCTGGTAACTTATGACCCCGGTTTTCTTATAACCGGTGTCGTATGTCCAATTTTTTTTCTTTATTATTTTTTGCTAAGTGAGCAATTGCGCGCAAATTGACTGGGGAAGCATTTGACACCGGTTGATTGAAAACCGGTGTCTTATGTTTTTCAGACACCGGTTCTAAGCCTACCAGTGTCATATTTACCGGTGTTAAATGCCGTTTTTGGCGTAGTGTACAATGAATACATATAACTAAAATTCTGTCTTTGATACACTCAATGTATATATAGGAAATGATATTATTTTTCACACAAAAGTCAAATGATAGCCAAGCGTATATATGTTAATTCGAAATAAGATGTAACTGACGAAATTAGCAAACGAAAGGCCAAGAGTCATCATGTTTAATGTCGTTATTAAGAAAAATAATGGTGTGATTAATATTGATTAATTTAAGGAATTTTAATAAGATAAATGTATAAGAAGCTGAAGTGACTCATCACGTCAAAGTGGGTAATTCAGAAGATTAAATTTATACCGCATTAATAAGTCCCCTGATGAAGCTGTGACACATGGCTAGTGCAATATAGAGCTGACACTTAAGCGATGAGGTGGATTTAATTTTTTGCAAATGCTCTAATGTTACGTCACGTCATCCGTGATGTTAGACTATTAAAGGTATAGTATAGATTGGGAAACAATGACTAAAAATTGAGAAATAAAGACTGCCAATGATAATAATTATCAAGTTGTAGATAATGAATGAAAATTGGGATGTAATGACTAAAAAGTGAAAATTAATGACTGAAAACAGAGAAATAATGACTACAAAATGGTAAATAATGACCAAAAAAATAAAATAATGAATAACAACAAATAATGCCTACAAAGTGGAAATAATGACTAGTAATAAATAATGACTACAAAGTGTTAAATAATGACCAAAAATAGGAAAATAATGACTAACAACAAATAATGACTCCTCTAAAAAACAAATAATAACTACAAAGTGGTAGAATATATGATCTTACTCGACCCACCACCTCCCTAATAACCCAAGTAGGTTGATAGTCACCAGAAGTATTCTGGTGGTGAATGTAAGTACAAGACACGAAGTGTACTTCGTGCAAATTCGTACCTCAAGGTCGGACATATTTCAAACTTTTTATTTTGCAAGTCGAACCAATATCGACTCACTCGTAGTATTGTTGGTTTTACGTTTCCATTAAACCGTGGTAATATTGGTATTTGGGCGTTCACAATCGCCGGTGCCTTGGTCCAGTTTCTAGGATATTGTAGAGTCTTGTTTCACAATTGGCGTGAAGATCGAATAGGTTTAGCAAGATGTATTACAAGTTGATCATTTCGTACAAATATTTCTTGATGTATTTTTGTTTATTTTCTTTCAATAAGTTGTCATTTCAAACCGTACCATAGAAACTTTCGCACGTTACCATGAGTTTGGGGGTAATAGGAGTATCTTAGGGTATATGTTTGGAAATAGTATATTCTCAACCAAGTAAATAAGATATTTCGGAATAGTATATTCCGTTAGTTAGAAAATAATATCCTAGGAGATATTCAGGGCGGCTAGGGTTTAACCCAATCTTGTAACGATATATTGTGCTATAAATACCACCGTATTATTAACGAGAATAATAACCAAGTATTCGTAACCCGTAAACACAAGTCTAATCATGTTAGAGAGGCAACTGAGCTAGGCCAAAAGTTTAGACTGATGGTTAGGGCACCCACAATAGTTTTATACTTCAACACACCCCCTCACGCAAAGGCCCACTTGAGCTGGAAGCGTGGGTAATACTGGCCCACGGATAACGTACGACTTATACAGAATTCATACTGAGACTCCAACACATAGGAGGAGACTACCATGATTCGAACTTAAGACCTTAGGATCGATGACACTTTGATACCATGTTAAATAACCAACTGAGCCAAAAGTCTAGACTGATGGTTAGGGCGCCCATAATGGTTTTATACTTTAACACGCCCCCTCACGCAAAGGTCCACTTGGCTTTGAAGCGTGGGTACTACTGGCCCACGGATAATATACTACTTATACTGAGCTCGTATTGAGACTCCAACACATAGGAGGGAGCTACCAGAATCCGAACTTGAGACCTCACGATCTCTGAGGTTTTGATACCATGTTAGACTTGTGTTTACGGGTTACGAATACTTGGTTATCATTCTTATTAATAATACGGTGGTATTTACACCACAATACATCGTTCCAAGATTGGGCTAAACCCTAGCCGCCCTGAATATCTCTTAAAATCTTATTTCCTAACTAGCGGAATATACTATTCCAACATATCTTATTTACTTGGTTGGAAATATACTACTCTCTAACATATACCCAAAGATACTCCTATTATTATTTGTTTCTTGTTCTGTCTTGCAAATCAGGTTAACATCTATAAACGCTAATGTTTGGAGAAAACACCACTCAATGTCTCAATGCCAGACATAGCTTTTCAAATTGACTTCTCTCTATGTACCTAACAAAATGAGTAATACATGATGCATTCTGACTTCTCAGTAGACTCTCACAGGCTTTAACAGCAAAGTAATACGACATAATTACTCAGAAGGATCCAGTGCAGCAGCGTGTGTTCATTTTTTTCAGGTGTTAGGCTTGGCTATTATTACGAGAACTCTTGAGTTTTTGGCTCAAAATAAAGTGTTGTCAGATACGAGTACAAAATAGAATCAATCAATCAATACATATTAATAAAGGAGGTTTTTTTAGAGAGCCTACATTAAAAGTTGATTTTCACGGAGCCACCAGAAAATTCGATTTTATTTTCTTGCGTTGTGAGAGAGCCATGTTTTTAGGAGATTTGTTGGGGATGTTTTATGGTATATTTTCTTAATTCTAATCTATTATATTTATGAGTTTAGAAAAGTCAAAGTCACCTATATTAGGAAACCTAATGCCAAACTCCTATCCTATTATGTGTAGAAGACGTAGAATTAAGCTACCTACTTCTATAAAAACAAAATGCATGCATGGTCGTGAAACAGTCTTTTTTTTTTTTTTTTTTTTTTTTTTTTTTTTTTTTTTTTTTTTTTTTGATGATGTGTGTATTATGAGTCCATAATAACGTGCGTTAATTGTACTACTAAATATATGTTTTTGTATCGATATTTAACATTTTCTAAATGTTTTGGTACATCATAAAATCAAACAAGTTAAGCAAAATTCTAGAGTCGTTATGACGAGTAGCATGAAGCTACACTTATTGCTAAGTTTTAATTTACTTCCAATTCATCATGATGATATTAAGCTACGCGTATGCTAATTGTAGTACCAAATAACTGTAGTACTGATATTTAATTTACCATGTTGATGATATTGCGTCCTAACAATATCAACGAAACTTCAGCGAACTACCACATACGTAAGCGAGCGTATTGAGTGAGGTCACATATCATTACATTTTAGGGAGTCCATCTAGCCTTTTATAGTGTATAGGCTAATCCTTCTGCAATAAATTACACATCAAAATTTTCATGCAAAATAAGAGTGATCATAACCTCATGTATATAAATGTCATAATCGATAAGATGTTTTGGACTTATCAAATAAATATAGAAGATTAAACAGTCACCAGTATTAGTAGGAGAAGAATTTTCAGTAGTAGTAGTAGTAGTGTAGGAGTATGTAGGAGTGAGAGTAGGAGGAATGTAGGAGTAGGAGTACATCGTAGGCGTATAATCCAAGTGGTACAGAGTATTAGTAGTAGTAATAGTTGTAGTAGTAGTAGTAGGAGGAGAAGGAGTAGGAGTAGATCGTAGGCGTTCGAGTAATAGTCGTAGTAGTAAAAGCAGTAGTAGTCGACTAATAAACATTCCTACCGTATTGGAAAATTGGAGAATTGTAATAGTAGTGTTAATTAGTAGATTAGTAGTAAAATAGACTTCATTATTCCTTATATGTAATAGAAATATATTTGAAATATATAGTTCACGATACTGCAAATGAACAAATTTCCTTTTTCTGAAATATATAATTTAATTCGTAAATACTACAATAGTATACTATGTAACCCCCGAGTTGTTATTGAATTTGTTGATAAAGTGTAGTGCTACACCAAACTTATGTACATGTACGCTACTTCCTTCCATGAATCCATTTATTAAATATATGTCGTTTGTTTATATAATTTCTCCTTCTTTAAGTTGTGTAATTTCTCTCTTTTTTTATTAGTTGTCAAGGTAATAATCAATTTTATCATAATTACTCCATCCACTATTTTTGGTTCTTTACGTTTGGTTTGAAAGTATACTAAATCTTACTCTACATAGAGTTATACACTATTTCTACTTAAAAAATAGAGCTCATTCTCCAAGCGAATTATATTTAAAATTTTGAATTATATATCTTAAACATACGTTACAAATTCACAATACAAATCTAAAACAATTTCACATTATTTGTAAAATTCGATTCTTTATATTAATCATATTGACAATAGGCTAATCAAAAAGTTACACGATACTTGATAACATTCTCAATTCTAACAAACTTGAAGCTTATTCAATTCATAAATGTATAATTGTCATTAAATCAAAAGTTATTATCCAATGAACCTGCATAGACTTTGGGTATGGAACTCAAGACACGCATATCTCCTACCTTAATCACTGATTTAATTAAGTGTATGATCGCTTGCTGAAACATTAAGATTATTATCTAATGATGGACACAATTAATAGGTACAGTAATACATATTAGCTGATAGTTATCTATTTCGATCTAATCCTACTCAATAAAAAAAGTTCATTATCTATTTTGATCATAAAGATACGTGTCTTTATACGCGTTGCTCAAATACGGAGTATAAATTATCTATTCTAATCTATATCAAATTAGTATCTATTCTGATCATAAAGATACGTGTCTTTATACGCTTGCTCAAATACGGAGTATAAATTATCTATTCTAATCTATATCAAATTAGTATAAACCATGAGCTATAATAATAAGACATGGAGTATATCGTAAGATAATAAGCTTAAAAGAAAAAGAAAAAAAAAAACAAGAGTGATTCAATTATTTAAATTATAAAAATTTATGAGTAGATCAGTTACACTTTTTCAATGTTTTTTGTGAATCGTGGCTAAATAATAGTGAATAGTATAAGATAATAGTGACCATTTAGTAAAAGACCTTGACACTTGATCTAATGTTTGCAAAGGTGAAAGTTTATAAATTTTAGCTAATTTTATACAAAAATTCTATTATAGTTGTCAGTATTTGACAATTAAGATAAGGAATAAAATCGGGACCGTTAACTTAGGATAAGATAAATTTCAGCCGTTAAAAAAGTTCCTATTATATACCTTACCACACTGGATCACAAAATATAATATCTTTTGATATACTCAAAATATATTTTCCTTAATTAATTTGATTTTGTATATCTATTCTTATATTGAAATATTTGTTTATTTAAAGAAAGGAATTTGATTAATTCCAATTTCAGAAAAAAAAAAAAAAAATGAAAAATCTGTTTTTCAAGATTGTGCGTATAAAGGCAGCCGACGGCAGAGGCGAGACGGTGGTCGACGGTGGAGGGGAGTGGTGATCGACGGTGAAGGGGAGTGGATGGCGTATGAATTGTGTATTTTTTTTTCTAATTTCGTAACTTCAAAAATTAATGTGTTGTGAATGCTGTTACTGGGTTTCGAACCTTCGAAGTTGAGCATGAAAGTAATAGAATGCGATTGTTGTGATTGTTAGTTGTAAAGTCAATATGTTATACCTAATATCTAGATCAACATTGCGGCCCATAGCCCATCATTCTTCGCCGCCCCCAATTCTTTTAATCACGATCATCTAATTCTCCGTCTCCGCTCCCAATTTTTCTAATCGCCGCCCCCAATTGATTCTCAGCCCACAATTTCCAGCGGCTTGCTCAGGCGGTGCAACTAATCACGATCATTCAAAGGCGGCCTTGCCCAGGCGGCGCAACTAATCACGATCATTCAAAGGCGGCCTTGCCCAGATCACGTCGCCGTCAATCATTTACCTTGTGTGGCTCAGATGGTATATTTGCAGACCCCTCTTTTAATTTAAAAATTATTTTGAACATTTTAGTTATACATTTAGTCTTTGTACCTTCATTTGTGAAATTTTCCACAACTCCTATGTATCTGTTGAATTTGGATGTACAATATGTTAAAATGATGCCTTCTTAATTCATATCATGTGGTCAATTTATTGGGTCTTATATCAATTGTCAGACAGTTGGAGCAATGTACAAAGCTCATGAGTCATGTACATATTTCTTAGAAAATGATACTTTGTATTCATAGGAATATGATACAACTATTGCATCAGACATTGAAATTAAAGGGGTGGGGTTAACTTTTTCTTACTTGTTACTTTCTTGGCAAAAGTGAAGTTCTTTAAACTATAGGGGAAAAGATTTATTGTTTTCCAATTAATTGGGTTACATCTAAATTTGGTTATCAATGTATGTTACTAGGATCACGAAATGGAACTTGGACTTGGATTAGATTCAATCAATTTACAAGAAGATATTCTTACTCCCGAGACTAACGTGGTAATTCATGGTGTAACCACCAAACCTTTGACCTTCAAGAGACAATTAGCAAATATATTTATGTGGACTTGTGGCAAGATATTGGGAAAAGATTGGTTGATTATACATTAGAAGATTTTGAGCGTATTCCTTTCTCATCATTGGTTGATTGTGAAAATTTTTACAATCTCTACGCTAAAGCTAAAGGTTTTGGAGTTAGGAATTTGGGAGCCACAAAAAGTAGGATAGATGGCGCACCGATATCCCGGAGGTTCGTTTGCAATAAGGATGGTTTTGGTTCAACAAATTCCACCAAAGAAACAAGTCGTAGAAGTGAAAGGTGTGGGTGTAAGGCACTGATGCAGTTCAAGATATTTGATACTATATGGAAAGTTTTGAAATTTCATCCTAAGCATAACCACGATCTCTTAGATCAGGAGCTAGTCATCTATAATAGGTACCTTTTTCATCTTATTTTTATAGTTATAATCACTGGTTGTCTCATTCATTTTTCTACAATAAAAATGTGATGCATGGTTCTTTCTTGAATATAGATCGTATAGATTCATCACACCACAACAAAAAAAGATAAAAATTGATTCAATGGTGTTATCACGCATTCGAAAGTGTCAGATCATGCGTAATATGGCTCAAGAAGCTGGTGGTTATAGTAAAATTGAGTTTGGAGGGACACAGTTATACAACTACTGTGATAAAGTAAAAAGAAATGAAGTGAATGATGGAGATATTGAAATAGTTATGAGCTATTTGCGTGGTAGACAAGATGAAGATCCATCATTATTTATTCAATACACGACAGATGAATTAGGTAGACTAAACAAGTTGTTCTGGTCTGATGGAACTTCTCGTACAGATTATAAGCTGTTTGGACATGCTCTTGGATGGGATGCTACATACAGATGTAATTTGTATAACATGCCGTTTGTCGTGCTTAGTGGAGTGAATAACCATAGGAAAACCGTCTGTTTTAGTGTTGCAATACTTGTGGATGAAAAGATGGAATCTTTTGCTTGGGTATTGGAGCAACTCGTATCAGCTGGGGATGGTAAAAAGCCTCTCACTGTTATCACTGATGGGGATAAGGCCATGGCAAAAGCCATCAGTTTCGTATTTCCTCAAGCAAGACAGAGATTGTGTTTATGGCATTTAATGCGTAATTTGCAATCTAACGGTGGAACAAGGTTCCCACAAAAATTCTGGAAATGTGTTGACCACTGTCAGTCTAAGGCGGACTTTGAAAATTCATGGAGTGAACTAGTCAATCTTTATGGGTTTGAGAAGAAGAAATGGGTATTAGACTTGTACAATGATAAGGAGAAGTGGGCCGAAGCATATATGCGAGGTCACTTCTATGCCGGTATGTACTATTTCTAAGCTTTTTATAGAATATCATTATCTTTTTTTTTAAATAATTGGTTTGTGCTATCTAACAAGCTTTTAATAAAAATAAGTTTTTTTATTTGTTTTAATTGATTTGTTCAATAAGGTATGAGGAGCATACAACGGTGTGAATCGTTGCATAGGACCCTTAAGCGTGTGCTTGATAAGAAGGTAAATCTTTATGGATTTGTACGAGTACATTTTGTTGAACTTGATGCATTGAGAAGCGATAATAAAGAAGAAGAGTTCAAGACTCGTAATACATATCCAAAGATAAGTGGTGTGTTGTCTAAGATTAAACATCATGCAGCTACGATTTACACCAAAAACATTTATTCTACTATTTGCCGTGAAATGTCTTTTGAGTCTCAATTTGTTGTTAAGGATTTTGAGAAAAACAAGATTGATACAACTGTGCCAAATAAGTATTTGCTAGCCGATACTGAGAGGCAACATATTGGGTATCTTGTTGTTCATGATGTTTCGAGGGGAAATATGTATTGTTGTTGTATGAAGCTTGAATCTGTTGGCTTGCCTTGCCGGCACATGTTCAGTGTGATGAAATTTTTAAATATGGGGAAAATACCATTGGGTTGTGTTCTGAAAAGATGGACAATTGATGCTAAGGGTGCTCCTATGTCCCATGTAATGACAAGTCAATGAAGCCATCTTCTGGGATTCTTGATCCCCCCCATTCTAGCAAGTGGTAAAGGAAAACGTCGGAAACTTCAAAAGGAGAATGTCCCACCTCATGCTCCTCAAGTAGCAAATCCTATTCATGAAGAAGGTGACCAACATGATGCGAGATTCAAAGAACAAACTGATGAGCAACATGATGCAGGGGGAGACTCATTATGTGATCTTATGCCTGATGTATATGCAACTGGTGATATCATGCAGGTTAGAATGTCTACTTCTATTGTGTTTTGCCTAATTGGTTCTATCCTTTTTGTATTAGACGAAGTATGTTTTATTTCCATACCTAGAATAAGTTTTGGATTGATCTCGACGAATTGTCAAAGAACCTTGAAATGGTGGACTGGAGTCCAAGTGAATTAAATTAGTGCAAAGAGCTGAAGAATGAAAGGTTTTATTCTCTCCTACTTCACTTATATTGTGATTGGTGTAATATAGTCTCTTGGACAGAAGCTTGTTGCTTTCTTTGGCTGCATATGGATTTGTAAGGATTTCTTTGCTATTTTGTACCTTTGGACATATTGGCTTTTTTTAACCCTCTTTAAAGGCATTGCTTTATATTGGTACCTCTTTGTTTTTCATTTGAATACGAGATGTTTGAGTGCGAAATGGAGTGACCTACTGCTTTTACATGAGTGTTTAACTTTTTGTACTCCCTCCGTTCGCCTTTAAACTTCCTACTTTCTATTTAGGGGTGTTCATCTTTAAACTTCCTACTTAGAATCTTTCCTTATTTGTACATATAAAGACCAATACACCCTTACTTTTCTATTAAAAGTGCAAGTGGGACATACCCCTATGTGTAATTTTACACCAAGTGGACCCTAAAACTCATTCTTTATTCTATTTTTCTTAAAAATTGTGTTCCGGCCCTACGCGTTTTATAGCCGAACGGAGGGAGTAGTGTTTTGTCTAATTGATCAGGTAGTATATCGGACGTCACTGAAGCATACCTTGCTACCATCATCAAAGGGTTTACGACAACCTAAGGGCCCTCTAGAAAAGTCAGGATCTACGAGCTGATCAGACTATAGCTGTTGGCAAGATCCAGCATTCAATACTTGTCCTTTGTCATTTAAATCGCGTATTCCCATCACTTGTAGAAGCAAGAGCTTTTGTTTTGTTCTATCATTTCAATTCGTGCCGTGGATTTCTTTGCCGACACAAGATACACACGTCTAGGATAATAAGAGATGATTGTACTCATAATTGTTTTTAATCTACACATTTAACATAGTATCCTTGATATCTAGGTATAGTACTAATGTATCACATATACATATACATGCTCATTCAATGTATATAAAGTGCTAATGTCTACAAGGCAAAGATGGAAGAATATCATGTCTTCACTTCCCCACTCTCATCTTGCTTTTTTTTTTTTCCTTAACATTAGTTATAAGTATCGTTGATCGTAACATACTAAAATAATCAACTACATACTAGTAGATAATATGACTTCTTACATAAATTTACTAGCACAAACTATAAGTCACAAGTTTCTTTGAAAAACCAAAAAACAAAAGTATGTGAAATGGACATCCCACATCGACCAAAACAAGGAAGATGTGGCCAAACATAAAACGGACAGACTGACGAATAGGACTTCGAGTGGGCTTGTTTTCCGCATTGGCCTGCTGGGTTGGTTTTTTATGCAAGAGTTTGGTTAGTCATTTTGGGCGTTCTGTACGTCTTGCTCGGTATGGCACGGCCTGAGCACGGCGTGCCACCTTATCTAGCCATATGTGGGCCAAAGCCAAACGAAGCCGAAACTGGATCAAACTCAAGCACATCAGCCCTTAAATGCACGTGTTAGGCTTATTCCTCAAAATTATTATAAGCCAGCTCCTTTTATAAGTTGAAGTTTGCCCACAACTTGCTCACTTGGTTGATGTGGGACAATGTTGTTTTTTCTTCCCAACATCATTCAACCTGACTTCGACCATCTTTATCGACCAGTTAGGCTCATAACTAGAAAATTGTCCACAAATAGCTTTTGTAGATCTCATTTCCAGCTCTCTGGATATGCTTTTTTGACCAATTTGAACATAGTATGTAAAAGTTATGATCATTATATAAACAACAGTTACACGCAACTTTTAAGTACATTGTTTTTTATACAAGTGGTTGATCCTTTGCAAAGGGCAATGTATGTTATATTTTGTGGCATGTAACTCACCATTAGATATTTAGTAAGTATTAGAAGAAGTTTAATTCATAGTAATTTATAATAATTTATTAATAATTATTTAGTCTCCATAACTTTACAATATATGCACCTTATTCAAATCTTAGTATTTATAGTTTAGGCATATCTATGATGTATACTCCGTTCATTGATAGTTTGATACTATTGTCTATATAATCACTTACAAGACTTCATATATATATATATATATATATATATATATATATATATATATATATATATATATATTATATATATATATATATATATATATATATATATCTTATACTATATATTAAAAGATGTGTTAGAGGTAACGACCACGTTCACCGGCTTTATCTAGGCCATCTGCCATGACACGTGGAACTGGAACCACGTCATCTATATTGAAAGTGAAAGTTCTATAAATGATAAATTTTATTTGTTCACGAAGAAAAAAAATATTTATTTCGGGCGTAGCCCGAGTAGTAAACTAGTGCAATGGTAGATCACAACGTGCTTGGCATGAATGTTGTAAAAAAATATTTATTTCGGCGACGAGCACATACGTCGACAAAGCTGCGATGTCTTCCTTCGCCGTGATTAGTACCGGACATGGTCAGGACCAAATCCAGCTTCCGCGTCATCTAGTTCGTTCCTCCAACCACATTCTTCGACGTCTCCATCCAAACCAAGCTAACTCCCCGTCGCCGGCATACCTGCATCATGACGGCCTCTGACGGCGGCGAAATCGGGAATAGTGGAATCGGAATCGAGAATCAGAATTTGCCAAATCAGGAATAAGACAATGATTTTGCCAAATAAAAATTTCCAATCAGAATCGGTGATAGGACCGGGGCATATTTTCGTTGAAGGTCTTGATGGAGGTGGAGGTGGAGGTGGAGGTGGTGGTGGTGTTGGTGGTGGTTGCAGGAGAGAGCCATGGTTGTTGGAGAAGCAAGAAATCTGAGAATGTACGTGAAGGTGGGATAAAATTTGTGTATGTTTTTTTTTTGTTTTTTTGTTTTTTGAGAGGATAACATTTGTAATATTTTTTTTTTAGTATTATATTTGTAATTGTTGACATATATTTTTACAAATCTAAATTAATATTTGTAAAAGATTATGTAATATTTTATATTATTATTTAATTATTAACCATAGTTATATCTTATCCTAATTGTCAATAATTGACAATCACCATAGAATCATCGAATTTTATATGATGGGATCTTTCCAAAATCATAGATAATGTGAATTATAATAGTAAATTAATATGATCCCTAAAAGTATTATAATGGTTACAAGTAATGTAAAAAGAGTCACTTTGTAGCAAAGTATAATGAACTCTCAATAAATTGTTGAGAGACCATCTTTTATGAGACTTTGTGTTAATCATATTCTGAAGAACTTTAATATATGAGAGTCCATTGTTCATACAATCCCATTGAAAAATAGGCTAATCCAAAAGTTAGATAATAGTCGATTATTTCACTCTCTTAATAATATAGTTAAGTATTAGGTGAATAGTTTATCCTTAAATTAACTTCACGTCATTCAATAGCACCTGCATAAAATTTGGATAGTATTTTTTTAATTGGTAATCCAGTACATCCCACTCGCCCTCAACTGTCAGGATTAGGCCGATGCGGTAATTAGATAGGTTAAGTTTGGTTGATTTGTTCAATATATTTTTTATGATTTGTTACTTGATAACAAGCGAGCGTATTGAGTGAGGTCATATATCATTAGATTTTAGGGAGTTCATCTAGGCTTTTATAGCGTATAGGCTAATCCTTGTGCAATAAATTACACGTCAAAATGTTCATGCAAAATAAGAGTGATCATAACCTCATATATAAATGTCATAATCGATAAGATGTTTTGGACTTATTAAATAAATCTAGAAGAGTAAACAACCACCAGTAGTAATAGGAGAAGAATTTTTAGTAGTAGTAGTAGTAGTCGTAGTAGTAGTAGTGTAGGATTATGTAGAAGTAAGAGTAGGAGGAATGTAGGAGTAGGAGTATATCGTAGGCCTAGGAGTAATAGTAGTAGTAGTAAACGCAGTAGTAGTCGACCAATAAACATACCTACCGTATTGCAAAGTTGGAAAATAGTAATAGTAGTGGTAGAAGAGTAGTAGTAAAAGAGACTTCATTATCACTCATCTGTTACAGAAATATATTTGAAATATATAGTTCACGATAATGCAAACGAACAAATTTCCTTTTTCCAAAATATATAATTTAATTCGTAAACACTAATATATTATGTAACCCCCGAGTTGTTGAATTTGTTAATAAAATGTTGTGCTACACAAAACTTATGTACATGTACACTACTTCCTTCCATGATTATTAAATATATGTCGTTTGTTTATATAATTTCTCCTTCTTCAAGTTGTGTAATTTATATATCTTAAACTTATGTTACAAATTTACAATACGAATCCAAAACAGTCTCACATTATTTATAAGAGTAGATTGTCTATACTAATCATATTGACAATAGGCTAATCGAAAAGTTTCACGATACTTGATCACATTCTCAATTCTAACAAACTTAAAGCTTATTCAATTCAGAAATGTATAATTGTAATTAATCAAAAGTTATTATCCAATAAACCTGCATAGACATTGGGTAGTGGAACTCAAGACACGCATATCTCATACCTTAATTACCGATTTAGTTAAGCGTATGATCGCTTGATGAAAAGTTAAGATTATTATCTAATGATAGACACAATTAATAGATATAGTAATACCTATTAACTGATAGTTATCTATTGCGATCTAATCCTACTCAATAAAAAAGTTCAATATCTATTTTGATCATAAAGATACATGTCTCTATACGCGTTCCTCAAATGAGTATAAATTATCTAATCTAATCTAGCTCAAATTAGTATAAAACATAAGCTACTATAATAAGACATGGAGTATATCGCAAGATAATAAGCTTAAAAGAAAAAGAAAATAAGAGTGATTCTATTATTTAAATTATAAAAATTTATCAGTAGATCAATTATAATTTTTCAAGATTTTTTGTGAATCGTGGCTAAATAATAGTGAATGGTATAATACAATAGTCACCATTCAATTAGTAAAGGACCTTGACACTTGATCGAAGATTTGCAAAGGTGTTAGTTTATAAATTTTAGCTAATTTTATATGATGGGATCCTCCAGAATCATTGATAATGCGAATATAATAGTAAATTAATATGATCCCAAAAAGTATTAAAATGTTTACAAGTAATGTAAAAAGAGTCACTTTGTATCACAATATAATAATTATTGAGAGACCATCTTTTATGAGACTTTGTGTTAATCATATTCTAAATGACTTTAATATATGAGAGTCCATTGTTCACACAATCCCATTGAAAAATAGGCTAATCCAAAAGTTAGACAATACTAGATCATTTTTACTCTCTTAACATAGTTAAGCATTAGGATAGTTTATCACTAAATTAATTTCACGTCATTCAAATGTATGTACCTGCATAAAAATTGGATAGATCCAGTCCATCCCACTTGGCATCAACTACTAGGATTAGGCCAATGCGGTAATTGGATAGGGAATACAAGCAAATCCAAAAGTACGACAATAGTTGAATATATTCACCGTCTTAATAAAGTTAATTCGTAAGTGTATGGTTCATCGTTAAAATAACATCACGTCAAAGTAAACCATGTGAATTTTTTTTTTCCATACTCCCACTTCTTTAAATAATTTGTTTTTTTATTCCAAAGATATACGCACATGGATGAGGATGAATCGGTCCGAACCTTTTGATCAACCTAACATTTAATTTTAAGAATAATTACAACAATATCAACCTTTTGATCTTTCTAATTATCACTTATTATATTTACTTTGTATCTTTATAGAGTAAATTACTATTTTTCTAACGTGCGGGCACAAGGCACATGATAAAACTCCATTTCCTTTTTTTATTAAGTGATATTCTCCTATCACATCAGTTTTCCTCATTTGTTAACATTTATAGTTTGCATATGTGATAGTAACAAATTGCAAGTTAGCAAAATGAAATAAAATAATAGAAGTATTAGACTATGATAATCTATGGAAATCCTATGTAAAAAAAACTTACTATACTTGATAGTATATTCATAATTATGTAATATATTTAAAATAAAATCCATTAAGATTAGTCCCAATAAAAATACTAAGTAAAATATAATTTTTAGTGTACCAATTTTGGTTTATATTAAATCAAATAATAAAAATATCAATTTAAGCCTAAATAAACATATTTAGTTTGAGTTTAAACCAAGAGTCCGTGCAAAATAAATCCGAACCTTCAATATATGACAAAACATTCTAAATAGGTCTCATAGACTAACAATTAAATCTTTAGTTCATTAGTACCCCGCTTACCCAAAAAAAAAAATTCATTAGAAATATTAACATTTTTATTAGTATGTCAGTGCTTAAACACATAGTCCGGGCAACACCCGGGCATATCAACTAGTATATATTATTAAAGGAGACTTTTTTCGAGCTCCCACAACGATTGGAAGTTTCTAGAAATTGTAATTTTCCTAATAAATACATGAATTCTACAACGATTGAAATATCCTTGGTTTTCCTAATTTCCTAAGTTTCCTATATTTGGTTTTATTTAATTTAATTTCAAACCTATAAGCTCTAATTTCCCTAATACATACATGAATTTTACAACGATTGGAAGATCATTGGTTTTCCGAAATTCATTGATTTTCCTATTTTCCTATGTTAATTAATACATGTTATGGTAATTAAAAAAATATAATTGACTAAAACATTTACTTAATAAGGTAAGAAATAAAATGCATATCAAATTTTATTTATCCTTACTTTAACTAAGAAAATGTAATCGGTTATGGTAATTAAGAAAATATAATTGAGTAAAAACATTTACCTAATTGGGTAAGAAATAAAATGCATATCGAATTTTATTTATCCTCACTTTAACTAAGAAAATTTAATTCAGTAAAAAAAATTTGTACGTGATTATATTAAAAATATTGTGAAGGTAATAGTTCTTAAGAAAATTATTTGATAATGATAAGGTTGATAATGATATTAATTGTCTACACCGATTATTAGGGCTCATTAAGTATAAGTTCTGAAGTTTGTAAAATAAGGTTCATAATAAAAATAATTTTTTACAAAGGTTAAGTAAAATACAAGTCATAGTTCTTATATAAGAGTCAAATACTCTTCGGTTGAATTTTATCATCATAATTGGATATCATTATCACAAGACCCGTGCTACGCACGGGCTTTCATCTAGTAGGAAATAATCCCGTGTAGCTTAGCTTCTAGATACATCTTACAAGCAACCTGATAGTACTTAATTTTAAATGAAGACTGAATTTTGCAAATACTACTGGCGTCATCTGCTACGAAACATATTTATAATCTTTGATTATTAATTTGAGAAATTGTAGTATATAGTTAGCTAATGTTCTTTAATTTACATGGCAAAACAGTAATTGTAAGAAGGCTGTCTTCTATGAAGAAAAAAACTTTAGTCTGTAACACAAATGAAATGTGACGATCAAACACTAGCATGAGGGTTGAGTCGCCTGACCGAATTATCATCCATTGATGATGAAGCTGGCGAGTAATCATCACCCTTTAACATAAAAACATCATCAGCTGGAACGTCCACCACTTCTGCCCTTTCGATTTTGTGTTCGTGATCCTGAATATTGTACAACCTTTCTAAGACTTGCTCCATAGATGGCCGCATTTCTCGTGTACTTTGCAAGCACTGATAAGCTAGCTCTGCTACAGCTGTTATTTCCTTCTTTAGCTCAAAATCCGATTGAAATTCGAGGGTGGGATCGACAAATTCATCCAAGGCATCAATTTGGATCTTACTTATCAACATATTCGCCAAATTGATATCAGCCCTGTGTCTAGTGATGTCAACAGCAGGCTTAGATGATAGAAGCTCGGCCAGCAGGACTCCGAAGCTATAGACATCACTTTTTTCTGTCAGCTGGTAACACTGATGGTATTCGGGATCCACATAACCAGGAGTTCCTTGTGGAGCAGTTGATACGTGGGTGACGTCCAATGGAAACAGACGGGACAATCCAAAGTCAGCTACCTTTACAGAGAAATCCTTATCAAGAAGGACATTCTGAGTTTTGACATCACGATGAATAATGTCGGAATCATGAAGGTAGAGTAAAGCACATGCTGTTTCTGTAGCTATGCCAAGCCTTCTAGACCATTGCAGCAGCCCAAGCTTCGCGTTTTTGCCATGGAGATGGTCAGCTACTGTGCCATTTGGGACATACTCATACACAAGAAGAAGCTCCCTACTTTGACGAGATGTGCAACCATAAAGATTGACTAAGTTCTTGTGACGTAGATTTGCAAGGATTTCGACCTCATTAAGGAATTGCGCGGCCCTTTTGTTGTTGTTTTCATATAAGCGTTTGATTGCGACCTCGCGTCCATCTTGAAGTTTACCTATTCAAGAAAACATTCAGCAATACGCAACACAACGTAGGATTGCTAAACTCAATTAGCTAGAACAGTCTACTACAATCTTAAGCCATACTCACCATAGTAAACTGTGCCAAATCCTCCTGCCCCAATTTCCTTTGCAGGATTGAAGTAGTCAGTTGCCTCTTCAAGCATAGTGTAACTTAAAACTTGGACACCAAAATAAGTGCTTGCGTTTGCATCTAAAGTAGTTGAGAATGTGCCAGGCCAATTATCACGAGGAACAGACCGTAAAGAGGACTTCTTCTTCCTATAACGACGTTGGTAAATGACTCCCAATATGCTCAAAAGTATGAGACTGCTAGCTCCTGCTGCAACTCCTACACCTACACAAGTATTGGGTAAAAATGGTAGTTATGACGACAATAAGAGCTTTAGACAGCATTTTTTCGTGTTAATTATTTGAAAGATTCAGAACAACTTACCAATTACAATGTTCTTCTTGCTCTGCAGTTTCTGATCTGCATCAATTAGTATAAGGTATTATCAGTTCATTGAGGCTCCAACATTCAAAATGCACATTACGTCAATGTCTACAACATTCCTCGCGCATGTTTTCTCTCTGGTAGTTGACATCAGTTTTGAACGCAGATAATATGCGTAAAAAAAAAAAAAAACTATTGGGGAGGCTAGTCACCATCAAAACAAGTTTTGATGTTGGCTGGATCTTTGCATAAGCAGACAAAATATAAAGCTGAGTCCTGAGTAGAGATTTTTTTGTAGTTTTTTAGTGATAAACTGATGCTGTAACAAGTGAGACCGAAAGCATATTACTTGTATACGACATACTTGATACAGACATGAAAACTACTTTGACGCATTATTTCACTCCTTAAGCTTATATGTTTTCCCTAACCACCCTATTGTGTTTCTCGGCTGGATGAATTCTGGTCTTAACGTCTATCCCCACCATGGCTCGCATTTCCCCAATCACTAGCACAAGGCCTCTGACTTTGATTTGGGGGTAAATTCGAGGGGAGCTCACGGTGCAAGAGATATCCGAGTAATCTTAAAAACATGTACATGTTGCCGATAAAATTCCAGAAAGAATCGAGAGGAATAATTTATACAGTACATAGTAGTAGTTCTATATATGTTTGAAAATGGCCAGCCCAAACATGGGGCTAGATTTGAAACAACTCAAATCGTGGAAATAGTTAAATAGGTACTCCGTATATTATATCATGGATCATGGTGACCAAGGTATACGCATTGGCATGAATAGATTTACTCCTTATTAAGTCACACTGGTACACACCGTAAGCATTCAGAATACTAAAAAAAAAAAAAAAAAAAAAAAAGGTATAATCAAACAGCAACAACTAACAACTCCACGGTATCTGTCAATGCATGGGTCTTAGCTGGCAACCTAGCCACCAAGTTCAACGGGAAAACTCATACGCGTTGTAAGTTGTAACTCAAGATATTTTTTGTATCTGAGAAATGATCAATTGAAGCATTCTACAGATGATACGCCGATCGTTATAGTTAATAAAAACACCAACTCAACTCAATTCCCCCTGTCTGATAATATATATCGATAATGTTTTGGTCTAATGGTTAAGATTGGGGGTAGATGGGTACGGTAGGTTACAGACCTACAGTCCTCATCCGGCCATACCCTCTTTACTCAATTATACTGATGTTTGCGTCTCATTTTTAAGCTTGAAAAAAAAAAGACATTAATGTGGAAAGTAAACTTTAATTACCTGGAGAGGTCAAAGCAGTACCTTGTAAATCATCTAATTGTGCGCAAGTTGTAGTAGACGCGCCATTTTGACAGAGGCATATAGGTTGACCCAATGTTTGATTGTATCCACATCTTCCTCCTGTTCCAGAGCAATCTTTACATTGACTTTCGTCAATCACCCATTTCAACTCAAAACCTCCACTCACAACATTATTCATAGTCGACCTTCCGTTCTCTAGATCAGTCACCGCGGTCTTAAACACCGGAATATTAATATTGATCGAACACAACGGTGTAAGCACATCCTCCCATTTCTCGTCTACTGCGAGATAGTTGAAACTGCTTGAGAAGCCGCTGGTTGTTGTCGTGCCACCGTACCCACTGCCCACACTCTGTGGACAGGAGAAGCTGAAGATTGCAGTTGAATCGGCTTCTTGTTCGCAGTCATAAAACAGGGTTGCATTTTGTGTTTTAGACGTAAAGCTGAAGAGGGTCAAGTCTAAGGTGGAGTTTTTTAACTCGGATTCGGTTGCAGGACAAGCAGCTTGCGAGAATTGTGCTTTCGAAATGGTGAAGACATTAGAATCGTAATTGATGTTGAGTACATTGTATGTCTGGTTCTCAATCTTTATTGTGAGATAATCGGCCTGACATTTGAGTCCAAAACTCGGATGGCCGCAGTAGTCAGGACGACTGCTATCCCAGAAAGGGTACTTGATTTCAAGGGATGGGCCGCAGGTTGAATTACCAAGAGGAGCACACCTAGCATATTGTTCATCTACAAGTACAACAGCAGATGATGATATAGAAATCAGAATGTTGAAGATCAGAAAAACGACGGAAACGAAACAGAACAGAAATTGTGTATTATTCTGATGCATTTGGATTGGAATTTTTAGAATGACAAAGTTTTGGTTTGATCAAGTCTGGACTCTGAAGGGAAGAGGAGAGTTCTGAGAGGTATGTATGTACGACGAAATCAAAGAGTATTTCTAGCTTAATAATATGATCATGATATTAACGATAATGATTATTATAAGGGCTTTATGTATGCTGTGAACTAGTATGGGCGAGACTTTTCAAAACAACAAAAAAAAAAAAAAAAAAAAAAAAAAAAAAAAAAAAAAACTAGTATTGGTGAGACGTCCAAAATCTGAGTTTTGTTTATGTAGGAAAATAGACGTCCAAAAACTCGTAATTTCAATAATTTATTTGGACGAATATAAATTATTAGGACTGACTGAACATGTAATGCAGGAAGAAAACAACGATTCAGGACTTTGCCAACTTTGGTTGGAGTTTTGCTACATGCGAGGGGGGATTAACTGCATATACGTCACAAAGATGTTGACCTTACACCTTACATGTACGTACAGCAATTAAATTAATGATCAAACTGAATTACAACCTCAAAAATTGTTGAACAATTACATACCTAGCAAAAATTGTCGCGACATGAGAAACCCCAAACCGAGTTATCCGAAACCCAACTTTATACAACCTGAAAATGGGAGGACGAACTCGACTGGACCTTAATCCATCTCGAAGTGTGACCTGAAACCACTTTATTATGCCTCACCCGAAACGGAACCAAATCAAACTCCCAGTGACCTGTGATCCGATAATTAGGCACAATAATGATCCAATTGAAAACAGTTGATATTTAACCTAGCATCTTCAATTGACAATGATGTTCTGATAATCAAGCACGAAAACAGTAACACTGTCATTAGCATCAGTAGGAATAGTAACATGTTCATGCTCCTGCATCAATCATTCTCCGGATAACCTCCTTGTTTGAGCTTGCCTTCTATTACATCTAAGCAGCGTAACTGTAAGGCTTCATATGGCAGCAATAGTGCTATCATCAGAGCCATGAGGCATTTAGTATCAATCAACGCATTGCACAACTTCCCGCCATCATCCTTGTTAATCATAACAACGTTAGGCCTTTCCGAGAACTGGTTAACTAATTCCAGCACCTGGTCTGAATGCGAGAATATTACAAACTTGGTTAGGATCTCCATCCACGATGAGTGTAAGGGATGTACAGAGAATAGAGAATTTGGTGCTCTATCTCTCTCTCGGAACCGTCTCCTCTTCATGAAAGCTATCCACAGAGGATTGTTCTGTTTTTACTTCCATAAAGAGGATTTCCCATTCCATTAAAATGGCTATGAGAGCTTCAAGGTGGGCAAGTCTATCAACTACTGAGCATAATCTTAAGAAGCACGAATCAGCAGAATCGATAAATCACAAGATTAGCAGCATTATTATCCAATCCGGAAGAAATTGATGCTGCAAGCTCAGTTGTCTTCAACACAACCAGTGTGTTCTTGAACCTCTTAGATGCATCTGATTGATTAACAGATGAATCCGCAGTTACGTCACTACTCTCACTTCTAGAACTCCATTCTTCCCTGCCTAGCCAAGGAGGAACATTGTCAATCTCATCTGTCAAACTTTTGTCTTTCTTCCTATGAAAGATTGCATCACTTCCAGATCATATACCGCACATCACAAGCGTCACTTTCGCTTAAATCAACTGCTTGATCATCAGTGAAGTCCCGAGCGGTATCAGTCAGCACCATTAGTGACTCAGTTTGGGCTTTTAGATCTAAATTCTTCCAAGCGTGCAGCAGGTCACCATCGGATTCATTGTCACGATGGCACATAGCAAAGCTTAGTAGATGCTTCCGGGAATTCAAGTCCATGTTCCCAATTGCCGGGCCCCTAGCAAAAGCAGCGCCGAGATCCCAAAGAAGACCACACCCTTTTCTTACCAAAGCAAAGCACAGATCAAATGTCAGCTGGATATTATCAGCAATTGCAACTTTTCGGGCTACAGCTTCTTGAACAACATATATATCATTCTGAAAATTTAATCCGAGAAGCTTGGCAACTTCAACGAGTCCATCAACATTCAAGTGCGCTCCAGCATGACTAGTAATAGCCATTTTGATAACTTCCATCGGATCTTTACTTTGCTTATATTGCAAGGGAAGAAGATTCACACCGAGGTTTGGCAGCTTAACTGACAAGGCCTCAATTACATCAGCCTCCAATCTAACATTTGGGTTACTCAGAAAGAGATCAAGGCAGTCCTTAGCCTTCCAGATCTAGTATAGGTTATTAAATGTAAGCAGTTGTGAAAATATAACATTGACACCCAAAAGGTAGCCGGAAAGCAGGCATTCAACTGACATACAAAAAAAAATAGTGCTGATATATAACTAATTACTATGAAACAACAGAATTGTAGAAGCTACAATTCGGACAGCAGGCAGTTGCCATGAATTAAAGTGGACATGGACAACTAACTAACTTAGAGTAATCTAACTCTCCATATCACCTCAAGTATATTTTCATATGTCCGAAATTCACAAGTCACTAGGTGGTCATATTGGATACCGAAATGAGTTTGACATATAATGCTAAGTCCAGAAACCATTGAGGGGTCGTTTGGTTCATAGTATGGGTTGTGGTTGGAATCAGGAATGGGGTTTACAGTGGTCGGAACGTGATTCCTAATACCTTGTATATGGTTAACTAGTAGTTGGACCGGAATTTGAATTCTATTCTGAGTGTTGACATATTTGTGGGAAAATTATATTTCACTTTTCTTTTCAACAACAAAAAAAAAAAACAAAAAAAAAAACAAAAAAAAAACCTAAAAGCCAGAAAAGGGAAACAACAACAACAACCAAGTCTTATCCCCAAAAAGACTTGGAGTTGGCTAACATGAATCGTCATCTGTAACCGTCTTTCGCAGGCCATAAAAGTTAAAGATCATTACGAACAAGTTCAAAAAGTCATAAAACCCATTCACCAAGCGTTTTAAAAAGCCATCAAAAGAAAAGGAAAGTCAATACATTAAAATATATAGTTATAAAACAAGTGAAAAGTGTAGGATTACAGCCAGGAAAGGGAAAAACAAATCAAAAAGAAGAAAAGTAGGATTACAGCCCTGACATGCACCTGCCACGAGTGTCAATCTGCCCAATTATGCCTTGACATTGCACAACTTTTTAAATTCTTAGAAGGCCACGATGGCAGAGCTTCTCATCAAAGAAGACACAAATTCAACAGTAATATACCAGAAAACGAAAAGGTGGGGAAAAAATTGTTTTCATTTGTATAAGAAAGCGTGGTATGTCTCGTGAATCTTGATCATTGTCATCAGATATGGTAGCTTTCAACATATTAGAAGTTGATGAATAGTGGAAGAAGACGAATAGATTGCACAGATGAATAGTTTACATCTAGATGCAAATCGACACTCGAGAATTGAAACCGAGTGGTGACCTGATTCAAAAACCGATTCCTGGGGTTTCTTGAGACACGGATAACCCTAGGTTTAAGGTGCTAAACAATTTAAGCAAACATGACGAATCCGGTTCATTGATTCCAACCCCATTCCTAAACCCTCTCTTATGCGAGCCAAACAACCCCAAATAACTCAAGATTTGATCCAAACCAAAGGTGGCCGAGAGGGGGCAGCACAAAATGAAATATTATGCCTCAGTAACACAGTCAATATTCTAAAGAGAAAAATAAGATCACTCAAATTTTCAGGTGATGAAATTACCTCATAGGAAGATAAACTAGACGCCGAGAAAAAGTAATCCTAGCTGTTTAAATCACAAGCCTTTCAGCTTTGTCAGTGCGCAAATTGACAGACCCTGCACCCTTCAAGTAGTTCTTTGCGAGAGAAAATCATCCAGTTTTAAGAACTCCTCTACAGAACTCCATTAATTTGTACTCCAGGTCTAAAAATGGAAAAGCTTTTTCCTGTAAACACTGCAAATCCCCAACAAATTTATCCAAGAATATCTGGATAGCCAAACTAGAGAGTATAAGGCGGATAATCTGGTTTACAGCCTTATCTTCATTATGGGCCTCTAAAAAGAAATTTATCGGCTTTAGAACATGTAAGTTCAAAAAGAACAAACACATGAGCATGATTAAAGCGAAAAGCAAATTTTGCATGGCATAAGCAACTGATAAACAAAAGCTCATAAGATTAGATCCATCATAAGATCAACACTTTCAAAATCTTTCGGTGCCCCTCTAAATCGGCCATATCCACTAAACCTTCCCTCATCCGGTCATCCCCATTCCCTTTTTCCCCACCCTGTATAAAGATGAAAAGTCTACTTATCAAACAGGGAAGAGGTAAATTACAAAACACATGTGAGATCGACAGGACACATTTTAGAACGCAAACTCAATCACCCCTTAAAATAAGCACTATTTGTTCCACACTTCAGCAATTATGATTTTACGTGGATCCAGTATATCAAATGGCAAAGCTGCCTATCAACCAAAATGGTCAAGTTCAAGCTACGAGAACACCTATAGAATCAGTCCCTCACCTGAAACTGTTCTTCGCTTAAACACTTAAATCAGAACTAATCATTAGATGAATACAGACCTGGTGAACTGCCAAGAGTCGGCCTGCTTCAATATGCCCTTCTGCAAGTTTAAGTCATTTCTTTTGGCCCTCAAAAGGAAGTTCAATACCTGCAAGTGCACGGTCATGTACATGTCCACATCAATTAAATCCACCAACAAAATTCATCAAAGGAGAAGTCTTTTAGTCAACAAGACAAAGTGGTGCGTTGAATCTGACTATACTCAATCAGTGTCCAGTTTCAAAATCAGGTGTTCGCTGAAAAGATAAAAACACCCTATACATTACCAGGAAAAATGCCCAAAAGCGACAACAGCTTACACTGCTTCTGTATATTTTATTTCACCTGACAGCATTTGCTAAAACAGCTTAACTTCATCCAGAAGAGAAAAAAAGCATTGGTTTTCAAGAGATGTCTAATAACTTGATGGAGTATTGACATCACCAACTGATAGACACTGCGGGAATTATTTACCAAGTGTGCCAACCATACTTGAAATTTTGTTAAAAATGAGCAGGTAAAGCAAAATCACCTCGTGTATTTGGAAGCTCTGATAAAGTAGATGCCATAGTATTCCATCTATCTGTAGCACTGCACAAGTATATGGACTGCAATGCACAGTCCATTGCTTCTGCCTCATCCAGAGAAAGTCCACTTTGTCTTTCTCGACACCATTCGTCATTTCGCCAATGACCATAGAACAATATACGATGATGTTCTCAGCCAGATACATCCTTCAACCATGTAGCCATAAGTGAATCACCTTTGTGAGTTCTGATGTTCTAATCCCAAAGATGAGGTGGGACTGTGATGCTTACTTTGCATAAATGGAACTGCAAGAACAAATAATTTTTGAACAACAATTTTCTTTCTTGACACCCTTAAGCAAGGTGTTAAAATTCTCTTAGTCCGACCAATTTTCCCAACCACTGAGGCTGATAAGACAATGGATCTCATCATCACTTTCGTCAGAATAAGCAAGCTGTTACAGATAGAGGTATCATCTAAAAACTCCTGCAGCTCATTCATGCCTCTATGACGCCCATAGTCAAGCAAAGAACTGTTGTTGTCCAACTGTCCACTACATCTATTAATATCTCGAGCCCTGTCCTTGTACCATAATAATATATCAGTAGTCTATATCCAGTCCATTTCTGTTTAATTTGAGTCAAACCTTCAAGATACAAAAGAGAAAGGAGGTAAGAAAACAGCTTCGCTACATACAACTCACAAAATGCACAATTGCAATAACACACTGCAAGACACTACACAGGTAGCAGACACTATAAGACAGCTCTAGAATTGAAGTAATTGGTCCTTCACCAAAACCAACAATTTGGCTCAAAAGTGAGCTCATACAAAATGTCTGAAATATGAAAATCTATTTTGCTGCATAACTAAAATAAAAACAAGATGAATCAGACTTGTATTTCTTGCTCAAATCTCTTACACTAATTGCCTTGCACAACGACTCAATCACCCCTTTAATAAGACGATGAAGCCACTAACGCTTTGTAAAATGAGGAAGCAAGTTGAAGCCAGTGATAGCAACAACACCCCAACAACAAAATTGTTAAAGCAGAAAGAGGCTAGAAGGCAGGTCGACACCAAAGGGTCAAAGACAAAAGGAAATGCAAATGTCACATGAACAAATGTATTTGAGGAAAGCTCATAACATTGGAGTATGTTCATATGATACCATGTTAGTGTATAGGTCCTTAGATGTCCCTGTCAGTGTGGTCAAAGGAACAGAAAGAAACAAAATGTATTGTAATATATAAGCAGCACTCGTGTGCATTGTAATAATACAATAAATTCAATACAAAAATCATCAGAGCATTCTCTTTAAATCTCACTGTTACATTGCTTTACTTATGTTGATTAACAATGGTCTTCTCATCCTTCACAATGGCCCTTGAATTCTTCACGCTTGTAGGACAGTATCCCAACAACACCGATACTAAGCTACATAGTGCATAAGATATCGATATCTCTCACTCACATTTCAACAATAACATGGCTCTTTTGGCACATTAGATAAAAAATTCAATTCATCTTTGTCCAAGCTCAACATCACCGGCACAGTCCTTAACTAAATTGCAATCATTCGACATAGTCGGAAATGCAGAGCGATATATTCAATGCGATTAATCCAACCACATTATATTGAGATTCTAAACCATAGCACTAATTGAGTTGCTAGTTTCTGGTAATTCAGTAAACTCTCGAATTGTTGACAGCAAGAATGATAAAATTCCATTATTAGCATTCTCATTTACCTGAATTTATGAAAAGCAATTGCAATTTGATCATCATAATTAAGCATTCCACGATTAAAATTTTGAAAAAAAATGATGTAAAAAGATTAATAAAAGGATACCAGAGGAGGGTAATTGGGGAAGAAGGGACCATAGCAATGACGCCGCGTCTCGGAGAGGACTTCCAGCAATGTTTCTTCCTCCGCCTCCATTTTTACCAGAGAAAACAGGGACGTCCGTCGCGTACTGACCCGGTGGTTTTGGCGGTGCTTGAAACCGACGAATCGTGCTGTGTTAGGCGACAAGCTAGAACTGGCAAAACTGTTCCAACATGGCATATGATTTGAAATTACCTTGGTTCGACACTTGGATTTAGGTAACTTGAAAACCACGTCGAATTAATTAAACTAGTCAAATAAGCTACTTTGACCAAATAAGCTAGCTTATTGTGCATACCAAACATAGCCAAGATGTCTTCTAATCTAACTAAATCACTTACGGATCATTTTTCACAAAAGTCTTAAACTTGTCGACATATCTCTACCAAAATCATACTTAACTTTTCAAAACTATGTGTAAATGGATCTTATATTGAAATTGATACGACCCACTTAGTTGTGGGTAATGTTGGGTTTTAATGCTAGAAAATTGTTGCTTTTGGATCAATTTGTTAGCTAATTCTATCATTCGTGTATTTGTGCTTTAATATAAGAATTAGTGGTTTTTGAATGTATTTATGTCCTTAAGATTGATGTGCAAGTGTCCGAAACAACAATGAGGCGATGAAAGATGATCCAGGAAGCAATATGACAAGATTTGGACAAATTTGGAAGCTAAGTTGAGGAATTTCAGTCCAATTACGGAAGGTCAAATTTGAAGTTTCATAACTTTCTAACGGCTTTGAATTTTGCAGTGAGACCAACGGCACATTAAAGTTCATGATCTTAGCTTTCCAGGAAGTGGTCACACATCCTCACAGGCCAAGTAACGAAGAAGTTATGACCGTTTGAAAAACGTCGCCCGAACCAGTCCGGCGACAGAAACAGAGAGCTTTAGACGACTCGTCTGTATTTGGGACGAGTTGTCTTGACGCTTAAGACGAGTCATCTGGGATCCAGACAAGTCGTCCCGCCATTGCGTCGGCATATTAGTCGGGTTTCCTAATCCCGTTTTATAATCTTTTAGTATAAATAATTTAAACTTTCGGTAGTTTTAATCATTCAGAACTTTTAGAGATTATTTTCAAGACTATGCAAGGCTAAAGACCTTATTTCTCGGATTTGATTAATTGAAGCTACAAATTCATCCGAACAATTGTGAGTTCTAATTATTTCAATTATCGTTGAGTATTATTGTTCTCTCTATTTCGATTGCTATTGATTGATTTATCGTTAATTAGGTGTACAACTAATTAGCCCTAGGTTAAGTCCCTAGGTTAAGTCATATTGCTAGAATCATTAATCAAAGGACTAATTGTTTGTTTAATTGATTCACTAGTAGAAACTAAATCTTAATTCCGTGCTGATCATAGATCTAAGATTTAGGAGAGAATTGGTATATTGATTGAAGATCGAAACCGCTTGTGTCTAGATCTTATCTATCCTAATTGTTATCGTTCTATTGTTTATTGCTATCGTTGAATTGAATTTAGGCGCGCTTCTTTGTTATTCATCGATTAGGGCTAGTTGGTAGGGCTGATCTCTCTTGCTAGCTATTAATTAAGAACGATCGAAAACTCCGTTTTCACAATTAGGTGCTCAACATAATTGATCTCAGTGAGGACAATGATCAATTGGATGAACTGTAGTGGATATTAATCGTCCGAGACCTTTTCCTTAATTGAATTGCAAT
Source organism: Spergularia marina (assembly GCA_963680865.1). Lineage (NCBI taxonomy): Eukaryota > Viridiplantae > Streptophyta > Magnoliopsida > Caryophyllales > Caryophyllaceae > Spergularia > Spergularia marina. The sequence goes on along the minus strand of OY804548.1, from coordinate 17,825,280 downwards.
TTACTTCTTTCCGCTTGATTACTTGATCTTTACAACTCAAAACCCCCCATTTAGTTACATTTGCATACTTAGGCAATCACCGTTCTCTGTGGATTCGACACCCACTTACCCAATACTACGTGTTAGGTTTGTGTGTTAATTTATATTTGTTAGGCATACGACTTTAACCTGTCAAATTTTGGCGCCGTTGCCGGGGAACGGTTTAATTTGTCTTTTAGTGTAGTCATGATCCCCTTTAAATTTAGCCAACATGAGAATGAATCTTTCCATAACTATTTATCTAGATTTAAGGAGTATGATATTTATTTGAAATCTCGTGGTTGTGTTTTCTCTAATTGGAGATTAAGTCTTGTCGTTAAGGTAGGCATGAACCCTGAAACTCATGCATTGGCTAATTACATGAGCAATAAAACACATCTTTCCATGAATTCTGTTGATATTTGGGATTTCTTTGAGTTTATGGCTTATCAGAGTTCACATGTTGAGGAGTTAAATGAGATGGAAGAACCACGAGGTCACGTGCAAGATCAGTCCAACGAGTCCATGTCTACAGAGGATATGATCCGTGCGTTGGCCTCTAGTATGACCACTATGCAAATATATGATGCAGTTCCAACAGCAAACCCAAGCGAGTATCCAAAACTTAGAGATTCAATTAGGGAACATTTCTATAGCAGTTGCACGATTGGAGGCACGAGATTCCATAGACCATACGATTGAACATGTTGGAGTTGAGGATGATTCTTCTTTGATTGGTAATTCACGAGATGATCCATCACTAAGAGTTCCCCTAGATGTGATGTTGGATAATCGAGAAGATATTGTCCATGTAGAGGAGAATGAGTTGGGAGTCAGTGACAATGAAGATGACCAAGTTGAGATTTCTCCGTTGGAGGAAAAGTCGCCCATACCACCGATGGGAGTAGGTTCCATTTTAGCTTCTAAAACTCCGTGGATCATAAATCATTCTCTTTTTCACCCTACTCCCACTTTACCGTATAATGAGCATATTGATGGTGACATAGAAAATAGTTTTGAACGTGGAGGTCTAAACAATCCTCATCTGCAGGATATTGCGGCTTCTATTATTTGTGCATTGTTGCTCACTAATATTTTCTATTGTCAAATTCTTGAGAATTATGCCAACTCATTCGACAAATTTCAGAGAGCAATGAATTCTATCGCTCTTAAGCCAGGTCATTTCACCTATGCTAGGTGATGCAGGAACATACACATGATATGCGTCGAGCCAACGACGTTCATATATTGGATAAATCTAAAATTTCTAGAATAAATATTATAAAATCGAAAATTTGGGTTAGATACAATTTCATAAGCCAATAAAATCTGATATTAAGGTAATAAAATCTGAACAATATATTGCAATTTCCCGGATTTTAAGGCAATAAAATCTGAATAAAATATTCGAGTTCACTAAGATTTCGATATTATTCACAAAACAGAAAATTCCTTAAATAAAAATAAAAATAAAAACATAATTCCCCCCGCAACAGTTTTAAGCGGGAAAGTAATAATTTAAGGAAATTGTTGGGGCTAGATATTCAGAAATAAAGTACAAAATAATTCCACGAAAATAATGAAATCAAATCTTTTAATTTACGGAAATAATATCATTAATGGTTGCAACTCATAATGGGTCGAATAAGGATGAATATCCTTTATATTGTTGTTTAACTTGGTGATCAACATGTACAGTAGATTAGACCCAAAAGTACGTTTATCAAAATGAGTTTGAGTTAATACGGATTACGGGATATATAAAGCGAGTCCTTAACTAATAAATTGGGTCATGGGACATAAATGCGGGTCATGACCCAAAAACATGCGTATCCAAACAGAGCCGGGTTCGAGCCATGAAACTAAGGAAGACTTAATTTTATAACTCAAATACGGGTCAATTAATTAGGTCAATTTAAGCCCAAAAGTATGTGTATCAAAACGATTCGAGTTAATACTGTAATACCCGGGATTTCAGATGAGATCCCTGAAAGATTAAGGGCTCATATGAGGTGCTTAAAAGGAATGATAGTGCTACTCATACCAACAAAGTCGACTTTCCTTTTAGGAATCCCATGTGATCAGAACTCCATAGTTAAGCGTGCTTGACTGGGAGCAATTTCAGGATGGGTGACCTCCAGGGTGCGCATGAGTGAGGTCAAAATGCGCCGAAAGGACCCGTGTTGGTCTGTGAGGTCAGGCCACATCCTGGCAAGCTGCCATAGGTGACTACTCGGCTCAGACGATGAGCCGGGGTGTTAAAAAGTGGTATCAGAGCTCTTCTGGCTCACGACCTTAGGAATATGGAATAAATAGCAAGATTAGGGAAAGAAAAAAAAAATTGTAAAATGTATCACGCCGAAGTAAGGAAGAGTGACGGGTTATTATGGGATTTGTCCTGGATGTGCTCTTATGAATGTGTTTTACATTTTATTATTGAAAATTGCTTTATTCTATTGTCTTTCTATTGACAACACTTGATTTAAATGTGACATTACCTTATGTATGTTTATGCCAAGCACAGTTTTACATGATTTTACTATAATTTTGATATGGTATTAGAGTTATCTGTAGAAATACATATACAAGTAGATCAGTCTCAGCTCAGCAAGTTAGAAAAAGGAGGTATTATGTCCCAATCAAGAATCGGGTGCTATTGCATATAGTTAGAAAGTGTGAAAAGCATAATATATAGATTGTTTGAGAAGGCATATACCTTGCATTATTAGAAATGTCCTCATAAGTGAAATTGTTTATATCTTAAAGGATGCCTCCTAGAAAACCGAAATAATGATGATTCGGATGGCAGTGGTGAAAATCAGGTCACCGTAGCTCAGCTAATGCAGATGAACACTACCCTAGTTAATGCCTTGAAGGAAGTGATGACCAACAAAGCAGGTCCTGCTGTGGACATGGCAAAGGCCGTGGCCGACCAAAAGCCAGAAGTTTTCACTGGAAAAGGAGAACCCTATGAATTACAAGAATGGTTGAAAAATTTTGAGAAAACTTTTGACACTCTCCAGTGCCCTGAAAATTTGAAGATAACCCAAGCCGCCCGATATCTAAGGGAGGAAGCTGACAATTGGTGGGACGCTAATAAGAAAGACATTTTGACCCCTGACATCGAGGTTGGTGATGATGGGGAAGAGTATGAGATTGATACTTCGTGGGAGGACTTCAAGAAGGCAATTAAGAGTGAATTCTTTCCTGTGCATGAGCAAAAGAGGAAGCGTGGTGAATTTGCTAAGTTGGAACAAGGATCCATGAGTGTGAGGGAATACTATAACAAGTTTATGGAGCTAGCTAGGTATGCTCCTGGCATGGTACCTGATGATGAAGCAAAGGCAAATAAGTTCGAGGAGGGCCTAAACCAGGATATCAAGGAGAAAATTGGAGGTAGAGACTTCGGGAGTCTGAAAGAGGTGTTCTCTAGTGCTAGCAACATGGAGAGGATAATCGGCGAGAGAAGGGGACAAGGTGAGAAGAGGAAAACTTTCTAAGGGAGTGATTCTCAGGGCTTTGAGAAGAGAACCAACTTTGGTGGATACAACAAGGGGAGAGCTCAATCTTTCGGCGGACAAAGCTCAGCTGGAAGTCATAGGAGTAGTTTCAAGGGTTTCAATGCTAGCAACAAAGGTGACAGGTTCCACAAGTGTGTGAAGTGCCCTTTTAACCATCCTGGTAAGGACTGCGAGGGAAACTTGGTGCCTTGTGACTACTGTGGAAAGATGGGCCATAGGGCTTATGAGTGTTACTCCAACCCGAAAAACAAACCTGAAGAAAAGAATTTCTCTACTAGGTCTGCTCCGACTGCTAGTGTAGCTAGCGCTGCTAATAATAGTGGGTTTCAGAACCATGGTAACTATGGAAATAACCAAGGAAACCGCAAGTTTGGGAGAAAAGGGAGCAACAATAACCAGGGTGATAGTGCTGCCAAATCTTCAGGAACGCTGAATGCTGCTCAATCTAATAGAGGAAACGGAGGACGAACAACTGGAAAACTATTTGCCCTGAACAGAGAGGAAGCAGAGAATTTGGCTCACGTGGTGACGAGTACTTTTCTTGTGAACTCCACTACTGCATATGTTTTATTTGATTCAGGAGCTTCACATTCATTTGTTGCTAGATCATTCATTGAAAATTTAGATCAAAATGCTTGTGTACCCATTAGTAGTGATTTTTCCCAACCGTCAGGGGAGGTAATATCTTGTGGTGAGATGTATTAGGGTGTGAATGTGATGATAGGACTAGCTTCTTTACCAGCCAACCTAATTGTTTTTCCTTTGAACAATTTTGATGTGATTTTGGGTATGGATTGGTTGACTGATTACAAGGCTAGGATAGATTGTGGGCAGAAGAAAATTTACTTGAGAGGACCCAAGGGAGTTAGAGCTTCTTATAAAGGATTTGTAGTGAAACCTGGAGTGCAAATCATCTCATCGTTGACTTTGAAATCACATTTGAGGAAAGGTTGTCCGTTCATCCTTTGTCATGTTAGGGATGTTAGTGTTAATGATCCCACACCGGGAGACATTCCTGTGGTACGAGAGTTTATTGATGTATTTCCTGATGATATACCTGGTATGCCACCTAGGAGAGATGTGGAGTTTAACATTGATCTAGTGCCCGGGACTGGACCTATCTCTAAGGCCCCATATCGTATGGCTCCTAAGGAGTTAGAAGAGTTGAAGAAGCAATTAGAGGAGTTGTTAGATAAGGGCTATACTCGTCCTAGTGTATCACCTTGGGGAGCACCTGTTTTATTTGTCAAAAAGAAAGACGGGACTTTAAGGCTGTGCATTGATTATCGTGAACTGAACAATGTGACCGTTAAGAATAAGTATCCCCTACCCAGAATTGATGACTTATTTGATCAGCTTTAGGGGGCAGGTGTGTTCTCTAAGATCGATTTGAGGTCAGGATATCACCAATTACGGATTGTTGATGGAGATGTTCCTAAAACGGCGTTTAGGACGCGTTATGGTCACTATGAATTTACTGTGATGCCTTTTGGGTTAACTAATGCTCCAGCTATTTTCATGGACGTGATGAACCGTGTTTTCCGACCTTATTTGAATAACTTCGTTGTGGTGTTCATTGATGACATCTTAGTGTTTTCCAAGGATAAGGAGGAACACGAGGGACATTTGAGGATTGTTTTACAAACTCTTCGAGATAATCAGTTGTATGCCAAATTGTCAAAGTGTGAGTTCTGGCTAGAAAAAGTTGCCTTTTTGGGACATATTGTATCCAAGGATGGCGTTGCTGTGGATCCTGCGAAGATTGAGGCTGTTTCAAATTGGCCGACACCAAAGAATGTCACTGAGATTAGGAGTTTCTTGGGTCTTGCTGGTTACTATAGGCGTTTTGTGAAAGACTTTTCCAAGATAGCAAGGCCTATGACTTCTCTGATGAAAAAGACCGTGAAATTTCAGTGGGATGAAAAGTGTGAGAATGCATTCCAGACCTTGAAAGAGAGATTAACCACAGCTCCTGTGTTAGCTTTGCCAGACGGTAATGAAGGGTACGAGGTGTATACTGATGCATCAAAAAATGGATTAGGGTGTGTTCTTATGCAGAACAGGAGAGTGATAGCATATGCTTCCAGACAATTGAAACTGTATGAGGAAAATTACCCTACACATGATTTGGAACTTGCAGATGTCGTGTTTGCTTTAAAAATATGGAGACATTACTTGTATGGTACTTCTTTTAAGGTGTTTTCTGATCACAAAAGTTTGAAATACATTTTCACCCAGAAGGAGTTGAATATGAGACAAAGAAGGTGGTTGGAGTTGATCAAGGACTATGACATGGAAATTCAATACCACGAAGGGAAGGCGAATGTAGTTGTCGATGCTCTGAGTAGGAAGTCGATTCACGGACTGTGTGCTGCAATGTCTAGAATGAATTGAGAGAAGAGTTGCAAATCATGGGGATTGAATTAACAAAGGCAGGAGGTCCTATGGGAGAGTTGGTCGTTAAACTGTCCCTATTTGATGAAATTCGACAACTCCAAGAGAGTGACGCATTGTGCAAGGAAAAGAAGGCGAAAATGACCAACGAGGAAGAGAGTGATTTCAAAGTGTTTGCAGATGGAAGTTTGAGATATAGGGGTAGATGGTGTATACCGAACAACCCTGAGTTGAAGAAGAAAATTTTAGAGGAAGCTCACTGTACACCTTACTCAATCCACCCAGGAGGCGACAAGTTGTATAAGGACCTCAAAAAGCAATTCTGGTGGCCTAATATGAAGAAAGAGGTAGCGGAATTTGTAGCTAGATGTCTCACATATCAGAAGGTGAAGAGCGAACATAAGAGACCACAAGGAAAACTTCAGCCATTAGATATACCTGAGTGGAAATGGGAGTCTATATCTATGGATTTCATTGTTGGATTGCCAAGGACACCTAAAGGGAACAATATGATTTGGGTGATAGTCGATCGTCTGACTAAGGCTGCTCACTTTATTCCTATAAAAGACACTTGGGATAAACAGGAACTTGCCATGGCTTATAGGAAAAATGTGTTGAAATTACATGGCGTACCTAAGGATATTGTCTCAGATAGGGATGCTCGATTCATTTCTAAATTTTGGCAGAAACTCCAAGACTCTTTGGGTACCACATTGAAGATGAGCACAGCATTTCACCCCGCCACCGATGGTCAGACAGAGAGGACTATTCAGACACTTGAGGATATGCTGCGAGCCTGTGCAATGGAATTTCAAGGATCATGGGAAGATAGACTAGATTTGATAGAGTTCTCCTACAATAACAGTTATCATGCTAGTATTCAAATGGCTCCTTTTGAGGCTCTTTATGGTAGGAAGTGTAGAAGTCCAGTATGTTGGGATGACATCTCAGATGCCGTCATTCTAGGTCCACCTATGATCCAGGAGATGATCGAGCAAGTGAAAGTTATCAGAGAGAAGATGAAGGCGGCTCAAGATAGACAGAAGAGCTATGCAGATCTTCATCGACGTTCGATTAAATTTCAAGTTGGCGATAAGGTACTTTTGAGAGTCTCCCCAACTAGAGGAGTAATGCGATTTGGGAAGAAGGGAAAGTTAAGCCCAAAATTTATTGGCCCTTATGAGATCCTTGACAGAATTGGAGAAGTCGCATACAGGTTGGCCTTACCTCCTGCGTTAGATAAGGTACACAATGTGTTTCATGTGTCACAACTGAGAAAATATGTGAGTGACCCGTCTCATATCATTCAACCTGAAGTGATCGAATTAGATGAAACTCTTACATATGAAGAAGTACCAACCCAAATTCTAGACTCAAAGGTTCGGAAAACGAGGAGGGGGGAGACAAAGCTTCTGAAAGTCTTATGGACAAATCACAAAACCGAAGAGGCAACTTGGGAGACAGAAGAGTCCAAGAGACAAAAATACCCCCACTTATTCACCGAGGTACTACATTCGTTACGAGGACGTAACTTTCTTTTAAGGGGGGGGAGAGGGCGATATAACTTCGCGCATTTTGCATAATATAAATTACTTTGCATGCATTTCATACTAGAATAGAAACTATTTGTCTTGCATCATCCGTTACATACATGCATTTGCGTCGAGTCGTGGAATTTTAGAGTAAAGAGTGATAACTTAGTAGTTAGTATAGGTGATAATCGTTAATTTTGGGATCTAGCAAGCATAACTTCTGAAAGATATCGAAGAATTTAAAGTCTTTTTACTATCTAAGGTGGTAGGTTCGGGGACGAACCTTATTCTTAAGGGGGGAAAACTGTAATACCCCATATTTTTGAGGTATCAGAATTATATTACTTTCGTTAATAGACTTGCTTTGCACAAAAAAACAAAAAAAACAAAAAAAAAAAAAAAAAAAAAAAAAAAAAAAACCCCTTTTCTACGTAACATTAGCCTCCTCATCATCATAATCACCATCATCAACTTTCATCTCTGAAAGTCGCCGCTAGCTTCTAGCCTTCGCCGTCTCCGATCTCTGGCTCCGTTTTTGACGAAACCACCACCGTTATTCTTCTTGTTCTCTCCTCTACACAACGGTATAAGTTTCCACCTATATGTTTAAAGTCTTGCCGTTGTCGAAATTCTGTTTTGCGTTATTACTCTCGGTTTCTCATAGATTCATGATCTTAATTATTGTACATTTGATCTTACCCGATTTTGTGAATTTTATGATTTGTATTGCTGAATTTTTGGGTAATTTAAATTGGCTGGGTTAGTTATGGCGGTCGTGGGAGTTGTCATGGTTGTCTTTATGTTGGTGCCGTCGTAAGGGGGGTGTTGTTGTGGCGAAATTAAGGACTTTACAAGATGAATTCTTAGACCTTAACAACATGAAAAACGTTGGGCTAGTGGTGGTCAACTAATGAAGGAATTTGTGGAATTTTGGCTATGGTTTTCATGGTTCTTACAACAATACAGTGGACTCTTTTCATGCTTGCTTTATACAGTAGTTTATTTGATTATTTGATTGTAGATGATGTGTTTGGAGGCGTTTAATTTGATGAACAAGGATGGGTTAAAGTTAAGCTTTAAGCATGACGTGTTGGGCATGTAAAAATGGAGTTAGGGAGGTGATAATTAAAGGAATAATGGTAAAGTTGATCATGGTGATTACATGTTGTCTAAGGGGGGGGGCTATGTCGAGAGTTTAAGACTATATTTAGGTCAGGTCATAGAATATAAAAGTGAAGGTCGATTAATCTAATGTTATAATCGTGCCAATTATGAATTTCGGTAATATCGGTATAAGGGGGATTGTGTTGGTCTATTATTTTAATGGTTTAAGTTCATAAAGATGAACTTATATATATTACAATGAGGAGTAAGTGATTAAGGATCTTTTAAGGTGTCATTGTACTTGTAATTTAACCGAGAAAGGAGAAGCGGAGTTATAGAGCACTCTTTTATTTTTGTATCACTCCATAATAGCTAAGAAATGCATACAACATACTTATCATACATTGTAGGTGCATGAACTAATTAGTATATTTTGCATACTCATGTAGAGTCCGAGTTCGTAGAAGAACAGTTTTAGTACTTGCTGAGCTACCGTGAGACTTACTGCTAAACAAGGTAAGAAGAATTACTTATCTCCTTCAAAGGAACTTCTAAATGCGTTTTCAAAGTGGAGAAGTATTACATAAATTGTTTTACTATAAGGTTTGTGATTTCGAAAGGTAATTGCTATGTGTAAGGTTTAAATGCAAAGGTTTACCAGGTTTAATAATTTATACAAGTATGATTTCTTAAAGGTTTTTATATATGTTGTTACACTACGTCAAATATGGGCTTCGGGAACCAACATAAGAGAACGGAATTTTGTAAAACCGATCTCTTTTATAAATGAGAACATGTACGTTTAAAACCGTTCTTAAACATAATTTTCGGAAAAAGGAAAATATATAATAAATACCTACGAGAACGGTTTCACTAAAAACCGTTCTAAAAGGGTCTTTTAAAACGGTTTTCTGAGGAACCGTTCTAAAAGATCAACCTTTTAAAACGGTTCTTATAAAAACCGTTTTACAAGAATATTTTTTTTTCTTTTCTCTAAGGCATAAATCATACAAATGGAGCAGTTTCCCACAAGGCCACAACATTGTAATTTCCGCCTCCTCTTTCTCTGTTACTCACTCTGATCTCCTCTTCATTCCCATCTTCTAATTTGTTCTCAGATATTTCTCTCTCCTTTCTTTTCTCTCTGCTCTTCCCATCATAAGTGTCCCTCTCTCTCCTTTTTCCCGTTTTGAGTACGAAGTGGTTTTCGTCGTCAATATTTCGCTGCGGTCCACCTCCGGCTATAGAAGTGCGGCGAACGCTTGACTCCAACAAGATGTGTTCTTACGCAGAGTTCAGCCTCGAAGACCCGTCCTCCGGCGCCCTTTTTGCCGCCTTATCAAGCCGTCAAACACGCCTTCGTCCGGCTAGGGTTCATCGGTCTCTTCACCGGTAATTTCTTACAACTTTGATGTTTTGTTTGTGATTAATTTATGCATAATCGATCTACTCTTTCAGATCTACTTTCTCTTAGATTCAAGATAAAATTTTGAGATTTCGTCTCTCTAATTTACGTCCTATGTTTTTTTTAACTTAGTATTTTTGTTTTAATTTACTTTTTCTAATGATATTTGTTTTTATTGTATGGTTAGAACGATAACGAGAGGAAGTTGATGAACAAAGGCCAGATGTCGCTTACAAAACAAGATGAAGACGAAGATGAAGATGATGACGACAAGATCTACGAGAAAAATAGTGTTAAGGTTTATTGATTTGGTTAGTTTTATTTGTGTTTGGTGATTCTGTAATTATTGTAGTGTACCCAGACGAGAAAAATAGTGTTTTGGTTAGTTTTATTTGTGTTTGGTGATTCCGTAATTATTGTAGTGTACCCAGATTAAATAAAAGTACTTGGGAGTACCCATTTTCATGTTGTTGTTGTTGTTGGTGGTGGTGGTGGTGGTGGTGGTTGGGGATTATTGTGTGGGTCTGGGAAAGTGGAACAATTTGGGGAAAAAAAGATTTTTTTTTTTTTTAAAAAGTTGAGGACCTATGAGAACGGTTATGCAGAAAACCGTTCTGGAAGGTTTGAAGATTTAGAACGGTTTTCGGCGTAACAGTTCTTACTGATCTTTTAGAACGATTTTTAGCACAACTGTTCTTATAGTCTTTAAGAACGGTTCAAACCGTTCTCTTACCCTTTAAGTACCGTCGTCTAGAGGACGGTTCTGAAATCGTTCTGCTTAGCTTTAAAGGAACCGTTCTCTTAGCCCATTTTTGACGTAGTGTTAACTCTGGTAAGGGAGTTAACTTGAGTACAGGGTGACCATAATGGTCTAAGTATATCGTGCACAAAGAATAGATAGGGTGGATTGATCCTCCACCTTGAACCTTTATATCCTCCCCTTGGGAACAGGACCCTAGGGGGATGCATGCATTCGAGATTATTGGTTGAAGGAAGTCAGCCCTGATACTGAAGGAAAAAGGAACAAAGGAGAAGGATTTTTATCGTATCGTTTATTATATTTTCTATACTAATTAAATGTTATCGGTTCTAATGTTTTTAAATTACTCAAAGTTTTCAGCCGTGCTATGTGTTTAGGAAAAATATATATATTATTTTAAAACTGTTTTCTAGATAAGTTGCTTCTTACTCAACCCGTTTGGTTGACGATTTCTACGTTTTCATAGTCTTGCAGGTTAGTTACGAAGTGCTTGGGAATAGTCAAGGGTTCAGAGTGACGATCGCTTACCGTATTAAATAAAGTCCACACTTAGTTAATTTATCGCTTCCGCATTTCAATTAAGATTATTCGAGAATTGTATTTCATTCTTTTGGGATGTAACAAATTTATATACTTTATATTTGGAGTTAGTAGATCATTAGAATTGACCTTCTGCCTTAACGATTGAACTAGTATGTCAATCGTGACGGTAACACTCCCCAATTATCCTTGTTTTAAATCAAATGTATTTTCTAAAATCTCAGGAAATTGGGGGTGTTACAAATCAACTTAAGAGTCATAAATAACAAGTTCATGACCCAAAAATAACATGGTTTTAACCCAAAATGCCGGTTACACGCCATAAAAGTAGGTTCATGGACTTAAAATCAAAATATCTTTTTCATGTCAAAGGTCATGTCTCCTATTTTGTACAATACAATAGCAATTTTCAATCTTAGTTTTTGTGCACATTGCCTATATTATCACTTTCTCTTTGTCGTTTTATGGTATTGTTGTATTTATTGTTCAAATTTCATTTTCTCTTTATCGTTTTAGACTTAAAGGGCCCAATATACGTACACTTTACCCTAAACGATCACTAATAACACAATTATCAGTTTTTTGTTGAGTTTCAAACTCTGTTTTATAACCGCTTTGTAAAACACCGTATGAATGGCAGTCCGTGCAATTTTGCACGGGTATTAAACTAATATATAAATACAATAGCGGTATATTTAGAAGCATTTTAGGCCCTCCACATCAGATTTGACATCAGCACCATGTTATCGATGACATGGACCATCCAATTTTTACCATAAAAAATGTTGCAGTATAATTATTATTCCAAAATTATATTGGATAAATCAAATAATTCCCATAAAAATTTACAGCCGAATTAATTAAAAAGGGAACAAAATATTTAATAAATAAATAAAGAGAGAAAATATATACCATCCCGGTTTTTCATAACCTTTCATACACAGAGCAAATGTTTTAGGAATATAGAATATATTAATTTGCATTATTTCCTTACAATTTTCACTTTAAATATCCTTAGAATCTACAATCTAAAACGAAATAATCCAAACTATCCTAAAATATTCCCATATTAACCAAAATTTGTGAGAAAAAATTTGTGAGAAAAGTAATAAAATCTTTAAAATTAATGAAAAAAATAATATCAATTACCATTAAAAAAAAAAGATTTACAAAAAATATGAGTGTAAGTACAGATTACTGCATGCCAATTACCAATACAAACGAAATTCGTTTTTTAAAGACAACATATCTTCCGTGATTTTCTTCATTTGCGCACAAGGAAGGTATAAAGAAAATACCCTTTTCACAGAGAAAGTAAATCGAAATGTTCCAACCTGTCATATATATACTAAGTAATTTGAATAATTCTCAGATTAAAAACTATGGAGTCGATAATTTGGGAAAATATACAATCTACGAGTTGTCTTTTAATCAATCATATATATTTTTCTGCAATTACGGGCTAATTAAACAACCTATAACTTAATATTCCTTGCTAGGCAACACTATAAATGTAGGCTAGGGCTGACTTTGCCATCACACCTACATTGCAAACGTTTCTCGCAAATTTTCCTTTTTTTTTTCCTTATTCCACTACAATATATGCCCCACTGGGTGTTTAAAATGGGTCACAGGGAGTAGCGGCATAAAACCAAGTTATTATGAATATCATATAACAATCAGTGTAATTTTGCATAGGTGAACACTACGTCAAATATGGGTTTCGAGAACCAACATAAGAAAACGAAAACCGATCTCTTATCAATATAAGTACGGTTACGTTAAAAACCGTTCTAAAAGATAAATTAAAATAAACATTAAATATGTAAGAGAACGGTTTCTCTTAACACAGGGCCTTCTAAAACGGTTTTCATGGGAACCGTTGTAAGGGTCTGTTTGGATAGAGGGAAATGGAGGGGAGGGGGAGGGAGAGAAATTGAATCCTTTGTTTAAGGGGAGGGAAAATAAATGGAGGGATTTGGGAGGATGAGTTTTCCTCCCTTTTCTCGAATTTTTTTTCGAAATAGGGCTCAAAATATAAAGATTAAACAAAATGGGTCGGATTCAAAAACGTTTAATGTTATGGGGTGCACGTCACCCCATTTCAGGTTCGGAATAAAACCGCCATTACCACTGGCGGTTTTAGGTGTCCCAAACAGTACATATGTGCTTCTAGGGGGATCTTGGGCAATTGTAAAACCGCCATGGGGGGTGGCGGTTTCACTTCAAGTGAAACCGCCACTCCCTATGGCGTTTTCATCACTGAACTGACTCTGGGAAATCGAAGTAAAAATTTTGGTTAAGGGTAAAACCGCCATGGGGGGTGGCGCTTTCACTACAGTGAAACCGCCACCCCCCATGGCGGTTTTATGTTTTATTTTTTTATTTTTTTTTTCTCCATATGTTATATGCGAATTTGGGGGAAAAAAAACACAACTCACCCGACTCTCACCCCCGACTCACCCCCGACTCACCCCCAACTCTCATTATTACATCCTCTCACCCCGACTCTCTGCCGCACCGCTGTTGCCACTGCTGCCGCCGCCCTCTGCTCCGTCGCCGGCCGTCCCTCCTTTTACTCCTACACTCCTAATTGTTCCTATTATTTAGGTAATGTGTCTCTCTCCTTAATTTAAGTTAATTTCATTCATTCTAATTTAGGTTAGATTCAATTCATTAGTTCAATTGTTTGTTTTTTTGGTTAGATTACTAATTTATTGAATAATTTGTTATGTTAGTATTGATTATGATTTGCATTTTCATGGGTATATAGTAGAAGTTGAATTTTTAGAGGTTTTGTTTAATATTGTAATTAAACCACCCTAATTTAGGTTAATTTGAGTTCATTGAGTTGTTTTTTAGGTTAGATTACTAATATATTTAATCCAATTTAGTTAGTATTGATGCTTGAGTTTAGTTATTAAAATTCATAAGTCGATTTTTAGGGTTTTGGTTAATTGAAGATTTATGTTGGGGTTGAATTTCTTAATTAAATTAGTTTATTTTTCTCATTATAGAATGGAAATTACTGGATATCCTTTGGTATGTTATTGGGATGGAGAAATTGTTGAAGCCAGTGGAAATGTTTGTTATAAGGGTGGAAATGAGAGTTTTGTATTTGCTAGTACTAATATGACTTATAATGACTTCATTGGGGAGATTTGTGAGGCAATGAAAATCAATAGAAAGAGTGTTTCATTGACGGTGAAGATGAAGTATCCGAGTGCGGGGTGTTATAAGGTTGTACCCCTTAATAATGATCGTTCTTTACTTGCTATGTGGGCAATTGTTCGACACTCAAAGGTTCCTTCTATGGACATTTATGTTGAAGTGGGAAGGTTAGACTCTAGAAATGTATTGCTAAAAACGATTTCAACAACACTCAATACTTCTCTCACATCAATGAGATTTGGGGATGTTGCGCAATATGTTTCCATTGAAACCAATAACATAAATAAAGGAACCTTGAACGAGGATTTAGAAGGAGATGAGGCGGAGGAGGAGTTGAATGTTGTTGAACGTATGATTGATGATGAAGATGAGGATGATGATTTGGTTGGGAAGAGTGCTTCACACGTAGAATTCAATACGATTCATGAAATTGATCAACAACATACGAATGATTGGAAAACATGGGTCAATGAAGTTGAAGTTAAGGTTGGTAGGGAGTTTATAGTTGGTCAAAGATTTCCAAATAAGGCTGCTTTGATAGAAAATGTAACTTTGTACTCTGTACAACGTAACCAAACTTTCAAAGTGCCTGAATCCAAACCCCACACTGTCACTTTCAAGTGTGGTAGAACGCCAAACCCATGCAATTGGAAGCTTAGGGCATCACAAAAAGAAGAACAGTTTTCAGAAGCCTTCACCATTGTCACTTATCTTGGGCCTCACGAAGCTACCTGTGTTGGTGACGTTATTCCACGCGACCATATAAATTTGAAACGTGGATTCATTAGTGAAGCTATTAAAAACCTTGTTGCCAAGGATTGGTCCATTACAGTCCCAGTTCTTATTGAATTTATCAAAGATAAATTCAATTATACTATCTCATATATGAAGGGGTGGAATGCTAAACAAAGGGCAATTGCAAATTTATATGGTGATTGGGATGAATCCTACACTTTGCTTCCTCACTTCATGCAAGCAATGAAATAATCCAACCCGGGAACTGTTGTGCATTTTGTAAATACGCCAACAGGCAAACCTAATGAGGAAACTTTCTTTCGAGTGTTTTGGGCATTTGGACCATCAATTCAAGGTTTCAACCATTGTCGCCCTCTTATAACTATTGATGGAACTCATTTATATGGGAAATATAAGGGTACTTTACTTATTGCAATGGCAGTTGATGCTAACGACCAACTTTACCCACTTGCTTTCGGTATTGTTGAGAGTGAAAACACTAGTAGTTGGCCTTGGTTTATGGCATGTATAAGGAGCTTCGTGACAGATAGAAAAGGTTTTTGTGTTATATTAGATAGACATGATGGCATCAAAGCTGCTATGAATGATGAACACATCGAAATGACTGAGCCGCATGCCTACCATAGATTTTGCATGCGTCATGTGGCATCCAATATCAACACAAAATTTAAAAGTAGGGATTTGAAAAACTTGTTTGGTTGGACTGCCACACAACATCAGAAGAAGAAGTTCAATCGTGGTTTTAATCGAATGGGTGAAATAAATATTGATACACGACGATATTTGACCAAACATGGTTTGGAGATGGAGAAGTGGTCAAATTATCATGACGGTGGGTTCAGGTATGGTATAATGACTACTAATATGGTGGAGTGTTTCAATGGAGTTTTGGAAGGAGGCTGATTCTTACCCATCGTCGCACTTGTGAATTTGACATTTTATCGAGTCAATGCGTACTTAGTCGAGCGACGTGAGAAGGCAAAACAAAGGCTTGAAGAGAGACAGACATATTGTAAGAAAGTAATGGATGCCATTGATGTAAATTCTGAGAAGGCCGCACACCATACCGTTGTGACATTTGATAGAGGACTGTTTCAAGTGACCACTGGGTCGGGGTATAGAGGTAGTGGAAAAGGGAAACATAAGCATACTGTGAATGTTGTGACTAAAATATGCACTTGTAAAAAACTTGAAATTTACAAGTACCCTTGTTCACATGTACTTGCCGTTTGTAGCTCAATGGGTTTAAGTACAAATGCATTTGTGGATGAGTTTTACACTAGTGGTGAGTATTTGGCTTCATACGCACCCAAATTTCGACCCATTCCGGATGAAGCTTATTGGACACCTCTTGATGGTCCTAAAATCCTTGCTAATAAGGATATGAAACGTGAACCGAAGAAGAAGGGCACGAAGGATAAGTCACATTCAAAGCGATTGCGTAATGAGATGGATGAAAAACCACCATCAAAATCATTATGTGGCATATGTCGTCAACCCGGTCATAACAAAAAAACATGTTCTTTAAGAGGGTAACATTTTTTGTTGATCTTTATATTGTTGTGAACTTATATTTGCCTAATCTTTTTGTGTAATATTTTAACTCTCTTCTTTTTCTTTTTGTAGCTCTCATGGAGGCGGATCTTCATCCGGGACCAATCGAACCGTCTCTTCTCAAACTGCAAGACAAACACAGGAGTCGAGCAATTTGGGACGGAGAGGAGGTGAGTCGGCTTAGATGTAGAACTCACATAAAATGGCATGGCGAGTATCGTCCTAGTAAGCGGGTAGTTAAATTTATTAGGAAAACCCAGTTTTATGGGGCGCATAGAGTAGCTAGTGTTAAGTTAGATCAGGATTTAATAAGTGCGTTGGTAGAAAGATGGAGGCAAGAAACCCACACTTTTCACTTAACCGTTGGGGAGGCCACTATCACCTTGCAAGATGTGCAAGTTATGTTAGGTTTGAGGATAGATGGAAGAGCTGTGACGGATGAGACCCATCAAAATTGGCAAGGATTGGTGACTAAATTCTTGGGAAGAGCACCGGGGGCAAATTTGAAGGGAACTTCTTTGAAAATTTCTTGGTTGATGACCCATTTTAATTATTTGCCCAACGGTATGGACGATGCCGTATTGCATTGCTATATTCGAGTGTATCTTCTCATTTTGTTTGGTACCGTTCTATCTCCTGATAAGAGTGGGGATGTAGTTCAAGTAATCTATTTGCCATTGTTAAGTGATGTCAGTAGATTGGATGATTACTCGTGGGGAAGTGCGGTACTAGCAACATTGTATCGTAACTTGTGTCGAGGGTGTTGTAAGGGTGCAGTAGAGATATCCGGACCTCTTATTCTTCTCCAGTTGTGGTCTTGGGAACGTATTGCTATAGGACGTCCTATGAACATGGGACCATTAGAATATGAGGATGAGGATGAGGATGAGGATGATGATGAAGATGAGGATGAGGATGATGATGAGGATGAGATTATAGCTAGTCCATTTGGGTCACAACATATCTGTGGGAGAGATGCATTAGGACATAAGTGGCTTATGATCGATCGACGAAGAGCCGATGGGATTTTCTCTCTTACCGCTTATAGAGATGCATTTGATTGTATGACTCATGATCAAGTAAGTTTACTTATCCAATCCATTGTTTTGTGACTTTTTAATCATGAAAATAATTTGGTAATTCACTTATTTATTTGTTTTATTTTAGTTCATTTGGCAGCCTTATACAGCGGATGTCATCTAAGCTCTCTCTCCGATTTGTTCTAAGGATGAACAAGATTGGTGTGTTTTGGCTCCTATGATCTGCTTCGATATTGAGTGGCATTGTTCGGATCGGGTAGTACGCCAATTTGGTTTGAAGCAAACAATCCCGATGGACTGTGATACTTCGGTGGCTCTTCATAAATTGGATAGGAGAGGAAATCGCAAGATAAGTTGGGTGAAATCCACAATGTCTATATCGATTTATGGCGTAGGCTACGAGAGAGGGTGGTGGCTAGTACCGATGTAGATGATAGCACGATGGATTACAATGATCCGTATATGGTTTGGAATCCAAACCATACTCGTCGTGTCATTGGAGTTGTTAAACAATCTCATGGTGGCCCGGTTTCCTACCATCCTTCTTCTCCCTCAATTCAATTGCTTGTAAGTATGATTTATCGTTATTTCACTTTTATTGAATAGTAAGCATGTTTAGGAAATAATTAGTGCAATCTTTTGATTTTGTGATTGTAGACCCAAGGTTTTGCAACTCTACACATGAGGTGTGAGCATGACCTTCAAGCTGCACTAAATGACGCATCTAGTGTCAATTTTGTCCAAACTTTAACCGACATCCGCAAACATTGCTCCGAATGTCTCGAGAAGGTGGGATTTTCACATCTTATCCAACAATCTCAAGAACAACCAAGTGCAAGTTTGGATGATCATTCTCCTCTTATACAATATATGCGTCGACGTAGAGTTGGTTCTCCTATGACACCAATTATGGAAGGCGACACTCCGGGTTCTTCCTCAAGCCAACCCGCTTCATCAAGCCAACGTCGAGCTACACGCCGCCGCCGCCGCCTAGCGGAAGATTAGCTATTAATATATTAGTTTGTAATGTATGGGAACAATTTGTCAATTTTATGTTGTATTCGACTATTTCAAGTATGTAAAAGACGTTTTAAGTTATGAAATAAGATACCATGCCATTCGAGTTCTCATCTTGGGTTGTTATTGGTGTTATTGAACGATTGTGGTCGTGGCATTTTGGTTTGGGTTTGTCTGAGTTGCAGGTAAATGGAAAAGAAGGGGAAAATAAGGAAAACAATCTCAAAAAACAAAAAAAAAGGTAAAACCGCCATGGAGACTAGCGGTTTCAACACACAGAAACCGCCAGTCTCCATGGCGGTTTCTTCACAGAAATGAGATTATGGAAATTTTAGAAGAAATTTTGGCCAGAGTGAAACCGCCATGGGGGGTGGCGGTTTCACCCTAGCCAAAATTTCTTCCCAGTCTCAAAGCTACTATTCAAGACGCTTAAAACCGCCAGTGCCACTGGCGGTTTTGTCCCGAACCTAAATGGGGTGACGTGCACCCCATAAGATTGAACATTTTTCAATCCAACCCATTTTGTTTAATATTTATTTTTTGAGCCCTATTTCGAAAAAAATTCCCTTTTCTCTAATTTTCATCTCTCCAAAGTTGGAGAGATTTTGAAGGAAAATGAACCTTTAATATGTTATTTTATTAAATTACTCCTAGATATTTATAAAATAACAACTAAATTAACCCCCTTTATTTTCTCTCTCCTCCCCTTCCCCATCGCCACTTCCGCCATCCACGACCCGCCGCCGGCCCACACCAACCACCACCATTTCCGGCGAAATCACCACCATTACAACCGCCATGATGGGGCGACCATTTCCCCCTTAACCACAAACACCAACAACTACCCTAACACCACCCAATTTTAGATCTAGGGTCTTCAAAAAAATAAAAAAAGACGTTTGGCGGTGGAGGAAGGAGAAATGGAGGCCGTTGATGGCCACCGAGGACTCGCCAGACCCGGGCGAGTTGGGCGGTGGTGTCCTCGCCGGAGATGGAGGTCGTCGGTGCAATGCGGCGGCGACAGTGGGGCGGCTCGGGGGAGGGGGAATGGGAGAGGAGAGAGAAAATGAGAGGAGTTGGGGATTTGAGTTTATTTTTAAAAATTAATTTTATTTCATTATTATTATTATTATCATGAATTTAAATTAATTAATTATCAATAATAGTATTTTCCCTCCCTTTCCTTCTATCTTTTTTTTGTTATCCAAACAATGTAATTCATCTTCCTTCTCCCTCATCTCCCCTCCCTTTCCTTTCCCTTTCTCCCCCTCCCCTCCCCTTCCCTCCTAAAATGCTATCCAAACAAACTATAAAAGACTCACCTAACAAAACGGGTATATCACTAACCGTTCTAATATGTCACAAAAAAGAAAATAAAAATAAAACCATGGCCTCGTCATTTCCGCCCCACCCATTCATTCATTTTTCACTCTCTCTCATCGTTTTATCTCTCATTCTCTCATCAGATCTGATCATCAATATTTCATCATCTTCACTTATTTTCTTATACAAATAAATTATTTCTTTTTCCAATCTCATTTGCTCATATATCCAAAGCATCGTTGTCCACTTTCCTCGTCAAACGCAGCGCCTCAAATTTGTGTCTGGTGTGTTAATTCTTATACAAATTGTATCTTTTGCCATTTTTTGTGAAGTTAGTTACACCATTGACTTCCAAGTATTTTCATATCCTATATAATTTCTTCTTGAATAGCCTTAAACAATCATATATCAATGTAACCCTCTAGAGGTTCAGGCCACTAATCTGATGCCAATTCTACACCAGACATTAGGTGTCAATGGGCAAGAGCTTAAGTATATGTATTTCTTCAAAGACCCAATAACAAGAGCTTAAGTTACCTGATGAAATGAGATTGCAGAAACCCAATGAGCTTTCTGTAGGGTTTTAGATGCTAAAAGTGCGGAATTTGGAAAACAGTTTTTCGTGCATCTAACCTAAGATCGCATACATAGATTAATAGGACCAATACAATTAATAATACCTCTTGATGCGTGTAACAAGTGCTCAGATTATAGGAGGAACATGATCCCAAACGCGACCCCTCTACTCAGTCCACGCGAGCACCGAACCAGATTCCTCAAGTCTTGTCTGCTAGAACGCCAGGAGACAGTCTCACTTTTCTCTTGAGGAGGGCTGTGTTTGTACGTGTGATTAGGTTAATTGATTAGAGTCAAAAATCTATTTTTTTTTTATCTTACATGATACACGTCCAGTACATATATACTCTGAGTATATTGTATACAGTAAATCACCTAATCACTCAGTAAAACCCTAAGCCCAATAATAACTAATAACCCATTAGATATTATCGTCTTAGACCTGGTTCGAGACTCTAAGCGTGTGACCATATAGGACTCGGTAATAGTTAATAGTCGGCTTATTCATTAAGCCAACAGACCGTAGTTGGTTTCTATCAAAACACTACGACCACCTAATATCACCGAATATAATATCCTCGTGATATAATCCTTATTATTATCGGAATGACACTTGATCGAATGACACGATCCTTCAATCTCCCACTTGTCCTAGAGCAAGTGTGTCATATGAATTCCCTCATCTCTTAGTGTCTGATTTGAATATATTACGATATCACATATCCTTCATATCATCAATCAAATCATTCCTTGAAATCTGAGTTGAACTGCAAGACGAATGATTAACATGTAATCCATTCTAGCACGGCCATGCATTTTCAGTTCCTACTCTTCAAGTGGCCTGGACACCATTCCTATCACATAGGAGGACTCTCCAATCTTGTACACCCATTACTCCCACTCAATTTTTAGCAGCCCCAATCATTGCCTTTATAGTCCCCTTTTACACCATGACGTTGAGCAAGATCAAAGACGTACCAATCCTTTCATAGGAGAAATGATGCACTCATGTCTAAGGAATTTACCATAATAATCAATACGAATTCTAAATGTAATTTACGGAATTGTACAGTGGGTCAGTCCAATATATGCTATCTAGTATATATCCATGTAATTGACTAGACATCCAATGTCCCTATGTTCCATGAAACAACATCAACAATCAACTTACAAACTAGTATTTCCGTGTCATTAGTCTGTCCATTACAAATGACTTATACTAGGGACTCAAATCTAATTTATAATTTCAGTTCACTAAATAGGGTTTCATTTGTCTAATAACATTTTGACAAACCTATTTGAAATCATAAATGATTTTGGACAATATTTAATTTCTAAACCATAATGAAATAGAACGTGAAACAATGTTTCGCAATAATGATAATAAACATAATCGTAGTGTATAAATCAAACCATGAACAAATTCATAATTTTAAAATCATACAAAATCAAAGCCAGTCTCCAACGTGCTTGATACCCATATCTCGAATATGACTATCATGCTTTGATTGCAATAAAGGTTTAGTCAACGGATTTGCAATGTTAGCATCCGTATGTACTTTGCAAAGTTTCACATCTGCTCGTTTGACAAACTCGCGAATGATATGAAATTTCCTGAGCACATGTTTGGCTTTACTGTGTGACCTTGGTTCTTTTGCTTGAGCAATAGCACCATTATTATCGCATTAAAGGTCTATTCCGTTAGCAACACTAGGAACAACACCAAATTCACTAATAAAGTTCACCATCCAAACAGCTTCCTTTGCTGCTTAACTAGCAGCAATGTACTCAGCTTCAGTTGTAGAATCAGCCACCGTGCTCTGCTTTGAACTCTTCCAGCTCACTGCTCCTCCATTCAGACAAAAAACATATCATGATTGGGATCTGGAGTCATCTTTGTCAATCTGGAAGCTTGCATCGGTATATCCTTCAACGATAAGTTCATCCTCACCTCCATACACTAAGAAATCATCTTTAGTCCTTCTCAAGTACTTCAGAATGTTCTTGGCTGCATTCCAGTGTGGTACACCGGGACGTGATTGGTATCTGCTACACACGCTTAAAGCATATGAAACATCTGGGCGAGTTCAAATCATAGCATACATGATCGATCCTGTAACACTACGAAATTTGGAAAGTGGATTATGGAGTTGGTTTGTCCCACATTGGGAAACTAAGGCTCATATGATCAGTTTATAATAGATTCCTACCATCATAATACCAACAAGGCCTTCACCTTTTAGAGCCCGGAGAGGATATATGGGCCTAATAGGTGACTACCCATCTTATTGGGTTGTGTTGCGACGGACGGTGGATCAGGCTATTACAGATCCTATGACTGATGCATAAGGAATCGAGCTCATCTGTTTCAGCTCATCAGGTGTTTTAGGACACTGAGTCATGCTAAGACGTATGCCATGTTGCATAGGTAGAAAACCTCTTTTAGAGTTTTCCATGCCGAACCTTTTAAGAACTTTATCAATATAAGTTCCTTGGCTCAATCCTATCATCCTCTTGTATCTATCCCTATAGATTTTGATTCCAAGAATGTACTCTGCGTCTCCTAAATCTTTCATTGAAAAATATTTTCCAAGCCAAACCTTTACAGATTCCAGCATAGGAATATTGTTTCCAATGAGAAGTATGTCATCTACATACAAGATCAAGAAGACTACATTACTCCCACTAACTTTCTTATACACAGGGGTCTCCCTCACATTTGAGAAAGCCAAATGATTGGACCGACTCATCAAAGCGAAGGTTCCAACTCCGAGATGCTTGCTTCAATCCATAAATAGATTTCTGAAGTTTGCATACTTTCTTAGGATTACCTGGATCCTCAAAACCTTCAGGTTGTGTCATGTACACATCCTCTTTCAAATAACCATTAAGAAAGGCTGTTTTGACATCCATCTGCCAGATCTCATAATCGTAATGAGCTGCAATCGCTAGGAGTATCCGGACGGATTTAAGCATTGCAACTGGGGAGAAAGTTTCATCATAGTTTATACCATGAATCTGCTTAAAACCCTTTGCAACTAATCTTGATTTGAAAACATCTATGTTTCCATCCTTGTCTGTTTTCAATTTGAAAACCCATTTGCAACCGATAGGTTTTACCCCATCTGGCAAATCAACCAAGTCCCATACTTGATTTTCAGACATGGAATCCATCTCAGATTTCATGGCATCAAGCCATTTTACGGAGTCGGCACTCATCAAAGCTTGTTTGTAGGTGGTAGGCTCTTCACTTTCTAAAAGTAAGATATCGTGACTCTGTGTCAAAAGAAAATCCACATATTTTCTCGACGGTACCCATGGCCTACTCGATCTACGTGGGTTATTGGCAACAAGAGAAGAAGTCACAACATCTTGTGAATCTTCGTTAGAATTAGATTCTAGTGGGACGGAAGAGGATTCGCGCGTGGAATACGCCATCCTCTGAGCTTGTTCCACATTCCCTGAAGGGACGGTGGAATCCGGCCAGCCCGTCTCTGATGTGGGGTCAACCACATCCGTTTGTTGCTCATCTCGAATTTCTTTGAGAAACACACTACTACTTCCACTTGCCTTTTTGGAAATAAAATCGCTTTCCAAAAAGAGACCATCACGAGCAACAAACACCTTGCGCTCATTTGGATTGTAGAAGTAGTAACCCTTTGTTTCTTTTGGGTAACCCACGAAGAAACATTTATCTTATTTGGGTCCGAGTTTGTCTGACAGTAATCGTTTTACATAGACTTCGCAACCCCAAATCTTCAGAAAAGACAATTTAGGAGTTTTTCTTGTCCATATCTCATATGGTGTCTTATCCACAGCTTTTGATGGTGACCTGCTACGTGTAAATGTTGTAGTCTTGAGACCATATCCCCAAAAGGATATTAGAAGAACAACAAAACTCATCATCGAGCGAACCATATCTTATAGGGTTCTATTCCTCCTTTCAGACACACCATTCCATTGTGGCGTTCCTGGAGGAGTTAATTGTGAAAGAATTCCACAATCTGCTAAATGATTATCAAATTCTTGGCTCAAATGTCCCCACCACGATCAGAATGTAATGTTTTAATTTTCTTGCCAAGTTGATTCTCCACTTCATTTTGAAATCGTTTGAACATGTCAAATGATTCAGACTTTTGTTTCATTAAGTAGATATACCCGTATCTACTTAAATCATCAGTAAAAGTAATGAAGTAACTAAATCCACTTCGAGCGTGTGTACTCATTGGTCCATATACATCCGTATGGATGAGTCCCAATAGATCACGCTCTCTCTCCTTTTCCAGTAAAAGGTGACTTTGTCATTTTTCCCATTAAACATGATTCGCAAACATCGAAAGATTCGAGATCAAACGATGCTAGAACCCCATCCCTTTGGAGTTTCTGTATGCGTTTCTTATTAATGTGACCTAATCGACAATGCCATAGATAAGCGAAATTAGAATTTTTTGATTTTTGCTGTTTATTATTTACATTATAGATATGACTCTTTAAATCAAGTATGTAAAGACCATTAATTAACTTTACTTTGGCATAAAACATCTCATTCATATAAATAAAACAACAATTATTCTTAATATTAAATGAATAACCCTCAGAATCCAAAACTGAAACTGAAATGATGTTTTTGGCAATTGCAGGAACGTAATAACAATTATTTAGTTATAATGCTAGACCAGAGGGTAATAGTAAATTATATTATCCTACGCTTAAAGCAGCAACTCGTGCTCCATTTCTGACGCGTAGATCTACCTCTCCTTTTGCCAAACTTCTACTTCTTCTGAGACCCTGCACATTCGAAATAATGTGAGAACCACAACCGGTATCTAATACACAAGAAGAAGAATATGTGAGATTAATTTCTATAACATAAATACCTCTAGTGGATTTGACTACTTTTCCACTCTTCATGTCTTCCATGTACTTGGCGCAGTTTCTTTTCCAATGTCTAATTTCATTACAATGGAAACACTTGCTATTGGCAGCTATCCTCTCCTTTTCAAGAGCAGGAGTGGGTTTTGGCTTAGGGTCAGCAACCATTTTGCCTTTCCCTTTGCCTACCACATATTTCTTGCCAGCAGCCCCACTTTTCTTGAAACCCGTTCCCTTGGTAACCATAAGAACTTATTTCTTAGGCTCCGGTTTTAAGTCATTTTCAGCAACATTCAACATCCCATGTAACTCAGCCAGAGGTCTATCAACTCCCTGCATGTTATAGTGCATGCAAAGGTTCTAAAACCATTGTGAAGGGAGTGAAGAATCATGTCAGTTGCCCATTCTAGACTTGCAGGAGCACCAAGACGTTCCATGTTTTCGAACAAACCAATCATTTCAAAAACATGCGGTCCTACCGGTTTTCCCACTTCTAGCTTGGCTTCGACTATAGCCTGTATAGTGTCATACCTCTCCAATCTAGCACAATCCTGAAACATGGTTTTCAGGGTAGTGATGATTGTATGGGCATCCATCCTCTCAAACCTCTTTTGAAGGGATGGTTCCATGACGGCCATCATCATACAGGTGACAGGCACCGATCTTTCTCTAACTTGATGCTCAGTATTTCTTTCAGCAGTAGTAGCTGCTTCCTCTAGGACAGGAATTGGGATATCAAGAACATCTTCTCGACCTTCAGCCCTTAGAACTATTCTCAAAGTTCTCTCCCAATCAAGGAAGTTTTTTTCGTTCAGCTTATCCTACTCAAGGATCGAACGCAAATTGAAATTATCATGATTCATGATATCTACAAATAAACGCAAAGATTTTAGATTATGTTTATATGATAGCATATAATTTTAACCAATTTAAACATATAACCTATCTACATTCAATTCAACAAAATAAATACCCTAGTTGAATTAAACGATTTCAAGACCCAATTTCACTTGAGTTCTAAGCGGACTTTGGCCCTTCCCTAAAACTTAAATGATCAAGGTAAGTAAACTCTTTTACTAATTATAACCGTTTATAACTCTTGGTTTGATAAGTGTAATCTCATCACCTACTTATCACTATGCCTCAAAACCAAAACTTTATCTTTTGATATTTTTTTGAGTATAACCAATTCACCCACGCAATTCCCCTAAAGAATTACCTGTACTATCCTTAGATTTTAGATAACACTTCGCTTTGGCGAAACCTATCACCTAAAATCTAAGGCATCATAGGTGTTGAATTGGAAAGGCTTCTAGCTCAATATTATTTAGGGTCTTCTTATTTTATGTATGACCTAATATCTAGTGAACACGCGTGATACTAGTGACCAAACATAAATAAGTAACGCAAAGTAATTACGGTTATTAAATGCGAAAAACAAATGTGATCCTAATATGACCCTTAATCCTAAAGATCTAATCTTCTAGGCTCCGTCTTGTAAGCTGGATCCCATCCATGATCTTCTATCATCAGCTCACAACTTCTTTGTAATTACAATTTATAAACGGTACGCAGACCATAAAACGATATAAATAATAAATTACAAAAATACATAACGGTACGAAGACCGTATTTTCTATCCTATTTTGGGCCATATTAGTCACCTCCACAATAATATCACATATTATAACCATTCATTCAATATAAACATGCATTTAAACAGTTTAAACACAAAAGAGCATTTAACAATTAAACACATAAATTAGCATGCTCATAAAACATAATTAACAAGTTAATCACATAATAATTTATTATTTATTTCAATCAATATTAATTAAGTGATATTATTCGCAATAATAGTAAGTCGTATGCTCCCTCCGTCCCAGTTCAAACGCCCCATATTCCATTTTGGGACGTCCCACTTCAAACACCCCATCTATTTTGGGACATATTTCTCTCTCCTATTTTTATTAAATTATCACATAATCTCTCCTACTATCTCTCCTACTTTTATTAATCCCCACATTCTCTCTCCTCATTCTTGCTAATATTACCCCACTCAACTTATTATATTAATTTTTTCTTATTCCACTACAAAAAACGCCCGGGGCATTTGAACTGAGACTGATGGAGTAGTATATTTTGACAATACCAACAGATTGGTCAAATCCCCTTTTAGCCTACTGCACACCACACGTCAATACGTGTACAAAAAAAAAAAAAAAAATTTGTTAAAAGGCCAAACGCAGTGTAAAAGGTTATGCTGAAGTTGACTATCAACAATAGTTTGATAAAACTTTGTTCAAAAAAAAAAAAAAAAAAAAAATAGTTTGATAAAACCATCAAACATTACGCACAGCAAACCAAAATCACTTTCCCAATTCAAATCATTTCAATCAAAAAAAAAATTTCAATCAAATTGAATCAAACATCACGCATCATCTTCCTCAATTCATTTTAACCCACTGTTCAATCAACACAACTCCCTCTACCCGAACCTAGCTCAGTCCAGCCACTGCCGTCACCGCCGAGTCCGATAATCGACGACGCTAATTGCAGAAGTGGGTCTCTGTTTCGATTTTCCGACCCGACTCTGATGGTCCTCACCATCGACCCAGATCAGGCCACCGCAGCCCAGCCACGGCGGCATCAGGTAAGTTGCAATTTTTTTTTTTTTTTTTTGATTTTCGTATAAAATTTGACACAAAACGATTTTTGGATTGAAAATTTTATCCTTTGAACATTTAATTGAAGAAATACTCTTACAGTAATCGAAATCCTTCAACAAATCCGAACCCTAATTACCAATTAATCAAAATTCGAATTTCAAAATTGGGGCTTTTAATTTCGAAAATTTTAACCCAATTATAAAATGTTCAATTTTCGTGAGTTTGATTGCAAAATTAAGCATGAAATAAAACGAATTTTAATTTGCTTAACTTTAAATCGAGATTTATGGCAAAATAATTGGTTAAACAAATTTCCCCAAATTCAATTTTGACCTAATTTCGATTTATACCCTAATTGACCCAAAAACACGTTTTCTGTTCAATTAGAATTTTGGAAAAATGATAGAAACGAATTTCTGGATTTTATGAGTAATTTGTTCGATTTTTGTAAAATCATAATTTTACAACCAAATCATCGAAATCGAATTTCACATGTACGACTTAACCACAACATAATAATTCCAAATTGAAATGAAATAATCAACATGCATCACGTATCAAAAATTAATTCTGATCACTATTAATTTATGTAAGGCGCTCTGATACCGCTGTAGGGTTTTAGATGCTAAAAGTGTAACAGTTTTTCGTGCATCTAACCCAAGATCGCATACATAGATTAATAGGACCGATACAATTAATAATATCTCTTGATGCGTGTAACAAGTGCTCTAGATTATAGGAGGAACAGGATCCCAAACGCGACCCCTCTACTCAGTCCACGCGAGCACCGAACCAGATTCCTCAAGTCTTGTCTGCCAGAACGCCGGGAGACAGTCTCACTTTTCTCTTGAGGAGGGCTGTGTTTGTAAGTGTGATTAGGTTAATTGATTAGAGTCAAAACTCTTTTTTTTTTTTTTTTTTTTTTTTTTTTTTTTTTTTTTTTTTATCTTACATGATACACGTCCAGTACATATCGTCCAGTACATATATACTCACATATATACTCTGAGTATATTGTATACAGGAAATAACCTAAAGCCCAATAATAACTAATAACCCATTAAATATTATTGTCTTAAACCTGGTTCGAGACTCTAAGCGTGTGACCCTGTAGGACTCGGTAATAGTTAGTAGTCAGCTTATTCATTAAGCCAACATACCGTAGTTGGTTTCTAGCAAAACACTACGACCACCTAATATCACCGAATATAATATCCTCGTGATATAATCCTTATTATTATCGGAATGACACTTGATCGAAGGACACGATCCTTCACTTTCTACTTGTCCACTCTCATATGTCGTCTCTCTCTCTTCCTCTCTAGCTTCGGTCACATAGTCGTCCCTATCTTAGGTTAGTTGTGCACACCTACAATCGGGAGTGAAATCCTACCCAAAATGTGACCTGTCACTCCATTTGGAAGCAAGACACCACACCAGCCCAATTGTACATAGTGATAGGAGTAAAAAAGAAAATCTAATTCCCAAATCTGAATCTAAAGTTAACAAAGAGAAAATATATAATAATAATAAGAAGAAACACGTATAATAATAAAGTAAAAAGAGAACAATGACGGTAGAACTTTAGAAGAAGTAGTTTGATCGTAAAACAAAAAAGGACAAAAAGGTCCCAAATCACAACAAAAAACTTTGCGTGTCTTACTCCCTTGGTTTATTTCTTTCCTACTTCTATACGAATATTTGATCTGATCTCTCTCCTCCCCCGACACAACCAAACTCAATACAACACAACCCACTCTTTCTCTCTCTTCTCTCTTATTATTCATTCACCCCTCACCGACAAATAAAATAATTATAAAATATAGGCATTATGAGAGAGCCATCCTCCGCAACAACAGCGTCAGCCGTGATCGACGGCAGCGACGACAACAGCAGCACCATGGACGACGTCATGGCTATGGCTGCCGCAAGTGCGCCACCGCAAGCGCTCCTTGAGCGTCTCAAGGATTACGGTCAAGAAGACGCTTTCGCCTTTTGGGACGACCTTTCTCTTCGTGAGCGTCAAGAGCTTATCCATGACATCCAGGTAGGTGTATATACTGTCGGAGTACTCGAAAATGTCAATTTATTTGAATCAACATTTTCCAAAAAGTGATGAGAATTGGTGAATTTTGATGTTTCAGAGCTTGGATCTTTTGAGGATTGACCGGATCATTCGGTGCTCGCTCCGGTCACAAGGTAAGATAACTCGATTTTTCGATTTCGTAATCGTACGTAGGGGTAAAGGTTGCGTACATTCGATAAACACTATTATAGTAGGTGCATTGCGTATATTGATAATGATGACTTTATTATGAAAATTGATTATTATATTGATGATGGCATTGTAATTAGTGGGCATTGATTGAAGTTAAAGAGCTATTTAATTTAATTGAACGGATTGATAAATGTGTGATTGGATTGCAAAAAAAAAAAAAAAAAAA
Source organism: Spergularia marina (assembly GCA_963680865.1). Classification (NCBI taxonomy): domain Eukaryota; kingdom Viridiplantae; phylum Streptophyta; class Magnoliopsida; order Caryophyllales; family Caryophyllaceae; genus Spergularia; species Spergularia marina. Next base: position 17,794,584 of record OY804548.1, on the reverse strand, counting down.
AAGGATCAAGGGTTGTGAATTGATGGGATTAATTATTGGGTTGTAAGGAGTGCCAGTGGTGGCGGTTGAGCCGGTTCCGGAGAAAATGGTGTCGACGGTGGAGGAGCGGACGGTGGAGGAGAGAGAAAGATGGTGGAAGATGGGACTTAAGGCCATCCATGCCGGCAAGTTGGCTATCATCCTTCTCTCTGGTGGACAGGTATTTCTTCTTCTTTAATTATTTATAGTTTTATTGATTAATTCTTTTGTATTGTTGAGTAGAGGGAATTTCACAATTTAGAAATGCTAGTGAAAGAGGAGAAGTGGGATAAACCAATAATTGGGTCATTTGGGTGTAGGATTTACTTTCTGAGTGGTAATCATGATTATGCTTTACATTGTTAATGATCTTCGCCTTTGTGCTGGTTGTGTATTACTTTATGGGGATGCAATCATGATAATCCTTTTGTTATAGTAATATGATTATGATTTGATTTAATATTGAATGAATAAAAGGCTTTTTGTACTGTTTGTGCCGCTTTTGAGAAGAGGAAAGTGGTACATCCTTTACACTTTAGTGGCATATTATAATTTGATCCAGATATTGTGAATATATGGTAGTACTGTTCAGTACTTAAACGTTTTATCCTTCCTTCTGGATTCCGATTAGCTCTAAACCGTAATATGTAGGGGGTCTGTTATATTCAGTGCTCATTTGGACGGAAGGAAGGGTATGAGAATCCAAGCACATCATTGACACAGGATTATTAGCCAGTAGCCATGATACTGTAACTTTCTTTTCTCCATCGAAATCATACAATCAAGCTTATCTAATGTTGATGTCCCTGGCTTGGTTATATGAAAATTATCCTGGGGATCTCACTGCATAGTCTGATTCACATCTACAAAAGGAGAGAAAATTACCTACAGCGTTGGTTGCGCCAGTAAGTAGATTCGTGATATTGTTTCCTCTGCTAATAGATTAGGTTCAAACATTCTTGGAAAGCCAACTTAGTTTAAAGTAAGAATCAAAGTTTGCCACCTTAAGTATCTGATGCACAACTCACTTTAGATGCGTCAAGTGTTGATGTAAATCGAGCTCCCAATCTCCCACACTTCAACTTCATTTGTCATCCTTTTAATGAGATAAGCTGCTTTGAATGGGTAATATCTATTCCCATATTGGAACTCCTATTGTTCAGATTCTTCAGAATCTATGCAATTTAGCAATTGAAATGGTTGTATCCTCATTATGCTTTGAAAATTAGATTGATTTAGCTAGTGTATTAGCTTAGAATATCTATGCGCTTGAGTTATATCTTGGTGAACGTATTGATGTGCACAACCATGTAACCTCATATACCCCCACAATAGGATCTTCAAAATATAGGGGAGTCGAGCACAATCACAGAGTCCAGTAGAGGAAGGTATACTTGGTCCATCTTGTTTGTTTCTGTCTCTAAGGTTGAGACTCGAGAACATCTTTTGGACAGGTCGGTTTGATATGTTTTACTTTCCCCTGGCACCCATTCTAAATATTTATTGCTTAAAACATGATAGATGTGATTTTCCGAACAGATTGTTTTAATTCTGTATTTATGTCAATCCAGGGAACACGGCTTGGAAGCTCAGATCCCAAGGGTTGCTTCAGTAAGTAACCTAACTCTAATGGCTTCCCCTACCATTTGCATAATGCAACTTGCTCTGTAATGTTAAAGTACGTGATATAATTTGGTTAGATAGTATTATCTATGCTTCAGTATGTTAAAGACTATTCTTTGGTTTTTGGGATATAATGGATAAAGCAAAATGACTTATTAAATTATCTGTGCTTCTTATTTTGTGAAGTAGCAGTTGGTCGGTGCGATTTTCGAAGCAATTTTCATTCTGGGTCATCCGTGCGCAGTCTCTCTATGTTTCAATAGGGGTAAGACTTGCGTGCATCCCACCCCCCCTTTACCCCGCTTTATGGCGGGAGCCTTTAAGGCACTGGGGTAAAGATGTTAATAGTATTATCTATGCGAGTTTATAGAGATCCTTATAGATTTGATTAGGCTGTAATGGGTTTTTATCTCAAGTCAAAAAAAAAGAAGAAAAAATGCAACTTGCTTAAGTCTTCATCGTGGACTCGATGTTTGGCCCTATACAATCTGGAATCGTGAACTCTATTTTCTTTGAAATTTGCTCATTGCTGGATGTAGGAAATTTCATGAGGCTTATACAAGTCATAATTTCATTACTACTCACCCATTAGCCATTGTAGGCTGTTCCCACTTCAAAGGAGATCATGTATATCTAATTGGTTCATACTATAAGAAATTGTATACGTAATTAGACTACCCGCAAAGTAATAGTCTGATGCAGAGCTTTAATTTGGAAGGGTTAGGTCTGACAATGTCAAATTTCTTATATCCTACCGTATCTCTTACAAAAGTTTTTTTTTTTTCTTTTTTTCTTTAAAGTTTTTTTTAAGGTTAATCTCTTATACGGAGTATAAGTTAAAGCAGTTCTTGTCTTATGTTTCATTTTTGGGGAATTACTGGTGAAGAGAAGTATAATGGTTGATGTAATCTTCATCACATAATTTGCAATTCTTATACTGGTTTTAAGTTTTGTTCAGAAGATTGTTTTGTGTTTATTTTCTTTCACGTCGTTTCAGATATTGGACTTCCATCTGGGAAATCACTTTTCCAGCTTCAGGCTGAGAGAATTCTGTGTATTCAAAATTTAGCAGCTGAATTTGTGAGTGAGGGTAAGATTTGTTTTTTCTGGATCTGGTTAAAGTTTCAGTTCTTTAAAAGAAATTCTAATCATTTTGTATGGGCACCCTCCAGGCTCAGCAGGTGTCCCTATCCACTGGTACATAATGACTAGCCCCTTCACTGATGAACCAACACGCAAATTCTTTGAAAGTCGTAAATATTTTGGCCTCGAAGCTGATCAAGTATATGTTTTCATGTTACTACTGCTGACAAAACTTAGTTCTTGACAAATTAAAATTTGTGTTACACTTACTTGTGGCCATCTTTTTCATGTAGGTAACTTTCTTTCAACAGGGTACAATACCTTGTATTTCAAATGATGGAAGATTCATCATGGAGACTCCTTATAAAGTAGGGTTCTCTATTCTGTCTTAATCTCTTTGGTTTCTCGTCATTTCTAGGATCAGGTGAAGGCACGTGAAATTTTGACATAGGTAGAAAGGAGAATGCATGGTCCTTTCTGTCATGGTTTATCATAAATTTTAATTTTGACCAACTGGACCTCATGTGTACTGTTGGTACCAGGTTTTATGCCATGTGTCGTTCTTGGTCCTTTTTGCACACTTCCTTCCCTCATTACCTTCTCCAACTAAAAAAAAATATGTTAAAACTGGAACATTTTCTCTAGAAAAGTGGAAAGTATACCGAAAACTGCTGAAATGTTTGGTAGATAAATGGTATTAGTCATTGTTGTGTAGATAAACGATGATGCTAATTATGTCTTGTTGCCTCCAATCAAGCCGTTTTAACAATGACTGTGTCTTAGCCGCAACAAGGTTATAGCTAGCAGGGGCCTTGTTTGAGATTTTTAGGTGCCAGGGTTAATAACCTAGCTAATCTGCCAAATGAGGTTCATGCGTCATAGGCTTTGTTATTGTTTGAAATGAATATGTTGAATGTGAAGATAGGTTTCCGAAAACTTTATTGAATCATCAGATTTATGTAACATTTATCATCTGTTTACTTTTTTTTTTTTTTTGATGAGGTTATTATCATCTGTTTACTTTGTAAGGGTGGTGATGTACTTTCTTAGAAGAAGCTGGGTAGACCTCCCTCTACAAATACAATCTACCCTGCTCTGAGTTGAATTTGACTTTTGATTGCTTGTTCGGTGATGTCCTCTTATGCTCCCTCCTACCCAAAGATATTTTCCTGTTTCTTTTTGCAGCTTTGAGTTGCCATGTTGGGAGCTATATTTAGACCAAATGAATCGTTCACTTGCTTTAAAAATTAGTAAGTATTTCATTCTGCATTGCAGTCAACCAACTCTACTTGATTTCAAGGTAAACGGGTCTTTCATTTAGTCTACAAATAGTCCCCAACATGGCAACTCAAAACTGCAAAAAGAAACAGGAAAATATCTTTGGGTAGGAGTAGTATATGGTCTTTCAATATCTAGCTATGGCTCCGACTAAGGGAAAAAATAAAAAAATAAAAAAATAAATAAAAGTCCAAGAATGACCTTGAAAGAAGGGTTACCTAGCTTGATTTCCTTGCATCTTAAAACATTTATTTATTTATTTATTTTTTTTCTAAATTAAAAAAATAAAATTCCTAGACTTATAAACTTGGTGACTTGCTGAGTATCACTTTTTGATAGATTTATTGGTTATTTTGCTAAAATTCAGGTAGCAAAGGCTCCTGATGGGAATGGAGGAGTTTACACAGGTAACGTTTTAAATCTGTATTACGCACTCTGTCAAGTCCATACTGCTGAGTCTGACCACTGTGATTAATCATTGCAGCCCTGAAGTCTTCAAGATTATTAGAAGACTTGGCTTCACGGGGAATCAAATACGTGGATTGCTATGGAGTGGATAATGCACTAGTAATCTCTAATCCTTTGCCAGTTTGCCAACTTATCCATTTGATATGTGTCAGTTAGCTTATTAGGGTACTCTTTGCGGTATTAACAGGTGCGAGTTGCTGATCCCACATTCTTGGGTTACTTTGTTGATAATGGTGTTGCAGCTGCTGCAAAAGTTGTGAAGAAGGTAAATGTCTCTGTTTAAATAATGACGATCAGTCAACAAACGAGAAAATTACAGCTTATTCTGCTCCACATCTCTCATCCCTATCGCTTTCTTTTTATTTTTAAAAAAAGAAAATTGTGGGACCTGAGAGTTTAGATTAGTTTGGGGATATAATTTTTTCCGTTTGTCTGATTTACAGGCCTATCCACAAGAAAAAGTTGGCGTCTTTGTACGACGAGGAAATGGTGGTCCTCTAGGCGTGGTTGAATACAGTGAGCTGGATCCCACACTGGCTAGTGAAGTTAATCAGACAACTGGACGGCTTCGCTATTGCTGGAGTAACGTATAGTAACCATTTGCCTTATCACAGTTTATGTTGCTTTTGATGGAGTATTCAAATGTCATCACACTGCTAGTGCTAGTGACATGTATTTTACCTCCTCTCTCAAAACTGAGCTCAGAATTTGAAATCTGCAGGTTTGCTTGCATATGTTCACCTTGGATTTCCTTAATTCTGTGGCTAATGGTCTGGAGAGAGATAGCATGTAAGTCATCTATATGGTGGTTATCCTACGAGGTTCTTGATTCCGATTCATTAAAACTGGAGATGAAACTGTTTTTTATTTTTGCTGTCTTTTCTCCATCGCAATCTGTCAAAAGAGTCTCTCACTACTTCACTAGGCACTAGCTAGCTGGAAAGCTGCAAACTTCTTATCTTTTGAGGTTCTCACTGCCTGGTGGTAGCTTATGACGGTGATTGACTGTTTACATTAGCGTTGCTTTAGTTCCACCTTGAGAAAAACTGCAATGCAGTCTAGGTTCATCTCTATTGTAAACTCCCAACAAATGAAAAACACACCTTTTTGTTTTTTTGACGATGAAAACGCTCACCTTTTTACCCAAGACCATTTTCCACTAAATGATGGTCATTCATAGCTTGTGGGCTTAGTGCGTGTGTATGCTTCTCGCTTTACCAAAGAAATCTGAAGTTTGATATTTAGCTTCTATAACATTTTGATGCGCGTGCAGCTATCATTTGGCAGAGAAGAAAATCCCATCAGCTAAAGGGTACACAATGGGATTGAAACTCGAGCAGTTTGTATTTGATGCCTTCACGTATTCCCCTTCGACGGCGCTCTTTGAGGTGATTGTCAACCCTCTATTCTATTAATCAATAAACTTCTGTAGATGGATGAAAATGTGACTGTAGATTGAAAATGTGACGTTTGCTTCATTACCAGGTTATAAGAGAGGAAGAATTTGCCCCAGTGAAAAATGGCAACGGTTCAAATTTCGACACACCGGATAGTGCTAGGTTACTTTTGCTCCGCCTTCATGCTCGATGGGTGATTGCTGCTGGCGGATTCTTAACCCATTCAGTGCCTATTTATTCTACTGGTAACTGGTTCTCAACATATTCCTTCACATAATCTGATCAGTTTGGACTTGTCACTAACATTCTTTGCGACTTTCAGGCGTCGAAGTTTCACCATTGTGCTCTTATATGGGGGAAAATCTCGAAGCTATTTGTCGAGGGAGAACATTCCACGCCCCCTGCGAGATCACGTTCTAAATTGTAGTTTGTAAATCAACATTATATGTTTACATGTTATTAAAAATTAGAAGGTTTTGTAATCATAAACTCAGCGTCACACAGTTTAAAAGTTCCTCTTTAACTTTCTTGTATCCTATACAAGTTTTTTTTGCAAACATCCATTCTCACTTGAAGCAGTTTTTTCAGAAGGGACACTGACGGTGACCATTTACAATTTTATGATTGATTTTCGTGCGTGCATGCAACCTTGAATCAGCGGCATGTATGCCATACCCTTGTCCTAGATTTACCCTTCAGTTTCCTCAGGTCCCCTGATACATAGCATCAGTAGCAAATCAATACCCTTGGTACAAAATCAATGGCTCATTTGCCTACGTGGCATTTAAACTGGCTGATTGGCTGAGTTGCTGTTTGATATTCGCCGTTTCATTCTTTAGAGACTTACTCCGTATTTCCTTAACAATTTGAAGATAGGTCCACATTTAGTTGTGAGTTGGGATATGAATTTGCTAATGTATTGGATTCGGCCCTGGAAACCTCTAATTTCCTTTTCAGTTTTTGGTGGTGGTATCTCAATAATTGCTTTTGTCTTTCAGAATCCACTTTGATCCCAAGTGATCCCAAGTAAGGGACATTATAAGGTGATATATACGAATGCATGTCAAATCCTCATAGCTTGAGAGGTTTTGATAGTAATTTATCAAGGTTTAAAATTACTACTGTATTGAAAAATTTGACTCATCTGTTAGTTACCGGGTTCGGAAGATTATACATCGACTACGATCTAGAGTCATATATATATAAAAACCCCTTGTGTTTTATAAGATGTAGTTTAAAATTCACAGGATTAAGTCATTGATTGAATGGTCAATAGGGGAATAAATTTTAAAAGTCAAGAGTAATTAAGTTGAGCAGTTTTATAAAAGAAAACCGAACTTGTGTCATTTGATATACACATACAAACATGTAGCACAAAATTTTTGCATCAATGAGTCGCTCTACTATAGTTTTTGTTTTTGTTTTTGGTAGTTAGAGTATAACAGTTAGTTCAAAAACGTTAAAAATTAACATTATGTAAAATCAAGAACGAAATAATGTCCAATTATTTACACCAATGGCGGGTTTTATAAAGACAGTAATGATTCAATGATTTATATATGGTGCACTAACCTGTGATAATTTTTTCAGAGAGAGAGAGAGATACATAGATTAATAATTTTAAGTCAACACTTATTTTTTTATTTATGTTTTATAGTGGTACATATATGTGATCAAATGAAGAGTGGAGAAATGTTCCACTTCGAACAACTCAAACAAAATACGTTGTTCTAGTAATGCCTGAAATTGATTATGAATCTTTATAGAATGAACTAACTACTAATTTCCTTACCATTTTTTTTATGGTGCATTTTACACTTGTTAGACATTATATGGCCTTATGAAATTTGTTTTAAGAAAGCAAATTTGGCATATGAGCTATAATATAAAATGTTTAAATCATGATTAATTTCGTGAGCGTCGAGCTAGACCCACATAATCCCTGAATTTGGCGGAAAACTTTACAATTTCGCGTAATAAGACAATTTATTCGCAACTCAACTATGACTAACTCATATTAAATCACAATTTTTTTGTCTTCTGCCTACCAATAGTTTGAATGCCTTTATTTCGTGCTCGTTCGTGGTTGATGGACTCCTTCATTCTTTCGAGTATTTTCATTTATTTTATTTAAGTAAGTAAATGCAGTCATTGTTGTAGAGAATTTGTAGCAAACAGTTGTGTATAACCTTGTGGACCTTGATAGTATTATCTCCATGAAGCCGATCAAGTATTTAAAGAAGTTCATAAACAACTTTTATTTTTAAAGTATAAAGGGTAACTAGTTTTAGGGCCCGCGAAATTCACGGGTGGTTTTGTGAACCGTTAATTGAATAATACTCAAAGTTTAATAAAAGTTGTCATAATAGGATTAAAAAGAAAGGTACTTGTCAAAATAGAGTCCACATGGGTTTGTACAAAGGTTTAAAGCAAGTTTGCCATGACACGTGAAAATTTAGGCAAAACACGACACACAATATTTTTAGCGCATCGTGTCATATACTTCATATCTAGTACTTTCCATTCCCGTCTTTCTTTACTCCTTCCCGATCATTCAAGTGAATGTGACATTTCCACATCGCATATGTAATTGTTTGGGGGATCGAACAGAGAATGTGAGGTTATGATCTATAAGGCACGTGAAACATTGGAATCCATGGGATGAAGATTATCTGTCTCACTCTATGTACCCTTAAAAAGTTTTGTTAAGTTTGTGATATGAATTCGCAACACTTGAGAAGATAGGAAATAGTTCTTAGGTGGCTTGTGATTTTGAATCATTATTGTCACTTCTTCGATTGTCCTAGACAACCTTCGCATATTATGGAATCATTCTTCTCACAAAACATGTATGTGACCAACTGCATAATTAATTTTGCTATGACTTGCTTTGACCTTGTGGTTTCTCTTACTCGATCTTCTATGCATGAGGGTATGCTCCGAAAGTTGGTCCATGGGCCTTTGTCTCGAAAGGCAAATCACCTGAAGAATACACAACCATAACAAATACTTCAGGGATGAATATACAATTATTAACAAACGCATTCAAAAGGGAAAATTAGTATTCAACCAATTAAATTAAAATGTCAAAATTCCTCATCTTTGATATCTTGCCTCCTCCCTAATGCACTCGTTAATTCGGCCACAAATTCCAGCTACTATAAAATTTGTAAGACTCCATTTTCCTATAATTGTGCTTGACCCAGATAAACTATATGAGACCCAAAAAAAAATTCAAGACTTACAAAATAAATTAGTTATAAACTTATAGGACATCTCGTATAGAAGAAAAAAAAGCGCTAGTACATATTCAATACTTATTCAAAAAACAAATAATGTGATCGTGTTGTCCAATAATCCAGCAAAAGAGAAAAATCCAAACCCATGAAAACAAAGAAGACAGTGAAATGTCAAAGAAAAAGTGACGGTTGAAGAGAAAAGTTTGTCATACTTTAGCTTCATGTATTCCAATTTGCTTCCCTAATATCTAAACCTGCAATATGATCAATCCAAATTAATTACCAAGAATCTGTATGAAATTAAACATTTATCATTATACTAAATCATCAAGCAAATAACATATAATCAATACGACACAAAAAGCAACAACAGGGACAAAAGGATTGTAATTGAGAAGCAATAATGTTCGAAGCAAATTAGAAACAATCCTCACGATTTGAATATGGTAAGATGATGTGGTTGGTAGAACCTTTTATGTTGATGGTGACTATTTATTTTGAGGAGGGGGAAGGGTAGAGGAAGATGAGGGGTAAAGGAAGAGGAAAGGATGTAAATCAAATCACTCATGAAAAGGTGAAAATCATTTATTTAGGCAATTGATGAGTTGCATTTGCGAATTTATGAGCGAAGAGATAGTAGCAAGTAAGCTTTTGAACAATCTAGAGATGCCACGTGGATTTAGAAAATCATTTTTGCTTGCCTTTTAATAGTTCTATAAAGATTAGAGATATACCTGATATTTGTGGAAATTGATTCTTTATCCATTCTGAATATAAAAGAGTTAAGTTATTGATTTTTTCTGGTATGATACTTTAAAATGGTATAATAAATCATTAATATTACATGATTAACCACATAAGATTTATTTTCGTTTTATGACGCTTGAGAATTATTCGACCTCGTCCCTAGTTGCCACTTATATTTTAGTAAGTGGTTATGAGGACAGTTTGAAAAATAACTCACAAGCTATTCTTTTATATAACACTAAACAACATACAATTGAAATTTAATGGCTATAATATGAAACTAAGAACAACACACAAGCATGCGATTTAGATGGATAACAATCATTAATATTATTATAGATAGATTAAATGGTTTATGAAGAAAGTTCAAATATATTGTTACAATAAAATAAAAAAATTTGAAAGCAATGTTTTTCTCTAAATATAAAGTCATTTTTAGTTTTAATCTAACTTCTAATGCTCTATATGAATTAAAATAATTTCTTGTATTAAATTTATTTTTTGTGAAATAACGTCAGTATTTATTTAGAAGTTATGATAATTATCGTGTTAAAAGAAAATTAAGGAATACAAAGACCATTTATACTTCTTTTGATTGGTATCATCTTTCTAATCAATATTACTAAAAAAAATAGATTGTTTAGAGAAAGATGTAGAACATATATATTAGGTTGGTCTGAATAATTTTCTAATTAGTATGATTTTTCATAGAAAAACGCCTTTTGAGTTAAGAAACTGTCCAGACACTCCAAGAAATCCAACAACAGGACTGGAAGAGGGGCCCACTGTTTTGAATTTCCAATGTTTTGCCAATTTTCAGCGAATCCATAAGGTCCATATCCTTCTGGAGCAAGATTGGTATGGATCTTGATTGAAATGATGTGACGCTTATGATCATAAGTCCAATCCCAAACTTTCCAGATAGTTGTGTCACACGTTCTCCATCTCGCTTTTTATCTACAAGCATAGCAATATTTAGATACAAATCACAATGTTTTGTTGATCAACATGTCATCGAATTCAAAGCCAATATAATTAAAAGTTTATGTATTCTTTTAAATTCATGATAATGTCTTAGCTATATGTATGAACGAATTAATTGTTCGTGCATGTTTTAATGGTTCTTTGGCGGTAGTTGAAAAAGCAAGTCTCTTTTAGTAGTATCCGTGGTAGGGTGCATAAGCAGGAGCAGTGGTTGGTCCGACAATATCAATTTTGTATATAAGCAAACATAGTGCTTACTTATGGCCTGGAGTTCATATTAGTGAAAAAAGCTAGCCTCATATTCATTATTATGGATTTGACGAAGCCTGGCATGAGCCTCGAGATAGGACGTCGAGCTAGTACTAGTGGGATAGATTAAGTATGAATCTGACTGTATCAATTAAATTCCTTTTTACGAATGAGAATAATTTTTAAACGAATCCTAGATATGACTCAATAGAAATTTAACTCCTGGAGGAAGGTGGAGGCATGCCTAGTACTCGTGGACCAGTATACGATGTTGAATAACCAGTCATAGCGATAGCCGTTGTTGGAATATCCCTTGCTCTCCTAACTGTTTTTTTTTTTTACACTATTTATTTAGATGTCCGAGGAAGGATAAAGGATTCTGCGGATACTGTTTGATCTTATCAAAAGGTTTATGACAATCGTCATTCTTACGGAAGCAGATTGGAGGCTGTAACGAGAATCTGCTATCTCTAGCTTCCTTTCCTCCTTCTTCCTTGTCTGATTCCTATGGCTTGACAGAGTCGAGGACTAATGGGACTAGGACTGAGAATGGTAATCTATAAGGTGTTATCTCCGGGACTGCAACCTTTAACACTTCAACTGCAGGCTCGACTTACCTTTATTCTGCAACTCAAATAATTAGATAGGAGACTGAGACTGCTACAATAGGGGATGCCCCTAACATGGAAAGACATAGCCCTATAATCTGGTTTTCAGCGGATCTATAATCTCCGGACCCTAAATCAACAAACTTGCTTGCTATCCAGCGCGTCTATCCTTGGTTTTCGTGTCTAGTTAGCTTGCTCACTTTCAGAACCGATCTAACTAAAATTAAAATATTTGACTGGTCCTAGAAAAGAACCTTACTGGCTTACAGAGCACTCTCCATGGCTAGAAGAGGGAAGAACAATATTAGGATGAATGGAAGCTAGTCCTGAAAGTATATGGGTGGCAACTAGCCCTCTGACTATATATGGGTCATGGACCTGACTCGACCTATGATATCAGAGAATAAGCTAGTTTAAGATATGCGGACTGCTACTGGCATATTACTCCTTTCAGTTAGGCCCTTTCCCCTGATGACTAACTTCTTGATAATGGTACAATCCTTTAGCTCGTTAGGGTGGGAGTCTTCGTATTCGTAGCACTAAAGTAATAAGACTAGCATCGTCAAATAGTTAACTCTTTACGCGAATAGACATTTTTCTTTATCCTTTCCCCTTTGCCCTGGAACCTTATCTCATTCTTTACAAATAAAAAAAAGAGTCTTTGATTGAAGGTGGTTCAAGGATGGGCCAATCAAGCTCTTTCCTGAAAGGTGAAAAGTTAGCTTTAGGTATCCACGGTCCTCGTCCTCTCTCCCGATGGTTTATATAGCTTCACTGAGCTATCCATCTCCGTTTGAATTGGAAAGTTGAAAAGAGGAAGGAACATTCTATTAAGGACGCCTCAAATAATGATGTCTTTCTACCCCACTGTCATAAGTGACGATGAAGATCAAGGCGATGAGGTTAACCCCATTGTCAAATAAGCATGATAGTATGGAATCATCCGTAATATGGGTCTCGTCCCCCATACTTACAGTTGACTCTCTTGAGTCGAAGCTAATCAAGGACTTTTGTTCCAAAAAGCAAAAAGCATGGTCGAGATTTGGTTTCACTCCAAAATGGCAGCTAAGGAGGGAGAGGCTCACCGATATTAGCTAGGCCGGGGATTATGGAGTAAAGAAAAGTTCGAGAGAAGGGGGTTCATGGCTCGAAAATGAAAATATTAATGTACAAGTCAGATTATAAACTTGAGTATTGAACTGGTGGATACCCTTTGAAGAAAGCCGTCTTCACATCCATCTGGTGAAGCTTTAAGTAAAAATGAGCCACCAAAAAGTTTATATTATTGTGAGTGAGTCCTTCTTAGAAAGCGGAAAATAAAGAAAGTCTTAGTGTAGTCAATGTCTTATTTCAGAGTGAATCCCTTGTGGACAAGCCTAGCCTTGTTCAATCTTCTGATGTAGCCATAAAATGTAAAAAGAAAGGGGTGTGTTATATATTGTAGAGCTTCGAGGACTGTGGGGTCAAGCAACGTTATAAGGTAAGGCGAAGTAAGAGAACGAAGTAAGCCCCAGACTTAATAACTCAACAATACGACTAATTAAATTGGAAATTTTTTGGATGATATCTCGTTCTTAGCTCATAACATCCCGAGGTGCGAGTTCTCTTTAGGTCATTTCTCTTCCGTAACGTAGTAAGACTTTGAATAACAGTCAACTTTTCCTCTGCCCATTCCCTGGGAGCAAATCCATTCATAGATGTTTTTTCGACTTTTTACTTTCCTCAGGTTGAAGTGGAGATCTTGAGCTAATTCACTACTCTACTAGAGTGACATCCGACATCTCCGAAACATCTTGCCTAGCTTCTAGCCCCTATGATAGGTTCCTTGGTCTAGCCGGAGTCCTGTTCGTTGCAAGTTTGAAAACCAGTTTCTTACTCTTTTTTAGGTCCCCGCTAAGCCAAAAAATATAAGAAAGTCAGTCTCGTATTGCTATTCTTCAATCCTGTCTGATAATGCCACCGGAAGTTAAGTTCACGTTTCAAGCGAAAAAAAAAGGAAAGGAGCTCTGATGTCGACTCGAGCTGACAAGAAACTGAATCAGGCTTAGTCGAAAGGAATTGCTTACCTTCTAAGGCAAGTAACCCAGGATTGATGACCTTGGTGCAGATTAATTAGTAAGTCTAAATTAGCCAGGAACTAGTAATATTTTGGGGTGTATTTTGGAACTAATTAAACCCAGTTGTAATTAGCTTAGGAGTCGGCTTTCTTCAGCCTTAAGGCAACTCGACAACAACTCATCACTCAAGTAGCTCTCCACCTCATCCAAGTGATTGCTGATTCATTAAGAAATCAACAACTTGCTGTCAAAAGGGGATGGACAGCAGGCAGGCGTGCCGAGTGCATCAAGTTATCATCCTCTGCTCGATGATTTTTGGGGAGATAATTTAGGCTTTAGACTTCTTTAATATTTTCTTTCTCCTAGTTGTGATAAATCTTGTACCTAAGCTTATAAAAACTCAGTTACATCAACTGAGGGAGGGAAAAACTTTTTTGGATAAGAAAACCTTTTAAGCAAGTTTGCTTAAACTCGTCCGAAATCTGAGTTTATCTTTTTAAGTGCTTAGGAACCTTAGATTGCGAGACTCTAAGTGTGTAACACTACGGAATATGAAAAGTGGTTTATGGAGTTAGTTTGTCCCACATTGGGAAATTAAGGCTCATATGATCAGTTTATAATAGATTCCTACCATCATACTGCGACAAACCAACTCCATAAACCACTTTTCATATTCCGTAGTGTTACAAACTCCCCCACTTAGAGAACGCGACGTTCCCGGCGCGCCTCAACCGTTCCATACGAACATCAACAACATAGGTCCAAGATCTCCCCCGCTAGACGGCTGACCTAGGCCTAACCCCAGCACTCAGCACGCGGTCGCAGGGTTGCTCTGATACCATCTGTAATAGCCCGATCCACCGTCCGTCGCAACACAACCCAATAAGATGGGTAGTCACCTATTAGGCCCATATATCCTCTCCGGGCTCTAAAAGGTGAAGGCCTTGTTGGTAGTATGATGGTAGGAATCTATTATAAACTGATCATATGAGCCTTAATTTCCCAATGTGGTACAAACCAACTCCATAAACCACTTTTCATATTCCGTAGTGTTACACAGTGCTAATATCTTCGATTCCGATCGAGGTGTGAAGCTATTTCCTTACAAGAAAATATTGTTCGATTAGCTTGTCTAATTCAGGGAGTATTTTGAGTTCTAGTCTTTGTTTCGATTATTTCTATAGTCGAAGGAGAGGATGATCATATCCCTGTTCTTTAGTCGTCGATTTCTCAATCAATAATCAAAACAATTAAACACTTCAATATCCTCAAAAAACGCATTGTTTTGATTCAGAATTCTTCTGATTGATTGTCTTAAATTGTCGTAATCGCCTCACCCACTGTAGTTGACATCAAGTGGTATCAGAGCTAAGGTTGAAGGCCTTTAGTTTCTGTAGTGCTACGATGGCGAGTGAAGAAGCGGTGTCCAAGACTTGAGGAGAAGAATCATGAGTTTCAATCTCAAATGGAGTATTTAAAGAAGCAGTAAGAGAAATTGTCACACGAAAATCTGAAGTTGAGGGGAGATGCTATAGAAGGACCCAACAGTCATGCCACAGCCGAAACAGAGACCAATAAACCTGAGAAGCCTCCCTACAGGTATGATTTTGATATAAAATTAGAAATATCTGAGTTTGAGGAAAAGTTAGAGCCTGATGATTTTGTAGATTGGTTGCATATAGTAGAAATAATCTTTCATATGAAAGAATTTCTTGAAGAAAAGAAAGTAAAATTGGTAGCTTTAAGGCTAAGGAAATATGCATCTCACTGGTGGGAAAACTTAAAAAGGCTCAGAATTAGGGAAGGAAAAGAAAAGGTCAGGACTTGGGAAAAAATGAAGAGGGAATTGAAAAGGAGGTTTTTACCTAGTACATATAAGATAGACTGCTATCAGGAACTAATTCAATTGAAGCAACGGGTGAAAAATGTTGGGGAATATGCCAGGGAATTCGAATTGCTCATAAATTAAATGTGATATGACTGAGCCAGAGGAGTTAACCTCAACTAGGTTTATCAATGGCTTACATATCAACCTAGCAAACAATGTTGAGCTTCAACCCTACCCAACTTTTTTTGCTGAAGTCTGTGCTTTACCTCATAAAGTCGAGAATCAGGTTAAAACCAGAAGGAAAACTGAGTTTCAAAGAAATTTTAGTCGAGGGGGATTTAGTAGGAACACCTCATATCCTAGCCGGGATACAGCTACTAAAACACCTACTGTAGTGGCTAAAAGAGATGAAGGAAGTTCAAAGATCAAGTTGAAATGCTTTAAGTGTCAGGGTCTTGGGCATTATGCCTCGGAATGTCCAAACAGAAGGGTAGTTGCATTTACAGAGTGTGTAGATTTACATTATGAGACAGAGGAGCATGATATTGTGCAAGAATCTGAAGATGAGAGTAATGAAGGGAACATAATTGAAATTACAGCAGATGAAGGGGAATTGTTGGTGGTCAAAAGAGTTTTGAGCACATCGCTCTCAACTGCAGTCAATCCACAACGAGAAAATTTATTCCACACCAGGGGTACAGTGCAGGGCAAAGTCTGTAAGGTGATAATTGATGGTGGCAGTTGTGCTAATGTAGCTGCAAAGGAGATGGTGGATAAACTCAACCTGGTGACTGAGTTGCATCCTGAACCGTACAAGATCCAATGGATCAAGACAGGAATGACATCAAGATAATCAGGAGATGTCTAGTTTCATTTTCAATTGAGAAAGACTATCAGGATCAGGTGTGGTGTGATATCCTACCAATAGATGCCTGTCACATTCTGTTAGGAAGGCCATGGCAAACTGATCGAGATACAAACCACAAAGGGAGAGACAACACATACCCATTCAAATTTAACTAAAAAAAGTCCTGCTCAATCCATTACTACCACATCAAATTAATCCTAACAACAAAAATCCAAACACAACCTCCACAACCCCAAACATATCAACCCTGAGTCTGATTAGGGAGATTGCTGAAGTCCCTAATTTTAGTTTAGCCAATCTGGGAGAGGAGCAAGGAGAGGTGGGTGAAATGGACCAAGCAGTTCAAGGAGTGATTAGTCAGTTTCAAACTATTTTTCTTGATGAGATACCAGCAGGATTACCACCCATTCGAGATATACAACATCACATCGACCTCATACTCGGTGCATCATTACCAAATATGGCAGCATATAGGATGGATCCTAAAGATACAACGGAGACCCAGAAGTAGGTCGATGAGTTGGTGAGCAAAGGTCAGGTCAGGGAGAGTATGAGCCCGTGCTCAGTGCCTGCCCTACTTGTACCAAAAAAAGAAGCCTCTTTGAGAATGTGTATCGACAGTCGAGCCATCAACAAAATCACCATTAAATACAGGTATCCCATACCTAGGCTCGATGATCTGCTAGATGAACTTTAAAGCTCAAAAGTTTTTTCTAAGATCGATCTGAGAAGTGGGTACCATCAAATAAGGATTCGAGAGCGAGATGAGTGGAAAACTGCATTCAAAACTAGGGGGGGCTGTATGAATGGCTGGTGATGCCATTTGGGTTGACAAATGCCCCTAGTACATTTATGAGATTCATGAATCATGTGTTCAGGCCGTTGATTGGGAAAAGTGTGGTGGTTGACGACATTCTGATTTACAGCAAAACTGAGCAACAACACCTAATTCATCTTAGGGAAGTGCTAGAGCTATTGCAAGAACAACAACTGTACGGGAACTTGAAGAAATGTCGTTCCTGACAAACAGCCTTATATTTTTAGGGTATATTGCCTCTGAGGAAGGCATTAAGGTTGATGAGAGCAAGATTGAAGCAATACGGAGTTGGCCTACTACACCTAGGACTATGACTGAAGTGAGGAGTTTTCATGGCTTAGCCTCATTTCATAGGAGGTTCATCAGGAATTTTAGCACCATTATTGCACCCATGACCGAGTGTCAAAAAGGGGATCACTTTTAGTGGAATACTGCAGCAGAGGAGAGCTCCATTCTCATCAAAGAAAAACTTACTTCTAAACCAGTTCTATCTCTACCTGATTTTGAAAAGGTGTTTGAAGTAGAGTGTGACGCCTCTGGAATTGGAATTGGAGCTGTGTTATTGCAGGAGCAGAGGCCCACAGCTTTTTTCAGTGAGAAGTTGAATGAAGCCAAGAAAAAGATCTCAACTTATGACAAAGAATTCTACGCAATTATCAGAGCATTGGAGTATTGGAGGCATTATCTACTCCCGAGGCAATTTATATTACATTCTGATCATGAAGCTCTCAAATTTATCAAAGGGCAGCATAATTTAAACTCAAGACATGCAAAATGGGTTGAGTCTATGCAACCATTCACCTTTGTCATCCAACATAAATTTGGCAAGTTGAACAGAGTGGTTGATGCTCTGTCGAGGAGGCATTCATTGGTGAGCCTTTGGGAGACCAAACTACTTGGGATGGAGGTCATCAAAGAGCAGTACCTGGGTGACAAAGACTTTGGGGAATTATTCCAGTTAACTGCACAACACCCTCATGGTGAGATTTTACAACAACATGGGTTTTTGTTCAGAGGGAATTTACTTTGTATTCCCAGCAGCTCCATTCGAGAACTATTGCTCACTACAAGAAAAAAGTTCATTTGCGACCAAAATTACGACCGGACGGAATTCTCGTCGCAAAAGATGCATTGTTTAGATTTTTGATCTCGTCGTAAAAAATAGTATCATCTACGAAAGTCAAATTTCTCGTCGCAAAAAATATATATTACGCAAGAAAATCTACGAGATTTGGTTTCTCGTCGTAGATAATAAATTAGCTACGGCAAGATTCGATTTCTCGTCGTAGATAATCGATTAACTACGACGAGAATCTGTTTCTCGTCGTACTTAATCCAGTTATTTATGTTGACACGCGATTCTCGCCACAAAAAAAAAAAAAAAAAAAAAAAAAAAAAAAAAAAAAAAAAAAAAAACCTACAAGAACTAAAATTAGAGGTAAGTTATAGAGAAAATAAACAAAATTTATAATGCAACTAGGTGCATTGATTATAAAATATTTTATTTCATTTGTTGAACTCTTTGAAACCACTATGTGAAAAGTTGATAGATAGTTGTGTGATAATAAGGTTTAAAAATGAAAAAGTCACAGCAACAAGTTTAAGGGTCATAAATGATCTTGTAAAACCCTAGACTACAATGAGGTTTTTAAGAGATTTAAGGGCTCATATGAGTGCTTAAATGTATTGATAGTTCTAATCATACAAACAAAGTTGGCTTTCCATGTAAGAATCTCATGTGCTAAGAACTCCACAGTTAAGCGTGCTTAATGGGGAGTAGTCTTAGGATGTGTGACCTACTGGGAAGTTACGAGTAAGATCAAATTGCGACAAAACGAAATACTTTCGTTCGGTCCAGAAGAGGGGAAAAGGATTAAATTGTGTTATAATGTGTTATCGGTAAAAAGAATTACGACGAGAAGAAGTTGTCTCAAATGAGGTTTTTACAACGAGAAAAACACCTCGTCGCAAAAAGATATATTACAACGGGGTACAATGTTTGACGATAACTTCTCCAAAAACACCTTCTGGAGCAAGATTGGTATGGATCTTGATTGAGATGATGTGACGCTTACGATCATAAGTCTAATACCCAAACTTTCCAGATAGTTGTGTCACACGTTCTTCATCTCGCATTTTTATCTACAAGCATAGTAATATTTAGATACAAATCACAATGTTTTGTTGATCAACTTCTCATCGAATTCAAAGCCAATAAAATTAAAAATTTATTTATTCTTTTAAATTCATGATAATGTCTTAGCTATATATATAAGCGAATTAATGGTTTGCGCACGTTTTAAGTTGCAAAGTTGTTACATAAATAGAATTCATATGCAAGTAAACGAAGAATTCATGTACCGAATTAAGGCTTCCACCACTATCGCCAAAGAACCATGGTTTGCACACGTTAGTACACTTATCAACTATTTCGAACCCGATTCCGTCGACAATTGATCTAGACCTTATGTTCACCACACTTATTCTGTCACTTTTATCAAGAACCAATTTGAATGTTGGGGTTTCCTTACTACCATATGGGCCATCCTGTTCGATAAATTTTGCCTGGCATAACATATTGACGATAAATTAATTGACAGAAATATTGGCATTTTTAATAAACGAATTAAACATTATCTAGAACCATAACGATAACCAAGTTAATATGTACCTTTACTTGGGCCATTTTCCTCTTTTGGTGGCTACGCTTTTGTTGCAATAAAATTACAAGTTTGGAAGGTGTGTGTGTTGTGTTTAGTGCAATAATATTGAGCGCTTATATAATAGGAGCAAAAAACTAAACATTAGTAATCTGCACATGTGATAAAGAATCAATTATTTCTCCACAAAACTTTTATATTCTTCTAATTTTGAAAATTTGATTAATATTAGTTTTTTTTTTTTTTTTTTTTTTTTTTTTTTTGTAAGAAGTTGGTATTTTATTCTTCCATATAGGGAATAAAATGAAATCTTACAAAATAATAACCACTATGAATCTCATTTTGTGGTTAATTCCTCGATCATTTCTCGAGAAATTGGTTCTCCATGCCAGGCATATAATCTAACACATACATTGAATTGAATTCTCCTAACTATGTAGTCCACACTATGATCATTTTCATTGAAAATTCTATTGTTCCTCTCGAGCCATATTTCGTACACAGTGGCATTTATGCAGCTTTTAGCCCACTTTGTAGTCCAATGCTTCCTCCTCTTCTTCATCCCAAACTAAGCAAGCTCCCTGTGCAGATCCCAGCTTCTCTGCTCAATTCCAAGCCATTTCAAAATCCGATGCCACACTTCTTTTGAAACTTCACATTTGAAAAACAGGTGCTTGTGGGTTTCCTCGGCTTTTTTACACAATGAGCATATGTTTGTCATGGGAAGACCCCTCCTCCTTATGTTATCAATTGTAGCAAGCCCATTCTGCACAACTAATGCCACAGTAAAGCTATGTTTAGGGGCTACTACTGAGATCCCACATTGTTTTTCACCAGGAGACCTTGCTGAATTTCTTCCTGAAGTGACTATATGCTGCTGTGACATGACTTTCCTCCTTTGGCCCGGCTTTTCAGCAATTTTTCAGCTTCCACTGGACTTGCAGAAGCCTGGAGAATGTCATCTCTTATGTCTATTATTCCACTCTAGCTTTCTGAGTTTGCAGGTTTAAGGTTTACTTCCCAGCAACTCTGCTTTTTCAGCACATAGTTTATTGTCCATTTTTCCCAAATTTCTCCCTGATTCTCCACAATTTTCCATAGCAGCTTTGCCATCATTACTTTGTTCCAGGCCAGCACCTCTTTTATATTCATCCCCGCTTCTTCCTTGGTGCATAGATACTCTCCCAACTCTTGTAAGTCATTTTCCTCTGACCATTAGTAATGCTCCACAAGAAATCCCTACAAAGCTTATTTATCTTCTTGAGTATGCCCTTTGGAAGCAGTAAACTTGCACTCCAGAAGTTATCAAGCCCAAAGATTACAAAGTTTATCATTTGAACCTTCCCCGCATGAGAAAGGAATTGGGATGACCAATGATTGTTGTGTTAAGCTTGTTTAGCAGAAGCGGATACATATCAACCTTCAGTTTCCTAGTGTGTAGAGGGATCCCTAAGTATCTAAAGGGAAAGCTGCCCTCTGTAAACCCTGTTTCCTTCAGGATTTTTTTCTTAACAGCCTCAGAAACCCCTCCAAAGTATTTGTCAGTTTTTGCCGAGTTAGCCACAAGACCCGACATTTCAACAAATTTGTCAAGACATTTCATTACAGCTCTTACTGATGGTGAGTCTCCTCTTGTGTAGATCATAAGATCATCAACAAATGTTAGATGAGTGATCTTAAGCTTTGCACACTTTGGATGCAATGAGAACTAGGTCTGAGCATGCATTTTCCTGAGTAATCCAGATAGTACTTCCATGCTTAAGACAAAGATGTAAGGGGAGAGTGGATCCCCTTGTCTGATCCCACATTTGCCTAGAAAAAACCCCTCATAACCCCCATTTATTTTCAGAGAATACCATGGAGTTCAAATGCAACTCATTATCCAATCCACAAATTTACCAGGAAAGCCCATGGCAATGAGCATATCCCTAATGAAACTCCAATTCAGGGAGTCAAATGCCTTCCTGATGTCCATATAAATATTAGTTTATTCACAAGATATAATAGCCAATTTTTTATTTCATGATGATGTGGGCTCCATACAAGATGCTCGTGATAAGCAAAAAAAAGGTTGCGTGCGGTGTATGTTATTACTTGTATGTGACATTATAAGGTGATACATACGAATGAATGTCAATTCCTCATATAGCTTGAGAGGTTTCGATAGTAATTTACCAAGGTTTAAAATTTCTAATGTATTGAAAATTTTCTCTCATCAGTTAGTTACCGGGTTCATAAGATTATGCATCGACTACAATCTAGAGTCATATATAAAACCCGTTGTGTTTTGTAAGAGTTAGTTAAAAATTCACAGGATTAAGTCATTGTTTGAATGGTCAATTGGGGAATAACTCATAAAAGTCAACAGTAATTAAGATGAGCAGTTTTATAAAAGAAACCGAACTCGTGTCAATTGATATATACATACAAAAATGTAGCACAAATTTTTTGCATCAACGAGTCGCTCAACTATAGTATTTTTTTTTTTTGGTAGTTATAGTATAATAGTTAGCTCAAAAACGTTAAAAATTAACATTATGTAAAATCAAGAACACAATAATGTCCAAATATTAACACCAATGGCGGGTTTTATAAAGACAGTATTGATTTAATGATTTATATATGGTGTACAAACCTGGGATATTTTTTTTTAGAGAGAGAGAGAATTAACAATTTTCAGTCAGATACTAGTTTATATTTTTGTATTATAGTGGTATATGTGATCAAATAACAAGCGAAGAAACGTTCCAGTTCGAGCAACTTAAACAAAATATATTGTTCAAGTCATTCATGAAATTAATTGTGGATCTTAATTGAATAAACTAACTACAAATTTCCTTACATTTTTTTTAAGGTGCATTTTACACTTGTTAGACATTATATGGTCTTATGAAATTTGTTTTAAGAAAATAAATATGTCATATGAGCGAAAATCTTTTAATCATAAGTAATTTCATGAGCGTCAAGTTAGACTCCCATAGTCCCTGAATATGGCGGAAAACTTTACAATTTTCTGTGATATTACAATTTATTCTCAAATCGACTTTGACTAACTCATATTAAATCACAATTATTTTGTCTTGGGCACACCAATAGTCAAAATGCCTTTATTTCGTGCTCGTTCGTGGTTCATGGACTCCTTCATGCTTTCGAGCATTTTTTTTTTTATTGAAGTACGTAAATGCAATCATTGTTGTAGAGAATTGTAGCGAACAATTACATATAGCCTTGTGGAACTTGTTAGTATTATCTTTAATGAAGCCGAACGAATTAAATATTTAAAGAAGTTCATAATCAACTTTTATTTTCACAGTATAAAGGGTAATTAGTGATATACCAGATATATGTGGAAAGTGATACTTTATCCATTCCGATTATAACAGAGTTAAGTTATTGGTTTTTTTTTGTATGGTACTTTAAAATGACATCGTAAATCATTAATATTTCATAATCAACGACATAAGATTTATTTTCGTTTTATTATGCTTGAGAATTATTCGACCTCGTCCCTAGTTCCCACTTATATTTTAGTAATGGCTATGAGGACAGTTTGAAAAATAACTCACACGCTATTCTTTGGTATAACACTAAACAACATACAAACGAAATTCAATGTCTATAATACGAAACTAAGAACAACACACTCGCATGCAATTTTGATGGATAACAATCCTTGTTTGAAGTTCACTATCCACCACAAATTCCACAAACATAAGCTGCTATGGAATCGCCTTATTCATTTTATATATCAACATACTTGGGTATTGTACTGCTCTTGTAGATGCGGTTTAGTTGCAGCTGCATTCCTGTATTTAACATGAAAGTAAGAGCACAGATAGTTTTGATATTATAATCAATACTCAAATATATATATAGGAAATCTATCAAATGAGAAGTATTAGTTTCGTGAGAAGTGAGAAGTAATCTCAGCCATCCATTTCACTTGATCTAGTGACCCGCATTAAAATAAAATATAAAACAAAATTAAAACTAAAAATTCACCCAAACCCCAAAGTCTCACATTTTCTCTCTCCTCCCCTTCCCTCCTCCCTCTCTTCCGTCGGCCCTACCCCGCGCCGCCCACCACCGCCGCTTCTTACACCGTCAACAACCATCGCCGTTTGCGACACCACCAGAAGACTCGTCAGACCACCATGAGGCTTCGTCCGGCATCATTTCCTCCGTCGAGCACCGTTTGGCCGCGAAATACGCCTTCTCTTTCTTTTTTTTCGCGCTCGTTTTTCTCCAGATCTAGCCGCCGCCGTCGCTCTTCGCCGTCGTTATATACCTTCGCCGATCTCACCTCATGTTTTCGCACCGATTGCCGTGGCGTCCTCTCATTTTTGTCGTCGTTGAGGAAAATGAACGAGTGAGAGAAGAGGATAGAGGAGGAGGCGAGGGTGGCGGGGCTGTCGACATTGCGTCAGGCAGGCCAGGTGTGGTTCGCCGACGGTTCCTAGCCCGACTAAGCGACTGGGGAGGTGAGGGCGGGGGCTGAGCTATGGCGGGGGGACTAGTGGTGGTTGGGTGGTGCGTGAGGAGAGAGAAATAGGTTAAGATGGTTTTTTTTCAATTTTTTTTTTATTTTTTTTCATTTTTTGTTGGAGTACGTGATTTAATTATTTGGAGTTACGTGTTTTAAGTATTGGAGTTAAATGGAGTTACACATTTTAGTTAATGGAGTTAGGTCGAAGTTAATTAGAGTTACGTGTTTTAATTAGTGTAGTTATCTTGGATTTACGTGTTTTAGTTAGTAGAGTTAAGTTGGAGTTACATGTTTTGGTTAGTGTAGTTAACCTGTAGTTACGTGTTTTAGTTAATAGAGTTAAGTTGGAGTTACGTGTTTTGGTTAGTGGAGTTAAGTTAGAGTTACGTGTTTTGGTTAGTGGAGTTAAGTTGGAGTTACGTGTTTTGGTTAGTGGAGTTAATTGATTTAGTTAATAGAGTTAAGTCGGAGTTACGTGATTTAGTTAATAGAGTTAAGTCGGAGTTACGTGATTTAGGTAGTGAAGTTATTAGAATTACGTTCTTTATTTAATGAAATTAAGTTGAGTTATGCGTTTTAGTTAATAGAGTTAAATCGGAGTTACGTGATTTAGGTAGTGGAGTTATTAGAGTTACGTGTTTTATTAAAGAAAATTGAGTTAGAGTTACGTGTTTTAGTTATTGGAGTTACGTTAGAATTAATGAATTTTCGTTGAATTTGGTGGAGTTAATAATAACACTCGAGTTAGACAAATTATTTTATGGAGTTAGGCAATTTAGTTAGTATAGTTAAGTGAATGGAGTTAAGAGTTTTAATTAGTGGAGTTACGACTGGAGTTATTGAGTTTAGTTACTGCAGTTATGCGAAATCAATGGCTGAGATTACTTCTTACTTCTCACCAAATTACCACTTCTCACTGGATAGGCCCCCTATATATATAATATATATATATATATATATATATATATATATATATTATATATATATGCGAGATCAGGTGCCAACTCCCGCTCGCGTGAGAACTGCGCACCGCCATAGAGTGACACTGAGTGTCACATAGAGTGACACTCGCGTACAATGACACAAAATCTCTATAGAATGATACCTAAATACAATGACAGAGAAAGGTCTATACAATGACATGAAAATTTAGAACTCATGTAGGAATCGAACCTACGACATTCGTGTATGTACACAAATGCTTTACCAAATGAGCTATCATAACCACAATTCATACAATGACACCAAACAATAACACCGCGTGTCCATAGTGTCACTCTATGGACAAACCTGTGTCATTCTATTGACAAACCTGTGTCATTCTATCGACAAACCACCAATAACACCGAAGTGCCATAGTGTCATTCTATTGACAAACTCGTGTCATTCTATTGACAACCCCGTGTCATTCTATGACACCCGCACCCGCACCGGCAACCACAATCACACAAGATTGTCCATCCAATGATACCGACTATCCATACAATGACACAATATTGTCCATACAGTGACACCATCATACAATGACACGAGAGTGTCCATACAATGACACTGACTATACATACAACGACACCTAGTGTCGATACAATGACACCAATTATCCATATAATGACACCGATTATCCATACAATAATAAACACCCATCGGAATATCCACAACCACCGAAACCGCAACCAACCACCACCACCGAAAAATCAAATCAATCAAATCATAAGATCTACAAATAAAAATCCTAAAAAATACAATCAGATCCAAAAACAACATGAAAATTTGAGATGAATAAAATTACTGATTCAACATCAAACAAAAATTTAAAAAATCATTCAAGCGAACAAAATGCGAACAAAATGTGAACATGAAGAAAATCGAACAAAATGCGAACAAAATGTGAACATGAAGAAAATCGAAATATTTCTCGGATTTCAATTAAATGAAATTTATATTGAAACAAAATATTCGAAAAGTAATAGCAAACCTAAATCGAGGATACATCAAGATCGACGGCGACGACAAGATGAGAATCGACGGCAGCGGGAAGATGAAAATCGACGACGACGACGAGAAGCAAAACCGAAGACGGCGGCGGGCGAGAAGCGAAACCGAAGACGGCGGCGTTCGAGAAGCGAAAACGATGGCGGCACGCGAGAAGCGAAAACGACGGCGGCGCTAGAGAAGCGAAAACGACGGCAGCGGGCGAGAAACGATAACGACGACGGCGGGCGAGAGTGGTACTGAGAAGAGAGGGAGAGGAGAGCAGTGAGAGAATGAGAGATCGGAGAAATTGAAAGAGGAGAGAGAAAATGAGAGGAAATGTGGTTTTTGGAAGAAGAAAAAGCCTGAATATTTTGTTTTTTAAATCAGACACGTGGCTTAATCGGGCGTGTCGAAAATTTTAGATCCGACGGCTGTTATTGGGTGCGCAGTACTCACCTAGGACTGAGTACTCTCATGATCCTTACAGCCAATAAACTGAGAGTATTTAATCATACGTTCGGCCAGGGTCCTACCCCACAACCACCACACTATCGAACTTAGTTCGAGCTAGAGTTGTAAGTATAACCCCTAATAACCCCGAGTGTGCACACCCCTCGCAAGACAAGCTGGTAGGACAAGATCCCATCTAGGAGGAAGACTATTAGGAAGCCGGTAGCTAATCCTGTTAACACCCCCAAATTTCCTTTCCTTTTTAAAAACATTTTATCGAGAACCAAAACATAAATAAGGAAATTCAGAGGTGTCACTCCGCACTCGAGTCAAAGACTCGAATGAAAGGAGATTTCAGAAGCCACAGTATAATTGTCTAATGGTCCAAAATAGTCTATTACAACCTAATACTTAAATTTCAGTTGTCCAAAATCTGATATATAAATATGTATGAAATAGTCTAATTTAATAGCTTGTCTAATAACTGTGAATCTATGTCTATCGAATCCAACTAATAACTAATGAGTCGTCGTCCCCGCATGCATAAATCACTGTAAACCTGTGGTAGATTTAGAGCACAAAAACCATAGTTGAAAAAGTCAGAAAAATTGAGTAAGCTAACACCTCAACTCGTAGAAAACCAAAACCCTTACCTGAATTTTGAAAACGTTTTTGTTTTATTTTCGAAAACACACTTAGCACATAAACATATAAGTAATTCAATAATAATTTTAATACAACAGTCAAAAGTCATACTCCACAATCCACCATCCAATTCATCATTTATTAATAGCATAAGAAACATTCCATAATCCATATCCAACAAACCAAAGGTTAACGATAAATAACAAATTCATAAGTCACAAGTCATGAGTCATAATTCACAATCCACAATCCATAATCCATAATCCATAATCCATATTATTTATAAATGAATTGAATCTTTTGTCAATTTACCCTATCAACCATAATCCATAATCCATAATCCAAGACTACTAGACCTTAAGTGTGCACACCCCCTACTGGGTGTTTTTAACCCAAGTAGAGTAGACTAGAGCCTAGCCCTCTTAAAGACCGATGCGGTGGGGTAATTAATAGGAGTCGATGCGACTCAAACCAATAAATTTCTTTTGACTCAAACAAATAAATAGGAGCTCTTTTGGCTCGAACAAATAATTAGGAGTTCTTTTGCTCCGGCTAAGTAATCAGTATCTTATTCAGAGAGAGTTGATGATCACAAATCATATAAAACGATACCAAACCAACACCATAATATAAATTGGCTATGCGCCCACAAACCAAACCAAACCAAACCAAATCAACCAATTCAATATACATTTAATCTTACCTTTCAAAATAACATATTTGTCGCAAGCCACACCATATACCAATATCAATACAATAAATCCAACCAATTAAAATACAACAATCGTATAAACTGAATCGTTCTCCACCTATCATGATACTATGTTCTCATCCAATCACACCATTCACAACTAGCACGTAAGTTCGAAAGGTTTCTACAAGTTTAAGAAGAGTTGAGCATGCTAGCTTACCTTTTTAAGCAAACGGAAAACTCAATAGCACAACAATCACTAGTACTCCTCTTCTACGAACTCAAGCTCTACAATTATACAAACGACATTCACAAATTAACACTCAATCTTTCTCAACCAACCAACCAACTATATTCCTATATGTTAGTATGATCCTATATGCAATGCATAATTATGACAATACCAAATCCGAACCAACAATTACCAATTTTCCAATAATTATAATTCTATTCAATAATTATCCAATAAAACTCAAATAATACTCAATTTATTATAAAAATTTCCCAAAGGCCTAAAATTTGTTTAAAACAGAATATAATTCATAAAATCAACCCTTAATTATTATAATTTAATTATAAAATTATTATACCAATTTATATTATATTTTATTAATTAAAAACAATGTTTTATTACATAAAATTCTAAAAATTCGAATTAAATTATTTAAATCACGAAAATCAGTTTATAATTTGTTAAATTATCAGAATGTCGAAATATTGATTATCATAATTAATTTGGACTAATTAACCTAAATTAGAAACGATTAATCAAAATTCCCCCAATTTACAATTTTTACACAGTTTGAACAAAACTCAATTTAATTCTCAAACTAAATTCAAGAACCCTAAATATTAGATAATAAGCATACCCAAATCAAGACTTTCGAAATCAATTGAACAAATTCGACAATTAATTTAATAAACCCCCAAATTCGAAATTAATGAAAAACTACTCAAAACAACCATCAAGATCAAATATTTAAGCATGAAACTAACTATAATCGATTACCCACTAATAATAACATCTATTAGAATCAATTTATCATGATTTAAAGCAAGAAAAACGAATTGAAATTCTCTTTCAATTGAAAAGGCGAAAACAGGGGAAACTAGGGTGGAACGCGTTACCAAGTTGAAGCCGAAATAAAAGTACGGTGAGAGATAGGTCGTCGATAAATGAGCTGGAACGGCGAGAAGAAGCGGCGGCAAGGAGGCTGGAGCGCGTGCGAAGAAGAGAACGAAGAGGGGTGAGAGAACAGAGGTACTCTGTTTTTATAGAAGGAGAAAGGGGGGGGGGTTGTCGTGAATTTGGAGAAAGAAAGGAGTGATGGGTTTTTAATTTTTTAATTTTTTTTTTCTTTTTTTTCTTTCCCTTCTACGTCTTTCTTTTTTTTTTTTTATTATTTGTTTTTTTTCCCTTTTTTGTGTTTTTTTTTTTCTTTTCTGATTTCCCTTTTTCTTTCCTTTTTGGTTTGGGTCGGGCATTTGTTGTTTGGGTCAATAAGGTATTGGGTTGGTATACTTATATTAGCTACGAACGGGTCCAAATTGAAATAGAATAACCCAAATAGAAAATTGAATTTAAAACCCATTCCGTAACCCATTTTCGAAAACGACTCAAGAAATAACAAATACGGAGTAGTTCATTTTCCGCTAGAATAAACTAATTTTTAATACTAAAATATTATTATAATATTTACCGAATTTCGGGATATTACATCCTTCCCCTCTTAAGACAACGCTTCGTCCTCGAAGCGCAAAATAATTGAATGAACTCATCACACAACTACACAACACATACCAAGTCATGAACAACATATAAAATGAAAAGGTATGAATGTATAAATTGAATGCATGATTCTAAGTTAAATACAAAATTGGCATTACAATCCACCCTCCTTAAAAGAAGAACTCGTCCTCAAACTCACGAGTTAAACAATTATATATGGAACTAAATAATCCTAATGTCTTGATGCACGAGTCCTTGATATATGAATGCTAATTAAATATAGAATCTTTTCGCCCGTAATCATTTAATAAAGACCATACACTCTGTATAATACAAAACTCATAAAAATCACCTTTAAGAATTATCACTCAAATTCTAGTAACCCAAAATGAATTTTAAGTAACCAAATTCACTAAGTCACTTTGTCAATAAACTCAACTTTTTAAATCATAATGCAATAATTATAGCATGAAAACAATGATAGAGATTTTGAACCCCAAAGATAAACAATTATGGCCCAAGTAAATATCTAATCTAATCTCATTCTTGTCGAAATACAACCTTCTTACTTGATATATAAACACCAAAGACTCAAATTAAGACACCACACTATTCCTCAAGATAAACCCATACAAATCAAATAATAAAGATCATGGATCCAAAAATCATATTATCCCAAAGTAGTTGTGATTAACCTTCCATGACGTTATATTATAACCAACCCAAATCAATTAAACAATCAAGTCATATATCTCAAAATAAACCAGTCAATAAATTTCAAATTCAACATTCCAAATTTCACCACACAAGAAAAATTTTGAACTCTTGATAGCAACCAAACTTAAACTCAATTTCATAGTCGCGCTTAAGTTTCTTAATTACATCCCACAATAATATTTTCCTTACAAAACTCGTTTAAATCACCTTCGAGCAATACAACTCAATTCTGAAACAGACTTCCACATAATTTAAAATCCATAATTAGTATAGTCATCACTAGATCGCCTTATTATAGAAAATTCATTTCACCATATAACCCTCACTATATATCTGACCAAAATCTCATATCAATTATCGACATAGCGATATCCAAACAAAGGTCTAAAATGCTAATTATAGAGCATTCCAATAATAATCAGCATATTAGTCACTAGTCTCATTACTAAGGGTAGGGTGGGAGGGCACTACTTATATTTTGGTATATCTCCTCTATGGTTAATTCAACCGTTTAAGAATGATGCATTAATTAGCTATCAAACCACTTAATATCATTCCAACACTAATAAATACCAAAATATTATATGTCTCAATTGAGGCACATTCCATGAAACCAGCAAAGCATATACATGTCGAGCATACTTAATATAGACATACAATTTTCTCATTCCAATTCAATGAATATCATTCCAAATAGATAAGGTACATTTGACCTTCCAAGACCAACAATTTCATACATATAATCAATTTTATAGTTTCTAATTCCAATACCAAATTACATTTATTCTAAATTTCCAAGTGAATCAAAACATTCAAAGCATCCAGTAACAAGTATATATATAAAGCTCACATGTGAAAACAAGTACCAATTCATACATAAGAGGAAATTAAACACACATAAACAAACAAAGCAATACCCATGTACCCCATACGGCTTGGTTCATTTTATTTGTTTTTGCTTGTTAATTCAATTTTTTTATATTACTAGTCTTATTAATTCAATTTAGCGTGGGACCTAACCTGGGCTCTGATACCAACTGTAACACCTCTGAATTTCTTTATTTGTGTTTTGGTTCTCGATAAAATGTTTTTAAAAAGCAAAAGGAAATTTGGGGGTGTTACAAATCCGACCTAAAAAGTACCTTCATCAGAGGTAAATAAAACGATGATCGTTCAAGCCGCAACATCGTACTCTAGGTGGTATCGACTCATTGTTTTATAATTCAATCCAATATTAGTATATTATTTGATAATCTAAATTAAAATGATCTTAAACCAATTAAGATACTCAAAACAAAACACGATTAAAAACGACGCATCAAGAAGCTACTCATCCGAGAGGCCGAGTGAGGAGTACAGCCAAGGGCCAAGAGGCCGAATGGCCGAATGCCAAGCAAGAGGCAGCCGAAAGGCTGTGTGTGAGGCAACATGGCCGAGAGGCCGAATTCGGTTATCAAGCTCAAGTAAAATACGCTCATAAGATTAGTTAGGCATGAGTGAAGCGATAAACAAGAATGAGCGCATAAATCAAACATAAGAGTAATGAACAATTATAAATGTGAGCCAAACAAGGAGATTGATTAGCCGAGAGGATTGTGATCAATGTTCTTACCTTACTTACGCTAGTATGAGGGAGAGTCAAGCTTAGAAAGGTAGTTCCTCGAACACACACCCTAAAAACACAAATAGCAAGATCGAATCACTCAACCGTTCCACCAATAAACTCTTATACTACAATTGATCGATAACGAAACACACCCACATATAAAACCACACATGCTCAAGTCACTTAATCACAAAATAGGGGCAGCTTTACAATAATCCCTTAAACGTTACATTTCAACCCCCAAATGATCTCCGAACGACACCAAATTCGCACAACACCTTCCCAAGTAGACCAACAACGATAATTCACCATTTAAACATCAAAACAACCACATAATCATCCAAAATGGCCAAAAATCAGATCTAGACACAATGCATTTTCATCAATCAAATCATTATAAAACGCTCCCAAATTGCAACCATAGTTTACCCAACTCATAACAAACCTCCCCTCCAAAATTCATACAATTCCACCCACAAAATCATCATTAAACAAGCATGAACCCTAATTACCAAAAGCCCTAAATTAAAACCATCATTTCATGCATCAAAATCACAACTAAGCATGATTATAACTTAGTAAAGCAATTCCCACAACCATAATCATGTTTACACTACAATCAATATGAATTTATACAAACCCTAATCATAAATTTGTGAATCAAGGGGTGAAAACTTACTACTCTTGATATAAAATCAAGAGGGAAAGAAGATAGGGGCTGCGGTGGTGGTGCGGCTGGAGGGCGTCGACCGGCGGTGGTCCACGGTGGTGGTTCGCGGGCAAGGGGGTGCACGGCTTCTCTTCTTCTCCTCTCTTCTCCTTTTTTTTTCTCTTCTTCTCCTGCTTCTCCTGCGACGTGCGTTTGATGAGGGAAGGGTTTTGGGGTTTTGTTTAATTTATTGTAGAAATAGGATAAGGGTTTGGTAAGGGTATTTTGGTAATTTTGCCAAATAGTTGCCCAATTAGGAAAACGCCCCAAAAATGAAGGTATACCCTAAATTTCCACAAATGGGATTTAATATCCTCAAAATGAAT
The DNA here is from genome assembly GCA_963680865.1 of Spergularia marina. Lineage (NCBI taxonomy): Eukaryota > Viridiplantae > Streptophyta > Magnoliopsida > Caryophyllales > Caryophyllaceae > Spergularia > Spergularia marina. The sequence continues at coordinate 17,761,327 of OY804548.1, read as the reverse complement.
TTCCCGATATCCTAAACAATTCAAAAGACCCAAAAATGTGGGGTGTTACAGTCTTCCCTCCTTAAAACAAAGATTCGTCCCAAATCTTTAAAACCATTCTTCAAAGGTTCACTCTCGACTAGTAACATTTATCATAAGATAGAATAAAGATTTTGAAATGATAGTACATACGAGAACATGCGCATGGCATGGATAAAAGTTTGAACGAGAATTGGAATAAGTTGTGACAAAGCACATGAAGCGTTAAGAACCAATTCAAATCAAAGCAACGAGAACATAACACAGATAGAACACAACACACATAGAACACAACGCACGAAATAAAGGCATTATGACTATTGGTGGGCACAAGACAAAATTATTGTGATTTAGTATGAGTTAGTCAAAGTCGAGTTGAGAATAAATTGTCTTATCGCGCGACATTATTAAGTTTTCTGCCATATTCAGGGACTATGGGAGTCTAGGTTGACGCTCACGAAATCACTCATGATTAAAAGATTTTATATTTTCCCTCATATGACATATTTATTTTCTTAAAACAAATTTCATAAGACCATATAATGCCTGACAAGTGTAAAATGCACCGTAAAAACAATGTAAGGAAATTTTTAGTTAGCTCATTCTATTAAGATCCACAATTAATTCCATGAATTACTTAAAAAACATATTTTGTTTAAGTTGCTCGAAGTGGAACATTTCTTCGCTTGTTATTTGATCACATATACCACTATAATACTCCCTCCATTTTATTAGGTTCTTTGCATTTGGTTTGAATCTGTGAGAGGAATTCAAACCAAATGCAAAGAACCTAATAAAATGAAGGGAGTACAAAAATATAAACTAGGATCTGACTGAAAATTATGAATTTTCTCTCTCTGAAAAAAAATATCCCAAGTTAGTACCCCATACATAAATCATAAAATCATTATTGTCTTTATAAAACCCGCCATTGGTAAAATATTTCGACATTATTGCGTTCTTGATTTTACATAATGTTAATTTTTAACGTTTTTGAGCTAACTATTATACTATAACTACCAAAGACAAAACAAAAAACTATACCTGGGCGACTCGTTGATGCACAAATATTGTGCTACATTTTTGTACGTATATATCAGTTGACACGAGTTCGTTTTCTTTTATAAAACTGTTGATCTTAATTACTATTCAATCAATGACTTAATCCTGTGAATTTTTAACTAACACTTACAAAACACAACGGGTTTTATGTATGACTCTAGATTGTAGTCGATGCATAATCTTCCGAACCACGTAACTAACTGATGAGTGAAAATTTTCAATATATTAGAAATTTTAAACCTTGATAAATTACTATCAAAACCTCTCAAGCTATATGAGGAATTGACATTCATTCGTATATATCACCTTATAATGTCCCATACAAGTAATAAGCACATACACCGCACGCAACCTTTTTTTCGCTTAGCTCGAGCATCTTATATGTATCCCACATTATCATGATATAAAAAAAATGGCTATTTTATCTTGTGAATATAGTAATATATATCAAATTTTCAAAATTAGAAGAATATAAAAGTTTTGTGGAGAAAGAATTGATTCTTTATCACATGTGCAGATTACTAATGTTCATTTCTTTGCTCCCATTATATAAGTGCTCAATAGTATTGCACTAAACACATCACACACACCTTCCAAACTTGTAATTTTATTGCAACAAAAGCGTAGCCACCAAAAGAGGAAAATGGCCCAAGTAAAGGTACATATTAACTTGGTTATCGTTATGGTTCTAGATAACGTTTAATTCGTTTATTAAAAATGCCAATATTTCTGTCAATTAATTTATCGTCAATATCTTATAATAGGCAAAACTTATCAAACAGGATGACCCATATGGTACTAAGGAAACCCCAACATTCAAATTGGTTATCGATAAAAGTGACAGAATAAGTGTGGTGATCATAAGGTTTGGATCAATTGTCCACGAATCGGGTTCGAAATAGTTGATAAGTGTACTAACGTGTGCAAACCATGGTTCTTTGGCGGTAGTGGTGGAAACATTCTTTCGGTACATGAAATCTTCATTCACTTGCATATTAATTCTATTTATTTAACACCTTTGCAACTTAAAACTAGCACAAACAATTAATTTGCTTAAACATATAGCTAAGACATTATCGTGAATTTAAAAGAATCAATAAATTTTTATTTTTATTGGCTTTGAATTCGATGAGATGTTGATCAACAAAAAATTGTGATTTATATCTAAATATTGCTATGCTTGTAGATAAAAATGCAAGATGGAGAACGTGTGACACAACTATTTGGAAAGTTTGGGGATTAGACTTATGATCATAATTGTCACATTATCTCAATCAAGATCCATACCAATCATTCTCCAGAAGGATATGGACCTTATGGATTGCTGAAAATTGCCAAAACATTGAGAACTTCAAAACAGTGGGCCCCGCTTCCGGTCCTGTTGTTGGATTTCTTGGAGCGTCTGGACAGTTTCTTAACTCACTACGCCAAATAATACATAAGACACCGGGTGTAAAACAAAATAGACACCGGTTGCAACCGGTGTCTGGACTGCCGGTGTCTTATGTTAAGACACCGGTTATTCTGAAAATAACCGGTGTCAAATATATATCCAGAAAGTCAACACTGGTATACATATGACACCGGTTTTGTGTAAAACCGGTGTCATATGTTGTTTTTTTTTTTTTTTTTTTCTCTGGTGGACATTTGACACCGGTTTTTACAAAAAACCGGTGTCATATATTGTTTTTTTTTTTTTTTTTTTTTCAGTTGGCCTTTAGACACCGGTTTTTTTAAATAACCGGTGTCATATGTTGTTCTTTTTTTTGTTTTTTTTTCCTTCCAGTAGGACATTTGACACCGGTTGTTTAAAAAACCGGTGTCATAGGGTAGACTTTTTTTTTTTAGTTTGCTTGCTTCTGCTTCTGCCAGGGAATTGGCGACTACAACAATTAGTCGCCAATTCCCACATTACAAATAAACATACATTACGATTATGCCGTTTCAACGACACCAATTCCCAAAACCTCGACTACAAGAAACCAAGTCGATTCTTTGCTATATAACAATGGAGCTTCAAATTCACTCTATATATAATAAGCATCCATCCAATCTCAATTACTCCATCCACAACATTTCTCCAAAATACAACAATGGAGATCTTTTGCTTTTCCTAGTTTCTAATTTCCTAACTAAAATTTACTAACATTTCTAACTTAATGAGAATCTAAGTGTTTCAAGAAATCAAAGTAGATTTGAGCACTTACAAGCAAAACTCGCTAGGTAGTTAGAGATCATCATCGTCTCCTTCTTCATCTCCATCCACAAAGACATATGTAGCCCAAAGATCTCTTATTTCATCCACTTGTTCATTCGTAAATTGCTTGCATCCCTTCACAACATACTAAAACGACAAATTGATGAATTTAGATATCCAAAACTTAAACATTTATAAATTACTATAGGGTGATAGATATATGTTTTGATATTTACCGTAATTGGAATAGTTGTGGCTTTATTTTGGATTATCTCGAACATGTAACGACAAATATAATATCCACAATCGTTACTTCCTAAGGGTTGACGGGGACACTACAAAACAAAATAAAAAATAAATAAGCCCAAATTCGAACGCATAAATAGGATATGAAAAGTATAGTTAATAAACACAAAAAATTCAAACGTACCATTATAGTATGCCATCTCATAAGCGTCGACTTCATATTCAACTTGTTTAGGGGATCCAAAGTCATGATCCTCGTTACGGCGCTAGTTAAATAACATGGTATTCCAATATAATTAAAAGATATAATTAAATAACAGTGGAGTTTAAAGAACAATGGAGTTTAAAAATATATAATATATACATACTCTTGTATTAGATTACGAAGAAATTCGGGTGGTTTCTTACTCCCTCTGGATGGATCTAACCAATACCCCGTTCCTGACGATGGATGAATCACAGCTAACATCCAATGTGAACTACAAATTATCAAAATAATATAAGTTATAAAATATAAAATAAAAAAATCATCTAGAATTTGTAAAACTAGTTACCTCTCATTATAAGGTGCGAAAAATATCTTTTGCCCGTGTGCACATGTTGTACAAGCAAACGCACTAAAAATATAATTCGCACGATCATCCTCATCATCAACCGGTGTTATAGGTGACAAAAATGCCGGGCATAAAAAACCATACAAACCATCTACACGTGTCCTTTCACAGAACTTTTTCAAATACCTATGACAAAAAACCACAAAAAGAAAGTGTCACATGAATCCATTTACCAATATATATGAGTATCTAAACTAATTATTATTTTTCTTAAACAAATGTATAAAAAGTGACTTACAAGATAAATGCCGTAATGTGAGTAGATTGAATTTGCCATTGATAACACCATTGCTCCATCTCTTCTGGTGTCACAAACAAGTCTTGCATATTATGAAGCACATGCTCGGGTACATGCAAAATTTTTCCCTCATCTCCGGTTTTCTTCATGCTTCGAGCTTTCTTACAAAGCCACTTCATCAACACAGTTCTTCTCATATTCATTTTATCTTCCGGTGTTATGAATTCCGAAGAGGATGTTGAAATGGAAGTAGGTGTCGAATTGTTGATTGGTGGTGTGTTTTTCTTATTCGTAGAGTTATCCGTTTCATTCTAAATGATCAAACAAAATAAAACACTTGTTAGAATTTAAATATAAATTAAAGATAATATAAGAATTTCAATAATGAAGTATAAATTACCGTATCAGACAATATATATATGAAAGGAGAAGGCCACAACACATAACCACCAAGGGCCGAAGAGAGAAAACAAGCTTCCGGGGTTGGAACTGGCAATTTGGCATTTGGCACCAAATCTTTAGAGATACTCACTCTACTATAACCGGGAGGTACGATGTTATTGTGTAGAGTAAGTACCTCCGAAGCGCCTGGCACATACACTTCTCCTAAAGCTACCATCTCTTGTGAATTGCTAGGAAGTGACATTTGACACTTATGCCAACCCTGCATTATTTATAAAGTAATGTAAATTGTTGGTGCAACTATCACAATTAGAAAATATCATTCATTTGAGATAAAGTATGTTGAATTGATTAATAAAGTAAAGTAATATAACAATTATATTAGATACCTGAACCGGCCCTTCACACGTATCTTGAATTGATGAGATCGACGTTTGAGGGATATTACGAGCTTGTCTCGGAGATGAATGGGAAACAGGAGGCTCACGATCATCATTTAAACTCACTTCTTTTCCCTTTCTTAGAACATTAGAATCCTTAGACACTCTATCCTCTTCATTGTTTTCTATTGCTTGCGAATCGTTACTCATCATCGCACTCATCAATTCTTTCATATCAGCTTGACTCGGAGTTTCTCCGGCTACGAAATTGCAAAGTATTTGACTCATCTTGAACATTTGGGATTGCATTGTTCGCACCGTATTCTCTAACTTTACCTCGGACATCTTTTTCGTGGATCTACCAAAAACATTTGACAAATTGCTCATGTTGGTTACACCACGAACACGACCCGGGTGCTCCTCTTTGCCGATTGCACGAGACAATATATCATCTCGACCTTGGGGAACAAACTTTCCTTCTTTCACGGCTTCTTCCAACTCACCCTAATTGACAATAACAATTTAATTAGAATTAATATGTGAAACGATTTTAAAATAAGTACAATTTCTACCCTTAAAAAAAATAACTTACAATTTCTTTCACCACTTCCTCGTCATACTCGGACATTGCCCCTTTCTTGGATTTATGACCTCTCAACCAAGTCACATGACGTGGTACTTCTTTGATTTGCAACCCTTTAGTGGCATATTCCTCAATCTATTACATTTTTGTGTTAGTAAAAATAAACGATTACTAATTTGTTAATAATAACGGAAAAAATAAAAAAGGTGTATATTTACTTACAATTTCTTCGTTGATCCCAATATATCCTTTCCGAGAGCCAAAGTATTTAGTCTTCTTTTTTGCAGCATTTTCTTTACCATCTTTGCTAAGCGACTAGTTACCGTGAAAAAAACAAACAAAAATTAGAATATTCATTAAAGCTAAGATTTCAATAAAATTATAAAATTATATGTAAACTTACAAGAAACTTTTGATCTTTCAAATGATATTCAATGAAAGCATCCCATTGCTCTTGTGTGATTTGTGGATACTTTCCCGGTGGCTTCGTTACAAGTTCCCTTTCCTTGGTCTTCTTGTCAATTACATACATATACTTAAGATGAAGTTTGGTCTTCCAATTTCTCCATCTTTCACCGGCTATCTTCAACACCCAACGTCCTCTACGTTCGGGAGGAACATAAAATGCACCCTTGCAAAACACACAAAAAAAAACAAAAAACACATTAAAAAAAAAATAAGAATTTAGATAACTTTTATAGACAAGACATATGAAATAAATTGAATATTATATCTAACCTCAATATCGTGTAAGACACGTTCTCTTGTGGCTTCGTCAAGCTTCTTCCACTCTCTCAAAGTAATAGGCACATGTGCACGTGCGATTGCGCCTATCCAACTACTAAACTTTTGGCGATGTTCGCCAATCGGATTTAACAACCCGTCCGTACTCCATTGTAGCTGAAAAGGAGAACCATCTTGTAATGCTTTTGCACAAGCGCGTAGTAAAGTTTGACCTCTTTCATGATCGGAATCGGAATCGGAATTATCACTAGGCTTTCTTCTTCTTCGAGTCGACATTATCCAACCTATATTCACAAAATATAAACATGATTATAAGTATTAAAAGACATAAGAGAAAGCTAAATAAAATAAAATAACTATAATAAGTCTAAGTAAATAATAAACATAAGTAACACAAATAAGATAAAGAGGAGTTTGTGCAATTAATGAAAATTATAATTACGTAAATGTAAAACCAAAATTTCCCAACTAGTTAGAGAACTTACGTTAGTCCTAGAACGTTTTTTTGTTACATTTGCATCATCTTGCACCCAAACTCCCTCATCATGATCATCTCTAACATATGATAAGGAGTTATCATCATTCTCTATCACTTGGACACATGCATTCGGAGCACCCAAACCTTCTAAAATTTCATCTTCAACATAATAATCAAACTCATGTCTAGGTCGAGCGGATAAAACAATAGACCATTTCTTATCCAAAGGGTCATTGACATAAAAAACTTGTAAAGATGGACCAAAAGACATAATTCTCACATAATCAGGGAACTTATTAATGGGTTGACTTACAACTTGGTTCTTCAACCAAGAGCCAAATCTCTTCTTGTTCTCATTCTCAATCCACATGTCACTCTTATTTCTATGAAGATTTCTCAAATGCTTTTTATGCTCATCAATGTAAGAATCGACAACTTTATCATTGTGAAGAACATATGAGTGAACTGAATTCATTTCTTCGGCATTGAGTTGGATAATCTTGTGGCCCCTAACTCCTTTGCCTTCCATTTTGTCGACATGACGTGGCTTTGGAAGACCAACACGCTCATCATCAGAGAGAAATTCATAACAAAAAGAAAGAGCTTCTTCTATGATATAACGCTCGGCAATACAACCTTCTGGATGAGATCTATTAGTCACATAGTCTTTATAGATTTTCATGCATCTTTCATATGGATATTGATATCTCAAAAAGATTGGTCCGCATTCTTTAATCTCTCTTACCAAATGGACCGGCAAATGTATCATGATATCGAAAAAGGAAACAGGAAAATACATATCTAACTGACATAAGTGAAAATAATCCCTTCCTCCAAATTGTCCAACTCAGTCGGATCAATCTCCTTGGTACAAATGACATTAAAGAATAAACACACCTTTGTAAGTGCAAATCGTACCTTTTTTGGTAAAATGGAACGAATAGCCACGGGCAAAAGTTGTTGCATGAGTATATGAGAATCATGAGATTTCAATCCAACAAGTTTCAAATCCTTCATCGACACACGATTGCTAATATTTGAAGAATAACCTTCCGGGACCTTTATCCCCTTGAGACACTCACAAAATTGTTTTTTCTCATTTTTAGAGAGAGTGTGAGCAGCGGGAGGTAAACGAGTTCGTGAACCCACTTTTTGCGGTAACAACTCTTTTCTGACTTTACACTTTTCAAACATATCTTCTCTTCCTTTCAAAGTGTCCTTTGTCTTGCTCGGAATATCCAACAATGTGTTAACAATAGCATCACAAAAAATTTTCTCTATATGCATGAGATCAAGAGAATGTCTAACGGTCAAATCTTTCCAATAAGGAAGATCAAAAAATATAGATCGTTTCTTATAACCCTTGGATGAAAGTTTCGACCCATTTTTCCCGTATGTGATTTTCAAATGCTTGACTTTCTCATACACTTGGGCACCCGTCAAAACAATTGGACGCTCACGCATTTCCACTTGTCCATTGAAAGCTTTTCGTTGTCTACGATAAGGGTGATTGTATGGCAAAAATCTACGATGATCAAGATAAACATTCTTGTGAGATCTATTAAGATAGAGATTAGTTGCATCTTCTTCACATATCGGACATGCATTGTCCCCTTTTACACTATATCCGGACAAGTTGCCATAAACGGGAAAATCTTGGCTAGTGTTGAACAACATAGCACGTAAGTTGAATTTACGACCCACATGAGCATCAAACACTTGTACTCCTTCATCCCACAATAATTTTAAATCATCAAGAAGGGGAGCCAAATAAACATCTATGTCGTTACCCGGTTGCTTTGGGCCAGAAATCAACAAAGAAAGCATCATGTACTTTCTCTTCATGCATAATTTCGGGGGCAAATTATAAGTAATCAGTATAACGGGCCATGTACTATGTGCACTACTCATATTCCCGAATGGGTTCATTCCATCAGTAGATAATGCAAGTCGCAAATTTCTATAATCCTTGCTAAAATCATGGTATTTTGCATCAAAAAATTTCCATTGAGCAGCATCAGCCGGATGTCTCAACTTACCATCATGAACTCTATCGACACCAGATTTGTGCCATGTCATCAATTTCGCATCCTCTGGATTGGCAAAGAGTCTCCTCAATCTTGGTATAATGGGAAAATACCACAAAACCTTAGCCGGAACACCATTCTTATTCTCCTTATATCGAGAGGCATTGCAAGTAGGACAAACAACATCATCTTCATAATCTTTGCGATACAATATACAATCATTTGGACAAGCATGAATCTTTTGATACCCTAGACCCATTGAATCTAACATTTTTTTGGGTTCATAAGTCCGAGTAGGGAGAGAATTACCACTTGGTAACATGTCATTCAACAACTCTAACAAACTTGTAAAACTCTTGTCACTCCAACCATTTGCCGCCTTTAAATTATACAACTTTAGAACGGCGGACAATCTAGTATACTTTTTGCAATTTTCATACAACTCATCTTCACTTTCATTCAACAAGTTCTCCATCATATTCGGGTCATCACCACTTACATCTACATCAATTTCATCGTCATTCGGATCATTATTCTCCTCTTCTCCACCAGCCTCTCCACTAGTGGCATCGATATTCTCGACATCATCATCCTCACCAATATATTCTTCAACACTCTCTCCAATATAGTCATCATCATCCTCTCCAATATCTTGTTGGACAAATTCTCTATTACTTTGACTCTCCATGCTCAAGTCATGTGTTGCCTCCCCATGAAAAATCCATTTTGTATAAGTTGAAGCAAAAGCGCTCTTAGCCAAATGAATTTTTACCGTATCAAGAGAGTGAAATCTCATATTATAACAATTACAACACGGACACCGCATACACTTTAAGTCTTCACAATTTTTCTCGGCGAAATTTATAAACTTTTGAATCCCCTCCTCATAATCACGGTTTCCTTGATTTGACATTGTTATCCATTTTCGATCCATGTCTATATAAACCAAAATTAGTAACCAATTATCCTAAGCTCAACCTAAAAAAAGTAAACACCTAAACATAACTAATTAAAACTACCAATTCAATAATCTAAATTTTATTGTTTTAATCAAACTAAACTCACTATTAGAATTATTAACCAATTAGTCTAAATTCAACCTAAAAAAAATCAAACATAAAAAAACGGTCAAATGTATAACCGGTGTCTTTGTCCACTAATCTATAATGCTTTAATTTTGTTTTGATACCACTAAACGCACTACTATCATACTATATTCATAATACCTAAACAAAACATTATTATAGATAAGACAACGGTCAAATGTATAACCGGTGTCTTTGTCCACTACAATCTAAAGTTGTACTCTATTCTACTCAACGAACGTACGGCATTTCACTAACTAACACATAATTCCATTCAACTAACGACAATTCACTAACTAACACATCAAAAAACAATAGCGGCGACACAGAGCGAAGAATTCATTATTTTGGCGATTAAACATTCAATTTTGGAGAACAATAATTGAACGAAAAAACAAAAATATACAAAATTGAATGAAAAAACAGTAATTGGCGACAAACCTAATTGAATGAAAGAGACACCAAAACACGCGGCGAGCGGCGACAACGGAGGGGCGGCACAATAGCGGCGGCGACACAGAGCGGCGAGGGAGCGGCGAGCACCGAGCAACGCCTAGCGAGGGCTGAACAACGAGCGGCGAAGGCGAACAACGAGCGGCGAGGGGCGAGGGGCGAGCGGCGAGCGGCGGGCGAGGGGCGAGCGGCGACAACGGAGAAAGAACGGCGACGGCGAATTCAAATTTTCTTTTTCTGGGTTTCGGGTTTTTGGGGGTTATAGTTTTTTTTAGAATGGCAAATGACAAAGGCAAAATACCCTTTTCTGGGGTACCATAAGACACCGGTTATTCTTAAAACCGGTGTCTTATGTCCTTAATTTTTTTTTTTTTTCGGTAGATATATGACACCGGTTATTCTTAAAACCGGTGTCTTATGTCCTTTTTTTTTTTTTTTTTTTATATTTTTTTTTTTCGTGTTATAAGATAAAGTTTTAATGTTTTTTTCGCTGTGGGAGAAAATGATCCTTCCCTGGGTAACATATGACACCGGTTATACTTAAAACCGGTGTCTTATGTTCAACTTTTTTTTTTTTTTTTTTTTAAGCTAAGTGAGGAATTGCGCTTAAATACTATTTTCTGGGGTAACATATGACACCGGTTATACTCAAAACCGGTGTCTTATGTCCAACTTTTTTTTTTTTTTTTTTTTTTAAGCTAAGTGAGGAATTGCGCTTAAATACCCTTTTCTGGGGTAACATATGACACCGGTTATACCTAAAACCGGTGTCTTATGTCCAACTTTTTTTTTTTATTATTTTTAGCTAAGTTAGGAATTGCGTGCAAATAGACTGGGGAAGCATTTGACACCGGTTGATTGAAAACCGGTGTCGTATGTTTTTCAGACACCGGTTCTAACCCTACCGGTGTCATATGTACCGGTGTTAAATGTCATTTTTGGCGTAGTGACTCAATCGACGTTTTTTTTATGAAAAGGTATACTTATTAAAAAATTATTCAGACCAGTCTAATATATATGTTCTCCATCTTTCTCTAAACAATAAATTTTTTTAGTAATATTGATTAAAAAGATGATAGCTATGAAAAGGAGTATGAATGGTCTTTGTATTACTTAATTTATTCTAACACGATAATTATCATAATTTCTAAATAGATAATAACGTTATTTCACAAAAAAAAAAAAAAAAAAAATTAATACGACAAGAAATTATTTTAACTCATACACAACTATTATGAGCATTAGAAGTTATATTAAAACCAAAAAGGACTTAATTTGTAGAAAAAAACAATGCTTTCATTTTTATTTTTATTTTAGTTGTAACAATATTTTAACTTTCTTCATAAACCATTTAATCTATTTATAATAATATTAAATAATAATATATGCTATATATATATATATATATATATATATATATATATATATATATATATATATATATATATATAAACTCAACAAATTTTGCAATAAGTATCTAAAACTGTGTTCTTGTTTGCATATTAACATTGCATGTGAATTCGTCATAGTGCTAATAATTTAGAGCTATTTATAGGTTTAGCATATATTATTATTTAATATTTGAGTATTGATTATAATATCAAAACTCACTGTGCTCTTACTTTCATGTTAAATACAGGAATGCAGCTGCAACTAAACCGCATCTACAAGAGCAGTACATTACCCAAGCATGTTGATATATAAAATGAATATGGCGATTCCATAGCAGCTTATGTTTGTGGAATTTGTGGTGGATAGTGAACTTCAAACAAAGATTGTTATCCATCTAAATTGCAAACGAGTGTGTTGTTCTTTGTTTCGTATTATAGACATTTAATTTCATTTGTATGTTGTTTAGTGTTATACAAAAGAATAGCTTGTGAGTTATTTTTCAAACTGTCCTCATAGCCACTTACTAAAATATAAGTCGGAACTAGGGACGAGGTCGAATAATTCTCAAGCATAATAAAGTGAAAATAAATCTTATGTCGTTGATTATGAAATATTAATGATTTACTATATCATTTGAAAGTCACTACAAGAAAACAGTCAAATTGCGACCGTCGCAAAGTATGGAAAATCGGTCGCAAATAGGCATTTACGACCGATTTGCGACCGATATGGGTGGTCGCATAAACCTTGGTCGCAAATCGAAAAAATGCGACCGATTTTGGATAGTCGCAAATTATACGACTGCTTTGCAACCGATCTTCGGTCGTATAAAAAGCGACTGATTTGCGACAGATGATCGGTCGCATAAAATGCGACTGGTTTGCTACTGATAGCGGTCACATATGTGCGACTGATTTGCAACCGACGGTCGCAACATGGTACTGACTTTGCGACCATTGTTTGGTCGCAAATCTGCGATTGTCCAATCGCATTTTAATCGATCAATCTAATAATTTATAAACTCACAGGCTACATGGGACTTGAACCCACATTTTTGTGCAATAGCACATTGCTCTACCATGTTTGAGCTAATAGCCTCGAAAGAAAAAACAAGCACACACGTGAGATAAGTATAGATAAAATCACATCACGTTTGGAGGATCATACACACATAAGCATAACCGTGAATTTGATGTAGGTAGAATTGATTTTAGTAAGCATCAAGTAAACCCAATCTCCAAACACACAATACACGCACAGATCATCTAGAGTTTAACAAGTAACAACGAAAAGAACAATCTTGCCTAAGATTTACGCCATTCAAACAGAGTTGGACTAAAGAGTTCTAGTATAGGATTATATCTTATCTGTCTTTATGACAACGACACTACCATGTTTTTCACACCAAACTGAAAGATTGTTATAATAATACTTAAACTGGATGAAAATTATCCCTGCGGAACTGCCAATCACTGCTTGCCTTACAGCGTGAATCCGTCTGCTCTGTACAAGGTCCGGCTGCTACGTGTGTTGCATCATCAGCTCTGTACAAGTCAGTACAGTGACAGTAAAATTTAGAAAGAGAGTGAATACAATGACAGTAAAAAAAGTTAGACACCTACACGAATAAGTACACTGATAAGCAATCGTCCTCTTCATTCATCAACCTTATAGCCAATATAGTCGAAATATTAAAAAAAAAATTGCTTGAATCCAGATGAAAGTAACCTGGGAGATTTTTAATTTTGTGATGCTCAACAACTGTATCCAACACAAGATGCCCAAAAACAGATTCAATTGTTAATCATTGAATATAGGAATTAAAGCAAAATTGCAAAAAATTAACAACCTCTAAAGTTATTCAAAAACATTGATGAGGTTCATAAAGTTAATCAGAAACTAAATTGAAATAGATAACGACTTAAAATAATGAAAGGGATGAGCAGAATTCTTTCCTGTCATAATTTGGTCTCTTTACTTCATTGTGGTAATGTGATTGTTTTAGCTTGTAAGCGCTGCAAGTATGAGAACTCTGTTTTATTACTCTTAACGCAAAATATTAGTATGGCTGCAAATTCTAATAAGAAAAGAGTGTGAACTACAAACCTCATGGGTGTACTTCTTAATGGGAACGATGAATGCTCGAGCAAGTCCAAGGTCTGCTATCTTGAGAACCATTCATTTACGGTCCATCAGAAGATTGTGCGGCTTAAGGTCACTGAAGAACACAGAATCAGTATATACAATACTCGTAGCTTATGCAATTCAAGCCGCAAAAAAGACATGAATGTGCAGACATCGATAACCAAACAATGAAGAGACGAGAATTATTACCGGTGAATGACACCATGACCATGACAGAATGCAACACCTTTGCAGAGTTGATACATCAGACTCTGGAACATCAAACAAACAACAAGCATTTCTTACTCGAAAAAATCCATCCATAGCAAATTCTCGAGCCCTATCAATTTAAATAACACAAGAACACACATCCCCAAACTAAGTTAATTGACAATTGGAGATGCACACCCATACCTTAACATTCCCAGGAGGGACGTTATCTCCAGTGCTACGGAAACTACAAATGTATTTCTTAAGATCAGTCTTCATGTAGTCGAACACCAAGTACAAAACTGTCATGCCTTCTTTATTCTGTGCTTGTTTCACATCAAGCAACCTAAACACGAAATCAATCAGCAGTAGCAAAACCCCTTTGAACACCACAGTAGTATCCAGCCACAAAATCAACAACCCTCAGTTTCGAGTTCTATAACAAGTACCAACAATGGAAAACCCAAATCAATTAACATCGACCCTAATTTATAAACACCCTAAGTTAACTCTGAAAACCAAATCTGAAAATTCCCAATCTACATTAAACGTAAAGCATAATTATAACCATAATTGATAACTGAAATCTGAAAATTTTCCTAATTAAAAGAGGGATAATTATAGCAATAATTATAACATAATTCTGAAAAATACCCTTATGAACCCACGAATCCAATAACGCGGTGCGCGCGCCAAGAATCGACCATCCTCGATGCAATCTGGGTAACGCCGCGGGTGTTTGGGTCGTGGCTGCCTAAGGAGAGCGAAACGATGATTGCAGCAGCTAACGATGAATATAGGGCTGATGATTTGGGGATAGAAATGGTGTTGATGATTGGTGCTGATGAGTGATGAGTGGTGAGTGATGGTGATTCATTGAAAAATATGAGGAAAAGAGGGAAGAACACACCACGGGGAGGGAGTTAAGATTAGGTGTTTCATTTTTTTTTTTTCTTTTCTTTTCTTTGTTTTCTTTTTAATTTTAAAGAGAATGATTTTATTTCTTTAATTAGTCCTAGGTCAATTATGAAATTTAGTTAATTCTTTTTTTTTTATTGTTTAATTTTCCAACCGATAATCGGTCACAATTTAAAATATCGGTCGCAAATATGCGACTGTTTTGCGACTAACTAGAGTCGGTCGTAAACATTGCGACCAACTCATTTTCAGTCGCAAAATCGGTCGTAAAAGTTCTTTTTGAGGACCGAAATTTAGATGGTCGCAAATTTCGGTCGCATTTTCACTGTTTTCTTGTACTAGTACCGTAACAAAAACATTTAATAACTTAACTCCGTAATAATCAGAATGGATAAAGAATCACTTTCCACATATATCTGGTATATACCCTTTATACTCTGAATATAAAAGTTGATTATGAACTTTAAATATTTAATTCGTTCGACTTCATTGAGATAACACTAACAAGTTTCACAAGGCTATATATAACTGTTTAACAATGATTGCATTTACTTACTTCATTAACAAAATAAAAATGCTCGAAAGCATGAAGGAGTCCATCAACCACGAACGAGCACGAAATAAAGGCATTATGACTATTGGTAGGCACAAGACAAAATAATTGTGATTTAATATGAGTTAGTCAAACTTGTGTTGAGAATGAATTGTCTTATCACGCGAAATTATTAAGTTTTCCGCCATATTCAGGGACTATGGGAGTCTAGCTTGACGCTCACAAAATTACTCATGATTAAAAGATTTAATATTTTCCCTAATATGACATATTTATTTTCTTAAAACAAATTTCATAAGAGCATGCAATGCCTGACAAATGTAAGGAAATTTTTAGTTCGTTCATTCTATTAAGATCCACAATTAATTACATGAATTACTTAAACAACATATTTTGTTTAAGTTGCTCAAAGTGGAACATTTTTTCGCTTGTTATTTGATCACATATACCACTATAATACAAAAATATAAACTAGGATCTGACTGAAATTATTAATTCTCTCTCTCTGAAAAAAAAAACATCCCAGGTTAGTACACCATATATAAATCATCAAATCATTACAGTCTTTATAAACCCCGCCATTGGTATAAATATTTGGACATTATTGCGTTCTTGATTTTACATAATGATAATTTTTTTTTTTTTGTAAAAGCTTTTGTTCTTTATTCATCCACTCGGGGAAAGACGAAAAAAGAACGAGAATACAAAAAAACACCTCTAGGCCTATGCAACCATAAGCTCTACACTTCCTCTATATTACATCCTCTAACCCAAAAATATAATCTAGTACTAACAACAAATTTGATCTGATTAACCACTCATTCAATCGAATGCTCAGACTCTCCAAAAATCCTACTATTCCTTTTTTGCCATATATGATAAATTGCTGCATTAAGACTACAAACTGCCCAACTGTACTTCCAATGTTTCTTATTGCTTCTCCTGCTGTACCAAGTAATGATCTTCTTCATATCCTCCTGATCGTGCCTGATGTTAATCCAATCCTTCACTTTCCCCCAAACTGCAACTGCAAACTTGCATTTGAAGAACAAGTGAGCGTGTGTTTCTGAAGCTACTTTACATAGACTGCATCTGTTAGGAATGATCAGTCCTCTGTTGATAAGATTATCCACAGTTGCCAATTTCTTCTGAATAGCAAGTGCTGAGATAAAACTGTGCTTCGGCAGGTTAATGCTCTTCCAAATGATTTTATGCCAATGAGCTTTTGGATATTTGACCCTGAAGTAATCATATGCTGCCTGAGCATTGAATTTGCCATTTTTACCCCAGCTTTCAATGGTTTCCTCTGTGGAAGATCTATCAGAAAGATTAGCCAGCATCTCGTTCTTCAACTTGACAGTACTTCTCCAATTTTCCGCATCACTTTGGATAGCAGTGATATCAGCTAGATTTTTGCCTCTCATTTTGTACTTTCTAATCCAGCTCTCCCAAATCCCATTTTTCCTTGTATGAATCCTCCATAACCATCTACCAATAAGAGCCTTATTCCATGCCAAGACCTCCTTAATGCTCAACCCTCCCTCAGATTTAGGGCTGCAAATACTACTCCAGCTCTTAAACTGCATTTTCCTTTCTTCAATGCCAATGTTCCACACAAAATCCTTACATATTTTATGGATCCTTTTAACAACACTTTTTGGCATGACTACATTATTACACCAGAAGTTTTCAATGCCAAAGATCACTGAGGTAATTAGCTGGCACTTACCTGCATAAGAGAGGGTGAGGGCTGACCAGTGACTAACTGCGGCTCTAATTTTCTGAATTAGCTGAGAGTACATTTCCTCTTTCAATCTGGAAGCATTCAGTGGAAGCCCTAGATATCTGAAAGGAAACGAGCCCTCCGAAAAGCCCCACTCCCTCAGAATATTATCCCTGACTTCCATATTCATCCCACCAAAATAAATATCAGTTTTCGAGGGATTAGCAGTTAAACCTGAAATCTTGGAGAATTTCTGAAGGCAACTCATAGCAGCAGCAACTGAGGGCACATCTCCCCTGACGAATATCATCAAGTCGTCAGCAAAGGTGAGATGAGTCAGCTTAATTCTCCCACATTTGGGATGATAGGAAAATTGAGGCTGGAGATGTATTTGCCTTAGGTATCTGGAGAGTACTTTCATACTAAGAACAAAGATGTAGGGAGATAAGGGGTCCCCCTGTCTGATCCCACTCTTTCCCTTGACAAAACCTTTATACTCTCCATTGATTTTGAATGAAAACCATGTTGTTGTAATGCACTTGCAGATCCAATCAACAAATTTATCCGGAAAGTTCATAGCAGTCATCATACCTCTAATGAAATCCCAATTTAAAGTGTCAAAGGCCTTTCTAATGTCCACTTTGATCAGACATCTAGGAGAAGCTCTGGCTTGAGTGTAACCCTTCACTAGAGTTTGAGAGAGGATTATATTATCGAAAATATTCCTCCCTGCTACAAAAGCTGCTTGTTCTTGGCCAATGAGCTTAGGGAGAGCCATCTTTAGACGATTTGCCAGGATCTTGCTTATAATCTTGTACAAAGTTGAGCAGCAAGCTATGGGTCTGTAGTCCATAACAGCAGCAACATTCTCTTTTTTTGGAATCAGTGTCACCATTGTAGCATTCACTTTCTTTGGCATATGCATTCTATTAAAGAAATCCATTACAGCATTAATAGTGTCCTTCCCTACTGTATCCCAGGAGCCCTGAAAAAACCCGCACTGAACCCATCTTGCCCTGGGCTTTTGTCTGGACTTATATCAAATAAAGCTTCCTTAATCTCTCCAGGAGTGATATCTTTCTTGAGCTTATTCTGCAGATCTATGGAAAGACTACCCTCTGTCCTTATGAAATCTTCATCTAGTTTTTCCACAGGTGTTTCAGTCCCTAGTAACCCTTCATAGAAAGAGATGAAAGCCTTTGAGATATCATTAGGCTCAGTTCAGTTAACCCCATTCTCATCTTTGATGCTTGAAATAATGCTCTGATGCTTCCTCTCAGCAATCTTAGCATAGAAAAATTTAGTGTTACTGTCAGCTAATTGAATGTTAGAAATTTTTGCTCTCTGCTGGAGCATGCTGATTTCTGCCTTCTTTAGAGTGCAATATTTCTCCTTATTCTCCTCTACTTCCTTTTGCAGGTTTGGGTTCCTTGGATCTTTTGTCAAATTCTCCTGCAGCTTTTCCAAATTCCCTTTCTAATCCTTCACCCTCTGGGTTAGATTAGAGAACTCCTCTTTATTAAGGGTCTTCAGAGCATGTTTAGTGTTCTTTAACTTCTCAAAAAGCCTGTCCATCGGGCCTCCAGTACAATCCTTATTCCAGGCCTTAGTGATTGACTTATCATAATCCTTATGATCTCTCCAACAATACAAAAATCTGAAGGTTTTCTTTATGGGAGGGGAATCTAGGACCTTGACTATTATTGGGGAATGATCAGACATTCCTTGAGGAAGAAACTCTGCAACTGAGTTTGGAAATAGATTAATCCACACTTGATTGACTAGAGCTCTATCCAATTTGGCCCAGATTCTATTAGGCTCATCTTGATTGTTTGTCCAGGTTAATCCACAACCTATACTTCTCATATCAACAAAAGAACAACTCCCAATGCAGTTGTTTATGTCATCCATATCCCCTTGGGAGGTGGGATTGCCTCCAGCTCTTTCAGCATTGCTCCTTACTACATTATAGTCACCAATTGCCACCCAAGGGAGAGTTGTATTAGCCCATTTGCAAAGATCTTCCCATAGAATCTTCCTTTCCTTAGCATCATTACTAGCATAGATCACTGAAACCATCATTTCCTTTCTTGAGCTTATATGCACAACCTTGCATTGCATAAGCTGACTTGTTGAAAGCAAGATGTCCACTATAATTTCCCTCGAATTCCAAATCAACCAAATTCTCCCATTATAGTGAGCCTGATGATTTGTATTCACTGAGAACCCTCTAAAGTATCTTCTAACAATGCTATCTACTTTACTATCTTTCACTCTTGTTTCTATCACACCCAACAAACTAATCCTATTTTTCAACAAGAGGCTTCTAACCTCTTGTTGTTTGAGGGTTTCATTAAACCCTCTGATGTTCCAAGCTCCTATTAACATGAGGGTGGGGGATCAGGAATGATCTCCTCCCCTAAGCAATTTTTCAACCCCTTTTCCTCTCTACTGACTATGTCATTTCCCTCCAAAATGGAGAAGCTGTTATTGAGAATTGTTGGAATTACTGTGTGCTCAGCTGTTTTGCTTCCTTTCTTAGCAGTTTTGTGTTGCCTAAACCCCAGATCATCCATATTGAAACTGCCCTCATCCATTGGAGATACGGGAGGAGCGTAATCATGAACACTATCCTCCACTACCACTTGTTTCTGCACATCTGTCTTCTCTGAGCTTTTGTCTTCCTGCTTCTCCATTGCTGGCTTAGAAGCTATAATCTTAGGCTTATACACTACCTTTGCCTTTTCCACAGTCTTCCTGTTAACCTTACAATGCTGAGATAAGTGCCCAAGCTTAGAGCAAGTTTTGCAATAATGGGGAACCCATTCATATTCTACCCTTTGACTGAATTGACCACAGTGAGGGGTATTGATAATGACTTCTTCTGGAAGCTCTTTGGATACATCCACTTCCACTAGAATTCTTGCAAAAGTCAGTCTTTCCTGCTGGGTAGTCATGCTATCAGCATACAAAGGTCTGTCAATCTTGCTCCCAATCTTACTTAGAGCCTGCTCACTCCACATCCATGGGTCCAAATCAGGAAGTAATATCCAAACTGGCACCAGTGTCATGCAATCAAGCTCTTGTGAAATGCTAGGAGACCAGATTTTTAGAATTAAGGGGCATTCTCCCATTTTCCATGGCCCCCCTTTCATGACTTCATTCATTTCCAGCTCCGATCCAAATTTGAAGGTAAACCACCCTCTCCTAAAGTACTTAACAACTGGCCCCCCAATCCCATTCCAAGCTTTCTTCACATAGTCAGTCATGTCTTTGAGCTTTGGTTTTGCTCCAATTACATTCCCGATCAGTGTGAATTTCCATTTTTCTAACTCATCTACTATGTCTTCTTCATCAATCATAATCTCCTCTGCATTCTTACTATCCTCATCATAGAATAAACTCATCCCAATCCTAGCTTTCCCAGATGCTACTTTGTTCCAAGCTGAGTTGTTCTTATTTCCAGAATTATTAGCCAATACAACATTTTCATTTCCCAAGTTTCTAGTCTCATTCTCCTGATTTGCATTAACCGAAGAATCGGGTTTCGAGGTACTCTTACCAGCTTTAGTCATGGCTGAATCGATCAGCTGATTAATGGTAGTTTGAGCTCGATTTCCTTCGTCCAGCTGGGTTTGTGTTTCCGTAGACGATTCTAAACCATCTCCTGATTCGTTGGTGTCCTTAGCTTCCCCATCTTTTTCCGCGTCTATCTCTGTATTTTGTTTCTTTGGCCGCCCTCTTCTCCGGCCGTCAGCCATGATTTTCAGGTGGTGTCGGGATGTCCGTACAGTCGCCTTTAGTGGAGAGAATCCCCCTTTTTCATGACTCCTTTTATCCTTTTGATTGGAGTAATTTTTTCCATAATGATAATTTTTAACGTTTTTGAGCTAACTATTATACTATAACTACCAAAGACAAAACAAAAATTATAGTTAAGCGACTCGTTGATGCAAAAATTTTGTGCTACATTTTTGTATGTATATATCAATTGACACGAGTTCGATTTCGTTTATAAAACTGCTAATCTTAGTTACTATTAAATTTTACAAGTTATTCCTCTATTGACCATTCAATCAATGACTTAATATTGTGAGTTTTTAACTAACTCTTACAAAACACAACGGGTTTTATATATGACTCTAGAATGAAGTCGATGCATAATCTTCCGAACCCGGTAACTAACTGATGCGTGAAAATTTTCAATACATTAGAAATTTTAAACATTGATAAATTACTATCAAAACCTCTCAAGCTTTATGAGGAATTGACATTCATTCGTATATATCACCTTATAATGTCCCATAGAAGTAATAAGCACATACACCGCACGCAACCTTTTTTCCGCTTATCTCGAGCATCTTGTATGGAGCCCACATTATCATGATATAAAAAATTGGCTATTTTATCTTGTGAATAAACTAATATTTATCAAATTTTCAAAATTAAAAGAATATAAAAGTTTTGTGGAGAAAGAATTGATTCTTTATCACATGTACAGATTACTAATGTTCATTTCTTTTCTCCCATTTTATAAGTGCTCAATATTATTGCACTAAACACAACACACACACCTTCCAAACTTGAAATTTTATTGCAACAAAAGCGTAGCCACCAAAAGAGGAAAATGTCCCAAGTAAAGGTACATATTAACTTGGTTGTGGTTATGGTTGTAGATAATGTTTAATTCGTTTATTAAAAATGCCAATATTTCTGTCAATTAATTTATCGTCAATATATTATACCAGACAAAACTTATTGAACAGGATGACCCATATGGTAGTAAGGAAACCCCAACATTCAAATTGGTTTTTGATAAAAGTGTCATAATAAGTGTGGTGAAAATAAGATCTGGATCACACTACAACAAAAGCTTCGAATTGCGACCAACTTTACAACGAGGCGCGTTTCTCGTCGTAAAAAACTACCTGCGGTGACGAGTTTTCAAAGTGGTCGTAGTTAAATTAAATTATTTACGACGAGACGCTTTTCTCCTCGCAAACCTAACAAATCTCGTCGCAAAACTAATAATCCTTATTGACCCAATTAAATCCCGTGTCTCATCTCTCTTTCTCACCCATTTCTTTTCAAAACATACCAACTTCCCTCATCTTCTCTCTCTTTCTCTCTATTTTAACAACACCCAAAGACTGCTACCACCATGGCAGCCGTCGTTCGCTCCAAGTCGGGCTTTTCGTCAATCGCACCACCAGATCAACAAGCACCCATCAATCCCCTCACCATTTTCTAGGTTTGATTCTAGTCTTCCCTGTTATCGTTTTTTTTCTTCTAATAGTTATAGTTTTTGTTATTAATTGTGATTTATGATTAAATTAATCAATTGTGAGTTTAATTTTAGATGGGTGGTTTCAGAATCGCTATTAGTTCTATATGATAGCGTTTATGATTTAGAGTTTCATGCTTATAAATCTCATTGAGAATAAAAATGGAGTGGAGGGTGTTTCACGTTTTCTAGGTCTTCTAATTTCAGGGCCTTTTTGTGATTTATTTTCTGGGTTAATGCGATTGAAAAAGAGAAGATGAAGCTTTGAATTTTCTGGGTTTACAAAAGTGAAGAAGATGAAGATGGTTAGGAGTCTGGTTTTTTTGGGTATGACAAATTTGGGCCTTTTTGTTTAAAAAAAAAATCGGGGCATTTAGATTCAAAAACGAAGATGGGTTTGGGGATATCTGGGTTAAAGGGACAAAGATTCTTGTTTAATAACTTCTTTTCCAAGTAAATTTTCCTTGCATCAGTGGCAAATTAGCAAGGTCATAAGGGTTGGATAATTTTGGAACTTTGGTGTGGTATGTTATTCTTGTAGAACTTTTTGTTTCAGTGGCAAGTTAGCAAAGTCACATGTACTTTGACAAAATGATCCCCCCTAAGGACTTTCGTGTGGTATGTGGTATGTCCCATAGGTTAATTGATGTTTTAATGATTCAATTACTGAAGAAAGACATGGTTTAGCCCCCCTACAAACCTTTAGAACCAACACGTATATGGATGCATGACTCTTGTGTGCAATTTATGATATAACCTCTGAAGTTTCTATTTTTTCTTGTGAATGAACTATTTCTCTGTTTCTTTGGAACACCAGCTCTTTAACTTTAGGCAACATGTTCTTATGCATTTTCCATCTTGATATACAAGTTTGTCTTTAACTTAAGCGTCTGCTTTATGTGTCCTTTGCTCTTCTCCAACCATCTGAACCCCACTTAAGGAGTCTTTGCATATTTGTTTTCTTGAGTAAAATTGTAATTAGAGTTTTCACCTTGTGAGGATAATAGCCCCATGTACAACATTCTCACATTTTAATTTTATAGGCAGCTTAAATTACTTTGTATTTGATGCTGGTCAGAGTACGATTCATACTTGGCCTGTTTTTATAAGCTTTCGAGGCTCTGTAAGTCACATAACTGGGATTACGTGCATGGTGGTCCTCTGCAGCCTCTCTCGGGGTCATAGAGATCTGGAAGTAGCTTTTGACTTACTTGGCATTCGTTTATCGCTCTCCAGAGATTAATTTTGGGCTAGGATTTCGGGTTACTCAGTGTATGCTTCCGGGATATCTTGTATGGTGTTATGAACACAGCTTATTGAATGTTGAAGTTAGAATGCTTGTGAAGTACTTTTTTTTTTTTTTTTTTCTGCAGATTTATGTTTTTGGGGATAAAGATTATTTTAAAAGAAGTGCCGCCTACTTTTTGTTAGACTAGAGCTAAAATGTTGCTAAGTTGTTAGACAACCATGTTGGTGTGTATGTTTAATCTTTATAAGTATTCATAGTACTATTGCTTATGTACCCTTTGGCTTTCCTCCATGATTTTGAAAATTACTATCTCATTTATGTGAGATCCTTTCTAATTCTACTTTTTTTAGGGACTAACAATCTCTTGTTAATGCTATGTGACCCCTACTTACGTTGACGTTTACCTCTTGGATGTAGCTTTTGACTAAGGAATGTATAACCTGAATTCAAGATGACAATAGATTGCAATTAGTCGGAATGTATGGCTACTGCAGGTAATTGTCTTTCTTTTATCATTTTGCTCCTATTCTCCTCGCAGTGTCACATAAAATACTCTTAGAATGCAATATGTTTATGTATACTAAAGGCTCATTCCCTTCTCATAATGTTATCAAGGCGATGTGAATGTGTGATTGTGTATCGACTCCATTTCATTAATGGAAACGAGGGGCTGTCTAGTAGAGCTATTAAGCTCCAGTTGATACCTCTGTCAAGTAGCTTACAAGTCTTTTTTTTTTTTTTTTTTTTTTGCAAAACTGAAGTCGCCACTATACAAGTGAAATGGATGCTTACAAGCTTAAAGTCGTATACGATAATAATGCGGTTGTATTCTCCATATAATTTGGTGAGTGACATTCGACCATCTCCTTATATTGTTTATTTTTCCTATAAGATTGGACATTACTCTATTCTAGCCAAAAAAAAAAAGTAATTAGTACTCTAATAGTCAACACATGAAAATTTTCTTTTGAAGTGATTTTTTCCCATTTTATGCTAATGTAGAGTTGTTACTACATATGAAGACTTACGACCCATTTATTTCTATTTCAGATCTTTAGCCGATGGTCTAATGTGAGAATCGTCAAGAATGGCGTGAGAATCGACAAGAATACGACATATCTCTAGTAGTATTGGCAATAAGGATTCTTTAATGATTTGGTGTTATTAGATGAATAATATTATTGTATGTCTTGAGGTAAATCGAAAACAATTTCATTTTTAAATTGTAACGAATTAATTTTCTTCTAGTAATGGAACTGCTATATTTATTTTTATAATTCTTGTGCTGCAACATTCAAGCTTTTTATTAAGCAGAAAACTAGTTGAAAGGCTGCTGGTATTGGTACGGATTTGTGTGAAGAAGAGAATTACAATAAGATTAAATGTAGAAAACTCGTCGCAAACAAACCTAAGTAGGCTAGCTAAAGTAAGTTATACGAGGAGTCAATGTCGTCGCAAAACGTCTTTTACGACGAGAAAGGGACCTCGTCGCAAAAAATAATTTACGACAAGTCAATCAAACCCGTCGTTAAGTTTTTTGCGACGAAGCCTTTTGCGACGACTGACGACCGGGCGCGATTCTCCATCGCAAACAATGCTATTTGTTGTAGTGTCAATTGTCGGCGGAATTAAGTTCGAAATAGTGATAAGTGTTACTAACGTGTGAAAACCATGGTTCTTTGGCGGTCGTGGTGGAAGCCTTCATTCGGTACATGAATTCTTCGTTTACTTGCATACTTTTCTATTTATGTAACAACTTTGCAACTTAAAACGTGCACAAACAATTAATTCGCTTATACATATAGCTAAGACATTATCATGAATTTAAAAGAATAAATAAATTTTTAATTTTATTGGCTTTGAATTCGATGAGGTTTTGATCAACAAAACATTGTGATTTGTATGTAAATATTGCTAGGTGACAACCCAAAAGGACGCGTAGAGAAACTAAATGGAGTGTGCTACTGTATCGGTGTTGCAATAAGAAGGGTGTGTTGAAGATCGTGTCTGGGTATGTCTCTCTCTGATGATATAAGGAGGTTCAGTTGGATTGAATAGTATGGTAATATGATAGAAAAACCTCGATTCCCTTGGTTGTTTGGGGCAGTTGGTGGCTATTCGAGGTAGTTTTTGATCCGACGGTGTTATTCTGGACCTAGGCTTACGACGGAGTTGTGTGTGAGCGGCTTAGGGGAATTTAGGACATTGTAGGTCCCTTTGCCATTTGGTTTTGATTGTGTTTCGGTTTGATGGTATAAGAAGGCTTGGTCCGTTGTGTGAGATTACATCTGTGGCGAACCTAGCTAGCAAGAAGAAGACTCACCACCCTCGATTGGAGTAGAGGAGATAGGATTTGATCATTTTCCACCCGTGCTAACTTTTTAAAGACCTTAAAGAAATTATCAAAGGGAAGTTAGGATATACTCGAGGACGAGTAAAGGTCTAAGCATGGAGGAATTTGATGTGCGCTATTTCGTTGTGGTTAAAGTCGGGTTTTTGAGGTGTTTAACGTTGATTTTGGATCGTTTGACTGCTAATTATATTATTTGGTGTGATTTGTGTTTGATACAAGAATTGCTGGTTATTATGACCATTTGGAATCTCAAGAATGCTGAAATTCGGTTCGGTTATGCAAGGCGAAATTTAGAGCTTCAAATTTCTCAGAATATTTGGAATTTTGCATTGAAACCAATTGGAGATGAAAGTTCATGATCTTACCTTTTCTAAGAAGTGGTCACACGCATTCACCGGATAAGTAATGAAGAAGTTATGCGAGTTTGAAAACGAGGTCAGAAAGTATGGCGTGGTCCGCGTGTAACAACCCGAACCACCATCCGTCACAACACAACCCAATTAGATGGGTAGTCACCCTTAGGCCCATATATCCTCACGTGGGCTCTAAAAGGTGAAGGCTTTGTTGGTAGTATGATGGTAGAAATCTATTATAAACTAATCATGTGAGCTTTAATTTCCCAATGTGGGACAAATTAAACCAACTCCAAAAACCACTCCATAAACCACTTTCCAAATTCCGTAGTGTTACACCGCGGGTTTGTTGTGTGCGGTCCCCGGCTTAAGGCCGGCGGTTCGCTTTGGACGACGAGAGCCCGGTTTCCGTATTTTGTTATTTTCCATATTTTATATTCCTAGACACTATATATACCTAGGTTCTACATTTTATTCATAACTTTGCAACTCGAGACTATTATTGAGACTTCTATTGAAGATTAATGGAGAACTAATCTCCCAACTTGGTATTTGTGGATTGAAATGATAGGGCGTTAGAGTAGTGTGCTAATCCGCGTAATTTAGACGCCTTAGGGTCCATTTTAGCACGGTGTTATCCTGATTCGTGAACCACACCATTGGGAGTTGTTTGGAGCTTATTTGGTGGTTTTACGGGATTTTCATTAGCTCAAGACCCTTTGGAGTGCTTTAGGAGGGAACGTGTACCGAGCCTTGATTCGGATCGTGATTCATGGAGAAGACGACTCGGTTGCGTAGCGGATTCACGCGGATGCTCGAGATTAGGAGCGGAGAAGAAGAAGAATTCGAATTCCTCGACTCGAGAGGTTCTTCCTCGAGTCGAGGATTCACACGCTTGACTCGAGGAACACTTCTCTCGAGTCGAGAATTACCTGGCTCGACTCGAGGATTTCTCTCCTCGAGTCGAGAATGTTAGCTTCCGGGAAACTTCCGAGGAGCTAATGACGGTTTCTTTTTGCTTAAGAAATATCTATTTTGTCTTTTAGTGTTTTGTACTTAGTTTAAATAAAGGGGCATGAACCCCTCCCTAAAACTTATCACTTTTCATTATATTTTTACATCTAGTTTTCATTTAGAGAGAGAAACTCCAGGAGAATTAATATTTTCATTATGATTTTCATCTCAAATATTATTGTAATAATTAGTATGGAAGGCTAATCACCTTCTAGATCCTTGGTGTAATCAAATTCTCTCATCCTATGTATTAGTAAGATTTTCTTCTCTCTAATTTGCCTTTAATTTCATGATAATTAATTCCTTGTTTTTCAATTGCTTGATCTACCCTTATTTTCTCTAATTGGTTGATTGGATTGAATTGGGTATTTCTTATGCTTGGTTTTTAATTGATGGTCATTGATTATTAACCCTAAAGGAAGCAACTTTCAAATGTTTAGTGTATGGTTATGACTAATTTGTGATTGGGGAATTAATTAGGCAACTAATAGATTAGATTTGATTAGTGTCGCGGTTGCGGCTAATTAGATACTAATTTGGGTTGTTGTTAATCTTTCATTAATCCTTGCTCTTCATGCATTTGGTTTTGATTTGTTTGAGTGGTCACTAGACAAATTAGGATTAAAAGAAGGGGAATTTGGTAGCGGTTGCTCAAATTCCCCATAAAAGAGGATTAATTGGTGAAACGAGATTATCTATGAATTGGTGTAATTAGAGAGGAGTAAAATTACTATATTAGGGTGTTAGATGAGATTATCACCTAGGGTCACCTTAGTAATCTTGATAACTCGTTTATTTCTTGTCTAATCAACTTTCAAACCAAAAAAAACACCCCATTTATTCTTCTTATTTCTTTTATTTCTTATTTTTCCACACTAGAATCGCATATTAGGACTTTCCTCTTCCTTGTGGATACGATACCCACTTACCCTACCTTCTTAGTTAGTAATTTGTGGTAATTTGATAGGATCTAACGACGATCTCGCTGTCAAATTTGGCGCCGTTGCTGGGGAAGAGGCGTTTTTAGTCTTTTTGCTATTTCTGAGTGGTTTTTATATATATTTGTTGTGCGTTTTTTTTTTTTTTTTTTTTTTTTTGTTATTTTTGTTATTTTCATTTTGTTTTAAGTGTGTGTGAGGGTTGTTCTTATTTCTCCTTTTCGGTGTTCGGGGCACTAGCCTATGGTCCAAACCCGTACTACTAATCCCGATTTGAGTCATTTTGAGATAGATTGGGAACTTGAGAGAACATTGAGGCAAAGGAAGAAGCTTTCACTGGAGCAAGGTAATCAAGTAGTTGTTGAGGAGGAAAGGAACGTGTTCGCCGATTTTGATTTGTTTAGGGAGGACGATTCTTACACTTCCGCAACTTCCGACTTTGTTGATCTTAACACCATGAGTATTCGGGAACTTACCGCCCCGGATCTCTCACAATACCCCTCATGCATTGTCTTCCCCGATGATGAGGCTACTTCAAGAATCGAGATCAAGGGAGCTCTTCTACACCATCTACCCACCTTCTACGGTCTTAGCACGGAGGATGCTAATAAGCACATTATGGGGGTGCATTTGGTGTGTAGCAACATGAAGCCTCCCGGGGTTGATTTAGACACCTTCTTTCTCAAGGTATTTTCGTTTTCCTTGAAGGATCGTGCCTTAAATTGGCTCTACACTCTTCCCCACAACAGTATCACTTCTTGGGAATTATTGAAAAAGGCCTTCATTCTTAAGTATTTCCCTAACACTAAAGCTTCGGCTTTGAAGAAGGAGATATCTACAATTGAGCAACGGGGAGAGTCGCTTGCTTCTTATTGGGACCGATTCCGAGAGTTGGTAGCTAGTTGCCCCTACCATGGCTACAAGGAGCAAGATCTAATCTTATTCTTCTACCACGGGCTCGATGACCAAGACTATAGGCATGTGGTAGCCGCTAGTAATGGTGGGTTGGACAAGATGACTCCGGTTGAGGCTTGGGACTTGTTAGAGGAATTGGCAATAAACTCACGTGACCGAGAGTCCAAGAGGTGTGTGAGGAGAGTTAATATGGTTGAGGTGCCTTCCAATGAGTCCCAAGTGGGAGAATTGACAAGTATGATGAAGGAAATCCTCCGAAATCAATCAAGGAACTCACCACCTAGGGAGTATGAAGAGGTCAATGCCGTGGGTGGTTTTCAAGGAAATTCTACAAAGAAGTACGACCCTTACTCAAACTCCTACAACCCGGGTTGGAGAGATCATCCTAACTTGAGGTATGGCAACAATCAAGAAGTTAACCGTGGCTACAACCAAGAGAGTAACCGGTTCCAAGGTCAAGGAAGGGGAAACAGTGCAAACTACAACTCTCAAGGGCCTAACCACGGGAACTACAATCAAGGAGGTCAAGGTAACTTCAATCAAGGTCAAGGGGGTGGGAATAACTTTCAAAACGGTCATTTCCAAGCTAAACCACCTCTCTCGGGCCATCAATCTCAAGGTGGTTCCTCATCTTCAATGTCCGCGGAAGAAATGATCAAGGCATTGACCCTCAATGTCACGAATATGCAAGCCTCTATGGTTCAAAATCAACAAGAAACGAAGGCAAGCATTCAAAACCTTGAAGGTCAAATGAGCCAACTATCAAGTGCGGTGAATCGACTAGAATCAAGAGGTTCCACCAAATTCCCATCTCAAACCGAAGTCAACCCCAAGAAGAATGTGAGTTTCGTGAGTCTACTGAGTGGTAGGAAGCCACATGAGCCGGATGATCGGGGAAAGGATGAAGCTTGGGTTGAGGATGTGGACGAAGAGAGCAACAATGTGTCGGGAAATGAGCAACCTCGGCTCGAGGAGCATCCAGCTCGAGTCGAGGGAAGTAGGAGTGGAGAGCACTCTACTGGAGAGAATCTCGAGTCGAGGGAGTCATTGCCTCGACTCGAGAAACCGAGCCGCAAAAATAATACCTTTGTTCATCATCCTCGACTCGAGTCTAAAGTCCCTCGAGTCGAGAAAGATGGTCCTCGAGTCGAGGTAGGAGACCCTCGAGTCGAGGATATGATACCTGGAAATGGCCTCTCTGATCTCACGCCTCGAGTCGAGAAGAAACTGTCTCGAGTTGAGAAAAGCAATTCTCGAGTCGAGAGCTACTCTCCTCGAGTCGAGAATTATGTTCTCGGGGATAATTTGCTTGGCCCTTCTCCTATGTTACAAGATGAGGTTATAGAGGTTAATGTTCCGTTTCCCGAAGCATTCAAGGATAATCAGAAGTACAAGCACGACTCCGACATGTATGCCCTCTTTCAAGATTGTAAGGTAAACATTCCCTTCCTCAACTTTGTTAAGAGTGTTCCTAAGGTGGCGAAATTTGTTAAAGACATAGTCACACCTAGACGATCACCTAAGCAAAAAGGGAAACAAAAAGTTAAAATGAGTGAGCATGCGTCGGTGGTTTTCCAACATAGATTGCCTAAGAAGTGTAGGGACCCGGGAATGTTTTCTATCCCTTGTACATTAGGGGGTGCTAAGTTTGATAGGGCCATGTTAGATCTCGGTGCTAGTATAAATGTTTTGCCTTATTCCGTGTTTGAATCTTTGAAACTTGGTGAATTGCATGACATGGATATCATAGTTCAACTTGCCGATAGATCGAATGTGTACCCTAAGGGCATAATTGAGGATGTGTTTGTTGAAGTGGATAAACTTATTTTCCCGACCGATTTTTATGTGATTGAAATGGAACACGACTTGCATGCGGCCCCTATTCTTTTAGGGCGCCCCTTTCTTAAAACGGCTCAAACAAAAATTGATGTTGCAAGTGGATCATTAACAATGGAATTTGAGGGTAAAGTTGTCAAGTTTAATGCTTTTAACTCCATGAAATACCCCTCGGATGTGCATTCAATCTCTTCTATTGATGTTTTTGATCGTATTGTGCAAGACGTGTTTGATTCACATGCTAATGTTCTTGATGACGTGCTTGGCAAATTGAATGTAGTAGGAAAGAGAATTCTTTGCTTGGTTCTTTGTCCACTAACTCGCAGGAAATGGCTCATGAGATCGGTAAACCGTTTCGGATGAACAACAATTCCAAGCCGATAACTCTTGAGAAGCCGCTTGATCGACCCAAGCCGTCTACCGTTGAGGCCCCACAAGTTGAACTTAAGATTCTTCCGGACAAGCTCAAGTATGTATTCTTGGGAGACAAGGAAACTCTCCCCGTTATAATTTCAAGTCAATTGAGCAAAAGTCAAGAGGAACGGTTGATTGGGGTTTTGACGAGTCATAAGGAAGCTATTGGTTGGACTATTTCCGACATTCGAGGTATTTCCCCCTCCACGTGTATGCATCGTATCATGATGGAGGAGGGGGGAAACCCGTAAGGCAACCTCAAAGACGGCTCAACCCGCCGATGATGGAGGTAGTCAAGAAAGAGATCTTGAAGCTTTGGCAAATGGGGATGATTTTCCCTATTTCGGATAGCCAATGGGTGAGCCTCACACAAGTCATCCCAAAGAAGGGTAGGTTCACCGTGGTTGCAAATAAGGAGGGGGAAATGGTCCCTACAAGGCTTCAAACGGGTTGGAGAGTCTGTATTGACTACCGTCGTCTCAATGCCGTAACAAGAAAGGATCACTTTCCTTTGCCGTTTATCGATCAAATGTTGGAACGACTAGCGGGGCATAAGTTCTACAACTTCTTAGATGGTTACTCTGGGTATTTCCAAATAGCAATAGCCCCGGAGGACCAAGAAAAGACCACGTTTACTTGTCCCTTCGGTACATTTGCATACCGAAGGATGCCTTTTGGGTTATGCAACGCCCCGGCTACGTTCCAACGTGCCATGATGAGCATATTCTCCGATTACATCGGAGTTTGTGGAAGTCTTTATGGACGACTTCACCGTGCATGGAGACACCTTTGAGCAAGCTTTGGATCATCTAGAATGGGTCCTAGATCGGTGTTTAGAGTCTAATTTGGTCCTCAATTCGGAGAAATGCCATTTTATGGTAGAGGAGGGAGTGGTGCTAGGCCACGTGATCTCGGAACGGGGGATCGAGGTTGATAAGGCTAAGGTGGATGTGATTTCTACCCTCCCCTATCCAACTAATGTGAGAGAGGTGCGATCTTTCTTGGGTCATGCGGGGTTCTACCGCCGGTTTATCAAAGATTTTTCGAAAATCGCCGCTCCCATGTGCAAGCTCCTTCAAAAGGAATCGGATTTTAACTTCTCCATGGAATGTCAAGCTTCATTTGATGAGTTAAAGACTCGACTTATCTCCGCTCCCATCATTAAAGCACCGTGTTGGTCGCTCCCCTTTGAGATTATGTGCGATGCGAGCGACTACGCGGTCAGAGCCGTATTGGGCCAAAAGGAGGGGAGAGCAAGTCATGTCATACATTATGCCTCTTTGATGTAGAATGAGGCGCAATGTCACTATACAACCACGAAGAAAAAGATGTTGGCGGTTGTGTTTGCTTTAGAGAAATTCCGAACATATCTCTTGGGAACGAAAGTAATTGTATATAGTGACCATGCCGCCATCCGTTACCTAATGTCGAACAAAGAGGCTAAGCCACGACTCATCCGATGGGTGTTGCTCTTGAGTGAATTTGAGGTGGAAATACGGGATAAGAAGGGTGCGGAAAATCTCGTTGCGGACCATCTAAGCCGGCTTGTACATGACAAGGAATTCTCTTATGCCAAGGATAGAATCCAAGAGAGGTTTCCGGATGAGGCATTATACTCTTTGAGCACCAAGAAGATCCCGCAACCGTGGTTTGCAAATATTGTCAACTTTCTAGCATCTAGCCAATTCCCTCCCGGTTTCACTAAAAATCAAAGAGAGAAACTTCGGAGTGTTGCACGGTTCTACATGTGGGATGATCCGTACCTATGGAAACAAGGAGCCGATGGGGCTATACGTCGATGCATTCCCGACGATGAGGTACGTTCTATCCTAACATTTTGTCATTCTTATGCATGTGGTGGCCAATTTGGTTCAAAGAGAACCGCGCTTAAAGTGCTCGAGTGTGGATTTTATTGGCCTTCACTCTTCAAAGATGCTCACGAGTTTTGTCAAACATGTGACAAGTGTCAAAGAGTAGGCAATAATTCACAAAGAAATGAAATGCCTCAAACTCCCATTATCTTTTGTGAAATTTTTGACGTTTGGGGCATTGATTTCATGGGCCCTTTTCCGAATTCCCACGGCCATTACTATATTCTACCTGCGGTGGACTACGTCTCCAAGTGGGTGGAGGCGAAAGCCACTAGAACTGATGACTCCAAAGTTGTTTTAGATTTCCTCCGATCCCGTATTTTCTCTCGCTTTGGTATCCCAAAGGCGTTAATTAGTGATAAAGGGACGCAATTTTGTAACCGGACGGTGAGTGCTCTTTTGAGGAAATTCTATGTTGTTCACAAGGTCTCCACTTCATATCATCCCCAAACTAATGGGCAAACCGAGGTGTCAAACCGGGAAATTAAGTCTATTCTTGAAAAGATGGTCAACCCGAGCCGCAAAGATTGGAGCTTGAGATTGGATGATGCGGTTTGGGCTTATCGGACGGCCTACAAAACTCCAATTGGGATGTCTCCCTACCGATTGGTGTTCGGTAAAGCGTGCCATCTTCCCGTTGAGATTGAACACCGAGCGTATTGGGCTATCAAGAATCTTCACATGGAAATGAGTGAAGTGGGGGAGCACCGAAAACTTCAATTACATGAGATGGAGGAAATACGGTTGGAGTCCTACGACAATGCGGCAATCTACAAGGAGAAGACCAAGGCATGGCATGATAAATTGATTGCAAGGAAGAGTTTTGAAGTGGGGGACAAGGTATTACTTTATCAATCAAGGTTGAAACTCTTCCCGGGAAAGCTAAGGTCTAGATGGATTGGCCCGTTCACCGTTTCCAAGATATACCCTCACGGAGCGATCGAAATCTTTGAGAAAGAGGAGGATAAATCTTTTAAGGTGAATGGTCATAGCTTGAAGCCGTATTACGAAGGATTCAAGGTGGAAACCGTAGAGGAAATGGCTATCTTTGAGCCAATTGTTGAAGAGTGAAGCTTTGGAGTTCATATGTCGAGCCAACGACATTAAACAAATGCGCTACTCGGGAGGCAACCCGGGCCATTTGTCTATAGTCGTGATATATTTTGTTTCGAGGAAATTTTGTTTCGGTTTTTTACTCAAGCAAGAGATCGAGAAAAAAAAAAATGATCCCCGACTCGAGGAGGAAGAACAGAACGTTCAGTTTTGGAGAGAAATCCTCGACTCGGATGAGTTATGTCTCGACTCGAGGATTTATGCCCTCGAGTCGAGGATGTATTCCCTCGAGTCGAGGAAAATAAGCAGAAGGAAGAGTTTTGAGGGTAAATCGTCGACTCGAGGAGTTTCCATCCGAGTCGAGCGAGACAATCCTCGAGTCGAGGATACTTGTCTCGACTCGAGGATTGTGCAATTTCTGTTTTTCTTCAGTTTTAAAACCCGACCCCCCTCTCTCTCTCCTCATTTCATCTTCTTCATTTTCCCTTCATCCCCACTTCCCCATTTTCGACCCTCTCACCCCAACCCTCACAAAAACTCTCAAATCCCCACCAAATCACACAAAATCACTCCCAATCTTCTAATTTCTTCACAAAAATCACTCCACAAACAACAAATCAACCACAAAAAAAAACCCCATTTATTGTTCTTATTTCTTTTATTTCTTATTTTTCCACACTAGAATCGCATATTAGGACTTTCCTCTTCCTTGTGGACACGATACCCACTTACCCTACCTTCTTAGTTAGTAATTTGTGGTAATTTGATAGGATTTAACGACGATCTCGCTGTCAAATTTGGAGGATTTCTCTCCTCGAGTCGAGAATGTTAGCTTCCGGGAAATTTCCGAGGAGCTAATGACGGTTTCTTTTTGCTTAAGAAATATCTATTTTGTCTTTTAGTGTTTTGTACTTAGTTTAAATAAAGGGGCATGAACCCCTCCCTAAAACCTATCACCTTTCATTATATTTTTACATTTTGTTCTTATTTTCTAGAGAGAGAAACTCAAGGGAGAGATTAGTGAGAATTAGTATCAAGAACGCAATAATGTCCAAATATTTATACCAATGGCGGGTTTTATTAAGACAGTAATGATTTGATGATTTATATATGGTGTACTAACCTTGGATAATTGTTTTCATAGAGAGAAATTTAATAATTTTCAGTCAGATCCTAGTTTAAATTTTTGTATTATAGTGGTATATGTGATCAAATAACAAGCGAAGAAATGTTCCACTTCGAGCAACTTAAACAAAATATGTTGTTTAAGTAATTCATGGAATTAATAGTGGATCTTAAAAGAATGGACTAACTAAAAATTTATTTACATTGTTTTTACGGTGCATTTTACAGTTGTCAAGCATTATATGGTCTTATGAAATTTGTTTTAAGAAAATAAATATGTCATATGAGGGAAAATATAAAATCTTTTAATCATGAGTAATTTCGTGAGCGTCAACCTAGACTCCCATAGTCCCTGAATATAGCGGAAAACTTAATAATTTCGCGTGATAAGACAATTTATTCCCAACTCGACTTTGACTAACTCATATTAACTTACAATTATTTTGTCTTGTGCCTACCAATAGTCATAATGCCTTTATTTTGTGCTCGTTCGTGGTTGATGGACTCCTTCATGCTTTCGAGCATTTTTTTTTTTAATGAAGTACGTAAATGTAATCATCGCTGTAGAGAATTTGTAGCAAACAATTATATATAGCCTTGTGGAACTTGTTAGTATTATCTTAATGAAGCCTAACGAGTATAAAGGGAAAATAGTGATATACCAGATATATGTGGAAAGCGATTCTTTATCCATTCTGATTATAACGGAGTTAAGTTATTGGTTTCTTTTTGTACGGTATGTACTTTCAAATGACATAGTAAATCATTAATATTTCATCTCCTACGACATAAGATTAATTTTCGTTTTATTATGCTTGAGAATTATTCGACCTCGTCCCTAGTTCCCACTTATATTTTAGTAAGTGGCTATGAGGACAGTTTGAAAAATAACTCACAAGCTATTCTTTTATATAACACTAAACAACATCCAAACGAAATTCAATGCCTATAATACGAAACTAAGAACAACACACTCGCATGCGTTTTAGATGGATAACAATCCTTGTTTGAAGTTCACTATCCACCACAAATTCCACAAACATAAGCTGCTATGAAATCGCCTTTGGTGTGGCGTAAATGTGGTTTATTAATTCGGTTGATTTAGGCGCCTTAGTGTCTATTTGAGCACGGTTTTATCGTGATTCGTAGACCACACCACTCGAAGTATTTTTGGAGATTATTCGTTGGTTTTACAAGTTTTTGGTGGCCTTAGACCCTTTTAGTGAGACTCGGACAACACTAGGGGATTAAGCTACAAGTTGGAGCAAGATTCGAGGAGAAGATCGCTTGACCACACTCCGAGAACCACACACCATCACCTCCGACTTCATTGGATCATAACTCTCTAACCAGAAGATATTTTTCAGAAATTCCAATTGGAGAGGAAAGTTCATTGTCTTAGCTTTCCAACGATATATTATGAGCTCAAAATGAAGTTCGGAGGTGAGAGTTATGCTCGTTCGAAGATTGCCCTGCGCACAGTCCCTCGACTCGAGGACTAGTAACATCGACTCGAGGGCAATAATCTCGACTCGAGAAGATTTGACAGGACGGGTATTTTGAAGAACAATATTCTCGAATCGAGAGAAGGTATCCTCGAGTCGAGAATTTCCTCGCTCGACTCGAGGATTCCTTCCTCGAGTCCAGGAAGCTAGCTTCCGGGAAGTTTCCCATGGGATCTATTTCGTCTTGTAGTATCTTTTGGACTTATCTTGAATAAAAGGGGCATGAAACCCCTCCCTAGTGATTATCACCCTTTCATTTTATTTTTCATCTAGTTTTCATTTTAGAGAGAGAAACTCAAGGAGAATTAATATTTTCATTATGATTTTCATCTCAATTATTATTGTAATAATTAGTATGGAAGGCTAATCACCTTCTAGATCCTTGGTGTCATCAAATTCTCTCATCCCATGTATTAGTAAGATTTTTCTTCCCTCTAATTTGCCTTTAATTTCATGGTAATTAATTCCTTGTTCTTCAATTGCTTGATTTACCCTTATTTTCTCTAATTGGTTGATTGGATTGAATTGGGTATTTCTTATGCTTGGTTTTTAATTGATGGTCATTGATTATTAACCCTAAAGGAAGCAACTTTCACATGTTTATTGTATGGTTATGACTAATTTGTGATTGGGGAATTAATTAGGCAACTAATAGATTAGATTTGATTAGTGTCGCGGTTGCGGCTAATTAGATACTAATTTGGGTTGTTGATTAATCTTTTACTAATCATTGCTCTTCATGCCTTTGGTTTTGATTTGTTTGAGTGGTCACTAGACAAATTAGGATTAAAAGGAGGGGAATTTGGTAGCGGTTGCTCAAATTCCCCATAAAAGAGGATTAATTGGTGAAAACCGAGATTATCTATGAATTGGTGTAATTAGAGAGGAGTAAAATTACTATATTAGGGTGTTAGATGAGATTATCACCGAGGGTCACCTTAGTAATCTTGATAAATCGTTTATTTCTTGTTTAATCGACTTTCAAACCAAAAACCCCCCATTTATTGTTCTTATTTCTTATTTTTCCACACTAGAATCGCATATTAGGACTTCCCTCTTCCTTGTGGATACGATACCTACTTACCCTAGCTAATTTAGTAGGAATAGTGGTAATTTGACTAGGAATAATAACGACTTCTTAGCCTGTCAAATTTGGCGCCGCGGCCGGGGAAGAGGCGTTTTTAGTCTTTTTGCTATTTTTGTGTGGTTTTGTACATATTTGTTTTTGTTGTTATAATTTTTGTGTGTTTTTGTGTCGTTAAGTCTATGTTTGTATAGACCATCACCTATGGTCTAGACCCATGTGATTATTCTTGTGTTTTTTGTACATATTTTTTTTCTTTTATTTATTTATTTATTTATTTATTTGTGATTTATGGATAATTATAGTTTTCCTCAATTGAATGGTGAACCTTTTCATATCTATCTTTCTCGACTTGAGGAACTTGATAAAACTTCTAATGTTTTCCGCGGGTTGGACTTAAATTGGATTATTTTGAATGGTATAAACTTTGAAACCCGAGATTTGGCCGATTATATGAGTAATGGAAGACTTAATGACATGTAACCTTGTGAGATTTGGGATTTTTGGCACTTCATGGCTTATCAATGTTCACAAGTTGCGGATTTAGACATCCGGGAGCCGTTGCATAGTTCTCTACATGATACCCAAAATTTCAATTGGTTTCAATTTAATGATGAACCCTTTCATGAGTATTTTTCGAGATTAGAAACTTTTGTTGATTATCTTGGTTATCGTGGTCAATTTATTCTGATTTTGAACTATGTAATATTGTCAAAAAGGGTATGAACCATGAAACCTGAAATTTGGCACAATATATGAGTAATGAAAGAGTTTTAAAAATGTCAACAGATGAGTGTTTTGCTTTCTTTAAGTTCATGTCTTCTCAATGTTCAAAGGTGGAGTTGAATGCTACACCACCTTCTTATTTGATGAGCAATGATGAGTTTAAGGTGGCGGAGGAAACTATTTGTGTCAATTTTGAGTCTAAAGGAGTTTTTGAGCAGCATATTCCTTCTTTTGAGAGTGAGCATGATGATATTCAATTGAGAGAGGAACTTGTCTTTTGTGAGGATAATGATAATTATGTGGATTGCAATGACTCTTCTTCTTCTTTGATTGTACCGACTTTGTCCATTAATTTTGAGATTTTACCTTTGGAAGTTTTTGGTGATCTCACATTGACTCATGATTTAAATGTTGATTCATCTTTTAATATTTCTTTGAACAACACATTATATGAGTCGGAGAGTGTTGTACTTTTCAAGAAGAATGGGAGTAGAGAGACAATGACCAAATCCATATGTTTAGACCCCAAACCCCCTTGGATTAATTACCATCATTATTCTTTATCTCTTGTTCTGAACTTGTCAAATCATAAGTATGAAAATGGTGACATAGGAGACAATTTTGAGCATAGAGGTCCGAAAACTCCTTATTTTCATGATTTTACCTCTATTGCTTATGCATTATTGTTTACTAATGTTTTCTATTGTCATGCATATGAGACTTGTTCAAGCATGTTCGACAAGCTTTTAAGAGCCTTCAATTGTTCCACTCTGGGTTTTTGGTGTGAGAATATGCCTAAAAAAAAGGGAGTCTTTCACACATGTCTGGTCATCTAGGGTGATTTCCTATCATGCGTCGAGCCAACGACATTAAACAAAGGCGCTACTTGGGAGGCAACCCAAGCTTAGCTTGTTATTTTGTGTTGTTTTTTTTTTTTTTTTTTTTTTTAGCTTGTGACGCTTGCCGTCCATGATGAATGCCAAGGTATGAATACCACCCTTCCTTACACTTTCTTCTCCTCTCATCTCTAGCCGAGTCACTCCATCACCTTGTTTTATCCCATGTTTTGTACCATCTCCCTTCATATTGACCCTCCCGTTTGTTCCACATGCTTGTTTGTCCATAAACCGTTGACATTTGGCCCTAAACTCACAAAATGGCCTTCTACCGGTTTTTGAACAACTTTTGGTGTGGGGTCATAATGCTCCAACAAACACACGAGGGTGATGGGAGTTTGTGAGGTGATAGGAGGCGACCAATTTTGAGGAAGACGGGGTTGTGAGGTGAGAGAGTGGCTCTTTTGACCATGAGCCACTTGCGTTGACGGTGATTGAGGGAAATGGAGCTCACACGAGGTATGTCTTTCTTTTCCCTTTAACTTTTCTCTCTCATGATTCTAACCACCACTCCCCACCCGTTTCACTAGCTTGTTTCTATACCATCTCTCTTTGTGCCTCGCCGCGTTTGCTCCCCCCGTTATTCTTGTTCTACCCACCCCATTTTACCCCTTAAACCAATAAAATAGCCTTGTTTGGTTCATTTTGGTTGGGTTGTTTTTGGATGGTTTGTTGTTATTGGAGGATGACGCGTTGTTGATATCGTTCATAAGGGAGATGGAGTAGTGAGACGAGGGATGGATTTATTTTCGAGGAAGATAGGGGAGTGAGGTAGAGTGAATGTCTCTTGGCCCGAGACCCTGTCATTTCCTTATTTGATGAGATAAGACCATTTGTTCTTTGTTCCTAGTTGTATGGGATGGTGAGTGGATGAGTTGATGATACTCCCCTTACGTAACTCGTTGTTGCCAATCTTTTGGTTGGTGTTGGTTGTCATTGTGGGCAATGACGAGGTTCAAGCATGGGGGAGACGCTTGGCATGATATTGTAATTCGGTTTGGCATTTGTCACTTTGTTTTTAATATAGGTGTGATATTCTTTTTCGTTTGCAAAAAAAAAAAAAAAAAAAAAAAAAAAAAAAAAAAAAGTAATCCATGGCGGGAGACATAAGAAGAGGAGTTGGGGCGTAACGGGTTAGGATCACTACCGGAGTTATAAGGAGGTTCGGTGATAGGAATTGGTGGTCCTAGGTTAGAAATCCTCTTGCATTGTGATGATAGGGGCGCCGGTGGATTGATAAGAGGTGAGTTGTGCTCGATAACTTCATTTCAAGCATGACTTTGAGGGAGTCGTTGAGCCAAGCATGGGGGAAACGTGGTGTGTGTTAGTTTCCCCCAACTTAGAGTGTGTGAGAAGGGAGGATAAGATGGTTAGAGTTGGGATGTTGAGCATTTCATCCACTCCAATTCTAACTAGCACCTTTTGAGTGTTTTGATGGCTTGCGATTCTTTGTTTTGGAGGAGTTTGAAGATTGTGACTCACCCCGTGCTTTAAGAGAGACCTAGGTGTTAAGCGTGGAGAATTAGATAACTCGAGGACGAGTAATGGTCTAAGCATAGGGGAGTTTGATGTGGCGTAAATGTGGTGTGTTAATTCGGTTGATTTAGGCGCCTTAGTGTCTATTTGAGCAGGTTTTATCGTGATTCGTAGACCACACCACTCGAAGTATTTTTGAAAATTATTCGTTGGTTTTACGAGTTTTTGGTGGCCTTAGACCCTTTTAGTGAGTCTCAGACAACACTAGGGGATCAAGCTACAAGTTGGAGCAAGATTCGAGGAGAAGATCGCTTGACCACACTCCGAGAACCACACACCATCACCTCCGACTTCATTGGATCATAACTCTCTAACCAGAAGATATTTTGCAGAAATTCCAATTGGAGAGGAAAGTTCATTGTCTTAGCTTTCCAACGATATATTATGAGCTCAAAATGAAGTTCGGAGGTGAAAGTTATGCCCGTTCGAAGATTGCCATGCGCACAGTCCCTCGACTCGAGGACCAGTAACATCGACTCGAGGGCAATAATCTCGACTCGAGGAGATTTAACAGGACGGGTATTTTGAAGAACAATATTCTCGACTCGAGAGAAGGTATCCTCGAGTCGAGAATTTCCTCGCTCGACTCGAGGATTCCTTTCCTCGAGTCCAGGAAGCTAGCTTCCGGGAAGTTTCCCATGGGCTTTCCACGGTTTCTTTTTGCCTAAGAAATATCTATTTCGTCTTGTAGTATCTTTTGGACTTATCTTGAATAAAAGGGGCATGAAACCCCTCCCTAGTGATTATCACCCTTTCATTTTATTTTTCATCTAGTTTTCATTTTAGAGAGAGAAACTCAAGGAGAATTAATATTTTCATTATGATTTTCATCTCAATTATTATTGTAATAATTAGTATGGAAGGCTAATCACCTTCTAGATCCTTGGTGTAATCAAATTCTCTCATCCCATGTATTAGTAAGATTTTTCTTCCCTCTAATTTGCCTTTAATTTCTTGGTAATTAATTCCTTGTTCTTCAATTGCTTGATTTACCCTTATTTTCTCTAATTGGTTGATTGGATTGAATTGGGTATTTCTTATGCTTGGTTTTTAATTGATGGTCATTGATTATTAACCCTAAAGGAAGCAACTTTCACATGTTTAGTGTATGGTTATGACTAATCTGTAATTGGGGAATTAATTAGGCAACTAATAGATTAGATTTGATTGGTGTCGCGGTTGCAGCTAATTAAATACTAATTTGGGTTGTTGATTAATCTTTTACTAATCCTTGCTCTTCATGCCTTTGGTTTTGATTTGTTTGAGTGGTCACTAGACAAATTAGGATTAAAAGGAAGGGAATTTGGTAGCGGTTGCTCAAATTCCCCATAAAAGAGGATTAATTGGTGAAAACCGAGATTCTCTATGAATTGGTGTAATTAGAGAGGAGTAAAATTACTATATTAGGGTGTTAGATGAGATTATCACCGAGGGTCACCTTAGTAATCTTGATAAATCGTTTATTTCTTGTTTAATCGACTTTCAAACCAAAAACCCCCCATTTATTGTTCTTATTTCTTATTTTTCCACACTAGAATCGCATATTAGGACTTCCCTCTTCCTTGTGGATACGATACCTACTTACCCTATCTAATTTAGTAGGAATAGTGGTAATTTGACTGGGAATAATAACGACTTTCTAGCTTGTCAGCCTTATTCATTTTATATATCAACATACTTGGGTATTGTACTACTCTTGTAGATGCGGTTTAGTTGCAACTCCATTCCTGTATTTAACATGAATGTAAGAGCACAGATAGTTTTGATATTATAATCAATACTCAAATATATATATATATATATATATATATATATATATATATATATATATATATATATATATATATATATATATATATATAGAGTGAGGATCATGAGAGTACCCCTTCTTAGGTGAGTACTGCGCACCATATCATAGCCGTCCGATCTACTAGTTTCGACGCTCCGGATTAAGCCACATATTCCTTGTTTAAAACGGAAAAGGG
Organism: Spergularia marina; assembly: GCA_963680865.1. Classification (NCBI taxonomy): domain Eukaryota; kingdom Viridiplantae; phylum Streptophyta; class Magnoliopsida; order Caryophyllales; family Caryophyllaceae; genus Spergularia; species Spergularia marina. The sequence goes on along the minus strand of OY804548.1, from coordinate 17,717,743 downwards.
AGTGGATCGGTTCCCTCATTTCTTCAGCATTTGCAATTTTTTTTTTCTCTCTCTTCAAACTCTTACTCTCTTCGACATTTTCTCTCTCCTTTCCTGCGTTCTGCCTGCTGATCTCATGCCGTCGCCGCCGACGACGCGTCTGCCATCGCGTGTCGCGTTCTCTCTGCTTCTCGCCGTCTCTCTCTCCTCCATTTTCGGTAAGATTTGCTTTGATAATTATGTTATTTGTTCGGAATTTTTTTGTACCTCATCGCCGTCGCCGACCTACTCGTCCGCCGTCGCTCCGCCGCTAATCGCCGGAGCTCAATCATGTTCTATTTGTTAGAATCAGCTCTTTCTTTCTGTGTTTTCTCATTTTCTCTCTCCTAGGTTTTCACAATTCTGTTATTCCTCAATTTTTCTTGTTCTGCAAATTTCGATAACTTTTAATTTGATGAATAATGGATTCGTTTGATAATATTTGTCATTCGATTCACATTTTAATTCTATTTATTACATTTGATTGTTTACTTTCGATTTTGTTTTCTCTATGGATTTTTTTTTCATTCATATTTTATGTTCTCGGTGTGTTTTCTTTTTTATTTTTTTATCAAAATCTAACCATCCGATTGTGAATTTGTATTTGAGATTTTTGTTTTCGAAATCATGTGTAAGATTTTATTGTGATTAAGGTATAATTCACAGCTATAAGCATGTGTTTGATGAAGATGAGTAGCAGGTGTTTGATGAAATGCCTCAAAGAAGCTTTTATTGCTGCTTGCAGTGATGGCATTGGGAATGAGTTTAGGTTGAATTTGTTTTTTTGTATTTTTCAGTGACATAGGTTATGCATTAAATGACATCGAAATACGAATGACTTATGTCATTGTATGGACACTCTTGTGTCATTGTATGGACAATTGGCGTCATTGGATGGAGGTGTCACTGTATGGACACTCTTGTGTCATTGCGTGGAGGTGTTATTGTATGGACTGTGAGTGTCATATCATGGAGTGTGAGTGTTATTGCATAGAGTCATGCGTTTTGTGTGCCCTATTGTCGTGTTGTCTTGCTCTCTGTCCATTATTGTTTGCTACTGCGTTAAGATTACTATATTGATTGGATTATGACCGAGTTTAATGTGGGGTAGTCTAGGTTTGTGCTTTAGTTAGAGTAGCTTGTTAGTCGAGTAGTCTCTAGAGTCATGCTTGTTAGTGTCTGGAGTAGTCTAGAGTGATGTTTTTTAGTGTTTAGAGTAGCAATAAGAGATTATACTTTCGTCATTTTTACACAGGTTTGTTACAAATCTTGAAGCATAGAGTAGTTCGTAGATACGAGTAGTGGTGGATATTTGGTTGTACTTTTCCCGAGGATAAGATTTGAGATGGTATCGAAGTAAAGCTTAAGTGTTTCTTTCTAGTTAGTATCTGCAATGTGGATGCGGAAAACGTAGAGAACTATGTTAAATCGACTTTTCTTAATCAATTGAATTTCATTTCGTTTTTATTGATTTTGGATTTCATTTTGTATGATATGTGATTTGAATTACTTTGTGATTTTGAATTAGCTTATAAAATGGACAGTGAAATTAGGTAGATTTTAGTTTCATAATTCAGGGTTTGATGAAATGCCTCAAAGAAGCTTTCATTGCTGCTTTTAGTGATTGGCGTTGGGGATTAGTTTAGGTTGAATTTGTTTTTGGATTTTTCAGTGACACAGGCTATGCATATAACGACACCGAATGACTTATGTCATTCTATTGGAGCATGTGTGTCATTCTATGGGATCTGTTTGCCATTCTATTGTGAAATCCATGTAACCATTTGATTTTATGAGAAACCTGTCATTTTATGGAACATAAGTTGTAAAATGTTGATATAAGTTTGGATGCTGATGTATTAGAGTAGTTTGGTCTGTGGTGAATGTTTGTAAGATCCTATGAGACATTCATGTGATTCTATTCTATGAATGAGTTTGAGGTCTAGGTTTTTTGGTGTAGAGGCTGTTTGAGATTCAGCCTAGTCGATACATTTGCATCTATTTTATGACTTGGTAAATGTGGTTTGTGTTCACTGGTTTTCTGAGTTTGTCTTTTTCCACTATCTTGTACTCCTATAGTCTACTAGCTCAATTGGCAGAGCGCCGTCTCATGTACGGAAGGTGTAGGTTTGATTCCTACGTAGACTAGATGCTTATCAGGTCTAGAAAAATCGGATACTCAATTACATCTTTTGCATTTGCCTACTGTGAGGTTACTTGAATTCCCATAAAATAGCAGAAAAGCAACGTTATGTCGGAGTTTCTCTTATCATTTTAGCTAAACCTTCATAAAGTACGGTACCAATCTTATTGTATTTCATAGCCGATATGGGAGTCGAACCCACATCTTGTGCGTTGCACAATGCTCTTCCAAATTGAGCTAACCGGCTTTAAGAACATTATCACGCAAATTCATCAAATATGAACCTGTCCAACCAGCAACTAGCTAGAGAATCGAAACCAATAAGACATTTAACAAGAGAAGGAGATGGAGCCATTGTACAAAAATGAAAGACATGACCATAATCATTGTTTTCTGTGCAGGCCCTACTATACTACGTAGCTAAGCAGGCTATGTACAATTATCAGAAGAGGATAGAGACTGATATGTCTCGCAAAAACCAATCCTAAAGCATCAAGCTAACAAATCTGAAATGTTGCCCTTCAAAAGAAATTTAGCAACAAAGTAGAAGCTATTAAAATCAGAATGTTAGCACCAACTTAGCAGACATTTTGTAATCAAACAAGCATATTTATGCTCAAATTCAGGAAACAAAAGCCTCACCTTATTTACAGGCTTCCTATAGGACCTTCCGAATCGATCGATACATAATTAACGCCTATACATAATTTCGAAAATGACAACATATTAGCAAAATGACCTTCTACAGTCTTGCAAGACGACTGATGCTAATAAGCAAACAAATGCTTTAGGCGCAAATGAAAACACCGTCTAAGTATGATTTGTGCAACATGTCAGGCCATCTAGGAGTGCACAATTGTTAAGGCACAAAATTGTCACACACACACACTAACTCAATCACATTAAGACGTCACTTTGTGGTCACGACTTCCCTCAACTGTCTTATTTACAGAATTACATGGCACGGGTTTCTTCATAGAGTGACACAGGTGTGTTCATAGAGTGACACAGGTTTGTGCATAGAGTGACACGAGTTCGTTCATAGAGTAACACAAGTTCGTTCATAGAGTAACACAAGTTTGTTCATAGAGTGACACACATTTGTCCATAGAGTGACACACTATGCACAGATTTGTGCATATAATGATACATGTTCATCCATAAAGTGACACACCTTTGTCCATCGAGTGACACACCTTTACAAGTTTGTCCATAACACAAGTTTGTACATAAAGTGACACACGATTGTTTATAGAATTACACGGCCATAAAATACTACACGTTTGTCCATAGAGTGACACAGGTTTGTTCATAAAGTGACACACGATTGTTCATAGTATTACACAGCCATACGACACACGTTTGTACATAAGAGCGACACAGGTTTGTACATCAAGTGACACACTTTTGTCCATACAATGACAAAGGCTGTTTTCACTCTAAAAATTAATCTCAAACCTAGTGTCATTTTATTGTTCAGCAAGTGTCATTGTATTTTCCATGAAATCTAAAAATCTCAAACCTATAAATTTAATTCTAAAATTAGATCGTTCAACTAATATTCGAAAAATAGTGTCATTATATTGTTTAGTCGGTATCATTTTATTTTCCACGAAATTATAAATCCAAAAACCTAGAATCACACGATTGAAACAAAAACAACTGAAATGAAACAAATCAAATTGAAATAGATCAAATTCAGCTACATTTACGAACAAACAACAACGAATTGAAACAAATCAAGCATTTCTTTAGAAATCGCGAAAAAAGGTGCGTCAAAAAGAATTTACAATACAAAGAAAATAGAAATCTCACCGAATGTGCGATTCGTATATTGATTTTAGGCGTTCTTCATCATTGATGTAGATTTGCAATAATTTTAAGCAAATTTGAAGCCCAAATTTGAGAAATTTGATGAAATTTTGTGAAGTTTTTACGGATTTGGAAGAGAGAGAAATAGTAGGGAGATAAGAGGAAGAGGAGAGAGAAAGTGAGTGAAGATTATGACGGGTTGAGGGAAATTGGGAAAGCTACCCTTTTTTTTTTTTTTGGGTATAATATGCGGGTGTCACTCTATGTTATACTGAGTGTCACTCTATGGAGTGCGCAATTCTCACGCGAGCATGAGTTCGCACCTGATCTCGCCTGTATATATATATATATATATATATATATATATATATATATATATATATATTTATAAACTTAACAAATTTTGCAATAAGTATCGAAAACTGTGTTCTTGTTTGCATATTTACATTACATGTGAATTCGTCATAGTGCTAATGATTTAGAGTTATTTATAGGTAACCATATATAATTATTCAATATTATTATAAATAGATTAAATGGTTTACGAAGAAAGTTAAAATATATTGTTACAACCAAAAATAAAATAAAATTGTAAGCAATGTTTTTTTCTACAAATTAAGTCCTTTTTTGTTTTAGTATAACTCCTAATGCTCATAATAGTTGTGTATGAGTTAAAATAATTTCTTGTTTTATTAAATGTATTTTTTTTTGTGAAATAACGTCATTATTTATTTAGAAGTTATGATAATTATCGTGTTAGAATAAATTAAGGAATACATAGACCATTTATACTCCTTTTGATAGGTATCATCTTTCTAATCAATATTACTAAAAAAATTTATTGTTTAGAGAAAGATGGAGGACATATATATTAGACTGGTCTGAATAGTTTTTTAATTAGTATAGCTTTTCATAGAAAACGCCGATTGAGTTAAGAAACTGTCCAGACGCTCCAAGAAATCCAACAACAGGACCGGAAGAGAGGCCCACTGTTTTGAAGATCTCAATGTTTTGGCAATTTTCAGCTAATCCAAAAGGTCCATATCCTTCTGGAGCAAGATTGGGATGGATCTTGATTGAGATGATGTGACGCTTACGATCATAAGTCCAATCCCTAAACTTTCCAGATAGTTGTGTCATACGTTCTCCATCTCGCATTTTAATCTACAAGCATAACAATATTTAGATACAAATCACAATGTTTTGTTAATCAACATCTCATCGAATTCAAAGCCAATAAAATTAAAAATTTATTTATTCTTTTACATTCATGATAATGTTTTAGCTATATGTATAAGCGAATTAATTGTTTGTGCAGGTTTTAAGTTGCAAAGTTGTTACATAAAGAGAATTAATATTCAAGTAAATGAAGATTTCATGTACCGAATGAAGGTTTCCACCACTACCGCCAAAGAACCATGGTTTGCACACGTTAGTACACTTATCAACTATTTCGAATCCGATTCCGTCGACAATTGATCCAGACCTTATGTTCACCACACTTATTCTGTCACTTTTATTGAGAACCAATTTGAATGTTGGGGTTTCCTTACTACCATATGGGTCATCCTGTTCGATAAGTTTTGTCTGGTATAATATATTGACGATAAATTAATTGACAGAAATATTGGCATTTTTAATAAACGAATTAAACATTATCTAGAACCATAACTATAGTCAAGTTAATATGTACTTTTACTTGGGCCATTTTCGTCTTTTGGTGGCTACGCTTTTGTTGCAATATAATTACAAGTTTGGAACGTGTGTGTGTTGTGTTTAGTGCAATAAATTGTCTTATCACGCGACATTATTAAGTTTTCCGCTATATTCAGGGACTATGGGAGTCAAGCTTGACGCTCACGAATAGGTGTGTTAACGAGTCGAGTCGATCACGAGCAGGGCCCTGCTCGACTCGAACTTGTGAGGGGGGTAGCCACGTTCCAAACTTGTAATTTTATTGCAACATAAGCGTAGCCACTAAAAGAGGAAGATGGCCCAAGTAAAGGTACATATTAACTTGGTTATCGTTGTGGTTCTAGATAATGTTTAATTCGTTTATTAAGAATGCCAATATTTCTGTCAATTAATTTATCGTCAATATATTATACCAGGCAAAACTTATCGAACAAGATGGCCTATATGGTAGTAAGTAAACCCCAACATTCAAATTGGTTCTCGATAAAAGTGACTGAATAAGTGTGGTGAACAAATGTCTGGAAACCAAGGATTGATAAAGTAAGCGTTCTCTCTCTAAAAATTCAATTTGTTTAAAGTTTTACCGGTTTTTCAATTTGATCCTATAATTCCTCTGTTGATTTCTTTCATTATATTGTTCAGTTGGGTCCTTGATTGTATGTTCAATTTCACATGTATTTTGTTCAGTTCGGGTTGTGATTTTATGTTCAAATTGATTATTGTTTATTTTTGTTCACGCATATCGCCCAGTTTTTTTTTATTTTTGGTACTCTAGTTCTACCTTTGATTCCAGAATACGAGTCAATGATGCTATTAGCTCTTAATACTCCCCCCCCCCTCGTTTTGACTTTAGCCCGGGTTTGGCCACCGCTGCATCAGAGTCCCAAACAAAGTCCCCTTCAAGTCCAGGCGGAAGAAAGAAGAAGATTGGATCACTGATCAAGCAGTGTGCTCGTCTACAATCAAGAGGGGCTACTAATCAAGTATGTACCGGCTCTGAAATTGTATTTTATAATTTCAGTTGGTTTCGATTCAATTGGTGTTGGATTTAATTGGATTAATTTCTGGGTAATCCGTCGGCTAAATCTGCTAGTCGTTATTTCTGTAGGAGTTGGGTGAACCTAAAGAACCAGAGGAGTAACTACAGTCTCCAAATAAGAATACGTCTACCGAACAGGTAAATCATTTGTCCAATTTAGCCAGGTGCAGTACAATTTGTAATCTTTAAACACATTTCTTCACCAAATCTCCAGGGCCAACAAGATCCAAACAATGATACCGTTCTTGATGGAACGATAAGAAACCCTTGGGATCAGATGGACCAAATTGATAGCAGTCTAGATAAACTGGTAGCCATGGTACTGATTTGAAATTATATAAATCAATTGGTATTTATTGAGTACAGTGTTTGAAAATGTGTTCATTGTTTACACAAATATGCGTGAAAACAATAAGACCAATACTGATGACAAGGAAAAGGAGAACGACATGGAGCAAGAGCCACCAATAAAGGAGGTTGTATCGATGGAGGATGATGGAGAGTCTCCACAAGCTCAGACGGTGAGCAATGGGCAGGCACAACCACAGATTGTATCTAAGCTGGTGAATAATGAGCAGAAAACACAAAAGATTTTATCTGAGCCGGTGAACAATGCGCAGGAAACACAAAAGAATGTATCTGACCCGGTGAACAATGAGCAGGATCCACAAAATATTGTATCTGAGTCGGGGAACAAAGAGCATGATTCAACACATATTTCATCTGAGACGTTGGACAATGACAATGAGCAGGACCCACCGAATTAGCGTAAGTCGGCGGAGGAAGAGGAAGACAATGAGAAGGAGAAAGAGAAGACGACAGAGAATGAGGGCGAAGAAGAGGAAGACAATAATGGGTCTAAACGCAATGAGACAGCAAAGGTAAAGACTCAAAAAGCAAAAAGAAAAGGTAGACCCCCCAAGAAAGGAAAGAACACAACTAACCCAACCCAAGATAGCAAATGGTGAGAAACCTAATTCCGTTATGCCATATAAGTTAATATTCTTATAAGCGTTCACTAATATACATTACGTAAAACTTACATGCGATACTAAAGGGTGTGGTTTGATGTATTTGTATACAGGTTGGTACCATGAGGCTATACCCCACGCTATTCCAAAATCTCACGGGAACACAAATGCTCTGGGTTATAGAATCTGATTGGAAATGGGTCTTAACACTAATGTTCACCAAGTTTGATCGCGATTTCACCCGGACATACCACCAAAAGCTATTGAGTTTGAAGCGGGCACGGGAGACTCAAGTGTGGCTAAAGTGGTGTCTAACTATGATATAATGGTTAGTCATGTCGGTTTGCAAACGATGGGCTAAGATAATGACACATAATTTCCTCAAACTTAATCCTTCGATAGCTTATAAAAATTCCTTGAAATATGTTAATTGTCGTGGTGGTTGGAGTTCTAGACATGGGACACTTAGGTCTCATCATATGTGGTACAGAATGAACGGTAAAGATGGGTTTAAACTTATAAAATATGTATGTGAATGTTCTTCGTACTCAGAGACGGAAAAGAAAAGTAAACGACCATGGTGGATACAAAATTCAAGTGACGAGAAATTATATGACAAGGATGCAAGTAATCTGGATTGGCGGGGAACTTCGCATTATTTTGAAGCGACCCATACGTCGTTTCGAATAAGTTCAGGCGGGCCGAACATTAAATAGTATCTTTAACTATGTCATTGTGTTTTCTTTGATATGATTTACGTTGACATAGTTTCTTTTGTATCATCCGTTATTCAATTATGTCGTAGTTCCGATTGTTGGAAAACAAATAAATGCTATTTATTTATTGTTTTTAAGATGGATATTATTTATATTTATCGCCTTGTTTAATTTTGTATCAAGTCTTTCCTTTGGGTTGATTGTGTAGTCGTTTTTAAGTGGGTGGACGCCCGTTTGAGATGGCGACTATATATGATACCGTCTCTATTTTATACCCATTTAAAGATAGACGCAGGATAGTTTTCTTTTTTGTGATACATAATAATTCATTTAGATATAATGATTTCTTATTCATTTTAAACACTGTGAACGTACATCCATATAGCACGTGTGAACGCAAATGTATGCCCGCGTGCATAGTCAACTCTCATTTCCTAATATAATTAAGTGGGCCCATATCACTACTACATTAATGACATATTGCAACGCCTCAAAATCGTTACCTTAGACCCAAATAAACGTTACAATAGACCTAAGGTAACGCGCAGAGGCGCTGCAAATACCCGCGCTGCATTAGGTATAAGGTAACGCAAATTCGGGTCTAATGTAACGCTTATTGCTTTGAATCATGTAAGCGTTACCTTAGCTCATAGTGTTGTTACAATAGGTATAATGTAAAGCTAACGAAGCTAAGACAACGCTCTTGCTTTCAATTGCAATGATATGCACTGCATCTAATGCAACGCTAACTAGGGTGGCCGGCATTAATACTATTTTGGCTTATAATTAGAAAAGTACAAATAATATTAAAATAATTAATTTGATAGCTTATAATTAATTAATAAATAGCGTTTTGATTACAAAATCCAATCAAGCTATCTAAAATGTATGTGCCGAGACGTATAATAACCACCTACAGCTCATAAGCCAAAACAAATTGCTAGCACATGAGATAATCGTTTCTTATCCAAAAAATTATATCTACAAAATTTCATTGGCTAGCTAGTAGCTTGAGCTTTGCTTAAAGTCTTTCCGCACTACTCCAATAAAGCACCATCTTCGTTGCGATCCTCAATCATATACAAACATTGAGAAGCAAAATGGCAATAATAATATCAAATTCCTTGCAAAACAAATAATGTTACTTTTGTGAATGACATAATGACGAGGGAATTGATACACTATCAAACCTAAAATTTCAAACTAAGGGATATAATCTCCCTATATATGTTGCGTTCCTACAGAAAATTCTCCATGACCTCCACGTAAGATACACATCCAAAAAAATCATACGACCATAACATAGAAACCTGCATAGCAATCTCCACAACCACCACTACTCCCACCATGTTGTACACTTCACCAACCATATCCATGCCAACACTACTTCACAAAATTTATATGAAATGACAAGTTTATATTATAAGATTGGCCCTCTATAAGAAATCCTCTGATGACAAAGAAGAACAAAGAGGGGAATACACGAATAAGAGAGCCAATACTTCTCCATCTAGATTGGTGTCTGCCTTGATAGCATACTAACAAACCAAAGCTAAGAGATCAGACCAGACTAACAAATGAAACTCAAGCTAAGCAACAGTATACAACTCCCTTCTGCTCATAGTTTCCATTATGTTGTTCTTTCTTATTTTACTTATAACATTGTCCAAAAAAATTCCAAGATGTGCACAACTATCCAACTTTCAGCATTATAACCAGTGCTTATAGTTCAAAGCAACCACGTCATAATGTCTTTGACAACCAGGCTACTAATTTAGTTCAACCAAGTCATAGTCTCTAACTCCATTCGTTCTCTTTTGGTAGTAAATTTAGTTTTCATACCATAGAAGCGTCATAAAGTCAGTTGATATAGAGAAAGAGCAAGAGAGTTTAAAAGATAGAGAGAGAAAAGTATTGAACCTGATTAGTTGTGCTCGTTCCAACTGATGGTAGGCTATTTTGCGTATCTTGATGTTTTTTGGGATCACTACTTGGATCACGAGGCTGAATGCTCACATAAAAATCAGGAACAACGAGATTCATACCAGGATTTGCTGCCTGAAATTGGGTGATGATGGTGGTAGCTATCTGATGTCCAATACGTGACACTACATCTGATTGTATTCTCTCCAGGTAATTTCATAATTTCAATGTAGCCAACATATATAAAGCACACGAGAACATCACATATAAAGCACAATACCAACAAATTAAAAATAAAGTACAAATTTAAAGTATTAGCTATTAACCACAAACATGAACTAACAACAATGATGTTTTCATACACACATGTCTAGAAACATTGAGACGGGGCCCTTGAGTTGTCATCTAGAACCACCAGCAAAAGAGAGTGGTCTTAGAAACACCAATTGAAGGGCCGCGAGAGAAGCCAAAAACACCACCAAGCAGTAAAGCACTAGTCAAAACAAAAATATAACTAGTAGCTCACAATGTAGAATCATGGAGAAAAGAGTATGCTATGAAATCAGAAAATCATACGAGAGTAAACTTTTTGCATTTACTTTGTCATTCTTGCCATATTGTCATAAGAAGCCTATTTCATTCAGAAAGATCATTACTTTCACATCTAAATCTGAAATCGTCAACAACAGGTGGACTTCTAATAGAGCAGCCGTGCTCAGTGAAATGGTGAAGGGATTCTGGTTTAGAACAGTGCCATGTACACTTTTGTACTATGTGTATAACTACTCTTGAGTCATTCCGGTAAAATACTTAAAAAGGAAAGAGATATTTAGTGTTGCAGACAAGGGATTCAAAAAGCAGATGTCAAGGCAATAAAGTGAACCAAAGTCCTGTGACTGTTTCACTTTTCATAGCCCACCAGCATACGAGAACAGGTTAACCCGAAGTAAGTAGTGTGAAAGATCAAACACTTAACAAGTGACAACATTATGTTTTCAAAAATTCAATGTTTTCCAAGTCTGTCTTCTTTAAGCAATTTTTCTCAGAATGTATGAAATATGTAGGTCTAGACTGTACAGAGCAGTTTCTACTTTCTAACAGGGAAACTACTGAAGGGAAGCAGGCCAAAACTCATTCCTAGGGAGACATACTGATATACAGAAGGTCTACGTAATGTTGTTGATGCAGGTGCATAGGTCTCCTCAAGCACTTTGTTTAACAGATGCACATTGTTCCCTCGACTGGTCCCGACATTGTTCCCTCGACTGGTCCCGACATTGGTCCCTCGACTGGTCCATGCACCATATCGACATTGGTCCCTCGATGGGTCCATGCTTTATTCAAGAGTTCACGACGATGCTTGATATGGTCTAAGAAGTTTTCCTATACTCAGAGCTGTCATAAATGATCAAGTTATTTAATAATAATTTGTTATTATTAACTTGATTATATATGATTGATCATCTCATATATTGTGGATTAATTTCACTCTAATATTTCAGAAATCATCAGCTCCAAGTGGTGGAACACTAGCCTACTGTCACCCAGTTGTTTTTAAAGAAGTCTCGACTATCCAAATGCAAAAGCTCATGCTCAGCCTTTCAATTCCTAAATTATCTAAACTTAATTCCTTTTAAGTTGATAATTTACTTAAATAATATCTTATGTAAATATATCTTGTTTGTGTGTATCAAGGCTGCTAGTGGGGATCATTACCCGTGCAATTTCTAGCTGCAGGAAGGCTCAACTGTTTAGGCCCTTTTTCTTTTCTTTTGTTATTGTAATCTAGTGATATTTTCATGTTTTATTATTGTTTATGGCAAAGGAGTATGAACACTCATTTAGTCAAGTTCCAGCTTTCCTCATAAGGAAGGAAAGCCTTGTATATTTAAGCTGCTATTGTTTTCTTAAGACAACAACTTGAAATATAAGCAAAACCTTGAGAATTCGTTTCTCTTCTTGGTCTTCAGTAAACTTGTGTTTAAGGAGCACTTGTTGGTGAGCCAACTGAACTCCGTAGCTAATAAACTCAGCTCAATTCCTAAACTAAAGATCTTTACAACACAATACTCACAAACTCATACAACATAAACAATCAGGTGTGCGCATGATTCCTAGGCAAAACACAAAGCAGTAAGTGAGTAAGGCAAGAATTATGTATATGCCTAGTGACAAACACAGCTTAAAAGAGTTGACAAATACAGAATCTGCTCCTTGGCTCATTTTTACGAAAACGCATCAGAAACATCAGTGGCATGGAGAAAGCCAGAAAACAATTACCCTAGACTATGCATTATAGACAATAACAAATGTCTAGTGCAACTGCTAATGACTTACTGCCACAAAATCAAGCATAGAGAAAAGAAGCAGAAACCAGATACAAACCTCATTCGGGACTGCGAGTCTGGTCTTCAATAAATTTCAATGCTTCGTCTCTGGAGATAACATTGACCCGACTAACACACTTATTATGTCTAATAAAATGTATAATCAACAAAAATACAAACCCAGAATCATAAACAAGATATTAATGAAAAAAATGAAGTATAAAAATGAAGAGGGGATGAAATATGAAGGAAAAAATTACCTAATACATGACGAGGACGATAAAGCAGCGAGATGAAGATGGCTGAATCTGTCACCACCACCACCAGTGCGAAAGACCAAAGGAGAGCGAGTGTCGGAAATAGGACAAATTATGAGTACCCAATTCAGATTGACTGAATTAAATTGGGGCTAAAAATTCATAAAGATTGGGGAAAACATCAAAATCATGAACCCAGAATACTTACTCAAAAGACTCCGGTCGATTTCGCCTAAATACTTCAATTTCTTCCCCAAATCAATTTGACCAAAATCATTCAAACTCAAAACTTGATGCGTGGGAGTAGTGAAGTTGAGATCAATTAAGGGCGATAAGGGATTGAGAAATTTGAGAGTATGGCATGATTTTTGTTGAATTTTCAGCTGAGAGAGTGAAGTTTGAGTTAGGGTTTGGGAATAGCATTGTCCAGTACAAAAAATTTGGGGGGCAGAAGCTCAGTTGTCGCGCCCAATTTTTAGTATGACTTTTTTTTTTTTTTTTAAAGTAGCGTTGCATTAGCTTAGGTAAGGCAACGGAAAATTTCAAATGCAACGCCTATCTATAGACCATTAAATTAGACGTTGCAATAGATACTTCCTTAGAGGAATAAATAGGAAAGTGTTGCAATAGGTTAGCAAATGTAACGCCTATCTATATACCGTTACATTAGAAGTGTTGCATTAGGTCATTTTTGTGGTAGTGTATGTCCAACCTTTGTACCCATAATAATAAACTTGTACACAAAAGTACTTCACCATTGCTGGTTGCTCAAATCATCACCGAACATGTGATTTCATGGCGGAGGACCGTGCAGAATTTCTGAAGGACTATGACGTCCCATGGAAAAATGCGGTCACTCGTTTCTTTGGGGATCTAGATTTACCACCGAAAGATCTGGAATTCGAAACGGGTACGGAGGCAGATTCAAGTGTTGCCAAGGTATTGTCTAACTCTGACATCCTCAAAACCCATATCATTCCAAAGCTTCGTGGCCGTGATGGAATGTCTTTCCTAAGTGTTTACAAAGGTTGGGGTAAGATAATGGCTGTGGATTATCTAAAACCTCATCCATCCATCGCTTATATGAATTCACTAGTCCACTACGCCAAAAGAAAGCACTTTGAGGCATGGTACAGGGGATTCCCGACGCTAGGAGGGAAGTGTGTCAGATTTGTCTGTGATTGTGGAATGGATGAAGAGCGTTTGAGGCAAAGTAAACGGGCATGGTGGCTAGATGGTCCGAGTGACGACGAGTTGCGTGAAGAGGTGGAATTCAGGGGGACTTCAAACAAATTTAAACAATACAGGCTGGAACAAGATGATTTCGTTTGAATAGAATCATGTATTCGGTACTTCTCAGGCTTTAGTTGTATCCGCATAAAATAATTCTAGCCTTTATTTAATCTGTCAAAGTTGCGGGCATCTGTCGTAGTCTTGTTCTTTGTATCTGATAATAACTATATGTTGCTGCCTAAACATTTAAATATCTATTTGGTTTAATATATATTGTGTAAATGTTTTGGTGTAGTTGTTCTACTTTCCTGAGAGAAGAGATAAAAGAAGTACTAATAAGGTTTATTATGTGCCCACTGCAAAATAAGAATCATAACCAAGGCCGTAACAATGTTAATATTAATAAGAGAAATGACTTTAATATTAATAAGTGAAATGACTTTCCTTTTTTTCTAGTTGTAATCATTAATTGCATTGGGAAGGTAAGAAAAATGTACATTTCGATAATAAAGGGCAAAAGAGACACCGCCTATATAAAATACCAGTGTTAGAAGCGCACAAGTAATACATGTATTAAAGTCGTCTATTTCGTACCCTATGCATTAGAATGACTTAAAACATGACAGTTCCGTCAAGTATGTATTTTATTCTTTTGTAAAGAGTTTTACATTAAGATGATTATAATGTATCTAGAGAGTGATTATAATTGCCACTGTTATTAAATTGATATTTACAAATCTATATTCAATGTAGCGTTTGCATTGGAAGTCGAAAAGTTGCTTCTCTTGAAAATAAGAACACAATAAACAATAATAAAACCAGCTAATTACTCTGTATTTTCCCTCCACGTATTTTTCCCGCCAAACCACAGAAGATGTATGGTCATGGGAGTCTTTTTTGGAGGCAAAATACCCTGATATATAGAGATGTATATATAAGCACTCCCTCCATAATTTCAATCGCATCACAATATTGGATACAAAAAGCCCTCTTGTGATTTCTTATAATTCGTTTGTTCAATTGGTTCTTTATGTATTGGTTTTGTTGTTGCTTTATGCATGTATAGACTTGGTACCTGTTTTTGTTTTTTTAGTTCTACTGATGATCAAGAATACGAGTCAATCTTGCTATTGGTTCATGATTCTACCCCGCCTCGTTGTGATATACTCCCTACTAGTTCTACCGGAAAAAAACTAGTAGGAGAATCATCACCGAGTCACCTGGTTATTGGTCTGAAGACGAATAGTCAAACTACAAAAGTACGTATCGGCTTCTTTATTGATTTCTTTTTTTAATCAAGACAATATTTGTGTGTGATCTTGTTTTGTAATTCTTCGTTGTAGGACATGGTGTCGCCGTGTGAGATGGAAGATGGGAAGGTACTCCTGTTATGAGTGGTTTACGACCGGAACTAATGTTACATTACGAAGACTCATCATTCCATTGTCACCTATGCAGATGGGTACGTTGTTTGCTCCCAAGAGTCCGGATTATACTAAAACAGATACATCCAGATACTCATAAGAAAATGCAAACCAGGAACAAGATCCTCCTGCATTGAATGGAAAACAGGTAAATTACGTTTCTTGTAATCATTAGTAACTATCAAGTGACGGTGATGCTCGTTAGTGATTAATTAATATTCTAATGTGGTGTGCTAAACATTAAAGAATGCTGATGATGGGGAACCAGATAATCCTGATATGGACAGCCTATATGTGGTAATCGAGCAGGTATTTAGGGTATCCGCTATGCGTGTTCATTGTTTTTAGTAAAGTGTTATTATGTAAATAATTGCTTTATTTTACACATGACCAGATAATACTAAGTGCTCAAACTCCTAGTCCTCTTGCTTCTGATCCGGATGTGGAAGGATCTGAGAGTGAACTTGATGCGTATACTACCAAGGTTATTCAGACATTTTCAAACTAATTGATTTTTGTTTAATCATAACAGTAGTTGCTTAAACATAACTGGTTATTCAGGCATTTTCAAATTAATTGATTTTTGCTTTCTAGTGGGCAAATGAAATATTTTCTAGACAAAAATCAGGTGTTGTAAGCGACGCACAACAGGATCCTCCACCAAAGAAATCATGTTGTCTACAAGAGACAGTACATGATAATCGACAAGAGACTACAGAAGAGCAACCACAAGAAAAGGAAACTGAACAAGAACAATGTCCACCTCTCAAAGGAACTGTCAAGAAACGAGGACGACAACGACGATCCGAAGACGAAGAGATGAAGAAGGTTTGGAGCAAAGTGAACTTGTTGATATATTTCATACTTGATAACTATATATGTACTTCTTTAGATGCGTGAAAGACATTTGTTATTATGGTTGCAGGGGTCTGAGTCTGAACAAGGTGAATCGTCAAAGACAACGAGTAAAGTCAAACGAGGACCAGGAAAACCAGGAAGAAAAACAAAAGACACCACCGCGGACATGGAATTGGTGAGTTAATCAGAGTACATTCCGGAATCCTGAAATAGTTATGCCCTTTAAATTCTGATATGAGTTATTTAGAGTACACTTAAGCAATATGATACCTTTATTGGTAATGTGATACAACAAACGGAATAATTCGTATTATTTCTTTACAGAGTTTTCCTACGATGAGGCTATACCCAAGCAGGATGCTAGAGCTAATTCAAATCCTAACAGGAACTCAGAAACGTTGGGTAATAGATCCTGGTTGGAAGTGGGTGCTAACTTTGCACCTGACCAAGTTTGATCGCGATTTTATGACCTGGCTTCTTAGAAGGTGGAACCCCAAAACAGATGAATTTAGGATCAGGGATGATTACATAGTGACGATAGACGATAAAATGATAGGCAGGATCACTGGTCTGCCATTTGGAGACCATAAGTTCGATTTTGATCTTGAGAATAGAGACAAAGAATTCGGTTTGCTTAAACGGTTTTATGGAAATGATGGTGGTATCAACTATGATCATTTGTATAACTACTGCATTTCAACTAGAATAGATAGGAAATTGTTTATCAAACACTTCATACTCTACAATCTGGGTACTTTTTTTTGTATCACAAGAGTAATTGGGTGAGTCCAAAACACCTTAGGGTCGTCAAGGACAGGTTTCTTAGGGAGCCAAGTGATTGGAATTGGTCTGCCTATGTTCTCCAGTGGATGAAGGAATTCCACGGTGGAGAGGACATAAATTCAATCACTGGATTTCAAGGCTGTGGCATTGTCCTTTTGGTGAGTATGTTCATTGATCCTTAAATGGATTATACGCTATTTTATGTACTTCATGGAAACTGACTATCAATATTTTAAGTTGGTATACTTAGACAGGCTCAATGTGGGTGGACGCGGTTTGAGATGGCGTGTTGATGAGCCAAGAATACGAGCTTGGCAAAACAAAGATGTGGAAAAGGCCATGATGCTTGACAGGTTCCAGGAAGGGGTATATGGGAAAGCCGAGGTAATGATTTAACTCTTTTAGTTATGTACACGATACTAAACAGTCGTATCCGAAACGTTTTGCAAGGTCGTTCGAGATGTCGAATATGGCAAAACCTTATCCAATAGGCGAACCCTTGGACATAACAGAGTACAATGATAATCAGAAGTTCACTTTCAATCCCACAATTAGAAGTTCTGATGTTAGTATTGTTTGTATTTGAAAATATGGTTCCCAAGATTTGTTTATGTTAGTTTGTTCTTAAACCCAATTTGCCATTTGTTTTACACATCTCCCCCCAGACCCTAAGCTGATGAAGGTTTCGAAGTCAAGATTTTCAAAGAAAAAGATGAGGCTGAAGGAAGTTGCTGCTTCGAATCAAGTCGTTGGCATTGGGAGGGGGTCTAAAACGAAGCCTAAAATAATAACTGCTGAAGGTTCCAGTGCTCCAAATAAGTTGGTGCGGAGTAAACGCAAGGCATCGACCGCAACGGATGATACAGATGACCAGGAGATGGTGTGGGCAAACAAAGGAAGAAGAAGCAAAAGAAAGATGGTACACCCTTAATAATGTAGCGAACTGGATGGATTAGTAGTAATTGTGCGATTTATGTGTCAGGACAAGTAAAGTAAAATGGCAAGGGGCCTTTTCGTATACTTTTTCACTGTTGCTTTACTATTTCATACAATTGTTCAGACATTATTTGCAATCATTCACCAGTACAAGTGATTGTGATCGTTCGACGAACTAAGTTGTCAACGGAACACGCACACACAAAAGACAAAAACAAAATTTACTGGCTCGGATACAATCATAACACGTGAGAAACGTGCTAATCTCATTAATAAAAAAAAGTAAAACTTATTTAACTCTAAGCGCCCAAGTGTCCAACAACCGAATTAATTTCATCCCCTTTATAACTCTAATGGCTACTTCATCCAAATTCTTCTTTAAATTATTCTTTCCTTCCTAACGGCTTTTTCATTGCTTCCTCCTACCATAGATTGTTCAATCGTTTTTCCCCAATTATTATTCTGTGAATTTTTTTCTTCTCTCATTGGATTTTGAATCCAAGCATCCGAAACAGTAGTTCGAAATCGTATTTGAGGAAATTTCAATATCTGCACCAAGCTCAAGCTCACGCGCTGTGCATGTGGATTGACTACATGGGTGAGAGAGGCATGGACTAGGAGGAATCCGGGGAGGAAGTTCTACGGATGCTACTTCTATGATCCTATCTTAAGAAAAGGTAGGTGTGACTATTTTGACTGGTACGATAAGGAAATGACTCTTTTCGGCAGAGAGAGGTTATTAACAACTTGTTGGATGAGATTGATCATCTTGACGAGAAGAAGAAATATGTCTGGCAAGAAAGAGAGAATCGAGAATTGAGGTTCAAGGCCGATGCTTTGGAAATTGAAGTGAATAGGTTGGAGAAAAAGCTCAAGAAGGTTAATATCATTGTTATGTTTTTTATTTTCATTATTGTTGTTGTAGGATTAGTGGCAGTTCAGTGAACTGCAAAACTCGTCACTTGTTAACAGAAAGTGTCTTTGAATTGATATAATTGAAACAAGTTGAAGCATGGCTTGTATGTTCACTGCTAGCAATGATTTAAATCCAATGTTAAAATTGATAAATACTCCATAAACGACATCACGATACGTGAACAACGAGTCGGATACAAAAACAAGTCATGATAACCCTATCAATCACGCAATACATAGTCACTCCAACAACTAGGTAGACTTGGTGCAGGTGAAACATGTGATGAAACCTCTTGGCTTGAACCAATATTTAAGCCAAAATGTAGGTCATAATATTCAGTTCCTCCTTGAGAGCTAAGCTAAGGTTCAGATGGAAAACTATTATTTCTGATGGGGGCTCTTGGTATCTGCATCTGCATGTTAACCCTTTGACGTTTATTCGGATTCGGAAGAGGCGTGTTCATTCCTGGAACCCCATCCACAGTCATATCTTGGTGTAATTGTCCGCCGTATCCAATCGGCTCCTTCAGAAGTAGGCCAAATGACATTGAAAATTAATACGCCGTAAGAAAAAAAGGATACAATTAAAAGGGCATCGATACTTACGTGGGCGTTTGCTTGTTGTAGAGCCTGCTGCTCCTGTAGTCTGATTCGTGTTCTTCTTGCTTTATTGCCACTGCCTCCTTTTTCAGCAGGATGCTTTGTTCTGGTGGATTGTATCCTACCCATTCCCGCCTTGTCGATCGGATCTTTGGTAGCTCCCTCAGCACGGACGACGGACCTTTGAATTTGTCTCTGGTTGCAATGCTTGGGGCGGATTCGTCTGACCCCATATACAGATGAAATAGATTCGTCAAACCATTGTGAAGACGTGCCGGTGCGAGTGATGCCCAATATTCCCTCGAGTGTGTCCCGGAGTTTGTCTGTGCACTCTCTGAACACGCCAAGAGTTTCTTCATTTGACAACGCTAGTTTACTTGTATATGTGTTACGTTGCGCCACTTCATTCGCGTTCTTCGCTCGTATCGACTCGTTCGGATCATAGTAATCAACTTTCACACCCTCGTAGCTCCGGTACACATCCTTCCTCCAACGCATGAGAATATATTTCTCTAGTATGGTAGCCACGTCGTCCAATTCTAATACGCGGATATATAATGTGCTTGCACATAATTCCCCTAAAATCAAACAACTTACAAGAACATGAAAACTCACATAGTCCTTTATTCAAAGTAACGGTATAACGGGTTTAGGAATCTTCTCATCAACTCTGTACACCATCACCACATCATCACCCTCTAACTTCACCGCATTGGTATGCCTCAACCCAGTTATTTCATCTGCAAACTCCTTGTACTTGGCATTTGTGTACGCCTTGTGAAAAATGGTCGCAGCGAATATCGAGTCATCACATGAAAATGGCCTTTCTTTACACTTTAAGTTGTTTTTCTTCTCCTCTTCCACTTTCCCTAACAACGTTATCTTGTATTGCTCAAGGAATTTCGCCAAACCAGTGTTCAAGCTCACGTATGTCTTGAAAAATCGATTCATCCCTTCACTCCTTTGCGTTGTAGACATCCCAGCCCAAAAAGTGTTCTTCCAGTACCCAGGCGCCCATTGCTCCCTGATACTGTATGTCTCTAAAATCCATGTGTTGTTACCTAGCTGATACTTTTCGATCATTGCTGCCCAAGCCTCATCGAACTCCTCTGGTGTCAGTGTATCATGCACAACATCATGTAAGGTTTTATCTATCTCCTGCCACCTTGAGTGGCTGCCAAGGTTCCTTGAAGCGTTCTACAATATGTGCCAATTACACAGTCGATGATGCACATCCGGAAAGACAATTGATATAGCCTTCTCAATTGCTTTGTCCTGGTCTGACAGGAAGCCCTTCGGAGGCTCGCCCATACACTCAAGCCATTGTTGAAATAGCCATACAAAAGTATCAGTATTTTCATTTGTAATCAGGGCAACTCCAAGCAGAATTGAACACCCATGATGGTTAACCCCGACAAAAGGAGCAAAATCCATCTTGTACCTGTTATTCAAGATATGTATAGTTCAGAACATGATTAGTTGAAGTGATGTACACATAGATTTTAAAATAACAAATTGACATTTGAAAATATATTAAATACTAAAAAAAGATGTCAGAAACTACTATATAAGATAAGAATTTTACAAAAGACGGCAAATGACAGACAATTCGCGAATCATTTACTCTTTAACAAATACATAAAAACCACAGAAGATACTAAATGATGTTACATGTTGCAATTAAAAGTCGTATCAATCGACACTATATCACCAAATTCCTTATAAGATTCCCTCGACCGCGCATCTGCCCTGAATACCCAGCACAGTGTAGCATCTTTGTCTTTAAGTATTCTGTAGAAGAACCTATCATCCTCCTTCTTCATCCTCTCGAAATAATTCTCCATAGCAGCTGCATCCCCATGGAGCAGAGTACAACAACGGTGGACGTTCACTGCATTTCGCAAGTCTTGCTCGTCGAAAGTCAAGTTCTCATGACCTTTGTTAGCCACGGAGAAAGAGTTGAAATTTTTCTTGATACTTATACCAGCATCATCGTTTATCACCATGCGATCAAACGAAGCATCGTCAAAGTACTTGTAAGTTGGCATGAATCGGCTGGAACTTGGGTCCAAAGGGTGATTGTGTTTCAAATTGACAGAAATGATTACAAATGTGTCTGTTCTTTTATGGATTCCTTCGTAGACGAAAAATTCACAATCAGTTACTGTAGAATTTTCACTCTGCTTTTTGCCTCCCTTCTAACAATCGAATCTAATCGACCTCATCATGTGAAATCGTGGCTCCTTATCACCGACTCCACTCCTTTTTACTCCAGCATCTCTATAAGTTTTCAGTATTATGGCGGTCCTACGAAAGATTGTAAACCCTTTTTTGGCGGCATAGGCGAAACAAAGGTCCGCAAATTCACCTCCTGTTGGAAAACACATCCCTTCCGCTGGAGCACCATCGTGTTCAACACCATCACCTTCATGTGGGTTAACACTTTCATTCAGATCTAGTAAGTCACCCATGTCTTAACCTGGACACAATTACAAAACAATTATTAAACACAGGATACATTAATACCCGGTGTGGTCCTAAACATTTAAATAAACACAGGATACATAAAGTATAATCTATGTCATTAATAAAAAACAAAATAAATTAAGTGGATACTAATTAAACATCAAGGTTACGTTGTATACACAAACACTATGAAAATCATTTTCATTAGTAAAAATGGATCAAACTGCACGTCCAGGGACGTATTGAATAAAAAAGGGAATTTGCATGGACAATTAACCACCTCCCAAATTAACATATATAACAACCAAGAATGAACATACAATTGAAATAAATTACCTCTAAGTCTTGAATCAGACAAAGATGGTATTAAAAGGCCAATTACGCTCTTGTCAATCAAAAGAAAAAATGAAACCCTATATTTTTGATGAAGGCTCCCTCAATTAAAAGTTTGATTTGCATGAGCGTCTATGGTGGCGCGATGAAAAATGATAGATTTGCAGTATCTATTGATGAGTGAAATTGAGGTTTTTAAGAACTCAACAATGACGTTTGTCTTTGAGAATGAAGTTCATGGTGTTCTTGGAAAAAAAATTTGGGAAGTTTTTTATGATAGTAATTAAGAGAGAAGATGAAAAGTAAATGAAAAACTTGGGGGGGGAAATTTCGTTGCCCATAATTTTGGAAAGGCGCTTAAAATCCCGCCTAAATCTTCCCTCCAACAGCTCCTCATTCTTGCGCCATCCCCAAAAATTTATTGCGCAATTCATCAGCTTTTCCCTCTTTTTTTTCATTTACTTATGTGGCACTCTCTTATTGCGCATTGTATGATATTCCACGTACAACTATAATATATTTATTAATAGCGGTGGATTTAAGAGCTCCTAAGCATGTCCACCTTGGATGCTGATGTCAAATAAAATTTCCGAAAATACCACTCACATTGAAATGCTAAACACATGCACGCATACGTATGACACACGCCTAAGTATATACACTGTAGATATAATACTAATGTAGTTTGTTCTTATATTTACCACAATTATATATGCAACTATTACCACTAAAATGGGCAAGAATATACCTTGAAAAATTGGCAAAATTTGCACTCAGTGATACCATAAATTTGCACGGCAAGAATATCTATATCAATATATGATTTTAGATTATGAAATAAAATTAATCAGGAAATATCATTGAGTGCACGACCCTAGGATAAAATTTCATGTTTTTTTAGAATGAAAATAAAAGACTAATCTTTGCCTAATTTAAGTCGACCTTTGGAATTTGCAATTTGCAATTAGAAACAAAATCCAAGAATCAACCCAATAATATCCCCATAATCTTTCATGCTAATAATAAACGTGGAACATACATTTTGTTGCCATGATTATATTAAAATAAAATTTTGCACAAAGAAAAAAAGACCCAATTATTTGAAGCTGATAAAAAGTTTGACTAATCCCAAGTTATTTTTTTTTATCTAAGAGGGGACTCCTTTATTAACATTTCATCACGTCAGTCAAGAGCCTTATTTGCATTACTATTTTGGCACTAGGCAGTACCCATGGATCACGATGTTATACGTAATAGCATTCGGCTGCGTATTCTTTTCTCCCATCTCTTTCATCAAAGTATCAGTAACATCATCCTTACTCTCCATAAGCAGCTGAGTCACTAACACGTTATAAAGTCGACAATGTCGAGACAACACCCTTTTTAATCATCTCATGTCGGTAGCTAATGTGTTTCCTATCAATATAGTATGAACCAAGGTCGGATTTTTTTTTTTTTTTTTTTTTTTTTTTTTTTTTTTTTGGTATGATTCAATTAATGTAGCAACATATTTTTTTTTTTTTGGGAATGGTAAAATAGTACAAACATATTGTAGGTTACATTTTGAGCACAAAGTCGTACAAGCATCCAACCTACCCTTATGGCCATATGAACAATAACAAAATAACGCTAAATTTTTATATTGATTACTATTAACATGAAAAACCTCAATTACAATTAGCTTATTGGGAGGAGTTATTAGATCTTCTATTCATCCCAAATTTGTCATTGAATTCTTATTAGTATATTTGTTATTCTTTATCAGATGCACTCTAACAAGTAGTGTTTTGCCTTTTTCATTTTTGACAGAATCGAACGCCTAAAGCATGCATGAGAATATGGATGTGTAAACGGCAATTTTATCTAGCTAATGCGAGGGGGTCAACAATATGTATAAAATATCATTTCTCTAAATGGGAGCTGAGGGTATAAAATTAGGTGGAAACGATCGTCTTTATTTTGGCCCCCACTTTATCAAAAATTTAGTAGATCGTATGTCCTATGGTTTAAGGAACCTTCATATTATTATCTATTAAAATAATAATATCTATATCTGTGTAGTACACCCACAACGAAATTACTGTACTACTTGTGAGTAACCTTAGTACTTGTTTGGCCAAAATTTTCTAAATCAAAATTAATTATTGGTATTGTTCACCTGTGTCAGATGTATTCACCTCTTCATCAACCCCTTTACGAGTTGCATTGGTCTTATCACGATAACATTACAATGATCTATTTCTATGAATATTTTATGATGATTTAGAATGATGACCAACAACTTACTTTAATTTCAATTCCTAGATATTTTTTTGGATATTAACGATGTGCTACTTATGACTCATGTTACTATGGAGATAGAATAATATTGATTCTTTCAGTGTGAATTACCCAAGATTACGCTTTTGTATTCTCGAAATATCTTCTTATCTCTACTCTACCGCTTAATAAATTAAACTTACCTAAGGGGGTTCATAAAATTGTACTACTCCCTCCGATTAATACCTTATCTCTGGTTTGGGCACAAAAGATAAGACAAGTTGAGAGAAACAATTATTCAATTAGAAAGTACATGGGGAGTGGATACATTGAGGATATAATGGTAATTTTGCAACCAAAAACACTTGGGGAGTGGCTTAAGTAGGGTTAGAATCACCATTTTGCAATCCAAAAATGACCTAAAAATTGAAAGGTAGAGTACTTACTGAAACGGCTAGATTTTAAAAGAGTAAAGAGTCGATCGGGGCAGAGGGGAGTATCACATAGTAACGAAAAGTGTCATATCGACTAATTTTGCGGAGGACAAAAAAGGGTGAGTGATGACTATAACGGTTAGATAGATAGTTACATAAGAGTTATCACTACTCACTACTCACAACGAAAAATAAAAAATATTTATATTCATGTAATACACCCACAACGAAAAATTAATACAGGTTTGGAATTTTCTGTTGTCCTATTAATTCCTATCAAATTGGTTATCTTTTATGATCTTTGCCCAAGTCAAAACAATGTAACTTTCATATATAAAATCAATTCCAAAAAACTGTATATTTAATGAAATATTTTTTCGAACGAAAGTGGTTTACACATGATCTCAAATAAGATAAAAAAAACATAAAAATAAAAATACGGAGTGCATTTTTATTTTTCCAACAAAGTAAACTGTGATCATTCTCTCGATTCATTATCCAAAAGTGGTTCATGATATAAAAGCGCGTGTCAGATAGATTGGTTTAAGTTAGCGGGTACGGTGTTGGTTTAATTCATTTTACATTTTACAATAAATAGTTTCCTAAAATCTAATTGAGAGTATACAAGAAATTATATCATGGTCCCAGAGTAACATGATGACCCTTCTTATATTATGTGTAGCAGCCACAACTTAAAAAAATTGACCATAACCTGGTAGCGTTAAGGTTGACCAATGGGTCAACATTTCGAGCGTGAGTTTATGTCCAATCATGGTGCCTTTACTACAATGTACTCACTAATTGAGTGTTGACCTTCTTTAACTTAATGAGTAAAATTTGCATGAGTTTACTTTGTATATAACGGTTTTTTTTTTTTTTTTTTTTTTTATTTATAGTAGGGGACTAAAATACGCTAAAATAAGCAACAGATACACGTCAATAAATTTCTTATACGTAAATTTAACTATTGAAACATATGCACACTAATTACTAGCCCTTATTTACGAGTGAATTTCAAATTCGACCATGATTAAAGTCTACGCACTGGCCACTACATCTATGAGATGAGTACATGATGGGAGTAGGAACTTCATGGATGTATGTAAATCCTAATTTGACTACAATCCATTCTGAACGTGTTTTGGGTTAACTACGACTTTTATACTACTTTTGTATTTTTCTAACACATTTTGGTTTCACTTGGCCTGAACTCAATCACGGGTCCACGGGTTGGGTCACATCTGACTCGAAGATATTTGTGTCAAATTAAAATGAGTTGGGATTGAAATGGGTCATAGGTCATAAAAACGGTTTCATAACTCAAAAATAATGTGTTCATTAGCGTAAGTAGCGGATCACGAGTTTTAAAAAGCAATTTCACGACTCAAGGAAAAAATTAATATAACGTCCCGTGCAATATTGTACGGGCTAAAAAACTAGTTATATGTGTACTACCTTCCTTCGATCTCTCCGACTCACCCAGATCATCAAAAACTCTCTTTTCCAGGCTTTTCAATTCTCTTTCCTCTCTTCCTCTCTCTAATAACGAGGTAACGTCGTGAAGAAGAAGAAATCGCTGAGAATTAAATTAGCCCCAATGTCCTCCGCTCAAGATCCCTTTTACATCGTCAAGGAGGAGATCCAAGATTCCGTAAGTTCCCCCCCTCCTTTTATTTTATTAATTTCTCAATTATGTTTAATGTTACAATATCATGAATTTCAGTTTGAAACTTTGTGCATGTATTATTGATCATCCATCGCATTACTCACTGCCGATCAAGTATTCTTAATCCGTATGTTTAAACTTAATTTTAGTCAATCAATCGCGAATTTCTGAGCGGTAGATAATTGGTAAGATGTTAAGGAATGTAGCATACCATATCATATCGATACGAGGCTGAATTACTTTGTGCTGCTTACCTTGATGTTGAAGTTAGTGTGTATGACCTGGTGCTGTATTACCTGCCAAACTATAACTAGTTGAATTATGCGATCAGTTGCTGGTTCCTGTTGCATCTGCATCCAAAAACACGGTTTCGCTGTCTTATCGGTGGGTGGGTTGCCGGTCGAAGCTGCGAGGTAATGGGTAAATTACAGTAAGACGTGTTTAGGATCCAAAGCCCTTGGGTTGAGCTTATAATGTTCGAAGTTGGAACAAAGTTTTCAAAGCTCCCCACGTCTTACTGTAATTTAGTCTGAGTGATGTCATACTTAATTGATCTTTATGATTGATTTTGGGTTGTGCTCAAACTCTATAAAAGATTATATGGTGATAAAATAAATATGGGAATTTGGGGAAGTGAATTTGAGTTTGTGTTTATCGAGTTTATGTCATGTTATGGTCATTGAGTTTCTTCTAGTAGCTTTTGTGTGAGGTTTGAATCGTGTTCCCCTATCATTTTTATTTTTGTTTTTTTTAGAACGAACTTAGGATGTTGTTGATCACTGCCTTAAATCCGAATTTTACCTTGCCTAATCTACCATACATGTTGAGCGAAGATGTCTCTTTTTTCAGATTGACAAGCTACTATCAAGCTTTCATCAATGGGAATCTGCCACTTCAGGTTCTGGAGAGCAAGTTCGGTTTACTACACAGCTTCTTGCTGGCTGTGAGAGCATTGGAGAGCAGGTAAATGCTCAAGAGTTTTGGTGTAGGTCGTTCTATATGCATCTTATCTATTTCAAATCCGTGATTCAATGTGTTTCCTTGTTCTTGAACTGTATCGCCGTTTTACTTTTATGGACTGCTTATGATGTTTACAGATGATGATTTATGTTAGCCAACCCCAAATCATTTTGACAATAAGGCTTGGTTGTTGTTGTAATGTGATCTAGTACTGTTTCTCCGCATTTTCTGTGAGACTTATTCTAATCAGTTATACCCATTAATATTGCTTTTCACATGACGGTGTCTTATGAAGATTTATGTTAGCCGTTTCGAAATCATTTTGCTTAGTTTGTGATTCAAGCTGCATTGGTTTTTGAGTAACTTATACAAATGTTATGTTGATAACAATTGGTGCTTTCAATATAGATTTCATATTCTGTCGTTTTTATTCTATGGAAAACTCAGAACTGTTATTTTTGTTCATGAGAACTTTTTAGTTGGTAAATTATATTAGCAAGGACTCGTAGCCCATCCTGAATCTGCTCTTGGTTTGGAGAAACAAAGACATATATGGTTAGTCTAGTCCAAGCTAATTTTGTTAAGGTGAACGTTTCTGTTTAGCTTCCTGCTGAGATATACGATGGATACAACGCACTTTATGCTACATGTTACCACTATATGCCTTGATATTTTGTCTGTATCATCATATATGTTTCATTTGACTTACGATCTTGGGGCCTCTCTTTCCCTTCTATTCATGGTAATGGAACTATTGTAGCGCTTGCTTCTTCCTCTTCTGTATCGTCATCTCTGTACCTTTGTCCGAAGGTTTTATTTTCTCTCTGCAACTAGCTCTCTCTTGGTTAACAACTTTTAACTATTTGACACTAACGCTCATCAATTGTATATACTTAACTTTATTTTAAAAGACCAAGAGCCTTGCACAAGGAAATGTAGTTGCTATTTAGTAATGAGCTTGTTATCATAACTTTTCATGTCCTGTTTATGAACTCTATTTTTCTACGCCATTGAGAAACTGTATAATTACCTCTGTTTTTATTCTCTGTAATTTTCTTTAGAAATCTATTGTCCAGTTGGATTATTCTGTAACGTGGCAATCTTTTTGCCCTTTGTCGTCTCCGGACAATATGCTATTGCAGATTAATATATTGCAGCCCTGTTAGCTCCTTCCCTGATCATTTAAACAACACTAAAGCCTTTATTCTTGATAGGAAGGTTGATGAGTTGGACAAAGCGATTTCTGTGGCTGCTAGAGACCCTGCTTACTTTGGTATTGATGCCGTGGAGCTTGAGAAACGTCGCAGATGGACCAAAACCGCACGTGATCAGGTATCAACATGCTACAGGTTTGGAAATAATATAATTACTAAATGGCTAAGTGTTATTTTGTGTAATGAAAGTTGAAATTACTAAATGACCTCTTTACTGTTTACTATTATAATTTTGAGCCAGTCTATATATATATATATATATATATATATATATATATATATATATATATATATATATATATATAGGGGTTACATCCGGTAAGAAGCTAATTTAAAGTTAGAAATAAGAAACAATCTGAGCCACTTATCCAACCCAAATCAAGGGATGAGATTAAACCAAAAAAAAAAAAAAACCACTCCCTTCATTTTCTCTCTCCTCCCCACACCCCCACCCACCTCCCCGACCACCCTTGCTCCGCCTACCTCCGACGCCGACCACCACCACCGCCGGCCCCGACCCCGCCACTAGGATCGTTCGTCCACCGTGCCTTCCCCGCCGCCCCTCCACGCCACCATTGGCCCCTCCTTCACCCCAAATTCTTCCTTCAATTACGAAAATAACCCATGACGGCGACAGAATGAGGGGGCGGCAGCGTGCGTGTTGTCGCCGGCGATGCGCTAGGGGCGGTGGACGGTTTATGGGCGGCAGAAATAGGCTATAAGGGCGGGGGAAGGGAATAAGAGAGGAGAGAGAAACTGAAAAAAGAGGACGTTGGAGGCGGTGGCGCGGGGAGATGTGTGGTGGTCGGTGCAATGGGGTGGCGGTGGTTAGGTGTGCGTGGTGGTGGTTGTGGGTGGGTGGAGAAAGAGTGGGAAAAAAAGGGAAAATCCATTTTCTCTCTCTTTTTTTATTTTTTTTTATTTTTTTATTTAATAATTAAAGTTATGAATGTTAGGGAGTGGAGTTATTATAGTTACATGTTTTAGTTAGTGGAGTTATTATAGTTACGCGTTATAGTTATTAAAGTTATTATAGTTACGTGTTTTAGTTGGTGAAGTTATATTAAAATACGTCTTTTTAGTTGTTGAAGTTGAGTTAAAGTTATTGGAGTTAAGTTAAGTTGAAGTTACGATGGTGTTAAGTTAAAGTGACGAAGTTATTGGAGTTAGGTGTTACACTTACTGAAGTTACGAAGAAACTGAAGTTATGAGAGTTAGTGGGGTATCAAGATGTGTGGTCCAGATTGTTTCTTATTTCTGACTTTAAGAGCACTTTTTACTTGATCTAATTTCTATATATATATATATATAGGAAATCTATCAAATGAGAAGTGGTAATTTCGTGAGAAGTGAGAAGTAATCTCAACCCTCCATCTTATCTTGATCAAAGGTGTAGATTAAAACTTAAATAAAAGGAAAATGGTGTTGTTTTTGTGACTCGAGACTATAGAAAATGGTAGAAGATTGGGTTGTTTTTGTCAATTTCGTTTTCAGTTTTCTGTCATTTTCAGTTTTTTTTAGTTACGTAATTTAATTGGTGGAGGTATTTTAAAATAACGTGTTTTAGTTAGTAGAGTTATTGGAGTTGCGTCATTTAGTTATTGGAGTTACGTCTTTACTAAGTGAAGTTATTGGAGTTACGTGACATAGTTATTGGAGTTAAGTGGGAGTTACGTATTTTAGTAAGTGGAGTTAAGTTGAAGTTACGTGTTTTAGTAAGTGGAGTTAAGTTGGAGTTACGTGTTTTGGTTGGTAGAGTTAAACTGAAGTTATGTATTTTAGTTGATGGAGTTAAGTTGGAGTTACGTGTTTTAGTTGGAGGAGTTAAGTGATTTGGTTAATAGAGTTAAGTTGGGGTTACGTGATTTAGATAGTGGAGTTATTAAAGTTAAGTGTTTGATTTAATCATATTAAGTTGGAGTTATGTGTTTTAGTTGATGGAATTAAGTTGGAGTTACGTGATTTAGTTAATGGAGTTAAGTCGGAGTTACGTGATTTAGGTAGTGGAGTTATTAGAGTTACATGTTATATTAAAGAAAATTGAGTTACAGTTATGTGTTTTAGTTATTCGAGTTACGTTAGAGTTAATGAATTAGTTAATGGAGTTAAGCCGGAGTTACGTGATTTTGTTAATGGAGTTACGTTAGAATTAATGAATTTTCGTTGAATATGGTGGAGTTACTAATAATACTGGAGTTAGACAATTTACTTTATGCAGTTAGCTCACTGGAGTTATGCAATTATGTTAGTAGAGTTAACTGACTGGAGTTAAGAGTTTTAGTTAGTAGAGTTACGACTGGAGTTAAGAGTTTTAGTTAGTGGAGTTACGGCTGGAGTTATGCAGTTTAGTTACTGCAGTTATGTGAAATCAATGGTTGGATTACTTCTCATTTCTCACCAAATTATCATTTCTCACTGGATGTGCACACACACATATATATATATATATATATATATGTATGAGTTTTAAGTGTTATGTTATCTTTATTATTGAAGTACATAGGGGCTCTTAAATATCAAAATTTCTTAATGGTTTCAGTTTTACAGTCTATTTTACAACCCAGTCATTTTAAATTCCAGGTTGCCATGTCTGCTAAGTATCTGTTTGGGTGATTTTTTTTTTAACTCCGAAAGATTTTTGTACGATGGAATTCCGTACATAATACATTTAGAGAGTGTTTGGATACAAGGATTTGATTCTCAAATCCAAATTCCCATGTTTGGGAACTCAAGAATTTAAGAATTTGGATTTGTGTCAAATCCTTTGGAATTTGTATCAAATCCAATTAGGCAAAAAACAAATGACACCCCAAGAGGTGTCATTTTGAAATCCCACCCTCATGGAATTGAAATGATTACAAATTTTCAAACTCTTGTTTCCAAACGCTACCTTAAGGACATTGTGCTAAGGGGCTGTTTGTTTAGGGTCTTTCAAGATAGGGAAAGGGAATTCAAAACCCCGACTCCCTTTGTTGATAGTTGGTTGTACTTTTTAATCCGTTCCTTTCCCCATAATTTTTATTCGATTACCCCAAAGTCATCTACCCCCATTCCCCAGCCCTCCCTTGGGATTTGCCGATTACCCATTTTTGGGGTTTGATAGTGGTCACCTATGTGCTTCCCCTAACCACAACCCAACTAATACTGCCACCGCCCCTCCACTGCTCCACCATAAATGGCACCCGGAAACCACCTATTGCCACTGTCTCACAATCGCTCCACTGTCACTTCTGTCCTTAACCTCCACCAAAAGAGAATTCCCATTAGATCTACCACCATCGATGCCCAGACATAAAGATTGCTTTAATGAATGTGGACATTTTGGCCTTGACATCAAGGTTGAGGAGGGTATGAGAGACATAAAATCATGTGGAGACGGCGACATTGATGTTGCATGAGTCAGGTCTGACGAGGGAGAAAACGTGGCAAGGCTTGTGGAAGGCGGAGGTGGACTTTAAGGGAGCCAAGGTAGAAGAAAGGAGAGATATGGCTACCATTGGCCGGCCATGGCAATGGTGATGGAGTAGGAGAGAGGAAATTCCGATCATGTTAATGTGGGGAATGAGGGTGGTTGATTCTTTTCTACTAACCAAACGTGCGGGGTAATTTGGGGGGTTTCAATTCCTTTGCCTGTCTTGATTCCTTTCCTTTACTCTCCACGAACAAACGGCCCCTAAGTGTTGACTATTGAGTAGAAACTCTGGTCACTGAAAAGCATTGTAATTATTAGTATTCTTAAAAGTGAATAGAGGGAATTCTAGATGCCATACTGTAAGAAGTATGTCAGTGCTGTACAATTCTAAATCATATTATGATGTCCTGTTCATATTTTACTCGGCAAACAGGCGAAGTGTGAGAAATTCTATAATGTGCTCTCTTGAGAATTACTTACCAAGAAGAAGTGCTCTCTTGAGAATTACGCGAAGCTTTTCGTGTTACATTTCTAAATCATCTTTATATAGAAGTCTTTACAAGTTTCTTATTGGGCAAGACTAGGAAAAAAAATTTATTTCATATTTTGTATTTTCTAATAAAGCCAAAAATAAGGTTCCTTATGGGCTGGCTTTAAAAGGAGATTTTATCACGTTCTATCCCCCATTGCTATTTTTGCTTCTATAAAATATTACTGTTTTAAAAGTCTTCTTATCAAATTGCTACATGGTGGAGATTTGAACCCAACTTTTAGGTAGAATTTGTTAGTAGTAGGAATGTTAGTGTCTTAACTTCCTATGTGAGCGATTTGTTCAAGTGAAAGTCCTGTCTGATATCGGGGCCAGAGACTTGTGTATCACTGTAACCTACGGAGGCTAGGGCCATCATAGTCCAGCAAAGTTGTCTGCACGAGATTTTCCGCCCACTGATTTATTCAGTAGCTGTGAGATCCCAAGTCTGAGAGCTGAGTTTCTTGTATAATGAATTGTCATGCATTCGCACTCTCCCCAGCGAGGAGCCTACCAATTTTATTACCTTCAGGTAAAGTGCGTGATTATCTTTAGTGCATACTAGGAAACATTACTATCAAACCCAATATTTGTGTCTACTCACAACAGACTTGATTAGTTTATTGCTACTCTTTTTAAGGTTGTAGGATAGAATCAGAGTGCCGCAGATTTATTTCTTTAGTCATTAAGAACCTTACATTTTTTTTTTGTGCCTTTTTGTTTAATTTCCAAGCCTTTTTTTTGTGTGGTCAAATTCCTAAATTTTTTATTAAGAAATGAAAGCGGGCATGTAGTCTGCAGCTGTAACATCAAGGAGGCGCTTAGGACACCCATACATTCACACCCTATAAGAGTAATCGATTGGTGCATAATGGGCAATATTATGCGCCGCCTGATAGCCCCCTCTACGAATATGAGATACAAGTAATTACTGACTCAAAATCTTTCGTCACATTTAAAATTTCCTTGCCTATTCTGCCTAGATAAGAAAAGGGCAGAACATCTAGCTTGAGTAACGAAGCCAGCTGCAAACAATCAGTTTCCAGCTCAATACGTCGATAATCTTGTGGGCTCGCTATCCGTGATCCAAAATCAATAGTTCTTGCTTCACACGAATTTGATGGCACACAGCCAGTTTCACACAAATTTGATGGCACCCAGCTAGTAGAACATCACCCTCCACCCTTTAAGGACAAAGTTGAATCCACTTCCTTGGTCTCTGAAAGTTGCGCCATCAACATTCATCTTGAAGTTTCCTTCTACAGGCGGTACCCATCTTTCAAGCTTACCTGCTTCCGGCCTCTCACCAATCTTTCTTCAAGCCTGTGGATCCTGGTACGCCTTACATAAACAATAAGCACTACCAATCAGCTTCCAAGCATCACGAGGATCTCCTCCATTGAACACTGTATTTCGTTGGTTCCACAAATTCAAAAAAAATTATTATTAGCTCCTCACTCCTTTCCTCGCCTACATCCTCCTCTAAGACCTGTGCTACTCACTCCCTTATACTTCTTATCTCACACCAGTCTTCTTCAGGGTGCACACCCACACCTTCCTATACGGCAACAACCTCGGAGCAGAATAAGAGGGCGTGCATTTTGTTCCCCATAGCATGGCTGCATCTAGTACAAGTAGAATCAACCTCATCTACTCGTCTTTGGATAGCACCGCATGGAATCTCCCCGTTGCATGCTCTTTATATAAAAGACCACACTTGGGGGGGGGGGGATAATTCAAGTTCCAGATATGCTTCCAAAGTCGAGATGACTCCTCAAGCTGGCACCTACGCCTCCCTTATCTATCTCCCCGCTCCATCGAAGAAAATGATAGCCTGATTATTATCTCCATCCTTACTAAAATGCCAACCAATTTATCTTGCAGTAGACTAATGGAGATGCTTACTGTGCTGGCCTCAAAAGGAAGCAATTTACCTTCACCAGACATGTTTCATTCCTTTTTCTCTTGATTTTTCGTAGAACCCCTTCTTGCGTATGATTTTCAAACAAAAAAGCTACGTTGTTTCACTTCCTCTTTCTCCTGGTTTTTCCCTACTTAGTTTGTTCTAATTTGTTAAGTGTTCAAGTTTAACTTAAAAAAAAGTTTGTTTCACTACGTGCTCTCACTAATTATAACTTTTTATTGCTTCTAAGGCGATTACTGATAACAATTTAAAAAAAAGTTTGTTTCACTATGTAAGTCAGCTAGAATGCCTGGAATACGTTAGGGGCAATATTGGTAGCCATATATGTATTCATACATTCCATTTTGTTATGGGCACTTTTGAAACTATTTGGGGACCTAACTTTATAAGGTAAGGAATTCAAAATCTGAGAGCGTCTTACGCTGAAGTTTTATTACCCAGGAATGTTGATTTCCCATGCATCGCCATCTGAATTCGCCTTAGGGATGCGACAACAATAAGAGTCTACGAGCCCCAAAGAGATTTGTGAACGGTTAACATGAATTGTTATCAGTAATTGCCTTAAATCTCTTTGGGACTCGTAAACTCTTATTGAGGCCCTTTTAAGGCCTCTTGTCCAATAAGTGACAAGGGAAGGCTTGCTCTCTATACACCCTTGTTGTGGGACCCTTCCCCGGATCCTTCGCTTTGCGGTGACGCCAATGTGCACCGGGCTGTCCTTTTAGGAGCATTAGCTTTGCCGTGGAGAGCCTTAATTCTAGAATGTCCCTTATGATAAGATCTGATCCGTTCCTTGGAAGATGTTATTACGTTTGGAGGAGCCATAGATTAAGTTTAGAACGGAGCTTGATAGTGAAACGATGACTGTTAGATCTGGTGAGTTAAAAAATGGTGGGGCAGTTACTGAGATGTGCATCTAGTTTAGATCGAAAAACAACAGGGTTGGCGGCTGCTGTATTACTGATCAGAATTCTAGGATTAATGAGCAGGTAGTCAATGTGGTGTCTGTGGAGACTCACAGCCTTCGAGTCGTCAGCTGGGCATGTGAGTTCAAGGTGGCGTGTGGGAAGGCTAATATGCTAGTTTCGTAGTGAAGAAAATTTCTTCGAGTATGATGACATTGTACAAGAAATGCAGACAGTTTTCCATTTCCATTGGAGACAGACTAAGTGACTAACTATTCTTTGGCTTTGGAGGATATAATGGAGTAAAGCAAAATGGCTCACAATTCTGTCTGCACTTCTTGTATTGTGATGTAGCTGTCATTGCGGTACGATTCTCAAATCAAATTTCATTATGGTTCATCCATAAGCACCCTCTCTATGTTTTCAATGTAGGGGT
This sequence comes from Spergularia marina, assembly GCA_963680865.1. Classification (NCBI taxonomy): domain Eukaryota; kingdom Viridiplantae; phylum Streptophyta; class Magnoliopsida; order Caryophyllales; family Caryophyllaceae; genus Spergularia; species Spergularia marina. The sequence goes on along the minus strand of OY804548.1, from coordinate 17,681,555 downwards.
AAGGTTTGCCTACATCCGACCCCTCCTTACCCCGCCTTTTTGTGTTTTCAACCCAAAGGTAAGGCTGCATACATCCGTTTCCTTCTACCACTCCATAGGCGGGAGTCTTTTAGACAGTAAGGTAATGTTTGTTGTATCAATTGTGCCATCAAGTATTATATTCCCATGGAGCCATGACTATTCTTTGGTTTTGAAGTGTGATGGAATTCAGCAAAATGAGTAATTATTGTACCTGCTCTTCTTATATTTTAAAGTAGCAATAAGTGATTGCAGTTTTATATACAACTTTGACGCAGTATATCTGTCATTGGTTGGAGCCTTTGAGGCACTGGTTCTGCAACCTTAGTGAAAATATTCTTCCTGACTTCGTATTTGTGTCAACCCCACAATATGCAAGTATTAGGTGTTGAAGATGTGATTAGTATGTTAGATCCTTTAGTATAGCGATATATGAAAAGGATCACTGCTCTTTGAACGCACCTTTTCACAACTGTTTAGTTTGGGTCTTGAAGCACAAAATTCTCTAGTAATTACCATTGAGGTCTGAGTTATTGGTTGGAGAAGGACTTCGTATTTTTATACATTTCCGTGCATTCATTAGGGAGTAACTCTTAGTGTCATGTGGGTTTTTCAATGACAACTTGACAGTGGGCGTTAGGAACTAAACTATTGTTTCGTCTGAATTTGAATTATTTGACAGTGTCCGTACGTATTTAGGGCACATAAACATCTCTCTGACAGTTGTTTTCTTTTTTTATTGTTGTGCCTTGTGTATATACAGTATTGTTTTTGACCTGAGGGTCACTTGTTAGAGTATTGGTTATTGTGCTTGAATGATCCAATTTATGAATGTTTACTAGGTTAGCTCTGTGAAGAAAAAAGTATCGGGCGGCAAGGGACTTAGTTATCATGATTCACACCGGGAACTGATGAGGCTTCCTATGGAGCAGTCACGCCAGCCAGAAAAGTCCAGCCAATATGGGCAACACAATGATGATTTCATATCTTCGGAGTCTGATAGACAATTGCTTCTGATAAAGTAATGCCCTATTTCCCGTGCATGCTTTTCACTTAATTTTTTCGTGCTCCCTGTATTATTGTTAGCTTGTATTGTATTTCTTTCTCTATTTTCACACTGCATCGTGGTAATGGTAATTCTGCTGTGTTAGCTTTCTGTTAGTATGTCATTTTTTATTTTAAGATTTTATTGCAAAAGATTTAGATGCTTGTAGGCATTTGTTAACACCTGAGCAACTGATAGCCAACCTCTAGCCACCGCCTCCCAACTCCAATCAGTACGACTTTATTTAACTCCCCCTGGCCATTTTGAGCACTGCCTGCTTGTTTAGAACACCACTAGCCATCCCTAACCAACTTTTGACCACCACCAGCCATCCTGGGCATAAACCTAGCAACTTTCTAGCAACTTAAGCCATTCTCGATCCACCGTCTACTACCCTCAGTTATACCCAATCAATCTCACACCAACACACCACCTATGCTTCACCCAAACCAAGCTCATAGTTCTCCATGTCACTCTAGCTCCTAGTTGCACTCGTGGGTGACTGAGAGTGGGCCGCGTGTGATTGTCAGGATAGCCAAGGTTTGCAGGGTGGCTAGAATACAAGTGGGAGGGTGGGGTGGTTAGAATACAAGTGTGAAGGGCTATTATGGGGGGCCGATGGTGGGTCGGTCGACTGGTGGTGGTTGGAGTTTAGTGGGGGTGGATCGAGCAATGAAGGAGAAGGTTGGGGTGCTGAAAACTTGCAAGAGAAGGAAACGTATAGGATGGATGAAACTGACAAAAGAAGAATATATAAAATGAAAGAAATGGACATGCTAATGTAAAATTTATGTGTATGCCATGGATTCAAAGTTCTACGTGATAATCTTACTTTCATGCCTTAAAATTAATCTGCACTTTGGTTTCCTATCTTCATTATCAATTGGGACTTTTGTTCTTGCATCTCTGTTCAGTTGAGTGTCTAAATTAGTTGCAGCCCGTTTTCTATCTGGCTACACACTGATGCCATGTATATTTGAAAGATTATTAATGTGATGTTTGGGGCATTAGCAATTGAGCACTAGAAGTCATGTATTTATTGGTTCCTGGGCATGCATTGGCAAAGCACATTTCAATAATAAACAGACTGGTAGTTATAGCTTTTTGGAACTTTGTTGTTTAATTACTGTTTTGTTCCCCCTTCTAGTGGCCTTGGATATATAACATGGATCCGGGTCTGAATTTGGATGCTAGCGAAATCAGCTATTAGAATCTTGTGGTACCAGTCTGCATTAATGTCCCTTCTCTAGTTTTGTTGTGTTGGTATTTCGGTCGTGTATTTTGTGTTTGGAATCCGTATAGAGTAAATATCGGAAGATTCTTTTACTGTCCTCTTAGTCATTTTGTGTACACACTTGGTTTTCCTAAAATATCAATGGTGGCGATAGTTTGATTCAACCAAAAAGTTGAAGCCCACAAAAATTTGAAACTCGGGTACGTTCTAATAGTTGTCAGACATTGGGATCCTCATAGTAGTTAGTTTACACAATACCTGCGCGTCTCACCATTAAATGCTTAGAAAAAAATGAAAAACAACTTTCTCTCTTTGTTTTTAACGTAAGGGTAAGGCTTTGCGTACATTATACCCCCCCACCCTTTACCCCGCCTTATGATGGGAGCCTTTCAAGGACTGGGGTAATGTTGTTTTTGTTGATTGTAGAGCTTCCTTGGGTATCATTGAATTTAAAAGAAATACGTGGGATATAGGTGATAGAGTGCGCCCTAGCAGAGTCATTGTTACTTTGCTTGAACTGAGGACACTGGTTAATTCTGTGATGAAAATAATAGCTCAATGCTGACGTAAATCTTAATCTGTTTCTTGGTATATGATGAATTTTTGCTTCTCGCTGTTGAGCTGATCTAGCCGCTTTGCGAATCTGCAATATGTGTCGTCCTCTGGTTATTAGGCTCCTGCTTTGTTTAAACTATTTTAACTCAAGTGTATATGCAGGCAACAGGATGAAGACCTTGATGAACTGTGTGAAAGTGTTCAGACCATTGGACATATTGGCCTTAATATACATGAAGAATTACTTGCACAGGTAAGTACTTTATTAATCTTTTAGAGACGCTGGCCCCTTCTCATCATTTAAAGTAAAATTCCAAATTGTTACACCATGATACTTGTGGTAAAACAGACTGCCGTCTTATATTGCCACTGAAGATGGGAGCCGTGTGAGTGGGGATTGGGTTGAGTCAATGGTTTTTATAGGGAGGGCCAGTTTCGTGTCACGTTGCTCGGTTCTCGTCTGTTTGTATCTTTCCAAGTACCTTGTCAAACCATGTTCTTGTTAGTATTTACGTCATTTCAATTTTGAGTCTTTCGCTTATATATGCTTATATAAATGTAGATGTTGCGTTGGATATGATCAGACATGTCGTGAATCGGGTTGGGTTGGTTCGGTTCAGTTTCGAGTTGGTAATGTTTGGTCTTTCCGATTGCTAATTACCATCTGGGTGGGTCGTGTAGGTTTCGGTTACCTCTAATTTTCCGGTTGAGTTGTGGCTACCCGCTCTCCATATTATTATTTCCTTTCTACGGTAGTACCATGGACCTAGCTAGACAATTTTGGGTTGGGATTCTTTGACTGTTATAGCGACATTAAATACAGAAAATGATAAAACAACACGATTTTGCCTTCTTAAAATGAACAAACAAGCAGCTTGTTGGTTTTACTCCTAGCTATTACATAGTGCATATTCATTCTACCCACCGAACCTCCGCTATATTACGTGTTTATTACCTTACAAAAATTACCTATTAAGCAAATCACAATGGGGAATCTGTTCCCATACCACCCAACATGGCTCCGCCACTGTATGGTAAGCCATGCCAAGGGTAGGCTTCAAGAGTCTTATTGCAACTCATGATTTTTCTCTAATTTTCTGCTTCAGGAGAAAATAATTGGTGACTTGGGTACTGAAATGGACAGCACCTCAAACCGGCTTGATTTTCTTCAGGTATCATAGGCATGCATACAAAGTACTCGGGTAGATGTATGTGACAAATATATTGCAGATTTGCCGCTGTAATAACTTGAGGTGTACTCTGTTGCAGAAAAAGGTGGAAATCGTTTTGAAAAAGGCGGGTGCTAAGGGCCAGATGATGATGATACTATTTTTGGTGGTTCTCTTCATAGTACTATTCGTTCTCGTTTTTTTCACTTAAGTAGGAAATGTGAGAAATTAATTGTGAATTCAGTTCTTAGATGTTTACGATCAGAAAGATGTATTTTCCTTGAACTGGGAAAGTTTAGATGTTCGTTTCGGTGTGAGTTCTTCGTCGAAGTGAAAATGAGGTCCATTTTTCCCCCTAACGTCAGCGCAAGGTACCTTTATTCAAACCTATAAATAATGTATTCCAATGATAAATTTACCACGGCTGCAGTTATTTTGCTACTCGCATACTCCCTCCTGTAAGTCCTATCACCCAACAATTTCCCCATTTCCTTTTCCGAAACATTCACGTGGTACTCTCGAACCTTGATAGATTGCCCATGATACCCAATTTCGCAGGTTATTGGTACCCGTGAGGTTACTACTTTGTACACGTGGTAAGGTTTTTCCGTTAATTGAAGATGTGTTGGTTGGTTGTTAGGTAGTTAGTTAATTAAATTATAGAATTAATATTTTGATATAAAGAATTCAATCTATCTATCTATTTACATAATAACTAGCTTATGGACTCGTGTCATGCGCGGGATTCATAAATGTTTATATGAAGTAGTACCAATAGTGCTCCTCATTCTCGGAGTATGTGGCATTTTCGGTTTTTGAGGTGAGTTTTATTTCAATGACTCGAAGCTGATCTGATTTGTATTTGTTTAAAATTTGATTGAATTTTCAAGGAATTAGTATAAATAATGGACCAAATTCATTGAACGTTATTTGAGCGAGTGTGAGTTTGTGTGATTTAAATGACTCTGGCCTGATCTTATCTGATTTGAATGATTCTAAACTAATCCATGTCCATGTTTGAAACGTTTCTACTTTTTATTCATTTTATCTAAGGTAGAAATATATATAGATTATATACCGTAAGAACTCTCTTATAAGATTTTGCGATAAACAATTGTTTTTACAAATAAAAAATATGTCCAATACAAACAATTTAGGCACAAGTGTCAAATTTTAACTTTGGCGTGATTATCCTAGATCAGAAACTCTCATAGTTTTGTTTTTAAGTTAAAAAAAACTCTTAATTGTGAGATGGCATTTGGTGAATCTTCTTGCTCGGGCGATGGCATTTTCGTACGTTTGGGTATGCGCAAGTTTAGGGCAATGTATTTATGAGATGTGATAGCTGATGTCAAACTTCGTGCATTATATAGATGGGATGCTTAGTGTTTTCGTTATCTATCATATAAAAATATCTTTCCGAAAATCATTAGATTGGTAATGTCATCTCCAAATCAATACGGAGTATATTTTTACTCATTTTTAGACGCAGAAATTTTAGTCCAATAGAGCAAGGGAGCAATATATTTACCATATGTTTGTACGCCATATTCTGACCATCCGTTTGTAAGCCATTGAATATATCTTTCCGAAATCATTAAAATGACATTTCCAAATCAATATGTCTCTCCAAAAGAACGTTTGTCTAGATTCTATGCCATTTTCTTTTTTATAGTTTCCGAATAATCAAAAATTTCGGCCATATATTATGTGAATCAGCAGATTTTGTGAAAACTTTCGGCTAGCTTTCTTTTACCTTAATTATTATTGATCATGAGATTCTTTGATATATTATCTAAAATAAAAAAGATTCGATGATTTATATTAGGAACTAATATAATTTCGGCCATATCTCTTGCCAAAATTTTCGACCACAATTTTCCGTAATTATGCTAGATGACCCTTTTTATAGTATGCTACATAAAAATATGCATGAATTAATGGTTAGCACACTGGTAATGTGATGAATAAGTAAGTGAGAGGTCAAAGGTTCAAATCCTGATAGACACATTTTTGGTTGATCTACAATGAGTATACTAACGTGTTAAATGATTGCTGACATGTCAGTCGTTTAACAAAGTCGTGTCACATCAGCTTATTGGCACGACTTTATTAAAAGATACTAGCTTATGAACCCGTGCCATGCACGGGGTTCTTAAATGTTTATGTGAATTAGTTCTAATAGTGTTATATATACACCCTCATTCTAGGAATATGTGACATTTTCCTCAAACCGAGTTTCATGAAGAAGCGAGATTAGTCGTTCTTAAAAATACTCCGGAAAAGTTATGTCCGGTATAATATTGTACCCTGCAAATCATTCCACTGAAAATGTAGTGGTCAATATTTTTATCATGCATGAAGCAAAATTAATCTACAATGCTATCTAAAGATCAAGTAATAAAACGAAATTATACACTGAAAAACTCAATGCCTATTACGGTCTTGCACACAAAGAAAAAATAAACTAAAAGTACAACAAATTTAGGTCACCTAATATAAAATAGATTTTTGGTAAAAAAAAATCTTATGCCTTTTTCTTTTATAATAATCTCAGCCAAAGATCCTTGTAAAGACCGGTTTATAATTTTATTTTTAATTTATTTTTTAATAATTTCTTCAAAAGATCTTATTTATTCTAGAGAAATGCTAAAAATTGGTACAATTAAAATAATTAAAAATATCCTATTTTATAGCAAATCACACGGGAATGCATGTTCTTATTATCTTGATAAATTTGTTCATACAAATATAGAAGCCTATATTCATGGGAATAACTCTTGTAATATGACCTACTTCATATGTTTACTCGTAAATAAGTTTTTAAAAGATTTGATGGCTTATCATATTTTTTTTTAGATATTTTCGGTTGATCTAATTTTGGTCTATTGGAATTCTGTCTTTTATTTGTCTTTCTGATTTTCTGTCGAAAAGACTAAAATATTTTAAATGCACAATTTGATTTTCTAAGGTTTAAATTATTTTTATTGCTATTTCCGTATTCGTAAATATATGGAATGATTTTTTAAGATATGCTGATTTATTTTATTGCAGTTTCCGTTTTCAAGAACGATTTTTCCTAGATGGTAGCTTTATAGGATATTCTATGCCAATTTTATCTAGGAAATTAGATTTACATCATTTCTTGCCAAAAATTTCGGCCATTTTAGGTATGAAATAAAGTTTAAAATATTTCTGAACCATTGATGGGTAAAAATTCATTTTAGTTTAAACATTCATTTGGACTGGTTCTTTCCTTTTTATAGTATGAGAATATAAAAATATGCATGAATTAACAGTTAGCCCATTGGTAATGTGATGAATAAGTAAGGGAGAGGTCAGAGGTTCAAATCCTGATAGACACATTTTTGGCTGATCTACCAAGAGCATACTGAATAGATAGAAGAGAAGCACCCTTTGAAGGTGAGAAATTTTGAACTTCTAATTTTGCCCTCCAACATTTAAATTAAAAATAAAATAAAAAATTCCACGCTATCAGTTAACCGTCAAATTAAAGTAGTTAATCAAAACGTCATTGTAGTGGGTTCTCAAAAAATCCACCACTGTTTAAATATGAATTCTACAATAGCTACCAAGGTGTGGTAGCTATTGTAAATGATTGAACAATAGCCATTGATTCTTCTGATGAAATCCTAACCATTCATTAGTTTGACCATTTGATTTAATTAAAATCAAGAAATAAAAACAAACACCAGTACTCTTCATCTTCTCTCACCTCCCGACCCCCCACCCCCTCCCCCACCCTCACGATTGCCATCCTAATCCAACCACCAGCGCCGTTGCAATCCAACCACCACAAAAATGTCGCCCCCTTGCGTTTGGGCCGACGGTTTCCGGCTACCACGCGTCCCCACCCCCTTGCCCCCTTGCGTAACTGACGCCCTCCCCTCTACTTCCATTTCTCTTTATTATCTCCATTTTCTTAGGGCGGCTGTGACTGTATGAAGGCGACGACATTCTAGGGGGGCGGGAAGGGGTTTTTGTGGGGCGGTTACCGGGTAACAATGGGGTTGAGGGTGGGTAAGAGGAGTGTGGATAGGAGAGAGAATCGTTCGTGCACAACTAAAGACGTGTCAAAGGTGGCCGACAATGACGCAGGTGGGATCATAGCGTCATATCTTCGGCCGGATGTGGTATTCTCAGGTGAAGTAGTGGTGTTGGGTGTGGGCTGGTGGTGGCGCTAGGGTGGTGGCACGGCTGGGGAACAAGATGGCTTTGGGGAGATGGGACAGAAATTAACAATTAATTAGATTTTTTTTTAATTTTTTTTAGTTTAATAAATTAAAATAAATTATTTTAAGGTCAAACTTAATAATGGTTACCCAGCCTTGGTAGTCATTATAGAATCACTCTTAATTTTAATTATATTATGTTGAATTAAATAATTTTCTAAAATTATTTTAAGGTCAAACTTGTAATGGCTACCATGGATTGATAGCCATTGTAGAATCACTCCTGTTTAAATAAAAAAGGCGGTTAACCTTCTTTCCCTTACTCAATCGTTTACTTTTCTCTCTTATCATCTCGCATTCTCGCCATCATCACCATTCACCAACATCTTTTTCAGTTTGTGATCAACAATCCTAAAATAATGGTAAAAATTTGACCCCTTAATTTGTAGCTTTCGATTTAGTTTCTGAAGTTTTCATTTTGAAATTTTTAAATCAATGAAGTTGTTTCGCGTTTGATCAAATTAAACGATTGTGATTAACAATTCTAAAATTGTTTTGCTTTTGATAAATGAAACGGTTGTGAAGTTCAATAAGCACTCAACTCAACCATTCCGCACATTCTCACTTTTTTTCGGTGTTTGTTTGTTTGTATCTTACTTTCCCTACTCTCTTTCCGTGTTTTGTTGGGCATCGTGTTGAGCACCATGGAGAGAGATGGAGAGTGGTGCAACAGATCAAGGGTTAGGGTCGACAACATGTAGCTATTGTCTTGTTTTGATTTTCCATTTGCTTGCTTTTGAATTTGGTAATAATGACCTTTTGAGCAAAATTGTAGAATCTTACGTCCGTACAGGAAAATTTCCTTATCTGTTTAATACCTTTATCTGTAATTTTTTTTTAAAACGAGAGCAAAATTCATTTAAAATACTTAAGTGACCGCGGATATGAAATCCAATGCCACTATATCGAGTATATTTGGGGGGGGGGGGGGGGGGGCACTATCGACCCACACTCTAGTGGAGTAATCAATAGGGTCCAAGTGTGCCACTACATTAGCTGCTTTGTTACCAGTCCCGAGGACATGAGTAAAAACACACGAAGTGAATCTACGGGAAAAATTAAAAATATCTAAAGAAATAAGACCAAAATAACTAGACGCAAACGTGCTCGATTGGAGCGCATTGACCAGTTGCAGACAACCTGACTCCACTCCAGTACTACCCGTGTAACACCCCATATTTTTGGGTTACTTGAATTGTACAAAGTATTGGGAGAATCTCGTTTTAAGGGCGTGAAAATCTATTTTGGGAATTAGGGTATACCTTCCGTTTAGAGACGCTTTCCTAATTGGGCAACTGTTTGGCAAAATTACCAAAATACCCTTACTAAACCCTTCCTATTTCTACAAAAAAAAATAAAATAAAAAACCTCAAACCCCCCATCACCCTCACGGCAGTAGCAAAAAGAAAAAAAAAAGAGCAAGAGGAAGAGAGGAGAGCCGAGAAAGAGAGAGAAGAGAAGAAGGAGAAGAGCGGCCCCGAGAACCGCCGCCGACCGCCGTCGCCGCCGCCCGTGCACCACCGCCGACCCCCTTTGCCCTCTCTCTTGGTTTTTACACCAAGAGTTGTAAGTTTAACCCCCTTCTCTCATAATTTTCAGATTAGGGCTTCTAATTTATCATGTTAATTAAAGTTAAAACATGATTGTAGTATTGGGTGTTGTTTGTTTAGATTATACTCATGCTTAATTATGGTTTTGATGCATGAATAATTGAATGCTAATTTAGGGCTTTTGAAATTAGGGTTCATATGATTTAATGATGATTTTATGATTGGAATTGTGTAGTATTTGGAGGAATTGATTATCATGGTTTAAATAATTCATGGTTTTAATTTGGGAATGAATTATGGTGTTCTAATGATGAAAAACATATTCTGTCCAGATCTGATCTTGCCCTAATTTGAGTGTTAATATGGTTGATTTGATGATTTAATAATGGAATTGTGTTGTTAGTATACTTGGGAGGGTGTTGTGCGAATTTGGTGTTGTTTAGAGGTCGTTTGAATGTTGAAATCCAAAGTTAGAATGCCTTGGATGCACTAGTAGGGTGATGATTAGTGATTAGTGTATTGTTGATTGATTCTAGGTTGTGTGTTCGAGGAAGTACCGTTCTAAGGCTTGAGTTGATCTTGTGATTTCGCTAGTAAGGTAAGAACGTTGATCACAAATCTCTCACTAACCATTATCTTGTTTGATACACTTTGCTTGATCATCGCATGTTCTTGCTTCACACGTTCATTCTTGTTACCCGTTTCGCTTGTGCTTAATTATATCATTGAGCATATTTTCCTTCCATCTTATCAATGTTTGTTTGCGATCTTTCGACCACCATACTCCCCACGGCCCTTCGGCCTCTAGCCGAGACCACCACTCGGCCACTCGGTCGAGTGGTGTGTTTGCTTATTGCTTGTGTTTTGTTTCGCCTAAAATATCTATCGATTATGATCATTATAATTTGTATCGTCGAATAATGCATCTTTGAATAACGTATATAAAACGGATGAAAGAATATAAATGACTCCACCTAGAGTACGATGTATTCGGCTCGGCCGATCATCGTTGATATACCTCTGATCAAGGTACGTAGGGTCGGGTTAGCTGCCGACTTCCTAATAGTCTTCCTCCTAGATGGGAGCTCGTCCTACCGGCCTGTCTTGTGAGGGGTGTGCACACTCGGGATTATTAGGGCGATAATTACAACTCTAGCTCGAACAAAGTTCGTTAAGTGGGGCTATGGGGTAGGACCCTGGCCGAATAATTAAACAATATATATAAACTGAGCGACGATGCTCTTTTGATAATGCACTCTGTTGCTATTGTTAATCCTATGTTATAACGTCAATTCATTCTTGTTAGCTACGCGCCTTAAGGCGCGTATCTTATTTGTTCTTTATGCTTGTTATTTCTTACTCAGCCTGTGCTGACGTTCTGTTTTCTGGTTCGTCCCTACCGTGTTCTGGGGCCTATGTCAATCTTCGATGGCATAGTTGACAGGTATTGATGATATGGCTGCATGCTTACGAAGCTGATCATGTTGGGGTTTTCGAAAGACTTTGTTTTATCTTAGACTTCATTTCGTTCTGATTTTGTAATTTGGATTTCGTTTTGAGAACCATAGCTCGACATTTAAAGACTTCCGCTGTTTTATTTTTCGTTGGTTAATTGCAGTTGAATTTCTAGCTTAGCAATTGACTTGGTAGTCAATTGCGGCGTGACAATTCTAAATTTATTTCTATTTATAGTTGGTCAAAATTTAGGGTTGTTACAGTTGGTATCAGAGCTATAGGTTCTGATTCGCCGAGTCTATAAAGGTTTTCAAAACTCGTTTTAAATGATTTACAAACCGGGCAGGGGATGGGTGCATTCATTCGCATGCTATGTGCTAACTGCTATGTGAAACTAGAGAATAAGTTTACACTAATGGTTTTGACCTGCTAATTATGTGGTGTGCGTATACGATTTGGGTACTAATGCACTTGGAGTTCTCTCTGGTATACTGACAGAATGGCAGGCACGAGAACATATGTTTGGGAGTTCGGACCATCTGGTGTAAGGTCAATTACTGGTCCATGGACGATACCGGATCATATAGCTTTTTCGTCTGAGACCTTCCAGGACCGTATGAGAATTGGTGAGTCTGTAGAGGAGTTCGTCACCAGAATGAGGGCAAAACTGACTGAGGCAGCCAAAAGATTTCCATGGGCAAATAGACCTGAGGTCCAAGTCTTTGTGACTTTGGTCAATCTAAGGATACATCCCCGTTGGGAGGAGGTTCGAGCGAGACTAGAAAGGAATGCCTATTATGCTTGTCTCACAGGGAGTTCACAATACTTGAGGGACAGATCAGGTAGAGTGATAGATCTTGACAGGTTGGAGGTAATTCTGGAGTGGGAATATGAGATATCCCTTAGCCCTGTGCAAATACCTGAGAATTACCAAATCTACATACCTCCTGTATCCTCGAACCCTGATAACGGAAACCCTACCCCGGAACCTCGTGAAGCTTATGTGATGAAAGGAAGGAAGGTTCAGCTACAGGAACACGAAACACCTGGTCAGTCGAATCAGAAGAGAGTTAAAATTGAGGAACATCACCATCCTCCTAACCCTCCGTCTTCGCCTATTGGAGAGGATGCACCAGTGGACACGGAGGAAGAGCCTGAGGAAGTCCCCACAAGTGAAGAGGAGGACGATATTATTGAAACTAGTGACACGGAGGTCATTGTGATTAGTTCGGATGAGGAGTTGAGCGACTCGGATCAAGATGATGGAGGGGAAGTCCCTAATGATGAGGATTATGATCCGAGTGGCGAAGCTTAAGGGATTAACATAGAGACTTATAAAATAAAGGCATAAGGCCTAGTTATTAATTAGACGCCGATTGTGTTTTCTTATTAAACTTTAGCATTAAACGTCATGTTATATTTTTGTCAAACTTTCATTGTTCAAACGCTTTAGATCGGGGACAATACCCCAATACTATTATGTTATTTTGGTTATTTCATAGGGACGTTGTGAATTAAATGCTATTTGATTTTCTACTGTGTGTTGATGGTTCTGCCCTCGAATATTCGCATGTCTGACGTTTCTGATCCTAGCACGACTCGTGCTACAGTAACACGAGACGTGTTTCCAAAAAAAAAAAAAAAAAAAAAAAAAACTCCGAAAAGTTAAACTCGGGCGAGACGAATAGACGAATGTTGATTTCGATATACTTACACTTCTGAGCTGAATTGCCTTCATGATTCGCCGGCTATGTGATTTATTGTTTATGAATAAATTGAAATGTATTGATTCATGATTGATAATGCCTGAATGAGTATGTTATAGAGTTGGTTATGCCTGATTCAACCGTTATTACCTTATAGAAAATGGTGCGAAACAACAGTCCAGATGTGACAGCTATTCTAGCACAAATGGCACAGCAGCAGCAAGTAATGGTTGAAACTATGCAGCAGATAGCACAGATTAATGCTGCTAATATTGCTGCCAATAATGCAGCCAATAATGCTGCTAATAATGCTGCAAACAATGCTGCAAACGACGGCAATGGGATTAATGCCGGTAATGGAGGTGGAGATAATGAAATGCTGTTAGCTAAGATGTCGGATGCCGTGCAGAAGAAACGGCCTGACAATTTCACTGGGAGAGGAGAACCGAGTATCCTACTTGACTGGATCGAGGATATGGAGAGAATCTTCTCTGCTGTTGGAGTTCCTGACAATCTGAAGGTAAAAGTTGCTGCATTTTACCTTAAGGAGGTAGCTGGAAGATGGTGGATGAAAATTCAGGAGGAATTTTACAAACCGGTGCTGGAGGAGAAAGCTGATGGGTCTGTTATTGAGAGGTTTAGAGATTGGAAAGTTTTCAAATACCTCTTAGAGAAAGAGTTCTTTCCGGAGCACTTGAAGGAACAGAAGGTGGCGGAATTTGAGGCATTTCAACAAACTGAGGGCATGTCTGTGAAGGAATTCCATGATAAGTTTGAGGACTTGAATAGGTTTGCTGAGAGTGTCACGCCTACTGAGTCTTCTAGAGCCGCCAGCTTTAGAAAGAAACTACTTTGGAGTATTAAGGGATGGTTTGCCTCTGAGCGATTCCATACTGTAAAGGATGTTTATGAAAGAGCCACAACAGCAGAGCAGAATATGGAGACAATGAGCATGGAACTCGGGGGGAAGAGAAAGGAGACGCCCTTTGATTTTGTGAACATACCCAATAAGAAAGGAAATTTTGGGGATTTTAAAGGAAAAGCACAGTCTGCTGGGACTGGGAAGTCGAACTACAAGAATGTTTTCCACAACAGAGCTCATAGCCAGAGCTTTGAGATCGAGAGGCCTTGCAACAAGTGTGGCAATAAGCATCCCGGGAAGACGTGCAATGGTGATAGGGTCACATGCTTCCATTGTGGTAAGCTTGGGCATAAGGCTAATGTGTGCTACTCCAAGATGGCTGGAAGAGCGCCTGTAGCGTCTGGGAGCTATTCAGTGGCACCCAATCGATTTCAGAACTTCAAGGCCCAAAGTGGCTATGCGGGTTCGAATAACACTTACAAGAATCCGGCACCTACTAGGGGAACAACCTATACAGCACCAGCTAGGCAAGCGGGATCGGCCAGTGTGGCCACTCCAGCTAAGAAGGGCACTGGACAGCTGTATGTCATGAATCCAGAAGAGAATGAAAACACTGATGTCGTATCGGGTAAATTTCCTGTTAACTCAGTACTTGCAAATGTTCTATTTGATAGTGGTGCATCCCACTCGTTTATTGCTGATAAAATTGTTGAGAAATGTGGACTTAGTGATAGTTCAGCAGTAAACTTTGAGTTTTCAATGCCTGATGGGTCTAGTATTACATGCAAGAGTCAGTTTAAAAATGTGCCTGTAGTGATTTGTGGACATGAGTTCAAATCTGATTTAATAGTTTTTCCCTTAACCCATTTTGATGTAATATTGGGAATGGATTGGATGGGTAGATATAAAGCGAGAATAGATTGTTGGATAGGGAAGATTTCACTTCGGGGACAGAAAAATACCCATGTGACTTATCGCATACTTGCCAAAAGACCAAGAATAAAGTTTGTGTCTGCCGTGAATCTGAAGAAGCAGATAGCTAAGGGAGAACCTCTATTCTTATGTCATGTGCGAGACACTAGGGTAGAATACCCAGAGTTGGGCGATGTCCCTATTGTGAGTGACTATCCTGATGTTTTCCCTGAGGAGATTTCGGGGATGCCACCCAAAAGAGAAGTGGAGTTTAAAATTGAGTTAGTACCTGGAACGGGTCCGATTGCTAAGTCACCTTACCGGATGGCACCGGTGGAAATGCAAGAGCTGAAGAAACAACTAGATGAATTGGTGGAAAAGGGATATGTTAGACCAAGTGTGTCACCTTGGGGAGCACCGGTCTTATTTGTAAGGAAGAAGGATGGAACAATGAGGCTATGTATCGACTACCGAGAGCTGAATAATGTCACCATCAAAAACAGATATCCCTTACCCAGGATCGATCACCTGTTTGACCAGCTTAAGGGCGCAAGTGTGTTCTCAAAGATCGACTTGAGGTCTGGGTATTATCAATTGCAAGTAGCTGAAGAGGACGTACCAAAGACCGCATTTTCAACTAGATATGGACACTATGAGTTCACAGTAATGCCATTTGGGTTGACAAACGCGCCTGCGGTGTTCATGGATCTCATGAATCGCACCTTCAGGCCTTACTTGGATAAATTTGTGGTAGTGTTTATTGATGACATTCTAATTTACTCCAAGACGGAAGAGGAGCATGTGAACCACTTGAGGATCGTATTGGAGATTCTGAGAGAAAAGCAATTATACGGTAAATTCTCGAAGTGCGAGTTCTGGTTGAATAAGGTAGCCTTTTTGGGACACGTAATATCCAAGGACGGAGTTGCAGTAGACCCTGCTAAGGTTAAGGCGGTAAAGGATTGGCCGGCCCCAAAGAATGTAACAGAGGTTAGAAGCTTTTTGGGACTAGCAGGTTACTACAGGAGATTTGTGAAGGATTTCTCTAAGATTGCTAAACCAATGACGACTTTGATGAAGAAGACAACAAAGTATAAATGGGAGGAGACTTGTGAGAAAGCCTTTCAGACTCTTAAAGGAACGGTTAACCACGGCGCCAGTGTTAGCACTACCTGACGAGAACATACCTTACGAGGTGTACACCGATGCTTCAAAGAATGGTTTAGGATGTGTCCTAATGCAGAACAGGAGAGTAATCGCCTATGCGTCTAGGCAACTCAAAAGTTATGAGGAAAATTATCCGACCCATGATTTGGAACTAGCAGCCGTGATTTTTGCACTAAAAATGTGGAGGCACTATCTGTTTGGGGTTACATTCAAGATTTTCTCTGACCATAAGAGTTTAAAGTACATTTTCACCCAGAAAGAGTTAAACATGCGTCAAAGGAGGTGGTTAGAGTTGATCAAAGACTACGACATGGAGATACAGTATCATGAAGGGAAAGCAAATGTTGTAGCAGATGCATTGAGCAGGAAGTCTCTACATTCGGTCCAATTGGTTGTTCAAAGACAACAGCTAAGGAATGAGTTTCTCAATTTCGGAGTTCAGTTGATAGAACCAGGAGCAACCACGGGGACAACCACGATTGAAAATGATGTCTTTGAGGAGATCAAAGAATTGCAGGAGGCTGACAAGCTGCTGATGGATAAAGTAGCAAAAGAACCTGCATTGTTCAAAAGATGTGAAGATGGGGTAATTCGATTTCAGGATCGGGTCTGCTTACCTAACAACGCAACATTGAGAGATAGAATCTTAATAGAGGCTCATGCAAGCAAATACTCAGTATATCCAGGTGGAGATAAGATGTACCAGGATTTGAGGAAAGTGTTCTGGTGGTCAGGAATGAAAAAGGATGTGGCTGAGTTTGTGTCTAGGTGTTTAGTCTGCCAAAAGGTTAAAAGCGAACACAAGAGACCTCAAGGTAAATTACAACCCTTACCAGTGCCAAAGTGGAAATGGAGTTCCATATCCATGGGATTTCATTGCTGGATTACCTAGGTCACCCAAGGGCAATAACATGATTTGGGTAATTGTGGACAGATTGACGAAATGTGCACATTTTATACCAATGAAAGACACGTGGAAAAAGAAACAGTTAGCCGATGCCTATATACATAATGTGTTGAGACTTCATGGTACTCCAAAGGAGATCGTCTCCGACCGCGATGCACGTTTTGTCTCTCGTTTCTGGAAAAAGTTACAAGAAGCCTTGGGAACAAGACTCCTAATGAGTACCGCATTCCACCCCGCAACTGATGGTCAGACAGAGAGGACAAATCAGACCTTGGAAGATATGCTAAGAGCCTGCGCTTTACAGTACCAAGATGGCTGGGAGGACAAGCTGGATTTGATAGAATTCTCCTACAATAACAGCTATCAAGCCTCAATCAAGATGGCCCCATACGAGGCACTTTATGGTAGAAAGTGCAGGAGTCCAATCTGTTGGAATGACATCAGTGAAACGATGGTTTTGGGTCTAAATTACATCCAAGAGATGACCGACCAAGTCAAACTAATTCAGGAGCGACTAAAGGCTGCGCAGGACAGACAAAAGAGCTACGCAGACAAAACTCGCAGCCAAATTGAATTTAATAAGGGCGACATGGTACTACTCCGAGTATCAACTACCAAGGGTGTAATGAGGTTCGGGAAGAAAGGGAAACTGAGTCCTAAGTTCATTGGACCCTACAAGGTGACCAAGCGAGTTGGTGAAGTCGCTTATGAGTTAGAGTTGCCAGTAGATCTCGAAAAGGTTCACAACGTGTTTCACGTTTCACAACTCAGACGATACGTTAGTGACCCGTCACATGTACTCAATCCAGAAACCATTGAGTTAGATGAAACCATGACTTATGAAGAGGCACCATTGAAGATTCTGGACACTAAGGTGCGCAAAACTCGACGAGCTGAGACACAAATGGTGAAAGTTCTGTGGTGTAATAACAACGTTGAGGAAGCAACCTGGGAAGTGGAGTCGGTTATGCGTGAGAAGTACCCTTATCTGTTTCCTTAAGGTATATTCGGTTCGGGTCGAACCTTTATTTTAAGGGGGATGAGAGCCTCGCGCGCTTTGTTTCTAAGCGTTTGTTTGATGTGATTTATGTGTGTTTTGATTCATATGTTACCGATTCTTCTTTTATGTGATTTGTTGCTTCGTACCTCGAGTACAGTATTTCCAACTCATTTTAAATCTCATTCAAATACTCTTCTATCGTTTTTCTCTCGAGCATGATCTTATGATCTTATATTACATTTCCAAGTACTTGTTTTACCCTGTGATCAATGTTACTAGTTAGGAGCGTGCCTTTTGAAGGATGGGTTTAAAGATTCGGGACGAATCTTTGTTTAAGGGGGGGAGATTGTAACACCCCATATTTTTGGGTTACTTGAATTGTACAAAGTATTGGGAGAATCTCGTTTTAAGGGCGTGAAAATCTATTTTGGGAATTAGGGTATACCTTCCGTTTAGAGACGCTTTCCTAATTGGGCAACTGTTTGGCAAAATTACCAAAATACCCTTACTAAACCCTTCCTATTTCTACAAAAAAAATAAAATAAAAAACCTCAAACCCCCCATCACCCTCACGGCAGCAGCAAAAAGAAAAAAAAAAGAGCAAGAGGAAGAGAGGAGAGCCGAGAAAGAGAGAGAAGAGAAGAAGGAGAAGAGCGGCCCCGAGAACCGCCGCCGACCGCCGTCGCCGCCGCCCGTGCACCACCGCCGACCCCCTTTGCCCTCTCTCTTGGTTTTTACACCAAGAGTTGTAAGTTTAACCCCCTTCTCTCATAATTTTTAGATTAGGGCTTCTAATTTATCATGTTAATTAAAGTTAAAACATGATTGTAGTATTGGGTGTTGTTTGTTTAGATTATACTCATGCTTAATTATGGTTTTGATGCATGAATAATTGAATGCTAATTTAGGGCTTTTGAAATTAGGGTTCATATGATTTAATGATGATTTTATGATTGGAATTGTGTAGTATTTGGAGGAATTGATTATCATGGTTTAAATAATTCATGGTTTTAATTTGGGAATGAATTATGGTGTTCTAATGATGAAAAACATATTCTGTCCAGATCTGATCTTGCCCTAATTTGAGTGTTAATATGGTTGATTTGATGATTTAATAATGGAATTGTGTTGTTAGTATACTTGGGAGGGTGTTGTGCGAATTTGGTGTTGTTTAGAGGTCGTTTGAATGTTGAAATCCAAAGTTAGAATGCCTTGGATGCACTAGTAGGGTGATGATTAGTGATTAGTGTATTGTTGATTGATTCTAGGTTGTGTGTTCGAGGAAGTACCGTTCTAAGGCTTGAGTTGATCTTGTGATTTCGCTAGTAAGGTAAGAACGTTGATCACAAATCTCTCACTAACCATTATCTTGTTTGATACACTTTGCTTGATCATCGCATGTTCTTGCTTCACACGTTCATTCTTGTTACCCGTTTCGCTTGTGCTTAATTATATCATTGAGCATATTTTCCTTCCATCTTATCAATGTTTGTTTGCGATCTTTCGACCACCATACTCCCCACGGCCCTTCGGCCTCTAGCCGAGACCACCACTCGGCCACTCGGTCGAGTGGTGTGTTTGCTTATTGCTTGTGTTTTGTTTCGCCTCAAATATCTATCGATTATGATCATTATAATTTGTATCGTCGAATAATGCATCTTTGAATAACGTATATAAAACGGATGAAAGAATATAAATGACTCCACCTAGAGTACGATGTATTTGGCTCGGCCGATCATCGTTGATATACCTCTGATCAAGGTACGTAGGGTCGGGTTGGCTGCCGACTTCCTAATAGTCTTCCTCCTAGATGGGAGCTCGTCCTACCGGCCTGTCTTGTGAGGGGTGTGCACACTCGGGATTATTAGGGCGATAATTACAACTCTAGCTCGAACAAAGTTCGTTAAGTGGGGCTATGGGGTAGGACCCTGGCCGAATAATTAAACAATATATATAAACTGAGCGACGATGCTCTTTTGATAATGCACTCTGTTGCTATTGTTAATCCTATGTTATAACGTCAATTCATTCTTGTTAGCTACGCGCCTTAAGGCGCGTATCTTATTTGTTCTTTATGCTTGTTATTTCTTACTCAGCCTGTGCTGACGTTCTGTTTTCTGGTTCGTCCCTACCGTGTTCTGGGGCCTATGTCAATCTTCGATGGCATAGTTGACAGGTCTTGATGATATGGCTGCATGCTTACGAAGCTGATCATGTTGGGGTTTTCGAAAGACTTTGTTTTATCTTAGACTTCATTTCGTTCTGATTTTGTAATTTGGATTTCGTTTTGAGAACCATAGCTCGACATTTAAAGACTTCCGCTGTTTTATTTTTCGTTGGTTAATTGCAGTTGAATTTCTAGCCTAGCAATTGACTTGGTAGTCAATTGCGGCGTGACAATTCTAAATTTATTTCTATTTATAGTTGGTCAAAATTTAGGGTTGTTACAACCCGGCTCACACCTAGCTGCCACGCATGTTGAAGCCCCAAAAGCGCCGCTTTTGCCTCGACCACATTAGGATCCCACCTATCCCGGACCTGACAATAGGCTACTCTCAACATTTCTCCCTCGTCCCCCCTAATTACCAGTCCCATCCCCAAACCCGCTGCACCCAAGACCGCCTCATCCACATTTATTTTTGACGAGCCTGATGGCGGTAACCGTCATACCTCCATCCCACTCCCTCCCTCCTCCCTCGCCGTCTCCTCCTCGATTCTATGGGCCTCCTCATACGCGCATAGGTAGCTCACGGCGCCGTGAACAACCTGCCGCACGTCCGCCACTCTTCCCCATGCACGACCCCCTTGGTCCGCTGCTTTTTGCCCTAGTGCTACTTTGGGTTTGCACGGGGTCTCTAAGCTATATTTTGCCTTACGTACCTGTGTGCCGCGTATTTTTGAGTCGGTTCAACTAGCTTTTGATGCGGGTTCTTCCTTGGAGCATATCATGGTTGTTTCGGGTTCGGGCTTTGGTCATTGGCAGTGGAGGCTCGCTACTTTGCCTTTCTCTTTTGGAGGGTTTGGTGTTTATTCGAACGGGGATGTTGTCCATTACGTTTTTTTGGCGTCGCGACTTCATTCTGCTGACTTGTAGTCTCGGCTTCTTCGTCATGCGGATGTCGTCTGTACTGGGCCTCACGCCCTCCATCCCACTAATATAATAGCATGTTCGTTGGACGAAGAGGTCTGCCATCAACACCAACCATGCCAATGTCAACCTCCTTCCCAGTTGAGATCCCGCACCGATAATTTATGTTAACCAACGCGTCACGAATAGCATTGTGCCAATGCTTGACACGTACAACACCTGACACAGCATGATCACCAAATATATCAGCAACAAAGACCCTCGAGCAAGAAGAACACGGGTATTATTATTATTATTATTATTATTATTATTATTATTATTATTATTATTATTATTATTATTATTATTATTATTATTATTATTATGATTATTATTATTATTATTATTATTATTATTATTATTATTATTATTATTATTATTATTATTATTGTAACGAATAATACGGAGAATCACTAATAATTTACAAGAAGTTGGTGGGGTAGTCGAGATTCTATTTGATGATATTAATGCCACCCTGATGTATAGTTGGCATTGCACTAGTGTGCATTTCATTGCAATTGAAAGTAAGAGCGTTGCCTTAGCTTTGTTAGCTTTATAGGATATATATTGTAACAACACTATGAGCTGAGGTAACGCTTGTATCAACTAAATCCATAAGCGTTACAATAAATGCAAAATCGTTTTACCTTAGACCTTACGCAACGCGGGAAAATGCAGCGCCTCTTCGCGTCACCATAGGTCAATGTAACGGGTTTTTGGGTCTAATGTAACGATTTTGAGGTTTTACAATATGTCATTAATGTAGTAGTGACGGTAGGCATGACAAAAGATGTAGGTTTTAGTGAGGGTGACAAACTCTTGTATATTATTCTTGGTTTCAATATTAAAAATGTTTGATCTGCCCATTTTGTACGCATCAATTTGATGGTTTTCATTGTATTTTAACGTACCAAATGATGTAATATACTCATTATTGGTGTTGAGTATCGGTTCTAAACTTGTATGTAATTTTGGTCCCTTTGAGCACATTTTGGATGCGAGCAAATTGGATCGTTGATGAAATGCTTTTCATAGATTTTTGGCGCCCCGCGTTACAAGTTTGGCGGAGCGCCAGAGGAAATCGAAGAAGTGCAGCAGAGATTTTGGCGGACCGCGGTTATGTTTGGCGGTCCGTGGTGATGACCTTGGCGGACCGCGATGGTCGGGTTTCCTATTTTCGTTTATTTCTATTTTTCGTTTTTCGTAGGACTATATAAATAAAAACCTCGATGTCAGGTTTCAGAATTCAGACTTTTTAGAAGAAAGATAAGGGTTTTATGGATTGTATTAGGAGCTAATTCCTTTATTTCTTGATCGTTTAATCGAAGCATCGCATTGACAATGTCGTGAGTTTGATCTATTCCCTCTATCGTTTTCAATTATTATTGTCTTATCTTTGGGTTTTCAATCCATTCAATTATCTTTTGTGATTGCTAGGTGTACAACTAGTATTATTGCTTAGGATTGATTGATTGCTAGTTTAGATTAGTCAAAGGAATCCATTGTTTGATTGATCTTTACATTGTAGCAACCCAAATTTATTGATTTGTACTCCCTCCGTTCGCCTATAGACTTCCTTAATGCTTGGAACCTAGTGGTTTCTTTTTTGTAAGTTTTTTTCCCTAAATGGATGAATCAGGTTACTAATGTAACACTACGAAATTTGGAAAGTGGATTATGGAGTTGATTTGTCCCACATTGGGAAAATAAGGCTCATATGATCAGTTTATAATAGATTCCTACCATCATACTACCAACAAGGCCTTCACCTTTTAGAGCCCAGAGAGGATATATGGGCCTAGTAGGTGACTACCCATCTTATTGGATTGTGTTGCGACGGACGGTGGTTCGGGCTGTTACAGATGGTATCAGAGCAACCCTGCGACCGCGTGCTGGGTGCTGGGACGAGGCCCAGACCAGTCGTCTAGCGGGGGAGATCTTGGACCTGTGTTAATGTTGGTATGGTATGGTCGAGGCGCAAAGGGGACGTTGCAGTCTTTAAGTGGGGGAGTTTGTAACACTACGAAATTTGGAAAGTGGATTATGGAGTTGATTTGTCCCACATTGGGAAAATAAGGCTCATATGATCAGTTTATAATAGATTTCTACCATCATACTACCAACAAGGCCTTCACCTTTTAGAGCCCAGAGAGGATATATGGGCCTAGTAGGTGACTACCAATCTTATTGGATTGTGTTGCGACGGACGGTGGTTCGGGCTGTTACAACTAATTTTGATTACAAAAAGAGTTAATTTTTTGACTTATTTAACTAAAAAATATGATGCAAAAATAAAAATAAAAATAAAAATAAAAATAAAAAGATAAT
Organism: Spergularia marina; assembly: GCA_963680865.1. Classification (NCBI taxonomy): domain Eukaryota; kingdom Viridiplantae; phylum Streptophyta; class Magnoliopsida; order Caryophyllales; family Caryophyllaceae; genus Spergularia; species Spergularia marina. The sequence continues at coordinate 17,658,267 of OY804548.1, read as the reverse complement.
AGTAATAGAGAACGAGCCCTTAATGTTTGTATGATAATTGAACTTTAGACCCACAGATATGTTACGGTAACATGGTGACCCAGACGTGTATATGACCTCGAAATTAGTATCAATGAGAACTTATCACCAGCTTTAATTTGAGATATACTCCCTTCAATTCAAAGAGACTTTCTATTTTCTTTTACAGTTTTGAGTTGACATGTTAGGGACTAATTCTAGACCAAATTAAATCCCCGTTTGCTTTAAAATCAAGTAGACTTGGTAGATTGCAATGCAGAATGAAATATTTACTTTTTTTTGCAGCAAGTGAACGATTTATTAGCTCTAAAAATAACTCCCAACATGGCACCTCAAAACTGTAAAAAGAAACAGTAAAATCTTTTTGAATCGAAGGGAGTATATATCTTCTTCAATTCAAAAGTCAATCAATTTGACCTTTTATTAGGTTTACTATAATACCATTGATGCTTTAGGAAAGTTGTGATTTCATGAACTAAGAATTGACCAATCACATCGTGAGCTCACCACACTTGCCTCAATTATCCAAAAACATAAGTGAGAGAAAATTCCGCGAAACCAGATATCAAAATTTTAAAACTCCGTACACTTAATATATGAACGGATGCGTACACCAAGTCTAGACGCAACTCTTCCTTAACAGTCCTAAAAAACGAGCTTAGTCTTTAGTAACAACCCGAAAACATTGGCAAGAAGAAAATTCCGCGAAATTAAATATCAAGTGCAATGAGCATTACACTCCAATAAACTACAAATATGATACCGGACATGACTTTTTCCATCGAAATCTGTATATGGAAACAATTATACATCTACAAGACAATCGAAACCTCAATCTCCTAATGAGAAAAAGACAAATTATCTCAATCCTCAAAGAACTCCACACCTTAACCCTCGCTATAATCTAGGGATATTCTCTAGCAATCTTCTCCCTTGCAAAGGTAGGTATTCCTTTCTTTCTTCATAATAGGACCTTTCCTTTTGTCCTCACTCCCATAATCTCTCCACTCACCTCAGTCAACATTGTCTCAAAATTGTCAACCCCAAGACCAACTTGAACGTCGCACATCACATACAAACACACACTCTTTCATATGATATTCCTCTGTTTTTGTATAGAAAGCAAGCATTTGGTATTCATTGAAGGAGGAGATCCCCTCTGATTCTTTAATTCTCTCTCCTCAACTTTGAAACCAATCAAAACAAATCTTCCCCTTCACTTTACTTTTCACTCCTCTCACTTCACACCCTTATTTATTTAAACATTGAAAACCCACCAAAAAAACACCCCTCTTTTTCTTCATTTTTCTCATTTATTTTTTAGATTAAAAATGGTGGGTTTGAATGGGAACTTTGGGGTTTGTAGTAGGACTGTGTGTGAGGAGGAAGACTTGTATATTCCTGTAAAATCCAGAAAGAATAGAAACTCAAAGAGAAAACAAGAGCAGCAGCAGAAGAATGTGAAAGACTTGAACTTTGTTGCTTCAAATACAAGTTTGATAAATTTAGAGAATTTGGGCAATCGAAATGTGGGTTCTTCTAAAGATGGGATTTTGAATTTGGGTCATTCTTCTAATAATCTTTCAAGTTTTCTGGAGTCTACAATCCCTTCTGTTCCTGCCCAGTATTTCTCTAAGGTTAATTTTTGTTACTGTTACTGTTATCTGGCCGGAGTTAATTTTTGTTTTTTCGGTTTTTGGGTGTTTTTGATTGATTAAATTCCGTAAATAGCCTTTCTATGTTGAAAAGGCTTGCATACATCCGACCCCCATTTAACTCGCATAGGCTAATGTTGTTAATTGATTTAATATTGATTTTTGGTTTGGTGGGCAGACAACAATGAAGGGGTGGAAGACATGTGATGTGGAATATCAGCATTATTTTACATTGGGAGATTTGTGGGAATCATACAGGGAATGCAGTGCATATGGTGCTGGAGTTCCTTTGGTTCTCAATGGTTTTGATGATGGGATTGTTCAATATTATGTTCCATATCTATCTGCTATTCAATTATTTGGTCAATCTTCAAAATTTGATGGCAAATCAAGGTCCCATAACTTTCCTCCCTATCCTTTACTATAGTTTACTTCTTTTTTTATTTCATTAGAATGTGAATTATTAATTGCTTAAAATTCTTTGCTTGTATGTTTATACTATATGGAAATGTGATGCATGCTTTTTGTTTGATAATTCTTGCAAATGTCGTGGTAGTTGATTCGCGTCGCAATCATCTTTAATTGGGAATTATTTTTAATGGATTGGGGTAGGTGGTGTTTTACTGTTTGATTAGCAGATGTTGATGTCAGTGTCAACATTCAACAAATTGATGTGCATCTTCTATGGATATGTATAGGCTACAGTTTTCTAGTTAAATAAGCTTACTCTTAGTTTTGAGGTGTTTTTTTCCTAGCTTCCTATGTTGGCTGAGCAGCTTTGAGGTAGCTATTCCTAGCTTTAGTAAGACTTGGTCAGCGCCCTTCCGGATTTGCATTCTAATGACTATCAAGGATAGGGGAGTAAGTGTTGTAGATCACGCTTTGGGCTCAAAAGCTTCATGCTTTCGTTGGTTAACTGTTAGCTGCATCACCATAACTGAATAAAAAACGAACCAGGAGTCGCGGAGTAATGTGCACTGCAAACCTACTTAGAATCAACAATTCTGAATAATTTTCACATATTTGTATTTTGATTTTGTAATGCTGAGGATTTATCTTCTGATTTGATCTGTGTGGTTGCTGTTTTTAATAATCAAACCAAAGGCTGTTGCGTCCTTTGTGCAGAACGGCAGATCGATTTCGTCAATCTTTGATTGCATCTTAAAGTATTTACAAGCGAAATTTGTTAGCTCGTACTAATCGTGTGGGTCGGATCACGTCTTGGTCATCTGGTGCAAGTTTTTCCCTTTATTTGGGGGCCACTCTTTTTCCTTATTTGAATCTCGTCGTACCTTGCTTTTTAGAAGGTTGTCACTGTTTTTTTTTTAAATCTACCGTCCATCTTTTAATGATCTTCTTCCACCAATTCTCAAACAAATTAATTGTCTTCGCTCTTTACATATGTGGATCCCTTTTGGGACTAAGGCGTTGTTGTATTTGTTTCTTTTTTTCTTTATTTGGACCTTTTTCTTACTATCTTTTTCCTCCGATTTTTTCGTGTAACTTTCACTTTTTCAATTTCTTTGTACCTTTCTTTTAAAAGTGTTTTTATGCTTTGTTTTTGTGATAATCTTGTCTTTTTGGGTTCTTCTCTTCACACTTTACTGCTTATCCTCTTTTGGCATAAAATCTCTTTATGTGCCGTTACAATTTCATACAGCATATCATGTTAGCAGCCCGAACTAAGGCTTTGTTTTTCTTGTGTTATTGTTCTTAACACAAAATAGAAAGATTTGTGGGGTTGATGGTGATATTTTGTGTGCAAGTTGATGGTTGTATTAGCAAATGTACACTTCTATAGTTGCAAACTTAAGATTGCTAAAGAAGCAGAACTCATGTTGCTCAATAATAAACACAGCACTTTAGGGTATATGGAGAAAGAACCCATAATTGGTGTAAGGTCAGAGCCTTGCATATTGGAAGTTGATTTATGTCTTCATTGAGTCAGTTGAGTCATTATAGTTGTCCTCACTTTCGGTCAAGGTGTAGTCACTTAGGATAAATGTTGAAGACGTCTGCTTTTTAGTTGAAAGTTCGTGTACTTAATAATGTCTGATTCGTTTATCGATTGGGCTGACCTCTAGGTTCACCGAGTTACTGTATGTGTGATTCCATAAAGGGAGTACATGGCTGGACGTTTTGTTACCTTTTACTTTATATCCCGATGTCGTGTGCGAAGAAGATTACAGCAGAAGCCATAGGCTGGATAAAAGATATGCTAGGCGCGTTGTTCCAGCAGTTAGTTCGGGGTACCTTTTTCATTTAGAAATTCAGCTCTTTGAGATTGCCTATAACTTTGACATGACTCTCAAGACCTCCACTTATAAATCAAGTGGATAGTCAATCTCCTTTTGCAGTGAACATGTCTAAATGTTTCCTTTCTGTCTGGTGAGAAATCGCCTTTCTTTTACCTTTTCCAGAGGGAATATGTGAATCACAAAAGCATTTTGTCTGGGAACATTCGATGGAAACTCTAGTTTGATGGACATTATTTTTAACCAGAGAATTATGTAGCAACACATCCATGATATAAAGCTTTTAAGGTTACTTGGTGTGCAATTGCTTTTGTATTGCCAATGTGATTACTGTTATGAAATCACTAGTCAAATTGATATTTAACAGTGATTTTCAGTGGCTCTCTGCATGTCCCATGGCATGTCTTTAAGGTACCATAGTCAAGATTCAGTCGAAAGTAAAATTAATAGCAGTGGGTACATCTACATTTCCCTGTTAGGTTTGTGTTTTTGACTCATGTTTAAGAACAAAAACTGCAGTAACTCCATTCTCAGTAATACTGGCTCTCAAGGTTTGTAGTTAGAGAGTCATTATGCTACCTTGGAAATTGAGAGCCAATTTTTGTTTTTATGATTTTACGCAAATTACACCTTTGAACCACATTAATCTGTTAGATTGTTATGTTGACAGTTTGATGATGCATATGGCAACAAACAACCTGACTGAATAAACCGGCAATAGGGAGTGATTTCCTGCTGCTAGTATAAGAACATATCTTCATGGTTAGTAGTAACTGTTGGCTTTTAAGGATGCACACGTTTAGAGCATTTTAAGTTCCCAAAAAAGCCAGGGTCCAAATAAAGTTGAAAATTTAAAGACATTTCTCTAATTTGTTTCAGATTCCAATTCAAATTTGGTAATCTTAGATGCTGTAAAGTAGCTAACCAGAATAAACCAGCCTAGTCTTAGCTCTTTGAGTTGTAGGACTCGCTGACACTGTATGCTGTCAGTTATCTGACACAAAACTTACCTGGCTGCATCTCTGGGCAATTACACCTATCCTTGCTCCACGCTCTTATTAAAGCTGTATCCTTCTTTAGGCACCCAATAAGCTATATGATCAACCTCTTTTTTTTTTTTTTTTCTTCAACAACAATGAAATGTGTGCAAATGAAGGACGTAGTACAGCGAACCAATATACAGGAGACAGAACGACTGGAAACAACAAATGCAAAAACCAAATCCAACCTCTTTTTTTTTTTTTTTTTTTTTTTTGAAGGGACCAAATCCAACCTCTTAACTTCTTAAGTCTTAAGTGTCGCTGATATTAAATGTCATCTATCTCAGGCAACTGTTGCCTGAAAGAAACTTATGAATTGTAAGCTCCTTTTTGGGATTACTTCAGCTTTAAAACCACATCTTTGCTGCTTTTATTTTAGGCATTTCCACCCCATTATTTTACGCTACTAGCCAGAAGGTTCTTTTGCTGACTTGATGTTGTCTTATCTTGACCTCCTTTTAGTTGTATGTCATTGCATGAATCTTTTTTCCTCTCATAAGAGAAATTGCTACTTACTTGCTGATAGCCCTATCATTCTTCGGTGAGACTCCTCGACACTTTGGAAGGTCGTGTTTCACTTGTCTTTTAATTTAATGTTTACTCTCTGTGGATGGGGTTTAAATAGTATGGAAAACAATTGAATTTAAAACCACCCAAGTAAACGTTAGGGTATGTAGTAAAATGAGATAGAATGATATTTGTTAAGAGATAAAGAGGTGAGTACTATCCAATGTAGTGGTTGTGCAGAAGTTTGAAATGCAGTGGCATAAAAAAGGGACATGTGATTAGGAAACTACTCCCTCCGTCCCACCTCAAACGCCCCGTGGGCCATTTGTAGTGGAATAAGGAAAATTAGTAAAGAAAGTAAAGTAGTGGTAGTGGAAGAAAATTAGGAGAATAGAGGAGAGAGAATGTGGGGATTAACAAAAAGTAGGAGAGAGAATGTTAGAGAGGGTGGGAAGATTCGAAAGAAGTAGGAGAGATAATGATGTCCCAAAATAGATGGGGTGTTTGAGTTGGGACGTCCCGAAAAGGAATATGGGTCGTTTGAGCTGGGACGGAGGGAGTATGAGTTATGAAAACCGATGGGAATGGAGAGAGTAAGGTGTGATACGAACACGGAATGGTACTTGATATGGACACAGTAGAGGGCATCATAAGAGATATAGGATATGGAGACACGTTCCAGAATTTCATAACTCAGACCAAAATAGATTACTGTTATAATCACAACTTTCGTGTCAAATTTTAAGTAATCACAAACTAACACAGGTTCATTTCCTTCAAAAATTAAAAACACTTGGACTCATAATAATCTATATTCCAAATCTCCAATATACAAATGAGAGCAGCCTCTTGTTCAAAATGACAAGGGAAGGCTTGCGCCATAGACACCCTTATAGTGGGACCTTTCGCCGGACCCTCGCCTTGCGGGGACGCCAATGTTCACTGGGCTGCCCTTTTTTCTTTTTATACAAATGAACTTACGAAAATCATCATCTTTTGCCTTTATTAGACTCTAAGTTACCTCGTGTACTATTAGTACTGTGTTAAGTTTTTATTCCTGGAGTGTCATGAAGTGTCAAAACTCAAAACTAGAAGAATATTAATGTACAGATAGACACGTGCGTTGAGTGTCAGAAATTTATTTTTGAGTCGGTCTCTTGTTGGACACAAACATACTATGTGGCAGAAGTGGTTATCAACATCCTTTTTTTCTAATATTTACATAGGTATAGGTATGCAAATCTTTGAGTTTTTATTTATTTTTTTCCTAAGGAAATTCGTGTTCCCAATCATCTTGTTGTTGTTTTTGTTCTTGCTCTTGAGGTAGTTTGAAGGTCCAATTCATATTGGCTGATCTTTGAAATGTCATTCAGTATTTTTCAAACTGTTTTGATCGGTCTGTTGGTAACAGTGGCGGGCAGAGTGGCAATGATGAAAGCAAGTTATCAAGTTCTGATGAAAGTAGTGATTACGAATTTGAAGAAGACGTCAACTATAGCACAATATCAGAGCCATATTCAAATAAGGCAGATGAGGTCCCATCTAAAATGCTTTCTTCTCTAGGCATGCAGCATAAGTCCCATGGAGGCATTTGCAGTGAAGAGAGTGACGCTGGGAGTTCTAAGGGCGAATTGCTTTTTCAGTTCTTCGAGAAGGAAAGTCCATACTGTCGTGAGCCGTTGGCTAACAAGGCCAGTATTATTGATCCTATGATGGATTTTCTTGACGGTATAGTAGCACCAAGTAGGTTGGATTAAGTGTTGTTTTGTTGCTACAGGTCGGGGACCTTACAGGCTTGTATCCTCAGCTGAAAACATTGAGAAGTTGTGATTTGCTTCCTTGTAGTTGGATGTCGGTGGCATGGTCAGTTGAATGTTTAATCTTTCATCTTGAATAACATTGTGTGAATAATACCTTGTTCATCCAATCTCTAAATGAATATGCAGGTATCCTATATACAGAATACCCTCCGGATCAACACTGAAGGACTTGGATGCTTGTTTTCTAACATACCATCGTCTTTCAACCCCTTCGAAAGGTAACCTTCTCCAAACCGAAGGAATTCCAGTTTTAGCATCATTATGATCGTGATCGTGGATCGCTATGTCCAATTATACGCTTAGGTCAGTTTAAGTTTATCAAGAAACCATTACCAATTAGCTGATACACTTCATGACCTTTCTGTTTCTCGAAGTTTCTTGTAGCAAAGATTTCATATGTTTCGAGACCACATTGCTCTTGGTTATATAGGTGGGCAGAGGCTAGAGTTGTGAACCTCATGATATACTTTAATGATCAGTTAGAGATTACTGATTGTATTCAGTGGTCGTGAATGTATCTTATCTGGAAATAGTGGTAAAAGGAGCGCTTTGATCGATGATTATATTTATATGGAGTACTGTAACAGTGTAACTGCAAACTTATAACTTTTCAAGTCTCATGTGTTTTCTATTTGCCAATGTAGTTTATCTTCCCATGTTATAATTGCTACGCAGTCACGAGTCTCTTATAAAATAAGACGAAGGTAGTTTTGGTTTACATGGATGGTAGTTTGCTTTTCCAATCAACGTTTCTGTAATGTAAAGGATGATGGCTCTCACAAATTTGGAGTATGCTCACAGAAGTTCTTTTTGCGGTTTCTCTAGGTGAAGGGAGCAGATATTCACCAAAGTTGATCGACTCCTCTGAACTCGATGGAACTCTGAGATTTTCGTTACCTGCTTTTGGTTTGGGCTCTTATAAGTTCAAGGGAGTGGTGTGGACAGGCAAGAGAGACTCTGAATGCCCTCTTGTTAATTCTCTCGCGCTGTCTGCAGATCGTTGGCTAAGGCAGCTTCAGGTTAATCATCCAGACTTGGAGTTCTTTCTTTCCCGTAGTTCATATCAGAGGTAAATTACAGTGTTGCAACTGGCCTGATGCCAGACTGATGGATGAAATTTCGAAAAGATGGGTGTTATTAGGTGGGGAAAAGGGGAAAGATAGACTGTTCAGAACATTCACCGCAAGGTAACCGGCTAGAAGCACAGTGTTAGGGAAAGAAACCATAATGCCCGTTGGCCTGGCGTTTAAAGTCTCCTGTCTATCTTGTGAAACGCAGAAAAAAAAAATGGAAAAGAAAAAAAAAAAAAAAAAAAAACAACAAGGTTATCACTATATGTAGTTCTGGAGACCATACTAGGCCCCTTTTCTGCCTCCAGATTCCCCTCAAAAACCGAAAAAAAAAAAAAAAATACAAAAAACAAAACCGAAAAAAAAAAAGATGAAAAACTATTTTGGGGTTTGATTATTATCCCTACAAACTTGATACCATGGTTTCTTGAGAGGTGCTGTCGCAGGCTTTAGCGCCCTCAGAGATGTTCCAGTGAGTTAGCTTATAATTAGCGAAATATTGACAGCAAGTGTAAAAAACATTACAGAATGCTGATACCATGAGCTGCAGATGCAAATGTAAAGTGCTAGTAGCTCTTCGGTGTATACCTTATTAAACTGATATTTGTGAAGTGTTATGATTGTTGAAGTCACTGAAATTTGATTGATACATAGATAGTATTGCTGATACTTTGTTAAAGTAAATAAATCGGTGATGATTTTTCGTAGCAGCTTCGGATTTGACTAAACTTGACTCACTCTGAGCATTAGGTCTCACTCTTTTTTCGCGCTGAGTGCTGGGCACATTGAGTGTACAAACAAAGCTTAGTATTCAAAGTCTGCTTTTCATTCTAAATACACCAAGAACACCTTAGAAAGAGACCAACTTTAGCAGTCGTCTGCACGTTCTTTTCGTACCAAAGTTTTATCCAAGTTCTGTCGATGCACATATCAGTATCATTTTATTTGCAGATATTAGCTAAGATACTGAAACTTATTTGAAGTTGAGTCTTACAATGATCGATCGAGCTATTACATTATTGATCATATACTAAAGATGATTATGGATTGTTATGTGAGCTTAACCTACAGTAGGAGGGCGAATGACAATTCCATGAGGATTAACCCAAACCCAAACCCGATCGCATCTATAGTCTCGAGTCACAATACTCCCTTCTGGTAGCACTATGGCTCGTACATGAGGGTTCTCGCGCTGTATTTTCATGGCTGCTTTGTGTCCGTTCGCCCCTACTAATTCTGGCCATTTGTTCTTCCCTGCAATCAACACCATATGATGACAATGACATCAACAACAAAGTCTTACACCTAACATAGTATCTGCTTCATTTCAAAAAAGGAAAGGGAACGGTGAAATAAAACGAGTAATTGTGACAGGAGTGAGGTGTAAAAGGCATATTACCTGGACAGGATACTAGTGCTGGCTCCATAATTGTAATATTGTATCTTAATGCTTACTCTTCTTGCTTCTGCACATATATATAAGCAATGTGCAAGTACGTGTTGCATTTAGCCAGTGCAATAGATAAGCAGCATAAGCCAGATGTATGGGTTCATCATTCATGCAGGAGAAGATAGACGTGAGACGTCATCCTCGGATAGCGGCAGTCTGTTTACAATACCAAGAAGTATTAACACAAGTTTGATTTTTGACAAAACTTTGGATTGCACCAGAATTTGAAGACAATGCATGAATGCATAATTATTTATTTTTAGACTTGAAAACTCAAAATCTTTATCGAAGAAGATTGTTTTTCTTTTATAGCAATGTTCAATAATTGAGCTAAATTGCGCGCTTCCGACTGTAAAATGATTAAACTAGCTACTTCTATATCAATGTATATATGGTGCAAAAAAGAGCCCGTTAAGAATTTAGGATGGTGCGTAAGGTAAGAGTACTAGAGTAGAAGAGTGGAAGAGATTATGGATGCTCTTTGTATAACACAATGTGATGAATGAAGTTACGTGGAAGGTAGAGTGGAACCACCTGGCCTCGATCAAACGAGTTTCTCTAGTATGATAAGCTGTTCTTTTTTGGGAAAATTTTCAATGTATTCTTGAGATTTCCAAGTTTTTCTGTTATATCCCTCTGGTTTCCGAGCTATCCAACGTACCCATGAGGTTTGCAAAATCGAGTTTTTGACAAACAACGTCTAACACCATTAGTAAATTATGTTTATTTTGACATATTTTAAAAAGAATTAATCCTTGATCCAAATTAAAAAGAAAAAGAAACAAAGAGAATTAAAAAAAAAATTAATCAATGAAAAAATACAAATCTCAAACCCAACTACCACCCATGACCACCTCTCCCCAACCCCGAACACCACCCATGACCAACCAGCACCACCCACCCCCATCCATAGCTCCGATCTCATTGGTCAGGCGGGCTGCCGACGACGAGCATCCCCCGACACGGCCACAATCTATATATTCACTCACCTCTATATCTTGTCCCTCTTTTTTCCTCTCCTCATTTTTCTGCGTTGAAGGGGCATCGACAAAAGCTAAGGGGCGGCTGACGACGACAATGAGACGGTGAGGCTGTTGGAGGACATCGGGGCAAGGATGGTGGGCGGGGAAAGAGTGAAAGGGAAGGAGGGAGAGAGAGAAAAAGAGGCGTGGATAATGGAGGAGCGGGGGGTCATGGGTGTGGTGGTGGGCATGGGGTCGCCGCTGGGAGGAGATTCTGGTGGTGGTGGTTTTGCTATGCCTCATGGTGGTTGGTCCTGGTGGCTGCCTCGGGGAAGGTGGTGTACGGTGGTGGGGACTGGGGAGGAGAAGGGCGAAAGTAGTAAAGAACCCCCATACGTTTGCTCTTATGTGAAATCAACCCCCACATGTTTCAATTGTAGCAATTGACCCCCATAAGTTTGTCAAAATGTGAAATTGAACCTTTCGCCAATTTCTCTTCAATTTCTCACCAAATTCTCTTTTTTTGTTGAAAGGTGAGATTTTATTAAATGAAAAACTGGATACAAGGCACAGGGGCATTCCCCAGACTATCAACAAAAATCACAACACAATTCAGTCAGGCTACATCAACTGCTATTTTGGACATTACATCAAAAAATTTCTTACAAGCCAGTCTATGTCCCTACTCTTCAAGTTCTGGATGACATTCCTAAGTCTCTGTCTAATTTCAACCCAAATTTTCTGCACTAAGACTTCAAGCATCCATACACACATTTCAGTCCTACTTTTGTTCCTAGTGAACCAAATGTAATAGATCAGATTGCACAAAATTGCTCCGACAACCTGCTTCTTAATTCGAGATTTCTCACCAAATTCTCACTCACAGTTACCATTTAAATATAAATTGTACATTATATTATCATTAAATGGATACTGTATCACTATTAAACCCTTCCCAAACCATTTCACTATTAAACCATACAAACAGAAAAAAAAAAAAAAAAAAAAAAAAAAAAAAAAAAAAAAAAAAAAAAAAAAAAATCATTTTGCTGGGCACTCACTTAACATTCATCCTTCCCAAACCATTTCACTATTAAATCTGATTTTCTAAAAATGGTCCATTGATCTTTACCCCAATATAAATATATAATCAAAATTGCAATTTGTTTTTCTAAGATAACTTATTTTAAGAACAATATGACTCGCGAATGAAACCTACCCAAAACATGTGATGAATCTGATGATCACAAAATTCGAAGAATGGATAAATTATCTTTAAGTTAATGTCTACAAGTGTACCCCACAAAAAGCTAAGCCCAAATTTATCACGTTAAGTATTTGTACTTTAATGTATTTTGCTCCTTTTTTCTTTCGTGAATGGTATACTATACAATTTATTTTGAAATGATATATATGGGTGATGAGAAATTGGTGAGAAATTGAAGAATGACTCAATTTCACATTATGACAAACTTATGGGGGTCAATTGCTACAATTAAAACATGTGGGGGTTGATTTCACATAAAAGCAAACGTATGGGGGTCATTTACTACTTTTGCCGAAAGGTGAGGAGTTTTTGGTTTTAATTGATGTAATTAAGGCTAAATTTATATAATAAGTATAATAGTCTAACGGCGTTAAACTTTATTTGTCAAAAACTGGAAAAAACTCAATTTTACAAACCTCAGGTGCACGCTAGACAGCTCGGAAACCAGAGGGGTATACCACAAAAACTCGAAAACCTCGGGGGTACATTGGACATTTTCCCTTCTTTTTTTAGTGCCTTGTTTGCACTTCCTCTTCTTTTTTTTTTTTTTTTTTTTTGAATTCTTAACGTTTTGGTTGGAAAATGTTGGAGTATGTTTTTTAGACTCGTGTCATGCAAATGTTGGTGTTGGATAGGGCGTTGTGGAGAGACATTATCCATGCGGAGGACTTAATTTGACTCTTTTTGGTTTCTTTGTTTGGTTTTCTTAACTAGTTCCAAAACTTTTCCTTACTTGGTGTTTCAAGTTCATATGTTTTTCACTAATTTTCAAACTTTTTATTTATTTTGATGACTTGCTAAAACTCCTTTCGAAAGTGTTTCAACATTGCTAAATGGTTCACAACGTTTTTGAAATTTTATGCCGAGCACAAGACAGTTACTGGATGACGATTTATGTTAGCCGAACCCAAATCATTTTGAAAATAAGGATTGAATGTTGTTGTTGTCGTCATACAAATGAACGAAAAGCAAGAGCACTCGTAATTATGCAATACATACTGCATCATATATAGAACTCCTCTGGAACTCGGCCTAGTAGTGCTAATACATAAACGAAAACAATACACAACTCCACACAATTACACATACATACATATATATATATATATATATATATATATAGGTTACTCGGACAACGCAGTACGCTGTACGCGTACATTGAACTGGCGCGCTCCTCTGCAGACTGAAGCTACTAGTACAAGCTCATTACTACATAACTTCCCCAACAAAAAAGAAAAACGGCCGACGAGGACGAACAAGGATAAAGCTTAGCACCTTGGGAAAGGAGTTCCGCATGTCCTAGCAACCTTTTTGGCATTAGGGGTATTAATAAACTGCCTAAGGGTCGGATTCCTCATGTATTGGCAGAGACAGGGTTTTTGCTGCCTGATCTTGGTGCAGCAAAATGATGTTGGTGGGCTTGAAGATACGATTGCATTCGCACATGGACTCAGCTGGATCGGGCTGCAACTCACCGCATTCGTCACCGCGGTCGCTTCAGCCAACATTAGCAACACCACCACCACTGCACTAAGGGCAATGTTAGTGTTCATGTTAAAACGCATCATTTTTTTTTTTTTTTTTTTTTTACCGTAATGCAGAGTAAATTAAGTGGTCGAACTGCTAGCTTGCTACTCAAAGAAGTAGTTAGTTTTGTGTCTTGTGATTTGTGAGTAGGGGACGTTAGATTTGCTTCTCTATTTATAGGTCGAAAAGCCGATTTTTAAGTACAAAGTAGGCCGGATTTTATGTACTATAGTTTTTAGATAGCAGCTGGATGGGCTCTTGTTCATTTTTTTCTTTATTTGGGTCCTCATCAATCACTATTAACTTTTAACCAAAATAGTTAAAATAAAAAAGGAAAGAAAATTCAATTATCAAGCATTTCTAACACTTAAATACGAGCACAATACTAGTTTTTCGACAGATTACGAAATGAAATTTGCACAGTTTTATTACTTCAGGACCTAACATGTCCATGTATCCCATCATCAAACGGTTCACTATACTAAACCTTCACAAGAAAGTAATTAAGTAACAAAAGACATTAAACATTTTTTCAGTTTTGGTTATGTTTACTGTTTTGTAAATGAAATATGTAATACGTTATATAAAAAATGAATTTGATCTTCCATACTACGAATGACACGTGTAAAAAAATCTCCTCCAATATAGATTAGTTAATGCAATACAAAATTTTGTGCTATTATCAAATTTCTGTCACTTAACAAATTTCTAATTGGACCCTTATAGGACCAAATGACCAATGATGGGATGTTGGGATCATAGGTCTTTTCACGTAGGTCACTCATGGTGACTGGTGAGTGTGTGGGAGTGTCATGAGTTGAAGATAGATTGTGCTAATAATTGGTGCTACTGTTTTAGTCCACCGCAATAATTTATTCGGTGCAAAAGGGTTCTTCAGATTGGCTCATCTTGGTTTTGTCAACTTTCCGCCATTTTTTTTTTTTACTATCTCCATCATACCTATCATGCACGCCTCAATCAAGTTTTTCATTTTAGCATGGCTGCACTGGAAAATAAATCTAGCTCTGGGGCTTAGTAAGCGCATGCATTGGTAGGTCTCCAAAGTTCTTTTTCTATTACTACGATTTTCTTTCGGATTCTTAACGTTTGATATGACTTTGTGAGATGATTTTAAATGGTATATTAAAGGTACAAGGACACTGGACACAAAGAGACTTAAGAGAGCATATACCATGTGAAAAAGCCGCCAATTTGACCTGACAAACGGAGCATGTGGATCAGTCCGAATAACATGTTTCAAGTCTGTTTTGTATTCAATTTGGGTCTGGTTTCGGATTGTCAACTTCGAGTCGAATCTAGATCGGATCAAGTTGAGTCGGAACAATCCACATTAATTTTGGTGGATCAAGATTTGACCTAATGGCCAAGAAATCAACTTGCGTGGTGGTTGCTACGAGTTCGACTTGTCATACATTCACGGCCTCACCCATAGGCCACATCATTAGATGCTCTCACATAGCGAAAAAAATACAAAATTTTATTATCAGTCGTATTAATGTCAAATCTTTTAAATGTGTTAGGTTATATCTTAAATTGAAAAATTCAACCAATTTGAGTGAAAGGGTTTTTAATAAGACTCAAAAGTTTTTGTTCAAACTATGCATTGTAATGTCCGACTATCTGGATCGAGGTCATATTCGCTCAAGGTCAAACTAATGATAGAGTTAAACCAGGTTTTAAGTTCAATTTTGATTGTGAGTCCAATTCCGATGTTCGTGACAACTAAGTCGGAGCGGATGTTCGACCGTGGGCCAGGTTTGCAAGGAGTGTTGGCAAGGACTAATTTCATTTTCAATATTTATCTATTCCTCTATTGTGAGAAGAACATTGAGAAGTATAACTTAATATCTCACAAAAGTGTAAGTATAGAGTAAAAATCAGAGACTTCTTTCTGAGTTCTTGCAAAGGAAGCATGACCCTGCTATAATGGCGCTGCGTCTCCTCGTAAATAAAGAAAATGATAAATGAAGAGTCGATCAGCCTCCATACATTCAACCAAACAGTGAGTACATGTTCTACCACCATAATAATTCCAACACAAACCAGTTCGAAGAAAGCTAAACATAAAACTACTATTTGACACAACAGAGTACATTTGAACCTGCTACATGACCCCTTCGGTGTCAACCCTTTTGCTTCTAAAGTTGGATCTTCGGCTACAGAACTGTTGACAGACACGTGTCACGTATGATATTGTCTTGTGCTGTGATCATTAGGTGCACAGTACACTCCAAGGTACCAAGCCATCACTGGTAGACAGCGCGCACAGGGCAGTCATATTGTCTCTCAACCAGTGTAATTGTATTACTACACTAAGTCAATATCTGCAGAAAAATAACATACTTATCAGAAAGACTCCAAGCGATGTCAAACATAAAGACTTTGTAAATCAAGTCCATTAGCTGCTAGGAGTTGACAAGTCATTGCAAGAAAGTGTAACTCTCCTTTAGGAAAGAGAATGAACTGAGAGGAAAGAGAACACTGACCACAAAAAGACATTCCTGGACTAACATGCAGAATGGTACCGAGTAACAATAGTGGATAACTTGTGCCCCTTAGGTGGCTTAGGTGTACAGGCTACCATCACTAGGATTACAACATAAATTCAAGGAAAACCTAAAAAGATCAATGTAAAAAGTTTACAAAGCAATTGCATATCAGTAGTACAAGCCAATGCAGAAGCAGCCAGCCAGCAAGGGTTGTTCCATTCCTATTACAAGTGGGATACTGATTCGGCTGCCTAGAATATATTAAGACATTACCTAATCTACAGGATACCATAACAATGGGCCGAGCAAGTATGTTTTTTCCCTGACATTATGCCATTCTTTCTCTGGTATAGTTTTTCAGTTGTATGTCATTACATGGAATGCTTAAAAGTCCAGGAACTGCAGCCAGTTATAGGGATAAGATTCTCCTGACTCCTGAGCATATCCTGATAACAATTCAACATACAACCAGTGGTTTTTATGTTGATGACTTGCATCTTAACCTAAAGCCACACAAGCAATTATCCATGGCCTATAGCCCTAGAGGTACAGAGTTCCTATCCTTATTGCCACTAGTAAGGATCACCCGAACTATTACCCCCTCAAGAAGTACTCACCAATCTAAAGAAATATAGGTGCCTATAGAATGACAGCCATCATCCGGCGCTACTACTCAAGCTCAGCACACAAAAAAAAAAAAAAAAAAAAAAAAAAAATCTGTAGCCACAAGCCAGGTACTCCTACTTGTTTCTTTCATATAAGAGAAAGATTACACTTACAATTAGAGGTATAATCGTACTAGATGTATCATACATCTGCTATGACATCAAAATATACACCACATAAGTTCATCTATATTCTTTAAATGGTTACGACAAGAAGATAAAGTAGAGTGACGGCTCCAACTCCATAAGATAGTGCAGTAAGAGTTGAGGTGGTCAGGTGGGAGTCGGTTAGAGGGATAAGGAAAGACAGAGGATCCATTTGGCTATTATCCTTAGATGGTGTAGCTATACCCCACGAGAGGGGTAAGAAAATATTGCATTCCCTCCTCCCCGAAACCAACCCCTCCACTCATTTTGTCCTACCTTATTTATTAATGTTACCCCATCAATGGAGGTTCTTTCCTCGGACAAGAAGCAGAAAGTGTCTGCTACTTCAATCAATTATTAACCACACGTAGTACTTCAAGCCAGTTTAGTTTCTTCTATAATCTCTGAACACTGACTCACAGTGAATTTAGTTAGCCCCAGAGGAACCAGAAATTAAATTTGACTACAGTAAATGGTAACCAATTTTGATTTGTACTCAATCATGTACTTCATGTTATCTGATGACAAGCGGGGCAGAATGAGAACGAAAAAGAACGGATTAACACAAGGAAAGCAAAACCAGGAAAAATAACTTCTCCTCCCAGGTTATATTAGTTTATGGCTTCAGTAAAGTCACTCAGCACAGGTACGCTTAAAGTTACGAGATCTAACTATTCTCAAATACTCAAATCATTTAGTGCAGATATCAAGCTTTTAAGTTGTACAAAATGACTTTCGAGAATGTGACACACTACTGGAGGAGAATTTTTAAAAGCATAAGCCGAGTTTTAAAAATAAGGATCATAAGCATACCATTCGATGTTGTCCCAATGTAGGAAACCACCATGACCTCTAGCATTGGTGAATGTGTAAGCAGCGCCGGAAACTGGTCACAAAGGTAAGAAAATGTCCAAAATTCAGTATCAGGATAAGACAAGATGATTTTTGAAAAGCAGATGTTTCATATCCTAATGTAGAAATTGAATTACATCAAAACAACGCTACATCACAAAAGTACCTTCATAGCCTCCAAATACTGGATCCTCTGACAGCAAAATTGGAGTGTCAAGGTCAATGAATCTATCACAGTTGTATAAGAGAGAGAATCATTACTATCAGCCAGAAAAAACTGCGTTAACTAAAAACAGTTAAGTAACCAGACTCCAATGTTAATACTAAAAAGTTTAATCTGTAATTATTTACTTAACTGGAAACAACCCATCCCAGCAGCAAGGTGCCCAGCAAAGCCCATGGCCAATCGGGTCTCAACCATACCACCAATCATCAAACTCAACCTAGAAGTTCGCACCAGCTCGATTATCTGAAGAGCCCCAAGCACTCCTAATTTCGCAAGTTTGATATTGATGACACCTGCAAGATTTTCCTGCACTATTTTCTTAGCATCAGCTAGGCACCGACAGCTCTCATCTGCAGCAACAGAGACCCCATACTTCTGTCCAGCGATGCGACTAACATAACCTAGACCTTCCCAATCATCTCTGTGAACTGGTTGTTCAAAAAGAATGGGTGTAACTCCCATTTCTGTTCAAAAGCACAATCAATATGTCAACAATCCAGCTACTGTTTTAAGCATCAGAATACAGGAACAAGATAGATGTAGAGCGACATACATTATGTTCAATAAAGTGAGGAACAAGATAATGTCAGTCACAAAATCAGGTAGACGCCAAACAATTATGGTTAACGTAAAGAACATATTACAACCCACCATGTAGTTTCTGGAGAACTTGAACAGCTTCCTCTTGATTGTAACCTTCATTAGCGTCCAGGATGAATAGACAATCAGGGTAAACTTCTCTTATAGCTGTCAGAACCTTTATATCTTCATTTATGCTTTTTCCTACCTTAAGTTTCAATGTCTTAAATCCCTGCCGTTTGTACTGCAACGCCAATGTAGAAGCAATATCTGCTGGACCAATAGGTATCTGCAAGATGGAAGTCAAGTAATTAAGGGAAACTAATGCAACTGTAGCTGAGATTATTATTTCTATAATTTAACTAGTATAACAATGGTTAGCACAGTCATGTTGATTGATTTAAGGAAGCAGCAAGAACTGGAGGTGTGCTGAATATGAAATGAAATTTAAATTATTTACTATTTAAATTCAACTAGATGTTCAATAGAAAGATTCTGAACTGTGATATCAGTGGTTATGGTATTTGAAAGTCCACCAAAGAGACGCCATAGTGGTACTCCAATGGTCTTAGCGACTGCATCAATTAATGCCATCTCGACTCCAGCCCTAACCTGCACTCACAACAATAGAGTAAGAGCCAAAACGGTTAACTTCAATTTCATGGCAGACTTCTTAAGATAGATGTACTACATAACCAGAATACTGTACTGCAGAAAAATCTATCCACAGCATTCGGTGAACACAACTAATGGGCTATAGGACAGTCAAGGGCCTGGTTTAGTGGTTGGGGTGTCGTTCCACCAAAATGGAGGTCATGAGTTCAACTCCTAGCAGAGGCGTAAGAATTGCCTTTACAGAAAAAATGTTGTTTCACCATGCAGAAAGATAGGCCTTGTTCTCTTCAGCTGTGAAGGATGGATCTCATGGATGCATGAACTGCTTCAATTCGCTAGGCTATCTTGACTCAAGTTATGATGTATCTATAGAGGTCGTAATGGTGGTTAGAGTGTAAGACCATTGGAACTTGTATAGGTTTGTCCTTGTAATGCAAAAAAAATAAAAAGGAAAAAGGAAAAAAAAAAAAAAAAAAAAAAAAAAAAAAAAAAAAAAAGAGGACTAGGCTGAAGATAGTCAGAGATGAAGAAAATGAGTTCAAGGCTCAAATATAAAATCGTATGCAGAAGTAACTACTGATGGAACTGTACCAGCGGAAAGGTGGAAATTACATTGTACGCGGCTCAAAGAGCACTATCCCTGTATCCTATTGCATTCTCATATAAATGAGATCCTTACTCAACTGGGGGTGACAAAAAAGAGGGTCAGATTGGAACACAGATTACCACAAACAAAATGAGATTGAAGCCATAGTTTAGTGAAGTTGACTTCACTGATGTAAAGAAATGCAACCACTCACACAATGCAAATAGAATATGCAAAACAGAAGAAATTGCACATGCAAAGTCACCCAAGGGCTTGCATACAAGTACATCCATGGTTGAGAAAGTTGAAGAGGTACAAATTTTGTTAGTTCCGAATTTCGGAAGTTACTAAGAACTCTTTCTAGTGCTGATAAGAAGCCAGGAAACACAGATTCAAGCATAAGCACCCTACACACGCACACACTATCTTAACAACTAAACATAATGACGAAGAGTCGAAGAGTAGTCCCAAAATGGTTTGAGGTAGGCTAAGTCAACCCACTCTACTCTTATTATATAGAAACTGGGATTTGCAATAAGAAAGATGGACATGGACCTGAGGACATTTTAACATAAAAGGCAAAACTTTTTTTATTTTCCGACTTCACGAATGAAAGGGTAGTTGAATAGACCAACAAGGTCAGTGATAGTCTGAAGGGAAAAGTGTTTAAGGACAGACTACGGAGACATAATCGTTGTAAGGTATGCGCACGGGCCAACATCCACTGATACAAAACATGCATACCTCATGTTTTAAGTCTTTACAATAATATGCTTTGGTAATTTTCTTTGAAATCTTTTCTACCGGGTATAATGATGATCTGACCTGGTATTCTATGAGAAATAATTACAACCTCAGCATGTTTGAAAATCAGCTCCCTTATTTACACTCCAAAATTACGAGGGCCGAGGAGGTGGATGGGCTTTTACCAAGCAATAAAAGTAGTTAAAGATAAAAATACAGCACAAAAAATTGAACATGTGGTGCAAGATAACAGCTTATACTACAGCACATCCATACAAAAGAGAGTTGGGGAGTCTAGTCAGATTGCTGCAATGACTCTGCAGTTATTTCCTTTGGCTCAAAGGAAGCTGGAAGCCTAGATATACACTAACAGAAGCATGCGTAAAAAACACACACGGGCACAAACACACACATTTTAAGAACCCAACACCTAATATTCGAGCATGTTTTAAGAAAGAAGCCCATTTTTTCATGAGTAACTGTTCTGAATTCTTATCCGGCTCATACAGCAATCTATTCTGGGATACCTAGCTTGCAAGTCGATAGTCAAAGTGCACTCCTTATCCCACAGATGCTGCCCTAATCAAGATCTTTGTACTCTAAGGACAAGCAATCAATAACCCCGATTGGTCAATATATAGCCAATTAATCAACCAACAACATCTTTAACTCTAGTGCCATAAAGGCTCCCGCCATAAGGCGGGGTAAGGGGGGTCGGATGCACGCAAGCCTTACCCCTATTGAAACATAGAGAGGTTGCGCACAGATGACCCAAAATGAAAATTGCGTCGAGAATCGCACCGACTGACCGCTACTCTACAAAATAAGAAGCACAGACAGTTTTATGAGCCATTTTGCTTTATCCGTTATATCCCAAAAACCAAAGAATGAGTAGTCTTAGCCAATTAATCAACCAAAAAGAGAAAATTATTTGTGTTGTTAGAAAATTCTACTCGACTATATTTTCTGTTATAGCACATTCTACTAGACTAAGTCATCAGCATACAAACAGTTCTTCAAACAACTAATTAAACAGATAACTGGGTCATCTAGATTCCTTGTTCTCTCCCCATAGAGATATCCTCCCTTTCACCACAAAAAAGGGCAAAAAACCTTGTTCACGGCTTTTAGAGAAAAGAAAAGAAACAGTGGTGCGGAATTGCTCGAGTTACGCAAGACTAAAGATAATCACATATGAAAGAAATGAGGTTCAGGCTGAAAAAAAAAACTAGCATATGCGGGAACAACTACTGTATGAAGTATGAACTATAATAGCAGACTAGAGGAAAGTACAGTAACTTAAAGAGCACTTTATTTCCCATCTATTTACTGACAGTCCCACTGCATTCTCATAAAAATGACATCCTTGCGCAAATTTCAAGATTCAGGGGGAGGGGTGCCGGGTGCTAAAACAGAAGTTCAGATTGGAATTCACAAACGAAATTGGATTTAAAGCCATAGTTTAGTGAGGTTGACATCAATTAAAGTACTCTCATGCAATCTCCCACACAAACCACATACAATATGAAAAACAGAAGTTGCACATGCAAAATTACCCACTTAAGTACCTCCACGAAAGGACACGGCATAGAAAGTTGAAGAGCTTCTAATTTCTTGCTTTGGAACGTGAAAACTACTAAGAACTCTTTCTCGCGCCGATAAGAACTCCAAAAACTCACTTACAAGCATAAGCACACAATCACATTGTCTTAACTCTTAAGAATCGAACATGAAAGAGAAAAAAAATAAAAATAAAAAGTTAACATGGTGACTAGGGCACAGTGCCAAAATATTTTGGGGTACGCTAACATGAGATGTCATATGGAATCGTCAATATAGGAAGCAGTAAGAAGGCAGAAGTAGAAAAAAACAGAAAAGTAAGATGCAGTGACACTATTTCAAGACCTGACATCTAGTTCAGTTGAAGATAAAACACAAGGAGTACAACACAAGTGATTGTAAATGTCATGTAGATATCAGTGAAGCACATCCATACACAAGAAAGTTGGGGGAATACATTTAGAATACTGCAATTACTCTGTGCTCGTTTTCTTTGGTTCACTGGATGCCTAAACACACACGAGTGTGATAGAAATTAAAGTTGGGGGAATACATTTAGAATACTGATTTGTGTGCCTTCGGCATCACAGACACAAGCATAAACAAAAAGATCCTAAGAA
This sequence comes from Spergularia marina, assembly GCA_963680865.1. Taxonomy (NCBI): domain Eukaryota; kingdom Viridiplantae; phylum Streptophyta; class Magnoliopsida; order Caryophyllales; family Caryophyllaceae; genus Spergularia; species Spergularia marina. The sequence goes on along the minus strand of OY804548.1, from coordinate 17,635,592 downwards.
CCCAACACCTGACCTTGTAATCGAACATTTTGAAGAAAGAAGCACATACCACATGTGGTAAATGTTCTGAATTTTATGTCAACTCATACAGCAATCTATTCTGGTGCAGTGGTACACTCCTTATCGTACAGATGCTGCCTAATCAAGATAATTTTACACTACGGCCAAACATTCAATAACCTCAATTATACAATATAGAGCCTACTGATTCGCCAAACAAACAAAAAAAAAAAAAAAAAATCGTTCATTTAGTAAACTCCACTCAACTTTATTTCCTTTTTTAGAACATATTCTGCTTGACTTATTAGCATTACAAACAGTTTCTTGATATTAGAGACCAATCCCAGCCAAAAGCTAAAACTAATGGCTGACGCACAATAATTGGCTTAATACATTAACACGCCCCCTCGCGCGAATGCCTGATGGTTGATGCCTGATAATTGGTTTAAAACCTTAACACTCAAAACAGCTAGCCAAGTATACTGCATACGCAATACTCAGATCATAAAGTACTGAAATTTGAGCATGAAATAAAAAATGGTTTAAAAGAAACTTACAGAAGCAAATTGGTGACCAGGAAGAATATAACCAATCTCTTGTAACGCCAACCTCAAAGTCATAGGGCGACTCTTCTTAAGAAACAAGCATGCCTCGGCCGCCTTGGCGAGCGCGGTGGCTTGATCCTCCGCGGTGACGGAGGGGAGCACGGGAGCCTCACCCCAACCTACACTCCCATTACTCAGCTCGACCCGAATCCCGACATTCTCAACCTTGTCTAATCTGGAAGATGCGATCGTAAAAGGGGCGATCAACGGCACATTTAGTGGCCTTCCTTCTGCTCTCTGCACGTCCACTGTCACTGTACCCATCAAATCATTGAACCCAAAATTTTTCGTGATTTGTGGGTCCATCACAACGCTTAGATTTGAGAAACATATGACGGATTTGGAGGGGTTATTTGGTTTTGGGTCGGAATATCGAAGGTTTTGTGGGGTTTTGGAGGGTTGTTGTGAAGAAAAGGGAGCTTGATGATGAAGAAAGTGAAATGTGCCCAGCTGAAAACATTGCTTAAATTTGAGATTACTGGACTTGATCAGGGGATTTGGTGTTGTGTGATTGGTTCTTGGGAGTGAGATGAAGCCAACAGTTGTTGCCATTCTTAACCTTTGTAGTGTGATTTCTGGGAAGAATATTCGACTCCATGTTGGATCGTTTATGTGATGGACTAACTGATTCTTTATTATGGGGTGTTCTACTAAAATTTTATGTCTACTTGATTTGAAATTTCAGTTTAGTGTTACTTATATCATCATTATAATTTATAATAAGTTTAACACGTTGAAGTATACTCCCTCCTACCCAAAGATATCTTCCTCTATACCTCTTTGGGACGATTCACTATGATTTCCCTCTTTCGAAACTTACCCCATTTGGTAAATTTACCGGACTAATATACCCTTACTTATTTTCTGATTTGGGGCTATTATCCCTAATTAGTACTTGCATAGTTCATCTCCTCTCTCCTCCAACCACCTTCCCAATATCACCGAGAGCACCGATCGTGTCCTCCGACCACCCTGATCCACTTCCTCTATCAACCAACGAGTTCCACATATACCCACCTGTCGACCACCATCACCATCTCACTGTTTCACGACCGACGAGGAGATATAGCACGTCGTCAGAAGCCGAACAACGGAACACACATGCGAGAGTGAGGCGGTCATAGGCACGGTCGTAGTGTTCCAATGCGCCGCAAGTGAGCATATCTTCGGGTTCGCCGACGGAGAAGGAGAGTTTGGAGAAGGTGGAGAAGGGGATCTGGTCAAGCATATTCAACTCCGGCTGTATTTCAATCGACGACTTCTCGGCTTGGATCTTCTTGGCTTCAACCTCCTCGTCATAGCGCTGGGGAAGCTGATTGCGGCTATGGCCGATCGATGACGGCCAATCGATGACGGCCGATCGATGGGGAAATGAATGGAGATCGGTTGGGGGTGGTTGGTCAGCGGTGGTTTTGGTGGTGGAGAGGAGTTCAACGGTGGTGGAGAGAGGGGTGGAATTAGATCTAATTAATTATTACCAACCATTTAATTAAGGGTTTTTATTATATATGTTGGTTGTTGTGTCCTACCCAAAGAGATTTTCTCTTTGGGTAGGAGGGAGTACGTGGTAATAAGTATGCAAAGTCCAAACAACACATTATGGTCGGTCATACCAAAATTAGAACAACGTACCAAACAATATGTTACCCATGCGAGCTATCCGATTGTTTGTGTCAAGATCACTATAATCTATCAAATCCCTACCATGTTTACCCGTGCAAAATTACACGGGTTGTTATGTGTTTAGTAGGTCATATATAAGAAATGCAATTACTCTATAAACCACACTCAGTGTTACCCGTGCACAATGTCATGTAAGAATTGCAATTACCCACGATGTTTAAATGTTAGATACAATAACTACTTTAGTTGCATGAATGGATGCCGAATAATAAAAAGAAGAAAAAAAAAAAAAAAAAACAGGACATGCCTTATTAGAATTGTGAAAAGCTTAACCGACCTAGTAATTTAATCTATTATGACCCACTTTTTATGGATACTGTACCCACTTTCTATGACTTTTAGTGACTAGAAGCTATGTTTAGACCTATATATTCAAGACTTGACCCATTGTCCCAATTTGACCAGTAATTAACGCAAAAATGAGAAGAAAAAAAAATTAGGCCAAAATGCAATAGTTAAAAATAAATTTAATATAAACTAAATTTAGTCTGGTTTAATTATAAAATTTTAAAGTAATGTGTATGATTAAAATGTTATTATCATGTGTATTAATATAAATGATTTTTTCTATTAAAAAGATTCATATTGAAAGATTATGACGAAAAAGGGCACGATGATGTATGTTCACACGCATTTTGAAATAATCGGACACCACATGACCCCCCAAATTGAAAAAATCATGTTATTGACTCGAGTCTTATTTTACATGACCAACCTGTTTATCATTATGACATTAGACTTGTCAAGAGTTTAACCGATAGGAATACTCCGCCGCGCTATTCTGGGTCGATTTAGTATAATAAAGAGTTTTTTAAAAAATATTTTAACACAAATGATAACTTTGTTCTCTACCATAAAGGTTCTATTCTTCAAATAATTATCGAAATATATGATAATACTAATTTTATTTATAAAGAACAAATCGGTGCACATTTTAAAAACATAGCACGACCGAATAAGACTTGTCAAAGTTAATAGAAACGACCTGCTTAACCGACCTGCTTAACCGACCTTAGACCCGTTTTTTCTACACGCATCATGAACCTTATTTACCCCCTAACACCTAGTTTCACAAACTCGTGTTAAATTATATTGAAAATTAATTCTATTTAAATTATGTGTTACAATAGAATATAGACTTAATTACATACCCTCAGAAAAAAAAATATAGACTTAATTAATAAAGTTGATAATGCTATTTTGAAATTAGTCATGCTTATACATCCACAAATCAGCACAAAAAACCAATATAAGAGATAAAACAATAGACTCGTCAAAAGTTTTGGTAGTTTGATGAACTCGTCTTTTGCAACCCTTGACCCGACTTTTGGGTCAAGTCCCCAATATTTTTTGGACCACGACTCCGTTAATTATTGGATCATCAACCCGTCATTTCTGGTCATGACTCGAACCCATTTGATACGAATCGTATTAGGACATACCTGCTTTGATCAATTGACTTGACTTGACTCGTAATTAAGACAAAAATGAAGTCCAAAAATATCATTTAGAAGAAAATGTGATATAACTCATGACGGGATGTGACATCAAGTAGATACTTAATTGATTGTTTTTGTTTTTCACTGATTGGACAATTACAATAATATGGTTAATTTGATCGAAAACTAAAAAGAAGCAAACCCGTATTTTTTATGGGTTTGTCTTTAATTTTAACAACAACCAAGCCTTACTCACAAAATAATATGGGGTTAGCGTGTTTTTTTTAATCGTAAATAAATAAAAGTATATAACATGTACTAATTTAAATGTGGAATAGATATTAATATTCAATTTAAATAATGGTGATTAAAATGGCCCAAAGTTTAAGTTTCGCCCATGTAATATATATATATATAGTGGCAATGTTGACCCGTGAAAATTACCCGAATTTTTATATAATATTCACAATTTTTTTTATACTATTATGTTTAATTAATTATTGGGAAATTTTCTAATATACCCCTGAGGTTTCCGAGATTTTCAGGTATACCCCTCAGGTTTTCGAGCTGTCCAGCGTGCCCCTGAGGTTTGCGTTTCACTTTATTCTGAAGGTTTTGGCTAACGTCCATCCAACACCGTTAACGCTTTTTATTTTTTCCTCATAATTCAATTTATCACCCTATTAACTACCCACTAATTAAGATTATTCTAAAATTACTGTAAAATAAAAACAAAAGTAAAAACCTAAAATCAACCCTCTTTCTCTCTCCACCCCTTTCCCCATTCACGACCACCCTGCTCTGCTCCTTCCCCCGCCGCCGTCCACCCGCCCTTCAATAATAGTCGGCAACCACACCACATTTTCCGACCTCTGGTTGCCGCGAGCCAGAGGGGGAAAGAATGAAATGGAGGATGAAAGAGAGAGAGAGAAGGCGTGGTTGGAGAAGGAGCGGGGCTCCAGGAGTATGGTCGTGGTGGGCGTGGGGTCGCCTGAGGGAGACGTGTCGGCCGGTGGTGGTGGAGCCTGTGTTGGTGGTTGGGGGACGAGCAGCGGTGTGGAAGAGAGCGGAGCATGTGTGGCTTGTAGGTGGGGGAGAGGGAGAAGAGAGAAAATTGAGGGTTTTTTTTTTTTATAATTAATGTTATTAAGGGTCAATTTCTTTTAAAAAAAAAAGTCAAACTCACTGGACAGCTCGGAAACCAGATGGGTATACCACAAAAATTCGGAAACCTATGGAGTATATTGGAAAATTTGCCTTAATTTATTCCAATAAAATCTGCATCATTCACCTCTTTTGGTAAAATCCCCAAATTGATCAAATTGATTGTAACCATGCCATACCACATTGATCCGCCAACTTACACCCACTCGTTGGTCCCTTCCTCGTTTACCGGCATCAGCAACTCCTCTGCGTGCTCTTCGACATCAGCACCGACTTATTCTGTTCAGGGAACACCAACTACTGCTCCACGCTCCTTAGTGACGACGTCGGCCCCTTAACTCTCGGACTGGTTTTTCTGGGCGCGACAGACGTCATCTATCGGCTTATTATCGCCGTTTTAATCTCCGGCGACTTTACTCGAGCCGCGTGCCCTCATCCCCATCTGCTCCTTCCTTTTCGGAGCTTGGTTTAGGCGAGTTGTATAGCGCGTAGCTACAGGGCGCTTTTGAGCTTGGTCTTCTATCGCCGTGGTTCTCGTCGGCGACTGGTGTGCACAATTGTACCGTTGTACAGCATTCAGTCTAACGCCATGGTATGCACAATTGTACCATTGTACAACATTCAGTCTAACGCCATTGTTTGATTGTTTCACATCTGACAAATCATAGCATGCATTTAACTAAAAATACATATGAGCAAAAAGTTAAAATTAGCTTTGGCTCGATTAGTATGTACCTCGTTAATTACGATTGTCTTCCTCTTCTTCAATTTCTTCTTTTAATTTAGCTTCAATTCAATCTTCTAAACACGTCGTCAATCTGAACGCAAAATTGGATCATGGTCACGAAAAATTGTTCATTGGTAGATGCAATATTAGATTAAAGAAGAGCAGGAAAATATTTCCGAAGACTGGCTCATCTGCAATTCAGAGAAGTTTTGCTCAACCATTGGCTCAAATCTTCATGCAATTTACAATATACCAAATGAGTAAAAATGGTTCGAACTGAATACTACCATAAATCTCACCGACAAATTTGTAAGGTTTAGGGGTTTTATAGGGGGTTGTAAGCCAAAAATCTAGAAACTAAATCAAGAGTACGTGTAAATCTCCATGTTTTAATCATATCAGGAACTTTCAAGCTGCAAATTCAAAAGAAATTAAAATGAGATTGAATAATAGTGACAGGAGATTTTTATTTGCATGAAATAATGTTGAAGTTTATCACGAATATGATTAAGGGATTGGCGAAATTATGTCCTTAATTAAAAAATGATGATGTACTGTTGCGGTAGCCGGCTGCTACTACTTCTGGGAGAACAGATGATGATGACGACTATTGGAATTAGTGAGGATGATAATTGATGAAGACGTAGGTAAATAAAGCCAAGTGAGTTCAGTATAGAAATAAAAAAGATGGCGAGAAATTACGTGCCCGTTTGGCCAAGCTTCTAAAACTGTTTCTGGAGGTGAGAAGGAGAAACTTGGCCAAACGGGGGTATTGAGAGAAACACTTCTAATGTTTTGAGAAGCTCAAAACAGCTTCTAGAGGCCTAGAAGGAGAAACACCAATTCGGGGCTTCTCCTTCTCATTCTGTTTCTGCTTCTACTCTCTATCTCTCTCTCTCTTTTTTCTTCCTTTTTTTTTTTCAGTCTGATTGTTCTCCATTGTCAATTCTCTCTCCTTCCCATACCCCACCCAACCCACCTTTCCTACCGCCAGCCACCGTCGCCGGTGTCCCCCACCACCTACACAACTACCCCGCCCGAACTCATCTCCATGGCGTTCAGCGGCGCGCCACCATGTTCCCCTTCCTTGCACGCCGCCAAACCGTTCCCCCTTTCCCTCTACTCTTAATTTCTCTATTTTTCAATTTTCTTTCTCCTCGAGTTTTTGACACCCACGACCAACAATGGCTACAAGGAGGTTGAGGGAGGCACGAGAGGTTGTTTTCGTAAGGAGGGGGGTCCAGAAATCAGCGGGAAGAGGGTTGAAAGAAGAACTTTTGAGTGGAGAGAGAGTCGCGCGTGGAGAAGAAATGACGCAACGACAACGAACGTTGATAGCATAGCCGGACCGGCGGTCTTATCGCCAACTGGAATGTGGTGGACGTCGGAGCTATGGTGGGTTTGGGTGAGGGCTGGCGGTGGTGCGGCGGTGGTGGCAGGGGGAGGGGGAAGGGGGTGGGTAGAGGAGAGTAAAATACAGGATTTGGGAATGGGATGAGTTTGGTTTACATTTATTTTTATTTTTATATTTTTACTATTTTAATTTCTTTTTTACGGAGCAAATTGGCCAAACAGCTATCAATCAGTTTTTGGTTCCTTAAAGCACTTCTAAAATGAATTTACCAAACACCCAATAATTTCTCCAGAAACAGTTTCTCTAGAACTACTTCTGAGAAGCACATCTGGAGAAGTTGGAGCTTGGCCAGCCGATGAGGAGGTTTCTTAATTAATAGGGTTAATGATTTTCGTTTTTATTCTCGAAAATTTTGTTTCCAGATTAATGAGATATTACTAATTAAATTCTATGCACTAATATAGGACTGAAAATATATGTTTCCTAGATTGTAGCTTAATTTGAAATTTTTTCCGTTATTCCCTGAATTGTTTTTATTGTATTTTCCGTCTTTTTATGGAAATGATGGATTAGTTGCTATTTGCCAGATTGTTTATAAATCAAAACTGGGAATTTCCTGTTAACATGGAAAAGAATATTAATTGATAGTAAAATATAGTATCAGTTTTGTAAATGTAAAGATTTATATAAGAAAATGGTATTTTATTTTACCGTATTTGCCTCAATCATATAAATATGATTTTCGTAATTTTGGCAAATCGTCGTATTTAATAATCGGCATAAAGGTGTGTGGTTATCACACTCACGCGTTTTAGTATTAGTGGTATTCCAGAAGTTTTCATTTAACATCAGCAACCGCGTGACATCCTAGGTGGACATGCTTAGGAGTTCTTAAATCCACCGCTATTAATAAATATATAAATATATTATTATTTAACTAAGGGCAAATTCACGTAGTGCCTCTGAATCATGTCAAAATGCGAATGATACTCCTATCTTTGAGACTTACTCCCTCTGTCCCCTTTAAACACTCCAATTTTCTTTTCGGGGTATCTTGCTTTTAACACCTCATTTCAAAACTTTCTAAATGGGGTAAGTTTTCACCACACATCAATCCTCCACTATCTCCAAAAATAATAATAATAATGGGTCCTTCTTTGTGCGATTACTTCGCGGACCTTCAGTTTTGTGTGGGTGTGTCTGGGGGTGGTGAGGCGATCTTACATGCTGTTAACCGTTTGGTTGAGAGTCGTGGAGAGGAAGTGGGTCTTTCGATGTTATTGGTAGATTTTCGTAATGCCTTTAACATGGTGGATCGCACCGCTATGCTTCAGGAGGTTCGTCTTCGCTGTCCCGCTCTCGCTCGTTGGGTAGAGTTCTGTTACTCCAACCCTGCTCATTTATATTATGGATAGCACACTCTTTTGTCGTGTCAGGGGGTGCAGCAGGGTGACCCCCTAGGCCCGCTGCTTTTTTCTCTGGTGTTGCACCCTTTGGCGTGTAAGATTAGAGACGCTTTTGACTTGTGTTTGCAGGCATGGTATTTGGATGATGGCACGATTGTCGGTGATACCTTGGTTGTAGGCCAAGTTTTGGAGCTGATTCAGGCAAAGGGTCCTCGTTTGGGTCTTCACCTTAATGTTGACAAAACTGAGGTTTTTTGGCCTACGGAGGATCCGCGGAGCCGGCTTGGTGGTGTCTTCCCTCCTAATATTGCTAGGCCTCTCCTTGGGGTCAAGTTATTAGGTGGGCCTGTTAGTTCTATGGTTTTGCAGAGGGTGGCTAAGACCATTGAACTCATGGACGCGGTTGCTCAGCTTAACGATCCTCAGAGTGAGTTGTTACTTCTTCGGGCTTGCACTGGGGTCTCTAAGCTATATTTCGCCCTGCGTACTTGTGCGCCGCGCATTTTTGAGTCGGCCCGGCTAGCTTTTGATGCGGCCCTACGCTCTTCCTTGGAACGTATTGTTGTTGCTTCTGGTCTGGGTTTCGGTGATTGGCAGTGGAGGCTTGCTACTTTGCCTTTTTCATTTGGAGGGCTTGGTGTCTATTCGGCCGGGGATGCTGTACATTATGTTTTTTTAGCGTCGCGACTTCAGTCTGCTGACCTGCAGTCTAAGCTTCTCTGTAATGCTGGTGTTGTCTCTTTGGGGTCTGCGTTTGCTGACGCTGTTGGTGTTTTTAATCGGACTTTAGAGGTTGATATCTTGAGTAATCCTGGCGAGATCACTGCCCCCCGACTTATGACACGATTGGCAGATATGTATTTCGCTTGGGTGGCTAGGGATGCCGCTTCTGTTTATTCCTTGACACCACGTCTGTTGGCTTTGTGGAAGTCTCAACAGGGTGCACACAGTTCTGATTGGCTTAGGGTGGTCCCTATTTCGGGGTTGGGTCAGACCATGAATGGTCGCACTTATCGTTGCGTGCTTTGTTACCGTCTTGGGGTGCCTTTATTCACCATTGATCGCCCGTGCTCTGCTTGCTCGCGGGTCTTCTCTGGTGATATATTCGGAGATCATGTTGTATCGTGTACGGGGTTGGTTGGCGTCAAACATCGGCATAATGTTGTTCGTGACACGCTGGTTGACATCTGTTATCGTTCTGGGATCTCAGCTGGAAAGGAGGTTGACATTGGTATGATTGGTGCTGATGGCCGACCTCTTCGCCCAGCGGACATGCTGCTTTATTCTTGGGATCGAGGGCGCGAGGTTTGCGTCGATTTGACTGGATCGTCGCCCATGACTCAGACGGGATTGATGGATTTTGAACCAGGTAAGGCGGTGCGGGAAGCGGCCAATCGTAAGCGTGCTAAGTATGAGACTAGGTGCGCTGCTTTGGGTTATGGCTTCCTCCCCTTCTCTTTCTCTTCTTTGGGGGAGTTGGAGCCTTCAGTTGTTGCTCTGCTAAAGCGGATCCAGCAGTTCTCCAGGATGCAGGATATCGGGGCGCAGGCTGCAGCTTTTATTTTTACTAGGATTGGTTTTTCCATAGCAAAGGGTGTGGGGGCTCAGATCGTATCTCGGCTCCCCACCAATTTCTTGTAAATTATTATGGATTTCCAAATATAAAACCACCTATTATCTCCAACAATAATAAACAAACCACATAATATCTTCAAAAATAATAAATAAACCACCCATTATATCCAACAATAATAAACGAACCACACCACCTTAATCCATGTGAAAAAAAAGACCGGGGTGTTTAAAGGGGGACGGTCGGACGGAGGGAGTATACAATTCGAGCCCCCGAACTTTACCCCTATAGGCGCGTGGTGTCCTTATCACCCATTATCTTCTAAAACCGTCAACAAATAATTACTCGTAGGAGTAGCATCTTTTTTTTTTTTTTTTTTTTTTTTTTTTGTTGCATCCCAAGATAATACTCCATGTACTCCTATTGCATGTTGCATCTCAAGATGAATGCATTGACGCCAATTTAATCAGAAATTACGAGATTAAGATTATGAGATTTCCAAACATAAATATACCACGTTGCATTATTTAAAATGAAGAAATATGTTGTACCAATTTTAGATCTAGACTTCAAAAAAAAAAAAAAAAATTAGATCTTAAAAAAAAAAAAATATTACCAATTTTACAAAAAAAATAAGAACTCTAGGGATCCTCTCTGTTATTTTTTTTTTTCAAAAATGTAATCCTGATTCCGTACTTTGAAAAAAAAAAAAAAACTCTACGAGTACCAACCCTCTGCAAAAAGGCAAGGGAAATGATTTGTTACCTAGAACTCCTGACAGGAATTATAAACCAATCACGGTGATTAGAGCCCCAATTCTAATCACCGATTTTGGTAAATCTGGGCCGTCCATCTTGCTTTTAAACAAACCCCACCAACTCCCACAATAAGTTTTCTGCATTCTCTCTCCTCTCCCTTTGTCAATTGAATTTCTCTCTCTTCTCCACAACACATCTCCCTCCTTCACTCGTCCACCACCTCTGTCACCTGAAACCACCTCTGTCACCGGTTATGCCATGTATGCTTTGTAGGTGTCGAGTTTGAGTGCCAGTTCCGCTACCCGTTTTCCACTTCAATTCTACATTAACATTGTTGTTTTTGCAAATTCGACAAATAAGTTTGAAATATTTTACACCTTTTTGGTCGTTTTCGGTGTAGGTTTTGTCAAAATGAGCCCAAACAAAACTTGGTTTGACACCACGTCGATTAACAATAACACCACCTACAATTAAAGAATAATGATATTAATTAAGTTGTAAATTTAAATTAATTGAATAAATTAAAAAATTAAATGAATTGAATAAATAATAAATATGCAACTATATAAATTGAATTTTACCATCGTGTGAATCTATATACGTTATTGGATGAGAACGAGGTGGTGGCATGGCCGATGATTCTTGATGTGATATATTACATATACATACAAATAAAATTATATTAATAAAAAGAAAAATTGATAAAATAACACTAATAATTATAAAAATAAATTACAAACATTAAGTTACCTTGATTAACATCACCTAGAAGTGATTCTTCGTATTCTCTCAACACTCTTCTTGGATCGGGAGTTAAATTCTCCATTTCGGGTTAATATTATTTTTTGATAAGAATATTAAAATATTGAATACAAAATACAATAATTATCAATACTAATAATTGATCAAAATAACAATAACAAAAGTACTAAATATTGTATATTTAATATAATACTTGTAGTAATTTTTTTCTAACTAAAATTGAAAACTTAATTAATACTTGAAAATTGTAGTAATTTTTTTGAATTAAATTTAAAACTTGAATACTTGAGAGTTGTTGTAGAATTGTAGTAATTGAAGAAGAAATGTAGAATAGAGAGAGTGATTGTGTGGAAATTAGAGTTGGATATAGTGGGTATTTATAGAAAAATTTAGGGTGGGGGATAAAATTAAAAAAAAAAAAAAAAAAAAAAAAAAAAAAAAAAAACTGCCAGGCAACAAACGGCTAGTTTTGGTTTTGAACCAAAACTAGCCGTTGGCTGGGGGCGGGCTAGGGCTTGACCAGGGCTTTGATCGGGGCTTTGACCGGGTTTGACCAGGGCTAGTGCTTGAAAAATCGAGCACTAGCCCTAGCACTACCAAACCCGGGCATAGTAGTGCCGGGCCAGTGCCGGGCGTTGACCAGGGCTTGACCAGGGCCGGGCCAGGGCGGGCCCGGGCTCCTAGTGCTGATTGGCCGGCTCTACCTATGGGTGGGTTTTATTGTAGTGTTCTACTCATTGCACGATGCGCGTGGCCCCCAACATTATAAGCTCTTGTGTTGAATCGTCATTACAATGCGCACGGTTCTTCCAAATTCAAGCTATTCCGGTGGGGATTGCACTCAGAGTTTTCATACATAAGGCACAACGGTTTTGAGGAACTTAAAGCATAGCCACACCATTATTTACATTAGATAGATGTTCACCAAAGGAAAGCAATAAATTGTTCAAATTGAAAGTGCAGTTGTAGTAGGTGGAACCTAGCTATGATGTTCATATTAACGCTGGGGTAGCTGATTGCAAACATAGTTTCAATATGGCTATAGGTGCCTGAACAAAAGATAAGAATGGGGTTTGGCAAAATACTACAACTTCAAAACAGAGGTCATTGAAGTTGAGGTAGCCCCAAGCTATCAAGTTCTTTGTGCGTCCTAGCTGAAGCCACGACAAATGTACTTGGCGATGGTATTGAATATGCTCGGAGGAGACCCAAAATGAGTAATTCGCCAGTGACCTGCCTAGTCGACCCTAGTTGCGCCTTTGAGACCCCATCTTAGGACATACGAGTAGCTAATTGAGAGGGACATGGTTGGACCAAATTCCAGGCAAATACTTTGGGTCTTCAACTCTTCTTTAATCTTCACAAAGAATCGATATTGCTCATGTGACATAAAGATTTATTTAAGCATTGCCTGTGTTGATACTATGATAATGTAGGGGTCACTTATTCAGACAATTGTAATTAATGCCGGATTTTTGTCTACATGTAAAGTGAGAGGACGGAAACTTATGTTCGCAGAGAATCTTATAATAGAGGTACACACATATTCATAATTGGCACTCCTCTAATCCTTATATTGTCCACTGATGAACCCGAAAATACCGTTATATTTTATTATCGTAAAGTTCATGTGGTATCCTCGAACTTTGACTGATTGCACATGGTACTCAACTTGGCAAGTTTGTGCACATGGTACTAGAGGTGGCAATCGGGTGGGTAGAGTCGGGTTCGGGTCAGATGGTTTTGGATTCGGTTCATAATCAATTCGGGTTGATTCGGGTCATGTAATCTTTCGGGTCGGATCGGGTTGGGTCGGGTCATGCCGGGTTGAAACTGATATCGGAACTCGGGTGACATCGGGTCGGGTTAAGTCTGGTGTCGGGTGACCATGGGTCGGGTAATTTCGGTTAGAGGATCTTATCGGGTCAATGTATATAATATAATTGTAAGTTTGTAACACTGCGGAATATGGAAAATGGATTATGGAGTTGGTTTGTCCCACATTGGAAAATGAAGGTTCATATGATCAGTTTATAATAGATTCCTACCATCATACTACCAACAAGGCCTTCACCTTTTAGAGCCCAAGCGTGGATTTATGGGCTTATTGGTGACTTCTTATCTTATTGGGTTGTGTTGCGACGGGCGGTGAATCGGGTTGTTACAATAATTAATTTTGGTTCATATAATAGAATTCACTTTTTAACTTCTTGGATCCAAAATGAAACACTTAATATTTATATGGAATTATTTGTTTTCCCTCCATGATTAAAACTAATTATGCGATATTCCTCCAAGATAAAAATTTCATAATTTTTTCATTTCCCTCCATAACACATTTTCAGAGTCATTTGCCAAACTCTAAACAATAGAATTGTAAATACATGCATCATATGATTAGTTTGTACTTGTGATTTGTGAATATAGTTGTCAATAAAACTTTAGATATACGGGTGTAATCAGATGATTGGGTTCTAATCAATGCGGGTGCTATTCGAGTCGGGTTTTTAATCAGGTCGTGTGTTGTCGGGTTTGGGCTATATCGGTTACGGGTATAGTCGGGTATCGGGTTATGACGGATAAGAACGGATCGGTTACGGGTCACATCGTTTTGTCATATAAGCAGGTGTCGGGCGGGTCGGGTATCGGATGGGTCGGGTCGGTTTCCTCGGGTCGGGTCGGGTTTTGCCACCTCCAAATGGTACCCCCGAGGTTACTACTTTGTGCACATGGTACACAAATTGTAACACCCCCAATTTTCTGAGATTTTAGAAAATGTGTTTGATTTAAAACAAGGACAACTGGGAGTGTTACCGCCACGTTTAACATCCTAGTTCAATCGTTAAGGCTGAAGGTCAATTCTAATGATCTGATAACTCCAAATATAAAGTATATAAATGTGTTACATCCCAAAAGAATGAAATACAATTCTCGAAAAATCTTAATTGAAATGCGGAAGCGATAAATTAACTAAGTCTAGACTTTATTTAATACGGTAAGCGATCGTCACTCTGATCCCTTGACTATCCCCAAGCACTTCAAAACTAACCTGCAAGACTATGAAAACGTAGAAATCGTCAACCAAACGGGTTGAGTAAGAAGCCACTTATCCAGAACTTTTAAATAAAATATATATATTTTTCCTAGACACATAGCACGGCTGAAAACTTTGAGTAATTAAAAACATTGGAACCGATAACATCTAATTAGTATAGAAAATATAATAAAAAGATACGATAAAAATCCTTCTCCTTTGTTCCTTTTTCCTTCAGTACCAGGGCTGACTTCCTTCAACCAATAATCCCGAATGCATGCATCCCCCTAGGGTCCTGTTCCCAAGGGGAGGATATAAAGGCTCAAGGTGGAGGATCAATCCACCCTATCTATACTTTGTGCACATTATATTTAGACCATTACGGTTACCCTGTACTCAAGTTAACTCCCTTACCAGAGTTAACGACATATATAAAACTTTTTGAAATAATACTCGTATAAATTAGTAAAACTGGTAAACCTTTGCATTTAAATCTTACCCCTAGCAATTACCTTTCAAAATCATAAACCTTACAGTAAAACAATTCATATAACATTTCTTAACTTTAAAATGCACTTAGAAATTCCTTTGAAGGAGATAAGTAATTCTTCTTACCTTATTCAGCAGCAAGTCTCACAGTAGCTCAGCAAGTACTAAAACTGTTCTTCTAGAAACTCGGACTCTACATGAGTATGAAAAATATACTAATTAGTTCATGCACCTACAATGTATGATATGTATGTTGTATGCATCTCTTAGCTATTATGGACTGACACAATAATAAAAGAGTTCTCTATAACTCCGTCTCTCCTTTCTCGGTTAAAATACAAGTACAATGACACCTTAAAAGACCCTTAATCACTTACTCATTGTAATATATACTTTCAATCAAAACAGACCCTAAAGTTCATTTTAATAAACTTGAACTCTTCAAAGATATACTAATACAATCACTCTCATGCTGAACTTTGTTGTAACACGTAGATTCACTTAATTACACCTTAAAGAAATTCAATCTCCACTTTGACACAAGGGCCGCGTTTAATAGTTTTCATCATAGATACCCAAATTAACACTCTTATAACCATACGTAGCCATCTCATACCATCAACTAAAACCCTGCCATCTTGAATAGCCCATGTTAACGTACGTATACGTACTAGAAAAACCCCAAATAATACCTAGCAAATAAAAGAAACATGATAAACCATCCAAACTCACATAACTTCATTTCCCACTGTCATCTCCTAGGTCACGTATTTCATACTTCTAAGTCCAAAAGTTTGAGTATAGCGGTTATACAATATATTACCAACAACGACATCATAGCAAATTCAACCTCAACCGCGTATGTACCATCGTCACTCACGCAAACAACAAATAACCTTCAAATGAACTAAGCAACTCCAAATGCTATTAAAAACGAATTACCATCTTCCGAAATAATGTTAATCACGAAAATTAAAATTAAAACAATAAAAATCCTTGTAAACCAAAGTACATAACGTAAGATACGAATTATCGACAACGGTAAGGCTTGAACTATATAAGAAGAAACTTATACCGTTTTGTAGAGGACTCAAAATGAAGCTCAATTGTATAATTTTCGATGAAAACCGGGCTGAAAATCCAAGTACACCAACTGAGGAAAGTGGCGTCGCTTGTACGAGAAAAATGAAGAAGATGATGATGATGGTGCTGCTGTTCTACAAAGGGGTTGGTGATAGTATTATCACTAATTAGGTATAGGAAATCAATAAGGGTAGTTTGGTCATTTGACCAATAAATAACAATAAAATGTTTGTTTTTTTTTTCTTTTCAAAAATGTTGTACGTACAAGTCAGGTCTGACTTTGACTTTTTTTTTTAAAATAAAAACAATATCCATAGTTTATTTCTTCGTAATGAAATAGCCGGAAATTTTCGTTTCTAAGCACATTTTCGAAATCATTTTTGTAATTTAAGTTTATAAACGGAAGAATCCTAAATTTTCGGACCTTAAAAATACGGGGTATTACACAAATACTAGTAACTTCCGTAAAAAATTTCTGTTAAATGATGATAAGTTAGTTAGTTGTTAGGTAAATTAGTTAATTAAAGTTACTAATTAACAATTAATGATAATTTTCCATTTTAATAAAATAAAAAAAAAACATTCAAAAGTTTTGACTTTTTAAAGCAAATCCAAAAAAAAATTCATGAACAAAAAAAATTCCAAAAAACAAGTTTTTTTTTTAATACTATTATTTTTCTAAAAAAAATTCATAATTTGTGCACATGGTACCCTTCAAGTTACCACTTTGTGCACATGGTACCCCTAGAAATTTTTTTTTTAATATTTTTTTATTAATTTTTATTTAAAAAAAATTCTGCAAAAAAAAATTAATTTTTCTAAAAATTTATTGAATTTTTTATAAAAATATTAATTATATAATTTAATTAACTAATTACCTAACACTAACCGCCACATCATCACTTAACGAAAAAATCTAACGGATGTTATTATTTGGGTTCCATGTGCACAAAGGGTAACCTCAGGGGTACCATGTGCACAAACTTGCTAAGTTGGGTATCATGCACAATCAGTCAAAGTTGAAGGGTACCACGTTAAATTTCCGTTTTATTATTCTTATTCTCGATTTTATATGACATTCTCGTAGTTTGAATTACTTTTACGATATATTTCTTTCCTGGGAGTGGTTACTACCGTAATTGTATATTTTTATACAGGGAGAAGGATATTAGTGCAAGAAACGACAAAACGAGGAATTCCGATAGGAAAATCTTGGGCCAACCGGTATTGAAGTCCATTTCCATTCATTCTTCGGCCCAAGTGTATGTTAAAACGCGCAACAAGCCAATCAAAGGAAACAAGAAAGTCTCGTGTAGAAATCTTATTGAAAAATTAGAAGATATGTTGGTTTGTCAGAAACACAACTAAAACTAACTTGGCCTACTATAATAAAAGGGGGAGAATACATTGGATAGGTAAGCTTAATAGTCACCTATATTAACCATATATCAAACACCTACAATCGTCCTAATTTCATTAGAATTAGAAAATAAGCTTCAAAGTAGAATATAAGCATGCACAGTTCGTTTCACAAGTTTGAATGAAATAAATTAATACCACGCATTGAGTGTGGTTAGAAATGACATTTGATTTATTTATTGAGTGTGCATTTACAAGTTTGAATGAAATGAATGAATACCACGCTATGAGTGTGGTTAAAAATAACATTTGGTTTAATGATATGAGAATCTTAACAAATACAATCATCTTAGTTTCATTAGCATTCCAAAATAAGCTTAAAAGTAGGATAAAAACATGCAAAGTTCGTTTCACAAGTTTGAATGAAATGAATAAATACCACACAATGAGTGTGGTCAGAAATAACGTTACTTATGTGACAATCCTAACACCTACAATCGTGTTAGATTCATTACCATTCGAAAATAAGTTTAAAAGTATAATAGAAGCATGCACAGTTCGTTTGACAATTTGAATGAAATGAATGAATACCATGGAATAAGTGTGGTTATAAGTGGCATTTGATTTACTTATTTGACAATCTTAACACATACCATCATTTTAGTTTCGAGTTCGAAAATAAGCTTAGAATTCAGAAATAAGCTTAAAAGTAGAATAGAAGCACGCATAGTTCGTTTCACAAGTTTGAATGAAATGAATAATTATCACGTAATGAGTGTGGTTAGAAGTCACATTTGGTTTACATATATAACAATCCTAACACCTGGGCTACAATCGTGTTAGTTTTATTACAATTCGAAAATAAGGTTAAAAGTAGAATGGAAGCATGTTTAGTTTGTTTCACAAGTTTGAATGAAATGATTAAATAACACGTAATGAGTGTGGTTAGAAATGACATTTGGTTACTTATATTGACAATCCTGACACCTACAGTCGTCTTAGATTCATTAGAATTATAAAATAATCTTAAAAGTAGAATATAAGCATGCATAGTTCGTTTTACAAGGTTGAATGAAATGAATGAATACCACGCATTGAGTGTGGCTAGAAATGACATTTGATTTACTTATATGCCAATCCTAACAGATACAATTGTCTTAGTTTCATTAAAAATCAAAAATAAGCGTAGAATTTCCAAATAAATCTACAAGTAGAATAGAAACATGCACAGTTCGTTTCACAAGTTTGAATGAAATGAATATCACGTAATTTGAATTAAATGAATATTGCGTATTGAATGTGGTTAGAAATGACATTTGATTTACTTTTATGTCACTCCTAACACATACAATTGTCTTAGTTTCATTAGAATTCGAAAATACGCTTAAAATTAAAAAAACAAGCTTAAAAATAGAATAGAAACACTACGCCAGAAATAAGATTTAACACCGGGTACAAAATTCAATAGACATTGGTTACACCCGGTGTCTGGACTGCCGGTGTCTTATCCTAAGACACCAGTTGACATGTGGAGACCCGGTGTTAAAAGTTAAAACATAAGACACCGGTTACGGCCAAAACCGGTGTCTTATGTCCTGGTCAACTCAAATCATACTCACACTTTAGACACCGGTGTTTGTTAAAACCGGTGTCTTATTTATACCAAAAGAATAATAAAAATAAATATAAATATAAACGAATAATGATACAAAACAGAATCATATTAAAAAAAAAAAACTGAATGTTAGGGTTTTGGGTTGAATTGCTAGAAATTCGTCTACAGCATAATTAAAACCAAACAAAATCTAGAAATTCATCTACAATGTTTCCGCAACAATCGAAGACAACGAATCCAACAATAATCGAGTAGCATGCAGTAGAACTATTTGTGGATGTTACGATATTCGAGTAGAACTATTACGATTGCAGCTAAAATAATCATGATACACATTTATACATAGATCCGAAATTGGACAAAAAAAAAAAAAGATCCCAATGTCGAAAAATTTGTAGATCAATCCAAAATTAGACCACGATTTTTCTACAACAACTATGAACAATCGAAATCTAAAAAACCAACATTAACTAATCAAAGTATCTTACACCTGATACACATCAATTTAACAAAAGGAAATCCTCAATTAAAGGAATTACAAACGACAACAGATCTACAAAAACATTGTATATAAAAAGAAATCCACAATTAATTGAAGGTCAAGAAGGAATTTCAATATCACAAATTTACAAAGGTTTACAAAAAATAAAACTAGATCTACAAAAAACCTAACAAAATTCACAAAACTTACACAGAATAATAAACTTCTAACACATCGAATTATACATCTTTGATTCGAAACCTTGTGTTCATAAAAAATTAGCCGCCCATTGAAGAAACTGATCGACATGTAAAGAATTTGTTTTTTGGGAAAGGATTAGCTTTTGAAAGAAATTATTCGAAAATTTTGGAGAAAGAATGAAGGATAGAGTGTGATTGTTTATGGAGGAGGGATGGAGTAAGAGGAGAGCAGTTGATAGAGGGGGGAAATTGGAAAGCAATGAAGAAGAGAGAGGGAGCGTCGTGCGTCAGTATTATGAATGTGAAATTAAAGAGTGGGAGTAGGCAGCAGCGGAGAAAACAATGACTTAAAATTATAAAGTTGTTTTTTTTTTAAATTTTTAAAGATAAGACACCGGTGTTAAGCATAACCGGTGTCTTATGTGTTCTTCAATTTTTTTTTTTTTTTATCTTTTCTTAATTTTTAACGCATACAACACCAGTTTCTTTGATAACTGGTGTCTTTTATTTTTCAAGTGAATTTATTTTAATTTTTATTGTTTTCAACACCGGGTGACGGACAACCGGTGTCGTACTCTTTTATAACACCGGTTTTTAAGATTCCGCTGTTATATAATCCGGTGTTATTTCCGATTTTTGGCGTAGTGAAACATGCACAGTTCGTTTCACAAGTTTGAATGAAATATATGAATACGTTTTTGGGCTTAAGGCTTGGTTGTTGTTGTACATGTTGTTGTTGAGAAGGTATACGTTTTTATGTAACCAACTTTCTATGTACGTATTTAAACGTGCATCCTCATAATTACGTAATTATGTGCATCCGATCCTCTAAATAGGTGGATACAATTTTTTTTTTTTTTTGTAGGTGTATGTCAGTATGTATATGTAATTCGTTTTTTGTCCCATGTACATATTAGTTTTGAAGTAAGTTATCTTTTTTTTCAGTTTTTTGTCCAATCATCACTAGCACATTACTAATAAAATAATCATAAAAACCTAATTAGCAACATATTAGTTTAACCAACAAAAAAGTTAAGGAAAAATTATCGGCTCAACTCTCTCATTATAATTGGATATCATCATTAAGAGACCCGTGCAACCTATCACATGTTAAACAGCATTTCCATGACGTTAGTACGTAATAAGAGCATTAAGATTATTAACATATAAATAGTTCCCAATTATCAATCCGATCTATTTCCATGGGGGAAATCAAATCCTAAATAGAGGGCTCTAATTAATTCGCAGCTTTCGCTTGTAAATTCAATCTAGCAAATCAACCTAAAACTAATCAAGTTCAACCCTAATCTCCACTTCCTCTTATGATCAAGAGTCTAACAATAGTCAATAATTCGGTGACAATAATTCAATTCTAAATAGCCCTAATTTATTAGAACAAGACTTGCAATTGGAAATGAATCATAATGAGCACATGCTAGGGTTCAATCGAACCCTAGATAAAGAGACTACTCAGTAACGCAGATGTTATGGTTAAAACACCTTCGAGGCCCAAACCTACATCTCTAGGTTTCTTTGCTATCGATAGACCAAGAATTTAGTTCATCCGACTCAGTATATGGACCATTAACATAGTTTCATACAAGCCCATTTAAGATGTTAGTTCCATGATTAGAGAGAGAGAGAGAGAGAGAGAGAGAGAGAGAGAGAGAGAGAGAGAGAGAGAGAGAGCACTGTCGATAAACTGAGTGAATATGAGAGATATTGTCGCTTTAAAGTACGTAGGATCATATTTTCCCCTAAAAAAAGTACGTAGGAGGGTTAAATTGATTGGCTTGAATATGTTTATGGGTTGGGTAGATTAATCTTTGGAGGAAAAATTATGTTTAGTTATCTTTTAGTAATTGGGTTTATAAAATCTATTACTCCAACTACCTAAGTTTTATGAGGGTTAGTAATGGTATAATGAGAAATTTATATGGGTTAAGTTGTTTCGTAATAGTAAAGTAAAAAATTGACTGAAATTGTCGAAAAAAGAGATACACGAAAAAAAAAAAATGAAATTAATGGAAGGAGTACCACATGAAGTGTTATGCCTAACTCAAGGGTACGTGGTGCACAATATTTGCTAAATTTGAAACTTAGTGGGAAATGTTTTGGAAAAGAAATTGTAATTATTTTTGGGAATTTTTAAATTTTTTTATTATAAAAATGTAAATAAGTAATTAATCTTAAACTAACCCTAAACTACCCCCCGCCACATCATCACTTAACGGTCAAGACTTGACAGTGTTAGTCAAAACCGGTCAAAGGGACACCATGTGCATTGAGTGACATAGTTCAGGGGTAGCAACTAGCAGGGTGTAGTGGTTTCAAAAGTGGGGGCACCACGCGCATTATGACATAACTCAGGGGCACCACGTGAATTTGGCGTTAAGAAAACAATCTATATTTTGAGATAAAATACAATTAATGTTTGTAGTTTCGAGTCAATTGTTGTTTCAATGGAGTTGAAGATTGCAATAAGACCAAGGCATATGGCGTCGCGAGAAATGACTATTTCATGATTGAAGGACCCGGGCATACCCCTATCACTTGTATGTCTTATGTGCGCGTCACTCCTTACGGCTAATCGGACGTAAAGGCATAAGGACACGGACGTTTACGCATGGTGCCTTATATGTCTTTCAGTACGACTCCAGGTTTTGTCAATATTTAAGTGATATAAGATCACTGGCCTAACTTACATATGAGCGATATGCGTGATGCGCGATAATTCGGTGGAGCGATACGCAACTCGTTCTAGCTCTACAATAACCCTTGTTACTTGAAGCAAGTCGGTGAGCTAGGGGATCAACTCACGTAGCTCGGTGCCTAGCCTCACACAGTTCAATCATGTCCGACAATTTGATACGAATTCTCAAGCCTGCAGAAGCGTGCTGAAGTACAGATGACGAATCTGTACTCTGATCAGAGTGTTGGAACAGAACATGAATTGGTTCTCTGGAAGACTCGTGGGTACAGAACAAGATTCTATACTCTGGTGCTGTTTTTGGTATTTCCGTGTATATAGAACAAAAGCGAAACCAGGATATTTAACCTCAAGTTAGACCTATAACTTGGGATTAATGGGGTGATTATACCTAGACTACCTTGCCTAAGTAATAATCTTATCAAGCCTAAGTACGCAAATTAGAAACTCGACAAAGATGATTTGAAGTACGTCTCAACTCAAGATTGGTGATCAAGTGATCGTTTTCTGGTTTATATTTCAAGCAAAGATAATCTGAAAATTACATGGACATAGACTATTGATACTACCTAGCTACACACAAAACTTCCTTAACAAATAAGGACAGAACGATACTAGGAAAACTTACCTAAAACGACTTATGGAAACTTACCTAAAACGACTTATGGAAACTTACCTAAAGACACTTTTCTAAACATTTAGGAAATTTTATTGAACTAGTAATAAGGAAAATAAAAATGCACCTCAAATCCATCACTCAGGTCCAAAAATGCGTAGTACTCCAATGCCTAGGTTGAAACGAGCATCTTGATACAAACTAAGCATATACAAACTAGTCATCTGTATTGTGCCAGTGTCAATCTCCAACTCGTCCAACTTACCAATAACATTATCAACAACATGACCAAGTGTACTTGCATCACTAATCGAGTGATTCTAAGATGCCTAGTGTCATGGGTAATGAGCGAGTCATGGTGATCGATACGATCTATGGTGATCTGTAGTCAACACGAATGGTACTGCTACCATTGAAGCACGGATTGGCTTATGGTGGCGTAGGAGTAGGCATGTAGCTCAGTGAGTGTCTAGGTAGCTGGTGCCACTTGGTGATCAGTCCACCCAGTAGTGACCGGTCATCCAGGTCGGTCAGGTCAACGAATATTGATGAGCTATAGACCGGTCCACGAAGATAGTGGTCAGTCCAAGTACCTAACTACTAGTCGAAGGTGCTAGTGTACTAGTCCATGGTGCTGGTACATGTTGGCATGAAGATGGGTCATGCGTGTGACACATGCTCTCTAGTCATGTGTGTGACACATGACCGACGGTTGTCTTCACGCTGTGACATTTTGAATAAGAGTGTAATCCCCTTGTGGATACTCGGGTCCTTTCACCAAGGGACATGTCTATTCGTGGGTAATGTACCGAGACACAATGAGGATGTGTCTAGGGGTGGTTGACGACAGTTTTATCATAGAATTAATGTATGTGCAACACTTCAGCGCGACGGTTACGCTCTTCATGCAACACGCCATATGGCGTCTAATCAAAGCATCAGATAGGCTACCTTGCTACTATAAATAGAAGGGTATTTCGTCCCATTTGACATTTTAGAAATGCTTGTATCGTTTAGCGATAAATTGTATCAGTCCTTTTATAATAAGATACGCTGTTGAACTCTGAGTTTCCTCATATACTTGTGCCTACGCTTAGTCCCTTCGTCCTTACGCTTGTATACACTTGATAGGGCGTAAATGTAGTGTGTTAATCCGCATGTTTTAGGCGCCTTAGTGTCCATTTGGGCATGGTTTTATCGTGATTCGTAGACCACACCACTCAGAGTATTATTGGAGCTTAATCATCGGTTTTACGAGTTTTGGTGGTCTTAGACCCTGTTGGTGAGCCTTGCACGATACTAGGGGATCAAGCTACGAGTTGGAGGAAGATTCGAGGAGAAGATAGCTTGACGACATTCTGAGAACCACACACCATCACCTCCGACTTCATTGGATCATAACTCTCCAACCATAAGATATTTTTCAGAAATTCCAAGTGGAGAGGAAAGTTCATCGTCTTAGCTTTCCAATGATATATCATGAGCTCAAAATGAAGTTCGGAGGTGAGAGTTATGCCCGTTGGAAGATTGCCCTGCGCACAGCCCCTCGACTCGAGGATCATCAACCTCGACTCGAGGACCATACTCTCGACTCGAGGATTACTTCCCTCGAGTCGAGGAGAGTTTACAGGACGAGTATTTAGAAGGACAAGATCCTCGACTCGAGGAGGGTGTTCCTCGAGTCGAGGATTTCTTCGCTCGACTCAAGGATCCCTCTCCTCGAGTCGAGAAAGGGAGCTTCCGGGAAGCTTCCTTGAGACTTTTGACGGTTTATTTGTGCCTAAATATCTATTTTGTCTTTTAGTGTTTTGTACTTAGTTTAAATAAAGGGACATAAACCCCTCCCTAAGACTTATCACCTTTCATTATATTTTTACATCTAGTTTTCATTTTCTAGAGAGAGAAACTCAAGGGAGAGATTAGTGAGAATTAGTATTTTCATTATGATTTCCATTTCAAACCTTATTGTAATAGTTAGTATGGAAGGCTAATCACCTTCTAGATCCTTGGTGTAATCAAATTCTCTCATCCTATGTATTAGTAAGATTTTCTTCTCTCTAATTTGCTTTTAATTTCATGGTAATTAATTCCTTGTTTTTCAATTGCTTGATTTACCCTTATTTTCTCTAATTGGTTGATTGGATTGAATTGGATATTTCTTATGCTTGGTTTTTAATTGATGGTCATTGATTATTAACCCTAAAGGAAGCAACTTTCACATGTTTAGTGTATGGTTATGACTAATTTGTGATTGGGGAATTAATTAGGCAACTAATAGATTAGATTTGATTAGTGTCGCGGTTGCGGCTAATTAGATACTAATTTGGGTTGTTGTTAATCTTTTATTAATCCTTGCTCTTCATGCCTTTGGTTTTGATTTGTTTGAGTGGTCATTAGACAAATTAGGATTAAAAGGAGGGGAATTTGGTAGCGGTTGCTCAAATTCCCCATAAAAGAGGATTAATTGGTGAAAACCGAGATTATCTATGAATTGGTGTAATTAGAGAGGAGTAAAATTACTATATTAGGGCGTTAGATGAGATTATCACCGAGGGTCACCTTAGTAATCTTGATAACTCGTTTATTTCTTGTCTAATCGACTTTCAAACCAAAAAACCCCCCATTTATTGTTCTTATTTCTTTTATTTCTTATTTTTCCACACTAGAATCGCATATTAGGACTTTCTTCTTCCTTGTGGATATGATACCCACTTACCCTAGCTTCTTAGTTAGTAATTTGTGGTAATTTGATAGGATTTAACGACGATCTTGCTGTCAACACTTGTCCTACGTTCAAATGTCCTAAGTCTTCTGCTGTAACCTTGTTATATCATACGAAAAGAGAGAGTTGGCCGGTCTTAGAGCGGTTCTAAGGCGCCATTACGAGCTTGAAAAATTCCCCAGTGTCTAGTAACATAACCCTATGAAAATATATGATTTTTTTTATGTAAAAGAAATGATTTTTATAACTGCCACATAAATGACTAATCGGTCTATCTTTAATGGACTTGATAATCAAAAAATTACTTACTTGAAATCTCGAATGAATCATCAATCAAAATCAGTAATGCTTGAACTAAACTCATTCAGCCCTAAAAAAAAATATCGACGTAATATAACCCAACCCAATTTGAGTAGTCCTATACTCCTATGGTCCTATAATAGTTTAAACAATATTAACTGGAGCGTGCATCGGGCCTGCAAACTAGTTATATATCTCACAAGTAGAGCTGACAATCGGGCGGGTCAGGTCGAGGCAGGTTGGGTCATATCGGGTTCGGGTCTTGGCGGGTGAAGATGAAGTTTCGGGTCTGGTCGGCGTTAACTCGGGTTGCTATCGGGTCGGGTTATGTCTGGTAAACTTTGTGTCGGGTCGGGTCATAATCGTGTTAGTTACTGATGTTTTTTTTTTTTTTTGAGAACTGCTAAGATTATATTATTATGTAACCGCTGCCAAGAAATCCGAGGCCGCGACATCCAAAACAGCCAGAGGGCCAGTATCCACCCAAACCCGCGTTACTTAATCAATCGGGTCATTATGAGCAGCGATATGTTTATTAATCCGCGTAATTTCAAGTTTGTTTTATTGGGCCATTCAAGGGGTTGGGTCATGGTCGGATAACGGGTCACTACGGGTCGGGTCTAGTCATGGCAAGGTTGGACATTCTCGGGTTATGTCGGGTCATTGGTCACTATCAGGTCGGGTTTGGGTGATCACAATTTTGGGTCCATTCGCGTCGAATTTTTGGGTGAACCAGGTCGGGTCGGGTCAAGGTTGCTAGCTCTACTCACAAGTCAGACCTAATCGACTCGATTATTGGGTTCTAAGTAGAGATCATCAGATCAAGCCCGAAGTGAGCTACATAGTTGTATAGTAGTAGTTCGTTGTTTGGCCCAAAACAGACTGCGTGAGAGAGCCTCGCCGACCTACGCAACACCCCCCCCCCCCCTCTTCCATTTTTATTTTTCTGGGCACATTTTTATCTTCTCCAAATTTCCAGAAACCTCAGTTGAGATAGAGAGTTGTGAGAGCTTTCATCATCATCTTGCCAAAATGTCGACCGTTATGCAGAAAATCAAAGATATCGAAGATGAGGTTTCTTTTTTAATTCTCTCTTTTGTTAGTTTTTGTTGTGCTACTGATTTTTTAATTGATTCCAAGTTCTTTAGAAATGATTTTTATTTTTATTGGTTTCTGGCTCTTTGATTGTTGTTGTTGTAATGGGAATTTCTTGCAGATGGCGAGAACCCAGAAAAACAAAGCTACTGCCCATCATCTTGGTCTACTCAAGGTAATTATTTCTGATTATGCTAATGACTTGCTCGTTCAGTTTTTTTTTTTTTTTTCTTTTTTGTTGCTAGAAATTGTTGTTGTTATTGTGTTCATATATCGGCCGCCTTTCTAGCGTTTGTAGTGTGCATCCAATTAGGTTTATATATTAAGCTTAGTTTGGCAAGGCATGAATGATGATATATATCATAGTCAATTCCCAATTTCTTGCTGATACTGTATGTTGGGGGTTGATTAGAAGTAAGTTTTGTAGCCCCGATACCCTGTTTTGGGATACTGGGAGCGGACTTGGACCTGGGTCGTTTTCGTGCTCACTTTAAGACCTTGCTGTATGTGTGTGCATGGGTGTTGTCCTTAGTAAGTGCCCCAGGCAATTACTGTCAGAATTGACACTGTAACAAGGAATTTAGTCCCTGTGTGTTTCAAAGTTAATATTGATGTCTCCCTCTTAGTTGGTTGTTCGATACATGATAAGGGATGATTATTTGTGATATAGGAAAATTTATCCATGTACTCACTGCCCTTGCTGATTGATTCGGTTGTGTCAGGCTAAACTTGCAAAGTTACGGAGGGAGCTTTTGACACCCACTTCAAAGGGAGCTGGTGCCGCTGGTGAAGGTTTTGATGTCACAAAAAGTGGAGATGCCCGAGTTGGATTGGTCGGTTTTCCATCTGTGGGGAAATCAACCTTGCTTAATAAGCTGACAGGCACCTTCTCCGAGGTTTGGCGTTCTTTCAATTTGAACTCAACTCTTTGATGTGGTTAATTTATTATTTCCAGTGTCTTGTCTCATAAACACCAACTTCCAGATGATGTCATACGCATTGTAGAATCCATTCCTGCCTCATCTGAACAGATTTACAAGTTCTTTTCCTTTTCTGTTTGCTCCATATCCTTCTTTTTCGGTTCCTTATACTGCTTTAGTGAAACAGTAATTTGACATCCATTACAAATTGATGTCTAAGTATTTCTTGTGCGGAAGACCATAATACATATGCTGAGAACCATGCCTTCATGGTTGTTCTAAGTAAATTTTTCAACATGTGCCCCTTAAAATTAAGCTTGAGATATTCCTATGTTTCAAGGGTACTAC
Organism: Spergularia marina; assembly: GCA_963680865.1. Lineage (NCBI taxonomy): Eukaryota > Viridiplantae > Streptophyta > Magnoliopsida > Caryophyllales > Caryophyllaceae > Spergularia > Spergularia marina. The sequence continues at coordinate 17,607,149 of OY804548.1, read as the reverse complement.
GTTCAATAGCTCGGTTTTCGAGTTATGGGCTTTTTGTTGGATTGAATGGCAGTTTCATAATCCTTTTTATGTGCTGGTTAACAGGTTGCCTCATATGAATTTACTACCTTGACATGCATTCCTGGGGTGATAATGTATCGAGGAGCAAAAATTCAGGTATAGTCCGCAGATCCTTGCGACTTTTATCTACTTTCTGTTTATAAGTGGCTATGACATTCTTTGTGCAATATCACATAATCTGCATCAATGAAGTAAAGAAGCTAGATAAGCAAATGTGTAAGGCACTTGTTTCTTGCTGAACTGGAGTGTTGTTATAGCTTAGATGCACTAACCGCATATGTAGGTGTTTGGTGCTTTGCTATGTTATGATTTCAGAGTGTATTGTGACATCCTATGTTATTCAGACTGGTTAAGGAGTGTCCAGCTAACTTAGGGGTCCCTAGATCAGTTTAAAATCTATAATGTCAGCTGTTGCGTTATATAGGATTTACATTCTGACATGGGGAGAGTGAACGGGTGCATTAAGGTGTTAGCTTTTTGGAGTTGTTGGGGTGGTGACTAGAAAAGGTGTCACGAAAATAACTAAGACAAACCATTGTCAAATCTAGGGGTGAGCAACACAGGCTACCCGTTAAAAATGTTCGGTCAGTTTCATTACCTTGCATTTTAAACATTTACATGAATTTGAAATTCAACAGTATTATGTCACAGTAATACGGCATCACGTGCTTATGGCCTACTGCCTACATCATTGATCATTGCAACATCTGGTAACTTGGTGGCTACTGGATAGCACCGTACTGCCAAGTGCAGAGGGAGGTAGCACGAAGTTAATGGCGGCTATTGAAGATAGAAGCAGTGGACAACGGGGGTCTAAGATTTTATCCAATTGTAATAATAAATTCTTTTATCTTCCCCAGGGTAGCCCACATTCGTCTAGTAGCATCTTCGTGGATGCACCACAATACTTCTTGTGTTACTTTATCGTACATCTTCTCCAAATTAGTGAAGACCGTATAACTCTTGTTTATTGCTGTAGTTCTCCATTGCCTGTCTGGCTGTCTTATGAGATAGATAGCATTCATAATCGATCTTCTCCTTAGTTACTCACAGTGTCACACCCAGAGTTTCATTTTTTATTCATTAGTTTGATTCTTTCTCCAACTCTTTATAGTCTCCCTAACCATTGCTTAGTTACTTGCTCCCAAAGCTTCGTTGTATGGTTGATCTCTTTGATCCTTCTGTAGTCTCAGTGGGTAAATATTTTAGAGATAAGCTCTTTTTTTATACAAAGAGATTAGTCTATTAGAGTACTCTTTCTCCTTCTCCAGTGACATCATTTTACTTCTTAAATCTAGTTAAAAAAATCTGAAGTTAACCATTCGATTCCTTTCTCTCATACCTCAATACGTATGCAATCGGCCCTAATGCCTACTTCAGTTTCATTTTCCCTCACTTTTATTTAAATCCTCCACATTAAGTTTTTACTCTTAACTGGTCTTAAGGGATATTCACGTCTCCATTATCTTGGGTATCCAAGTACGTCGGTCATCTCTAGACTTGCTTGTATGAACTAGAAGTCTTGTCTAATTGATGGCTAATATTCTACTTGTGTTGCATAAGCATTTATAACAGATTAATACAACCTGAATCTGTTTGCTGGTTCGTGTTATTTTCTGAACTTGCCCGCTTCACACCTTTATCCCTCTTTTTTTTTTTTGTTGTGGGGAGGGGAGGGGGGGAATGGCCACCAGATCATTATGGTAGTGAAGGTCGACCCCCCACAAGCACAATAAAGGTTTCACCACTTGATACCCAGAACCGTGTCACTTCTCCTCTAAACTTCCACCACATCATTCATATACTCATAAGTCATAATCAATGATGATATTACACTTCTTTGCTGCTCTTGCTCGCCTCTTTTCTAGAGTACCAAAGCTTTCTACTCTCAAGGAGTTGTTTCTTTAGCTTTCTCTCCCACCCACTTAGTGTCACCACCTTAATACTTTAAGAGTAATGCACACACTCTCAGAAATACGTTCAGCAAAATATAACAAATAATTTTGGTTGCTTTGAAGATGAATTTTCCTACAAACAATATCTATTCCCTCCGATTCTAAACAAAAAAAATCAGAATTATGCTCGATGGTGTAAAGCTATGGGAAGGTCTTATGTTTTTGAAACCCAAACCATTGCGATAACCTGAAACTCTGAAGGAAATGTTTAGTTGGACACCTAGAGCTCCCTGACTCGAGACTTTACTTTTGATGGCACAGCTGATAACTTGGTTTGATCTTTAACATGTCTTTCAGCTTCATAAAAATTCAAAGTCCAATGTGAATGAAGATGAGCTTAATCTATCTTGGTGGAGAAATGAGACTGATGTTGAGTGTTTGCTAGGATTTAAGGGCATGAAAAGACACATGAACTTGTCAATGTGATTTCCCTTGATCTTTAACAGTTATTGTGGACAATTATTAAAGGCCAGCCATAATGCCACGGCTCTTTTAGACTGTGCCATGCTGAATTTTTTTTTCCATCATTTGCCATTACCAATACTACTACTACTACTACTCATCATCATCTTTCACCATCCATCTCGCTGATTTTCACTGCTATTCCAGATTTCCAGCTATTCAATTTTCCTGCAACGATTTGCCCCCATCAACTAACTTTCTCAGCCAAACTAAGGTTGTTTCAAGCCATCTCTCCTTCTCTCTCTTCCCTTTTCATCTCTCCTTGAACGATGAGTCAACGAACCCTGCAACTTCATGATGCCAAGAAGTTTGATTTTCTTCATCTTCCATTCTTGGGCTCAACAGATCTTCAAAAGAAATCCATTTAATTTTACAAATCTTTGTCAATTGTGATTTTTTTGGTTTTTTAGCTATTACCCATTTGAGGTAATTATCCTAAATTTTTGAGGTTGTTCTGTGAGAATGTCAATTGATCGGACACGCCAAAACACTAGAACAAATTCGAATTGCGGCGGTGTCGTGCCATATTGACACTGCTATGGTGCGAGATGTTGGAAACTGTGAGATGATGATTGATGATGGTGAAGGATGATGATGAATAGGGGTGGTATTGGTATTGGCAAATGACAAAAAAAAAAAAATTAGCGTGGCAGAGTTTGAAAGGACCGTGGCATCATGGCTGGCCTTATTAAATTATCGTAAACTGAGTGATCCTTGTCTCACCAAAATCTTCTTTATGATAGTATACTCAGTTGTGCTGGTAGAAGTGGTTTATATTGTCAACTTTATGGTTGTACCGGTAAGCTACTTATATTAGCACATTGAAATGTAAAGTTACAGACTGTATTGGATATAGCAAGTCCCTAGTAACAGTAATTATATGTTGGAGGAAGTAGTATCATTTAAAGAATGTGTTTGTAGGGGAAGGCTTCCTTAAGTTCAAGTTGTTTTTAATTCTTGGTCATTGGTTGAAGTCCACCTTTAAGTAAGTCTTTTAATTGCTTCTGTTATCTTCATTTCTCTCTAAAATTTACTTTTATCTTCATAAAAAAAAGTGAATTGTTTCTGAGCCACGATAAGTGAGTTTTTTCCTTTGTTGAGCTAGTCTATTTGCTATCTATTTGTGTTCGGAGTTTGATATAGGCTAGTTCAATGTACGTCTAATAAAGATGTCTCATGGCTTGAAATGAGGGACTTTGTGTACTTTGCAAATGGCTTAGATTGCTCCTCCTTCTCTTTCTGGTCCCTCCTATTCCTTTTCTTATTTGTCTCTCGTTGTCAGTAGAATTCTGGAGCTATCAACATTTCTGGTATGGGTGGGTGGGTGGGGGGGGGGGGGGTTGGGGTGAGTGTACTGGCTTGCAGTGTGAATGGGTGTGTGTCACTGTGCATAGCAACTGTGTTTAATTGGTACTGGTAGCTATGGTTCAGTGTCGGTGTATCAGAGGCACCTTCTCATGTCATTTTCCGCCTGTATACATGAAATATTTCCGTTCAACTTAGAAAGTTGTGAATTGCTGTTACTGTTTGATGGTCATCTTATATCTCAGACTAAAGTTGGGTCCTGTTTGATAGTCAATCTTATATATCTTGGCATTTAATTATTCATATCGTTCTTATCTTATTCTACCTGTCTCATAGACTTTTCATTAATTTTTTTTGCAGTTGCTAGACTTACCAGGTATCATTGAAGGTGCAAAGGATGGTAAAGGAAGAGGAAGGCAGGTAAAGTTTCTGACCTGTGATCTTTTACGCACTTGATTATCATAGGTGTTCATGAATTGGCACTCTTAATTTGTGTAATCAAAGTCAAACCTAGGGCCTTCCTTTTATAGAACAATCACTTTGAAATGTGTGATGCGGGAACCAACCTCATACTTTGTGGGGTAAGGCTCTGTGGTGCATGAGTCTGGCATGTCACCTTGACATGGGATTGTAACAGTTACACCATTGCTGATACGACACAATATAGATTTCAGTTAACGAATCTGCATCAGATATGATCTAGATGTGGTTACTCGGAAAGAACATAAATACAAGAGGGTGGGGCTGGAAGTCGACATCTTACTTCTTCCTCTCCGTGTATCTATTTTTCTTATATCTAGTAATTGACTTCTAATTCATAGTTGATAGAGGCAGATCTGGAATGCATCTTCTCTTTTTTCTCACTCTTTAGTTGGGACAGAAGGGGTAAATAAGATGTTGCCTCCGTGTTGTCTTATTGTTCTGGAAAGCTGTCTTTGGAGTAATGTTCACGCTTTTGATAGTCGTTCATTGGTGAAGGACCCTATCATATACAAGACCTTGTTTTTATTGCTCCCCCCCCCCCCCCCCCCCGAGATTTTATGATCTTTGGTGAGTTGATAGTTCTCTTCAACCTAAAAGCTGTTGAACTAATGCATCATGAGACTTCTCGAATGATTGGACATTGCTCTAGTGCTCTACATCACTGTCTTTATTATGATCACTGTTTAATGCCTATACAATTCTCCATACACGTAGCATTGTGGTATCAAATTTGGGCTTGTGACTTATGTTACTTTAACTCAAATACTCAATTACAATGTCTGACACAGGATCGTGTCCAAATATTAGATTTGTCTAGTATCTGTTGTTTATAAATAGTCCTAGTGTTTTCTTCTTAAAATGAGTGTCCAGGATCCAGGTGTCATACACTATGGCAGTATCTGCTTGTCTGTCTCCTGACACGAGCATGCCAGGTAATATGAAGTGTTCGTGTAAACATAGCTTGTGACGCTAGTCCGCAGTCCATGCCCCTATCCGAAATGTTAATATGACATTCATGTTTTAAAATTTAAGAGGAGGTTTTAAGAAAGAGAACTTGTAGTCCATGGGACCAAATTGAAGGTTCCTTGGCTTCTGTTGCAGACTCGTAGTTTTAAAACATATGCCTCGGACACTCTGGCTGCAGAGGCACCAGCGTACTTGGCTCAGCCACTCCTAGGCACCAGCTACGTGTTGCACTCTACACACTAGTTATATGATAGGCACATGTCTGAACAACTTGCGTTTTTTTTTTTAAATGGTATTGCCCCGTTTGCCCCTCTATGTCAACTTTTGCCTCTTTAATTGTTAACTAGACCTCAAAAGAGACTGTTTGTGAAAATGCATTATATCAGTTTCAATGAGGCATGTTGCATATCTTTGCACCTCATTCCCGTGGGCTGTCACCGCTTTGGTGTGTTCACACTTGAAACTGATTGCTGCAAGTCATTGTCTTTTTGGGATACATGTTTCATGATGCGGAGAGAGCAGTTGTGTTGCATGTAATCTGATATTGACCTGTGACTGATTGACTGTATCAATTTCCCCAGGTTATCAGCACTGCAAGGACTTGCAACTGCATATTAATCGTTCTTGATGCAATAAAACCGATAACTCACAAGCGTCTAATAGAAAAAGAGCTGGAAGGATTTGGCATCAGGTAATGTTATTACATTATGTGCCACTGGTTGACAATATTAATTTTGGCAGATGTGTGTCTTTATGTACCTGATCTTATTAGGATTAGAGGAGCATACTAATTGTACTTGATGCAATAAATCCGATAACTCACAAGTGTCTTGTAGAAAAAGAGCTGGAAGGTTTTAACATTCGGTAATGTTATTACATTATGCTCCACTGGTGGACAATAGTAGTTTTTGGCTGATGTCTGTCTTTATGTGCCTGATTTATTAGGATTAGAGGAGCATACTAATAGTGTAATGCATGTACTTGGTAAAGTTTGGCCCTGCTTTTGTTCATTAGTGAGCCAGTGACATTTTGTTATTGTCTTCTATAAATAAAGTATTTAGTCGATCAAGAAAGGGTCAAGCAGACAAACACAATTAAACAGCAAATTGAGGATTACTAGATGGAAAGCCCGTGCGCTGCACGGGACACTTTTTCATATTCTTTTTTTATTAATTAGTTAATCTCAAAATAAATAGATTATGATAACTAATTAAATGTTGGTTACTTAAGATGTCTCTTAATCTCACTAAATCACTTACGGAGTATATCATTGTACCGAGTACTACTTTATCTTTAAATAGTACTTAATTTTATTATTTTTTAAAGCATTTTCACAAAAGTCTTAAACTTGTTGACGTATCTCAACCAAAATCATTCAACTTTTCAAAAGTATGTGCAAATGGATCTTATATTGAAGTACATTTCAAAACAAACTTAATGATACACATATCGTAATATTCTGATATACGTAGCCCAAATTATAACAGTTTATATCATGATTCATGTTGATAACTTTATTACGTAAGAGTTTTACAAACATTGGACTCTCTGTGTGCATTTCTTAATGTGACTGTTTTGCAATTATTGGACTCTCTCTGTGCATTTCTTGACTTCCCGACACCCTCATTGCGCTCTAAATTGGATTATTTGTGCTTTGTCTGTGCACCCTACAGTAAGTCGAAGCCTTGTGCACTATACTGTTAAGGTATAACACCATGGTTTGGGCCTCGACCATCAACTTAAGCTTTTGGTTGAGATGGTTCTCTAAAATATACTATTGGATGGCTTCTCTAAACAGAATATTGTTTTTTAGTTGAGCTTGCTAGCTGCATGCGATGAATGTTCCACATCATTAGCATATGTGATGTACAGCTTGTGTCTGCTCTATAACTATGAATGGAGCTGGCAGTGCACCTCCAAAGTAGTTTTGCCATGACTTGGTTGTCAGCTAGCTTGTTGAAAAAAACAAATATTATGAAGGGCATTCGGAAGATGTGGCTTTTAGTACATTTATCCTTTATGCCTTATTGGAGTCTAGTTAGTACTTTTGGAGTACTTGTGCAATGTGATACATTATTCCGATGTGCAGGGGTGGTGAGTTTTACACTCATGTTGATTATTACACTCCCCTTTGTGAGGAGTGTAAAAATCACTACCTGTGTGCAGAGTTTTGTTTTTGATTGTCCCTTCTCATACTCTCTCCCTTAACCATTTTTGTTTTTTTTCCTTTTCCAATTAATTCCGAGCAGGCTGAATAAGGAACCACCAAATTTAACCTTTCGAAAGAAAGAGAAGGGTGGTATAAATTTCACATCCACGGTGCCTAATACTCATCTGGATCTGGACACAGTGAAGGCAATTTGTAGTGAATACAGGATTCACAATGCTGATATCACCCTCCGGTTTGATGCAACTGCTGACGATCTTATTGATGTAATTGAGGGAAGCAGGGTTTATATTCCTTGCGTGTATGTTATAAACAAAATTGATCAAATTACACTTGAAGAATTGGAGATTCTGGATAGGCTTCCACATTACTGTCCTATCAGGTATTGGTTATTGCTGGAGTCTGACGTACTTTGTGTGTGTGTCTTTGTTTGTTTATAACTCGAATACCTTTGCTCTTTGTAGTCTATTTCTTTTAATGCTACCCTATGGTATTTGCCTGTTAATGTTGCTGTTATTTGCTCCCATGCTCACACATACCATATGCTATGATGCTGGTAAATTTTCAGACTAATTGCTGAGCTAATTAACGTATGACCTTGTAATTTTTGCGGATGGGTGTATTACAATATATGGTGACTCATAGTTTTTGCCAGTTCAGAATACAATGAAGAATATATGAAATGATGTTTGAATACTTGAATAACATATTAAGAAGGGCAAGAAATTAAGTTTAGCAGCTAAAATTTAAAGTAAAGACATTGCACGATCCTCACCAGTCAGTCTTACTAGGCAGGACAGAAATTAGCAAGAATTTTTGACTCAATGAGGGGATACTGTGAGCAAACTGATTAAAGGGGAAAATAGGGCTCTGTTTTCTTTTGACGACTTATTTGAGATGTTCACTGCTGTCTTACTGGGTTCCCATTGAAACCATTTTCTGATTGCTAATGATACTATAATGGTGGGATTACGGTGTGTTACAGTTACATGCTCCCCCCCACCCCAACCCTCAAATAGATTGTGCAAGAAGCTTGAAGGGCGTCTGCAATCTGTTTCCACCCAGTAAAGGGCTCAGTTGATCAGAGCAAAATTTGAGATCCAAGGATGTTTGAGATGCTTGTCGTGAACTGAGTCTTGGTTTAGGAACAATAAATGGAACTAGGAATTAGAGAATCGGAGTCGGGGAATTAATTATGATAACCAAGGTTAAATAAAGCTATTCTTAATTGGGTTCGATGTGTTAGGATCCCCTTTTTTTTTTGTTTTTTTTTTTTTTTTGGTTTTAGAAGATATCTTGTCCTCTTATTGTAATCTTCTCCTCGTTTCTTTCTATGTAAAATATCTTTTCTCATTTAACAAAAAGAATGATTCAGGCTAGAGCATACTAGCAATATTGTCCCTAATATGTTTGATTGATATCGCTTGCAGTGCTCATCTAGAATGGAACCTTGATGGGCTGCTGGAGAAGATCTGGGAGTACCTGAACCTTACTCGTATTTACACAAAACCGAAGGGAATGAATCCAGATTATAATGACCCTGTTATACTTTCATCCAGGAGGAGGACTGTAGAGGACTTCTGTTGTCGAATTCACAAAGACTTCATCAAACAATTTAAGAAGTGAGTTTCGCTCTCGTTGTTTCATTCATACTATGGCCGTTCCCTTCAACCATTAGGCATGTTTCTCGTCGTCTTCTCCTTCAAGTTGTTTTCATATTTGCAAGCTGAAAACAAACATAATTGTGAGTCTAGATGCCTAGTATGCGAAGATCAGTAATATTGCTTGAACTAGCTAGTTTTTGCCTGGTCAAGTATATATGTACCTTCTTCTATGTGATCACTTGTCTTCTGCGCATCTGCCCACTATTGAGCAATTTCTTCGTAAGTCATTACCGTAGTTGGTTGTTTCACATCGGAGTACCTTCCACTATAACTGGTGTGTAATTGTGAGATATACGATCTGAGACATGGCGTTCTTTTAATTTGTGTTGCAGTGCACTTGTCTGGGGTTCGAGTGTCAAGCACAAGCCGCAGAAAGTTGGCAAGGTTAGTGGTAGCTCTGGATATCACACCTCTTTAAGTCTAGTAAAAACTTCTTCATTGTAACCGTTCAGTGATGATGAATCTTTTGTTTCAATGCTTCAGGAACATGAACTCGAGGATGAAGATGTGGTTCAAATTATCAAGAAGATCTGATTAGCAGACGCATCAAACCGAGAAAAGACTTTGCATGGTCTGGAGCAAAAGCTGGTTTTGGATACTGTAGGACAAGTTCTAGAAGTGATTGTTGTTCAATTGTGCAGTTTGAGCTTTCACCTGTGGCTGGAGGATTCCGCTAGTGTTTGACTAATGTGTTTCCTGTGCTGCATTGCTGAATATTATCAGGGTGTACATGTATCTATATATAACCAACTTCTCATGAAACGGGTATTCACCTGTTACGGAGTCTGAAACACTTAAAAGAGGAATTGTAGTTTTGAGTCTTGGAAGTATGTTGTCATAACTCACTACAGTTGTATGCATTTCATGAGGTGAGTAAGATTTTACTTCTAATACTCCGTATATGGACATGGCAGCTCTCTAGAACGAGAGCTTCTCTCTTCATTCTGAAGAAGCTTTATCCCTCATTCCCCATCTTTTTAGTTCCTGGTAAAACAAGACAGAATCTTCCTGAGTTTATATCTGATTAAGATCTCATCTGATGAAGATCATCATTACAAGAACTTGATCTCTGGATCAGTTCCCATCCCGATGTGGTTGAAATTCCCTTCTGGGTTTACGGTTTCTCTGGATGTGGATTGGATAGTGGAGGTCGTGAATGTCCTCAACAATAAAGCTTTACCGGAAGAAGACGGGTTTGTTGGTCTGGGGTTGCGCAAAGTTCTGATCTATTTATACACCTTCTAAAAGTGTGTAAGCAAGTTAACTATTCATTGGAACAGTACCAAATCGGACGGCTGTGAGTTAGCCTTGTTTTAAGCCGAAATCTGGCCCGTTGATCTGCTACAATCTGGGCCGTTGACATGCTGAAATCTGGGCCGTTGATACACTCTGGCTACGTACACACACTCCATCACTCACTTTCCTAATTTCTGACCCTCGTTCTCTCCGCTGCTCCCCTTCACTCACTCTCCTCTTTCCTTCTCTTGTTCTATCTTCTGCTCCCACCATTAGATTTGCCTCTCTCTCCTCGATCGTTTTATCCTTCTTCTTAATTCTCCTTTGCAGATCCTCACTCCCGCAAGTGTGATTCTCCAGGTGAATGCTTTCGTTGGTTAAATTTCTGGTTTGTGTACTTCTTTTATTTGATTATAATTTGTAATTTGTAGAGCGTTTGATTGTTTGTTATGATGTTTTCGTTGATTAGGTATTTTGCTCAATTCGTGGGATTTTAATTGACTGTCATCGTCATTTTTCATTGATTGTAATCTTTGTTTGGCTTGATTCTTTGATTCTCCTAATTAATTTGGCTTGATTGTTTTTTGTTTTGTTTTTGATTTGATGATTGTTAGTTTGATTGATTTGATGATTGTTGGTTTGATTATTTCGATCTTGATTGTCGTTTGCTAGGTTTTCACATCTTCATCGCCGGAATTTTGTTGCTTGATCGTGTTCATTACAGACAATAGTCGGCTTTCAATCATATTTTTTTGCCGAGCCTCCTGGTAAGTAATGCTTTCGTAAATTAGCTTATTTTGTTCAATTTTTGGGATTTTAAACCTCTTTCGTTTAATTTGATTATATTTTTGGGATTTTATACCTCTTTCCTTTAATTTGATTATAATCTGTGTTATTGCGTTTTTTTTTTATATTCGATTTTGTAATTTGGTTGCAAAAATTAGGTTGTTCAGCTCCTTTTTCTGCAAATTTGTGAGCCGTGGATTTTGGTTTGCTCTTTGGTTTCAATATTAGGATTGTTTTGGGTTGATTGATAAATTTTCTGCTCCTTTTTCCAGATTCTTTTGAATTTTCGATTGGCCTTGTCTAATTTATTTGATGATTCATGATTTTTTTATCTCATCGTGTTTTTGTAAGCCTTTTTTTAGCTTGTTTTACTGCGATTTGTTGGGCTTTTTTTTTTATAGACTTAATGCGAGGGCTTATTTCAATCTATTCGAATTTTCCAGTACCATATGAGTCAACTCAGAGAAGACAAGGCAGTTCCTCTCCAACCACCGAACCTAGAAAGTAGCCTTGAAAGCAGAATGCAATACTACTTTTATCTCCTTATTCCTTTCTAGCCCGAGATTTGTAAGTGTTCTATCCAAGAGGACAAAGCCATTTCTCCCCTCCTACATGTAAAGTTGCAACCATATAAATCGAACAATGTCACTATGCTTAAACAGATGTGGAATTGTCTCACAATTGTGCTGACACATCATACATGTATCAGAATTATACACATGTCTGTCTTAGTGTTGTTTTATGGAGTCAAAGGATACATTGCTTTTGCTTGAAATCCAGATAAGTCTGTTTAGTATTTGACAGTCATTAACGCGCGAGTTTTGGTGCAGAGAAAGTAAGCAGAAGCTTGAGGAGCTATTGCGAGAATGGTCAGGATGGCATGCACGAAATTCATCACTAAGACAAGTAAGTCGTCATCTTACTATATTCACATACATATAAGCTGGCCAGGCAGGGCTGTGATGCCTGTATAGCACTTTCACATGATTAAGTTAAGGAGAAATGTAGAATCTGCCATAAATCTATTTCTGAGCTTGAATTTTTTTTGCAAAGCATGATCAGCTCTGTATGAAGTTTGCTAGGTAGTGGGAGTCTAAACTGAACAGATTTCTCCCAAAAAAAAAAAGGCAAATCTTTCACAAATTTCTATAGTTCAAGACGTCTCGTAGACGAGCTCTTCAATGTAATGTTTATAATCATGCTGATTTCTGTTTGCAGCCGGGGTTTGGTTAAAAGCTTGTTGAGGAAGAAGCCAGAACTTGGGCCCAGTGTAAGTGGATTCTTTTTCTTTAGGATTGCAGCTGATTTGATATGTGTTGCAAAATGTTGCCACCAATGATTTTTGAGAGTCAGATTTTGTGCTACCGTTTATCAAAACTATCAGTAGGTTTAAAGTTCATGGTTGACAGCACACACTAACTGATTAGCCCTGAAATGTTTGTCAACTGCATCAGACTTGGCTATTTGAGCAGAATTTGATTGCCCTAAGAATAAGATGTTCGTAGTACCAATGTACCGTACTCTGATTTGACTTGCTAGGTGGTGATTTTGCATTGAACTTGTTATCTTACTGGAAGACACTAGATTTTGGCTTTAGAAGGCTAATCAAAAGTCTAATAATACGGAGTATGTTTTATTGTCTGATTTGATTCTGAGCAAAAATTATGGTCAGAAAATGACCCGATTTGTTGAATTTGCTGCTGAAAAGTGTCAGGGTATAGAGCAGATGATCATCTTCAAAGTAGGATAGGAACAAATTATTCAAAATGCCTAAGACCAGCTCAATTTACGAACTGCGAATTTCTTCGTCGTATCCCAGCTATTCTTTTGTTATCTCTTTGAGTTTTCGTAGTTATGGAATTTTTTCTTCCTCTAGCATCCTTGGGGACTTGAGGTTTTGGTTTTAGAGTAACATTTTAGGATTTAAATACCTTTTCTTACATGTCCTTTGATTCAATACCTTAATTCAATGCTCGCTGTCGAACATGCTCTTTCTATGCCTCGGATTATTGGTGTCCTCTTAAATGATGTATATTTTGTTAACGCTACTTAAATCACCTCTGAAAACTGCAATTGTCTTTGCCGTTCTTTGTTTTTAGGCATAAGACTTAGGATATGAGCTTTAGAGACTTGAGATGTCACTCACTCGGAAGTGGGTGAAGCTCTCACTGATAGGACTCACTATTAATCGCTCCGCCAAAGTTTACCTCAAAAAGTTGACTAGGGGAAATAATTTAGGACAAATATCGAGATCTCATATGTATAATTTCTTTTAATTAATTCTTGGTCAAAGAAATTAGGAGGCAAATGTGAGGCACGTATGTGAGACACATACAATTTATGAACTTTCTAAGCCACATGGGCATGTATAAGTTCATGTAATCCAACGGGCATGTATAAAGTTCATGTCCTATGGTGATCCTCCTGATGAGTGAGGTTTTATCTGATTTGTTAGCTTCTCCTTGAGTAATTTCTATGTAGAATCGTATTCGTGGTCAATTGCCGATTCAGGTAGAAAATGCAGTTTGTGGAGCGTAGGTTTTGCCATTGTCACTCCCCTTAGCTAAATGCATCCCTTTGCTGAGCCATATCCTGAATTGACATTTTTTCGATGCCTCATTGCAGACACTTCAGTGTGCTTGCTGCGTTTCGGTCCCATTTCATGGGAACCATGTATTAGCTGTGCCTAGGCTGTGGTTCTCAATTGGTAAGATCTTTCTTCCCTCTAACTCAGATATCACTAATTAGGCGTTGCAAGTTCTGTCATTTTTTGTGTGTCCTAAGGTTATTGTTGGAGCTCTGTCCAAACTATGAAATATTGATAGGTGTGTCTTACGATCGGCACTTCTGCCTTTTTTTTTTTTTTTTTTTTTTTTTTTTTTTTTTTTTTTTTTTTTTTTTTTTACAAATTTAGTAAAAAACAATGGAACGCTTGAAAGAAAGGCATAGGCTAGGAGGGAGAATAATAGGGATTACTGAATGGAGAGAAGAGGTGGTCAGAGGTAAAGTGTTTAGGGGAAAATCAATTAAACAACACTATATCACAACTAAAGTTTTTGAAAGAAAAAAAAAAAAAAAAAAAAAACCATCCTCGATGTTTGCTACACCCTAAAACACAAACTTGATCTTTATCTGCATTATGAGAATCAAACATCTGCAGAACTCACATGAAGAACTTTAGCTTGCCCATTTTAGGACTTTTAAAGTCTCACTTCTGCTAGCTGGCCTCTAGGGGTGAAGAAATATGTTGTTATAATGCTTTAAACATTGCTACTTATTGTGCAAGCTACTAAAGCTATCAATCATGTGTACTTCGTAGACTAATCGTAGCTGAAACTTGATTCTATAACCCCCTAATTGGCCATACATCTTCTATACCTCCGATTTCTAAAATTCGTGCAATTATTCTTGATATAGATGTATCATATGGAACATTGAGGCCTGAATTCTCATTACATATTTTATCTGAAATTCTGAAATTGTGTGGCCTGAAATTCGAGGTTGTCGTGTAATGGTTTACGTGATGTGCCTTCATATTGATTCAACTTCTTTAGGCAATTGTTAACCAAAACTTGATCTAGATTTGGTGCTCACACTGTCCTTGCATTCAAGATCTGATAACTTTGAAGCAGACTTTCTTTTTACTGCAATTCTGAACTTGATCTGGATTTGGTGCTCACACTGTCCTTGCATTCAAGATTTGATAACTTTGAAGCAGATTTTCTTTTTACTACAATTCTGAACTTCATTTTGTTTAATTGAAAATGTTATTGTTTGTATGATCCTGCTATCTTGGTCTTTGGGGAATATTGTGCTAGATTTTTCTTCGGTAATGTCAGGACATGTGCCATATAATCAAGCACCCTTATTATTCAGGTGGGTTCCTCACTTGAAGTCTGAAATTTACCCTTTACTGCTTTACATGGGCAACTCATCACATGTTTTGGTTTTTTATTTGCATACATTGGAGAAATTAGAAGCAGCCTTTTGATAGCTACAATACTAAATTCCATCCAATTGAATCAATCATTGATGAATATCAAAGAAGCAATTATTTTTTTCTGTGCAACGTCGAGAATTGTGCCCTTTAATGGCCTTTTATCATTTTGTTGAGTATCTTGTCTCAAATTCGAAATTTACACCTACTGTCTTGCATGTGTCACCTTTTAACCTGAAATTATCTGATGCCTGAATTCCTGTGCCGATACTTACACACGTGACGCATGAATTTTGGTTTAGTTTTTTTTTATAGTTGCAGCAATGTCTACCTGCTAAGTGTGTAGAAGCATTCTTTTAAGACATTGAGGTGTGGTGACTCAGTCATATCTCCTAATCTAAGAATTCTGCTCTCAGGCGTTTGTATATTATGGCTTGATCTGCCAATGCTGATCTTTTGTAAGGTGCACTTTATTGCAGGTTTGTGATACAAAATATGAAGGACCAAACTACTTGAGCATTTTTGCTGAGGTGATCTCATAATCTAAGTTTCCATGGTCAATGTATACGTTATTAGGCTTTAGTTTTTGGTATTTTTTACAAGGGGAGAACATGAAGTTTGATATGCAGACTTCACCTACTGTTTTCTTTATCTTTATTACTTCCTAGGCTTTATGTGAATTGTACTATAGGGTTCATTTGTTTTGTGATGAAACTTTGTGATACGCCTGTTTGTGATATGAAGGGCAAACAGACATTTGATGGGGGTTGCTGGTGACTAGCAAGTAGCAATGCGTAGAGGTGGTTTCTGAAGGGCATTACCAAGCTCGACTCAGCAGCATCCAAGGACCTGCACCTGCACCATCAATTTAAATCATAATTTCTACTCTCCTTATTCTCCATAGCATCTATTGCCTCTTCTATGTGACCGAAGCTAGAGAGGAAGAGAGAGAGACGACATATGAGAGTGGAAAAGTAGAAAGCTCACTGGTTTTCTGCAATCTCATTTCATCAGGTAACTTAAGCTCTTGTTATTGGGTTTGTGAAGAAATACATATACTTAAGCTCTTGCCCATTGACACCTAATGTCTGGTGTAGAATTGGCATTAGATTAGTGACCCAAACCTCTAGAGGGTTACTTTGATATATGATTGCTTAAGGGTATTCAATGAGAAATTATTTAGGATATGAAAATACTTGGAAGTCAATGGTGTAACATCAAATATCCAACTTTGAGAAAGGAGACCTTTTAATCAGAAATATATAGTACATTCTAGCTACAATAAATGATTAAGGGCAAGCCTTCAGGAGCTCTATAAGTGGAACTTCTCGGTTACTTTAGTGAGTCACTTGCTTTGAATTAAGCTTTTAAGTTTTCGGTCTGTATTAAGAATGGTATTAGATTGTATTAATGTTCAGATTGTAGGGTTTGTTCAATTTTATTGATGTTCTTTTTTGGCGTCACTGCCCTTGCTTTAATAGAATGCAAATAAGCTTTGATTTAAGACATAGTTGCTTTCTTCATGTCATATTGTGCTCAGTGGGGAACTCTTCAGTATAACTAAATAACGTATAGGAACCTTGGAAGTGAAAACCTTAGAGTTGGGAATATTATAGGTTAATTTCAGTTTACAAAAGACGTTGTCTGATGGCTTGAAGGATCGTTTGGTTCACACAGGAATAAGGTTATAATGGAGAAACCAATTCCATCAATTTTGGTTGCAATTACAACATCTCAAATGATACCCCATGAGACGTTTTCATTGAGTACCCCCTCCCCCGCCCCCCCAAACTCAAAAAACCTGGGATACCGGGTTGTTGGAAATGGTTGCTCTTTAGTATGTCAGCTTAGATAAGGCTTCGTGATTATCTGTGTGTTATATTATCAGTTTAGGGTGTACCGCACCGAGAGCTATTTATCTGTTCTTGTGTTAGATGGACAGCCTCCGGGCATTTTATGATGGGTATCATTTGTCGGGTAGTTAAGAAAGAAGGTGGTACACATTGCTCAGAGGTTGGATTTTGAGAATCGAATTAAATATGTGAAGGTCACTTACTCTAGGAGGGTCAGATATCTTAATAGCAGCAGCCCCGCTCCCATTGTTGTGCACTTGGTTTGAAATAAAAGTTGAAAAAGTTGGCTGTAGATGCTAAATGTTGTGTGGCTGGTTAGTTGAGTGTAGTCCATCTTTCGAAGGTAGTGTTTTTCGTAAACATATCTTCTCTTTGTCTCGAGCTTTTGGTATGTGCGATGTGTAGTTACTACATTATGAATCATGGGTAAGAGAAAAGTCCTAAAGTTTTATTGGTTGAGTCAATAATTTTGGCTATTAGCTTGATGGTTGAACCAAGTGCAATTTTGCTCAAAGTTTTGGGTTCAAATCCCAAGTAGCCTAGAGTTTGTGGAAGTATGTTAGACATGGCCAAATTTTGTAAAATGTTGGGGTTAGGTTTGAATTGATTAATTGCTTATTGGACCCCTCTTCTTATAGGCTATTAGTTGCTCAACGGTAGAGCAATGTGCAAACTTGCACAGTCTTGGGTTCGAATCCCAAATAGCCTAAATGCTTTATGTGCGCATATTGTTGTTATTATGTTAAAATGTAATACTACGATATGTTTAGGAGTTTACTATCTATATGGCCGATGTTTATGTATTCGAGGATATGAATCACGCACGGTGCCTCCATGATCGCAATTAATTACAAGTAAAAGGAACGAGGCATAACTAAAACAACTTTGGCCATGCAATGGCGACCACCACATGTATTTACGCTATTATCTTCGTTTATGGTTTTTCCTATAGAAATACGTCCACGAAAATTTGCTTGTTGACACCTCACTCCATGATCGCCAATTAATTACAAGTAAAATGAACGAGGCATAACTAAGACAACTTTGGCCATGCAATGGCGACCACCACATGTGTACGCTATTATCTTCGTTTATGGCTTTTCCTAAAGAAATACGTCCACGAAAATTTGTCCATTGACACCTCATGTTGGGGGACCGCGCGCCTACCGCGCGGGCCAACAACTAGTGTCATCAAAAGAGACACTAGTTTGCGTCGGCCTGTTCAGCAATAGATGATAGGAGGATACAGGATCCAACTCATAATGAGGTGGTCTGTCTGCGTCTTTTTTAATTTTTACTGTTTCATTTAGCTTGTGTACGAGAAAAAACGAAAACAAAACTCAAACAATAGAAAGAGGAGAGAATAACTTCTATCTGGGTCGACATTTCTGGGTGAGAATTTTCAGTATTAGGAAAGGAAAAGAACGGCTTCCGGTATCTTTATCCCATTCCCCAAGTTTGTAGTGTCCTGAAATTGACCGTACAACTAGATGAGTAAAGATTTCCTACAAGGAGATGACAAAAGCAGAGCAGCTACAATATGGGTGAATAACTTCAAGATGACCCATCAAGTAAATCAGTGTTATTTACTCGTACTATTTAGCAGCGCAAACAACTACAATTTCAATATTTAGGTACCTTCCTCCACACTAAAAGATCGTTAACCAAAAAATGGATGTATAGTCAAAATATCTCGCAATGTCTCCTGGGTTCTTCATTCTGTCCTCTATTAGTCTATTCTACCAGGGCTGTAACCCTAAATACCACTCCTTGAGCAAAAACTTCCTGCAAGAACCTATAATGAAGAGTGAGTTCCTCACTTCCTTCGACCACAAGCCTATCGTTTAATCTCAACTTCTTGATCAAACTCGAAGTCATTATCATCTGAAGCAAAAATTCCTGCAAGAACCTACATTGACCAGTGAGTTCCTTAATTCCTAGGACCACAAGCCTATTCTTTAATCTCAAATTCTTCATCGAACTCAAAGTCACCATCATCTGACTCGGAGTCATCATCATTTGAATCGGAGTCATCATCATCTGAGTCAGAGTCAGAGTCATCATCATCTGACTCAAAATCTTGATCCCCATTGTCATGAGACATCTTTGATCGAAATTCTTCCATCAACTCATCATCAGTCTCCTCATGTTTACCACTCAACTTCCTTTCAAGTATTGCCTCAAAGATGGAAGGAAGAGCTTCTGCATCACCGCCTAGATACCTGCCGATTCTCTTTTTCAATTCTGCAATTATCAGGAACAGGAATAATTTATGCATGGGTTGAGATATAAACAGCTAGAACCACAATAAACTCTAATCAAGCAGGTTCAAAATGCCAGAGGCAGATGCATCACGAGATTAACAACTACTCCAGAGTTAGCTTCAGTCAGTCCTTTACATGATTCTTGTGTTAGACGTGTAGCACTGGTTGATCAAATAGGTGATGGAAATATTACTTTCTTTAAAACAGGCTTTAGCAGGCATACATATAACATCAATTAAATGTAGATACTCGTATATGATAGATTACACATTCACAAATAATCAAGAGCTCTTCTAACGTGTACCTATAACTTTTTATCAAACCATTTCGCGAAAAACTACCTTATATCACAAACTTTGTGAAAAACTACATTGGATGAGGTTTTAGTTTTGTGAAGACTACCTCTTAACTTTCCATCTGGTTTGTCGTCAAGTTTAACACCTTTATTTCTTCTTGTTCATATTTCCCTCCATCTCTTCTATCTCCCCCACCCCCCCCCCCCCCCCCACCCCCACCCCAATCTTTATTTATTCACAAAAACCCTGCCTCCAAAATTGACTAGTGCAATCACTATAAACCTTAAATTGATAAGCACAATGTCAAGCAGTAGCTCATCCTCTTCAACCGCTAGCATTTTTAGCCTGTTGGGTGCAATTGCACTATCCCAGATGCCCGCACCAGAGAAGAGAGTGAGGCTGGAGTGTGTGGTCGTGGCTTCTTTAACTGGTATGAACAACTTCAAAGTGAATGTCAAACGGAAGTAATCAACAAGTTGGTAGATGAGCAAGGTGCTTCGTGCACAAGTTACACATGCAAATATGCAATGGCTGTTGGAGCTGTGAGGGCACAGCTGGTAGAGATGAAGGATAAGAAGGGCACAGTAGAACTAGAAGGCAAGATGAAACAAAAGGTTTTTTTTTTTCCATCAAGTGTAATGAAGTTTGTAATGCTGTTTGTGGTTCTTCTGTGTATTTTGAGTAACAAAACTTGTGTAATGTTTGTAATGTTCATAATGTTAATCTTGATGAATTATGATCATTTGGTGGTTGGGAAGATGAGAAAGAGAGTGAAGTGGTTGGAGAGATGGAGGAAATCAGAAAAGGAAGCAAAAGAGGCGCTAAAACCTGATGATAGTCTGAACACTCATAAGTCATAAGAGGTCGTTTTTTCGCAAAATGGAACTTTTATAAGGTAGTCTGAACTCCTAAAGGAAGTACTCCCTCCTGTTCTGAATGATCTTCCCATTTGTTTTGTAGTTTTTGACTAGCCATATTGGGACTAGTATATAGACTAAATGAAAAACCCATTTGACTTAAAATCAAGTGCAACTTGTAGAATGCACTGCAGAATAAAACATGTGTTAATTTTTACATCAAGTAAACATTTCATTTGATCTATGTGTGGCTCCCAATATGGCTAGTCAAAAACTGCAAAACAAAGGGGAAGATCATTCAGAGGGAGTATGAAAGTTGTGAAACACTTTTAGAAAAATAATGAAAATACTCCACAAATTCATTTGTCATATTTTCAACTATATTTACGATCAAAATTTCTAAACTTTGGCCCAAGAAAGTGCAACGAAAACGTTAAACCGAGGAAGGAGGGATAGCCAACCAGTCATTGCAGATTTCATACCAAGTTGGACAAGGTAACTTCCTCATACTGCCAACTTGTTTCCTAGTGCCGACTCCATGTATTGTCGATCTAAAACCTCCTAATTTACTACTTCACCCACGAGTTTCATATTTGAACTAAAACATTAACAATTGGTAGCTCATGGGTATATCATATTCGAAACTCATGGGTGAGTTGAGAAATAAAATCCTTATTAGTACTCTATATACATGATTCGGGATCCTATGCCTAAACAGATTATAAGGGTAATAATTTTATAATGTAATAACACGCCTAACCCTGTGTAGTTAAACTTATTGTCAGCTAGACACAAAATTGGTCTCAGAATTACGTGAAGGTCAATCTAGCAAGGAAACTAGAAAAGGGAATCAAATTCTGCCAAGAGAAGTTCGGGCGATTCTTAAACCAATTGCTGCTACGCCAATAAAACCCAAATAGCTTGAATATCCCCACACAAATGTGATCCTAAACTGAAGATAGAAATTATGGGAGCGATGGATGTATGTCAAACATGTGGAGCATCAATTAAAACAACACCAACAACAACATTACCCAGTGCCTCAAAGGCGGGGTAATGAGGGGTCCGACGTACGCAAGCCTTAGCCCTAAGTTGATAATATAGAGCAAAACCTGCCTAAGCAGAATCCAAAGCGGACCAGATAAACGTCTCAAAGAGGATACAAACTCTAACCAGGTTAAGATACACAAATTCTAACCTAGATTGATATAATCACAATATATGTTACTGAAAACAAAATTCCAATACACATTTCTCTAATTTCTACACATAATTATATTGCCCAAAGAAATTGAATGTAAGACGAAATAACTGAAGCAAGTCAAAAGTTATTTAATATGAGAGGTTGAAAAAATCAATAAGTAAAAAAAGAAAAAGAAAAAAAAAAAAAAAAAAACAGAAAAGAGGGTTTTACCTTCAGTGGAGACGTCAGCAGGAGAATCGTCAGTTGAGGGAGGAGTGATATCGTCGTGAGAGTGGGGCTGGGAAGAAAAGGAGAGGCGTGACAAGGAAGATAGAGATTGGGGGAGAGAAACGGGAAAGCGAGGTGACAAGGAAACAACAGCCGGCGGCGGCGTAGGAATTCGATTGAGAGTTGAAACGGCGGTGTTTACGGAGGAGAGAGAGGCGAGTCTCCTAAGTAGAAGACACTGTGCACTCCTCATTTTTTTTTTTTTTTTGATGATGACTTTGGCGGCCTCCTCAATGTTACGGCGCCACAGTCTCTGTGGCTCTGTCCAACAGCAACTTTGCCTAAAAATGCCGTCCACATCAGGCCCTGTGATACCCAAAATACCCTTACCCAACTTCACTCACATTAGGTCGGGGCTGTTTCGGGTCAAGGCGGGTTTGGGTCTTAGCTAGTCAAGATGAACATTCGAGTCAGGTCAGTTTGGACTTTGTTCGCTTACGGGTCAGGTTATGTCGGGTAAATTTCATATCGGGTCGGTTCTGGTCGGGTCATAATCGATCTAGTTACCGATGGTTAATTATTAATTCGCGTCATTTCAAGTTTTGGTTAATATTTTTTGCTCTTTTTGTTTACATAATTAGGTGAAATTACTATCGGGTCATTAAACAGGTCGGGTCATTGTCAAATAACGGATCACTACAGGTCGTGTCGGGTCATTGTCGGATAACGGGTCACTACAGGTCAGGTCGGGTCATTGTCGAGTTGGACATTATCGGGTTGTGCCGGATCATGGGTCGTTATCGAGTCGGGTTCAGGTCATCACATTTTCGAATCCAATCGGACGGGTTTTCGGGTCGCTCGGGTCGGGTCAAGGTTGTCGGCTGCCCGACTCACTACTCACCAGTGTCACTACCCTTTCTCTCCCTCTCTCAACTTCTGAACACATCTTCATCATCCCCAACGTCAGCTCCAGCCTGCAGCAGCTCTACCGCCTTGCTCCCTCCTTGTTAGCCTCTCTCGTTACCACCGTGTATGACGACGACTATGAGCGAAAATCGCAGCAAACTCGAGGACGCTACTAATGCCCGTCCTGATCAAGGTAAGTAAAATTTAATGTTATTAATCAATACTAGTAAAAAAAATTTCAATTATGTTAAAAAAATTTATCGTCAAAAAACGCAGGGAGTCGTTTGAATGGCGCTTGGAAAATTGCTTGGATTATCACGTTAGAGAGACAAGGTACCCCTGTAAGGATATTTAAAGGAGGTATTTCAGTGGGTCATTCTGGGTTAGTGGGTTAGTCTTAACCACCTTGACTAGTCTAAACAACAGCTTTGAAATGTCCGGTAGGGATAACAGCGGGGCACCATGGAGAGAATTGAGGGTACGATCCTTAGGAGGAGTATGCTCGACGAGTTATAGTATGTGATTAATTTGCTTGAGGTAATTGTTCCCGGTAAGGATAATGATGGTGGTGTTGGTGTCGGTTCCCATTCCGGTTCCGGTACCAAGGGTGCTTTTGAGCATGTTTTAGAGACTAGGGGTAGGGTGTTGTAAAGGGGTTCTGTAGTGGCTGTATTACATCCAAAGGGAGTTGCATTTACTAGTAAATTAGGGCATTGCTCACGATCTTTTAGTCCCGAACAAACAGTGATACCCAATTTTAAGGGCACATCCCTGGTTACATTAGCCAATGAAAGTCCGAGAAAGCTGTTGGAGGTTCGCAATGGACCTATTCCCGGTAATCTAAAAGCATGATACAGGGACTAAGTAGCAATTAGTAGAACATTTCAAGTTTGTTAGAGTTTGTTAGACTTCTGTTATAGCTTAGAAATTCTGTTACAATCAATAGTATAAATACTCAACGTGTAATACAATCAATTCATGTGATTAATGAAAATACAATTTTCCTCTCCAAATTCTCTCTGAGTTCTTCTTCTCAATTTCCCCTCTTTTCTAGGCTGAGCTTTGCTCCCTATTTATCTTCTCCCTCTATTCCTTTTCAAAACTTCTTCTTCAAGTCTTCTGTCCAAATTGTATCAGTTTGGTTGAACATTTCTCCCAATCTCGATCATCTATCCTACTGTTTGTGCTAGTATTACAGTAGCAGGATGCTACTGTAACATTGGTATTAGAGCAGTCGTTCCTGCGCAAATTAAACTCTGAACATCACTATCGGTACGGGTTGTTGCCATGGATAAACCTTGGAACTAGGAGTTGTATGATCTCATGACGTCGACACTGAAAAAAATGGAGGAGTAGTCAAAGATATTTGCGCGACTCGATAAGATATTTGAGGATATGATCACTCCACAACAAGGCAATCAGGAGGAAGATCAAAATCAACCCCTGGGATCAACAATGGCGCAAGAAGATCTTCTTGAAGTTTCAGAAAATCCAGTTTCTAAAATCGGGGGAAATCTGCAAGAAAGCTTTGACAGTGATGAATTTTCTGGAGAAAATTCACCTGCACTTCCGGAAACTTCGCTAGAAGATACAGCTGCCATGGATGATGGATTGCAAGAAAATCCATGGGGTGAAATTGATGGATTTGCAGAAGAAATCCTTGAAGAAAATCCAGCAAGCAAACTGAAACTTGCAGTTGAAGCTTTATCAAACCCGATGTTTGATCTTAGAAAGTCAGGGAGAATCAGTCCTGATATGGCTGCATCTTCACAGGAAAAACTGCCTGTTTTCTCTGAAATTCCTCAAGAAATTCCAATTGAAGGTTCCACAGCAAGTCCTATATCGATTCATGAGGTTATACCAAGAAGTCTGCAAATCAAGATTGCTGAATTTCTACAACAAAAACCATCCATTGATGTTGCTTATTGCTCAAGATTGCTGCGTTTTGTAGAAACAAGATGGAATTTCGATCCCGGAGGCAAAACTGATTTTACAGGGACTTGGAGGGCAAAATTAACTTGTTGCAGGGACTTGAGAGCAAGTCAGCCTTGAAGTGGGAATGATTTTCTGATCTTGAAGCCACCTGGGAGAATGGTGAAGTGTCTAAGAAACAAATCCATGGGTTTGCAGCAAAGTTCCTGTTATTAGAGAGTTGAGGGCAACTCTTATTTCAAGGAAGGAGGATTGATACAGGGACTAAGTAGCAATTAGTAGAACATTTCAAGTTTGTTAGAGTTTGTTAGAATTCTGTAATAGCTTAGAAATTCTGTTACAATCAATAGTATAAATACTCAATGTGTAATACAATCAATTCATATGATTATTAAAAATACAGTTTTCCTCTCCAAATTCTCTCTGAGTTCTTCTTCTCAATTTCCCCTCTTTTCTAGGTTGAGCTTTGCTCCCTAATTATCTTCTTCCTCTATTCCTTTTCAAAACTTCTTCTTCAAGTCTTATGTCCAAATTATATCAGTTTGGTTGAGCATTGCTCCCAATCTCGATCATCTATCCTACTGTTTGTGCTAGTATTACAGTAGCAGGATGCTACTGTAACACAGCAGCACATGTGATACCTGCTCGCTAAGTAGTCATGAATCCATACTTACACCATCAACTTCCTCTCTTGCAACCTCAAGTTTTAGATAACATACGGGAAGAGTCATGCTCGGGATGTCTTGTTTTTCGTAAAAATGGAGGCTACCTTTTAGGTCTTTTCTTTCCCACCTTCCAAACGAATGATTATTTCATCCCGACTTGTGTGGTGCTGAGATTTTTGGAGATGAAGAATGTGCAACTGTAGATTAGTCTGTCTGTTATTGTACGCAAGATGTTGAATTAAAATAACAATTAAATTCATGTAGGACTTTTGCACTCACAAAAAAACAGTATCTTTCTTAGAGGAGCACTAAATCTATCTTCTAAGATGATGTCAACTTCTGTTGTATTTGTCTCTGATTCTGTTTGTTTTGAACAGTAGATGCGATATATAGTTAAAGAGATTTATGTTATCATAATCACTTTTATGAAGTACAACTGTACACGTATCTATGCTGATCTCGTTGTAAATTCTAGGCATTCCCTTTTTTTATTGTGTTAAAAATAAAGTGACTGTTTGAGTGGTTAGGGTGTACAGAATGAATTGAAGGCTCCAATTATGTTTAGCCTGGGATATGGACACAAAATGAGTCTCTTGTGTATTGTCTTTAGTGTATCACTGCCCTAAAACGTATGACAATCCTAGCGCCGATATTATAAATGTTCAATTGTATCGATTATCAGTTTGCCTTGTGGTTTTAAGTTCCTAGAATGAACTTAAAACTTGGTTCTCTTCTTGAAAGCCAAAAAGTAAAAAAAAAAAAAAAAGGTTTAGGATAATAGTATTACCTTTTCATCATCGTTGATTCTTTTGAATGGTGAAGTCCATCGACCTTATCTTGGTGATCTTCGTCTCTTTGACCGTGCAACCATGGCACACTTCTATAGTTGGAACCCATTTACTGATATTATCCACTTTTGCGCAATTCTGCATACGGAATAGAAGCTTCCAGAGATGATCTATCACTGCCATTTTTCTGTGTGTTATAGGTTTTAGCATGTAGACGTTGAAGTTTTTCTTGTCAATCAAACGGGGGATTCGAAGCATCATGTTAGCGCTGGATAACACGCGGCTGTTGATTTATTTACCCACTTGAATGGGTAGAGGTCTATACATCAAGTAGTTTCAGAGGCTCACAAAGTGAAAACTTGATGTCGTCTCCTCAGTCTTTATTTCTTTTAGCTCTCTGCCTTTGCTAATTATCTCCATGTTATGCAACTAGCAAATTGGCTTACCATGTATATTTTTCCTAAATGGGTGCCTTCATGGTTGAAGATGACTAGAAATTCTTCTCCCAAGCGCCTGTAATTAACGGTTACTTGTATCTGCTAATGCTTATATCTCGTGTTGTTATAATTAACTTAGCTCTTCTGTTAAAACTGAAGAGAAATATGAAAGTAGACATGAAATAAATGGTTGTATACTAATGTTGTTTTTATTATTATTATTATTATTATTATTATTGAGGTCAAGTTGTACATTAAGGTCCTTATGATTTAAGGGAAAACTGTAAGCGCTTTCACTCGATTTGTCGGCTTTTTGTGTACTTCATTTTTTGCTCCCAATTTTATTATTCTTGGATGGAGCAGATCCATTTGCAAAATCTTTCTTTCCCTGCATGTCATACTTTCCAGTGTCTGTGTTCCAGTTGGATTGTTCCTTCTACTTGATTTGAATATTGATTCAACTACTTAGGTGACTTTTGAAGCAATAGGTGAAGCTAAAAGCTATCTAAAAAGCTGGTGCGCCCAGGTACTTCTTTCACCGTTCCGTTCCCCACTCCCCCCCCCCCCCCTTCATCTCACACTGCATAAATAATTTGTATGTTTTGAGCTTACTTATTTGTTTCTCTAATTAATTTAAATTGACTTTGTTGCTGCAATCTGTCCTACTTTCCTAGATGCTTGATTTCATGGAGAAGTGGATTAGACAATGTGTTGGAAACTATGAAGAGTTTGTTATTAACTTATTACTACTATTAGTTAGTTGAACTACAGTTTTATGTTTGAAGGATTGTCTATAAGCCAAAGCAAAGGATAACTTTGTTTGATTTTGCCCTGAAGTTCTGATAAGTATCCATGTCCAATGTGCGGACACTTTGGAGTTACGTTAGTACTTGTTTCATCAACTTTCTGGAAGCCTACAGCTCTTTGATTATCATTGTATGATATGCATGGTCATGAGTTTGCTTAGAGGACGGATTTCAATGTGCAATGTCTGTCGTACATGTTTTGTTTTTGGGCTGCAGAAGGCTTCTTTTGTTTCAGAGGTGTAGTTGCTTTAGCAGTCCTTGTACAAAGTTTAAAGTTTTCTGACGAGTTCATAGATCAGCTCTTGTTAGAGCTGCCTAGATCATGTAATTATAAGTAATTTTCTCTCTTTGGGTGTTGCTTTCATTGTTTTTGACATTTTAGTTCTATCCTTGTTGAAGATTTCATGTCACTGGTTGATTTCAGTGGGTCGATAATTTCTATATCATGCAATGTGTTGGTATATGGCTACGAAGTAGGAAAAATGTGGAATGATGTGCTTATACTATATCATCACTGGATCATGAGTGTGCCAGTAGGGGAAAGAAGGATCAGCTCCGATTAGTCTATAGAACCCTTTTTATGTTATGGAAGACATCGCTGGGGTATTTATAACTCACATGACTGTGCTTAGCAAATGCTATTGTTTGCCACTATGATGCTGATTGCAATCTTACCTATGAAACTTCTTTTTATATTGTCAAGAAGGCTTCCATACGCTAGCTTACTTCTACTTGAGTTTCTGATGATTCTAGAAAAACTTTTGTCTGTTTCTCATTCAAGTGAACATATGAAACCCAAATGTGAGGGACATGTTCAAATAAGATATGACTGTGAACCTTAGATCAACAATGTGTGTTTGTCGTTGAGCTTATGATTGTGAGTTTTGGATAATAATTTGTTTGCGATGATCCTTGCAAGTCAGATCTCTCTTTTTCAGTGAGGAAGCGACATGAAGGCATCATACATTGTTTAGGAATATAGTCAGTTGAGGTTACTTATGTGATGAGGTTTTTCTTTATTCCATCAATCCGTGTTATCAGATTATGTGGTATGCTTGTAGTATCTGTCTTGCAATTCCTTCCACAAATTTTATGTTTTGTACTCTGAAATGGTTGTTAAAGAGACAATTTCAGCGACAATTTCAAAGAATCGATTCAGGTTGTGTCTCTAGAAGTAGTATATGGAAGTCGGTTTGGTTAAGTAACATCTATGTTATGGATTTTACCGCTTGCTACCGGTAGTTTTGCCCATGTTGAAACTGTCTATGTAGGGATTTGATAGTTGTCCCTAACATCAGAAGGCAATAGTAAACATGTTATATTTGTGGACAAGGTGGCAAGACTTGCCACTTCATTCTTCAGCCTAGGCTGCTTATTACTTGAGTTGTTCAAAAAAGATGGTGTGAACTGTGAAGTACCCTCGAAGATCCTTGATATGTACCATCATAACTGTGGCTGCCATCAAAGTCATCGCAGAAGAGAAGACACTACCTTTTATGGTTGATGTTCGTGCTGATAAAAAAAAAAATTGAGTTATGGCATCAAGGTCAGATGATGACATGATCTTGCTGTTGTTGTTGTTTTGTTCTTGTTCTCTCTTCCTTTTGTTCAAAGGTTTACTTCAACCATGTGAAGGGAACACAATATTATTGTCTGTCATTTGTACAGTCTATCTTAATTTCCAAGTAATCCTAAGATGCATTGACCCTGGAAGACCAGCTAGTGGTTTTGCTAGCCATTTGTATCAGTATAATAGTCTACTGTTAAAGGAGCATGTATCTCTTTGTTTCTATTTATGAATCAATCCAACAAATCTCATTTATGAGAATTTTCCTTTACGCAAATCCATTTCTTCTCAAGCACTCGCCACAGAATTATGCTACTTGTGTTAAACAACTCAAGTTCCCATTTTTATCACAGTTATTTTGTAAACTTCCTGGCCTTGTCACTGCATGATCTTTCCCTTGAGTTTCCCATCTGTTTTATTGTCTTCGGTAGCAGGAAAAGTTGATCGGGAGAAAAGACGTTGTGTTTATCGGGATAGAGTTCACGGGTAAACAATATTTCACTGTTAACAGATTTCAATGAAATAGAATTAAGATTCAAAACTATAAACCAAAGACGAAAGAGGCAAACGTTTTGGCTTTCTGGGTGCTGGGCAAAAAAAAGGAAGGGAAAAGGTCAGGTTTGGCCAATTAGGGTGTAGGATTATCAGCATAAGCTGGTGAAATGAAGGTGTTTCATTAGGCGTGTATGTCATTTGAGTTATGCTGTTGAGCTAAATTGGATTTCGAATTCAATTGATTTCCTTGAGTTGTAGTTGTGGTTGAATGCTAATTAGCATATCAAAAGGGTAATGTGAAAATTGGCAACTTATGAACAATGTGATCATGACTCACTGGCCGAATATGTTGGTGAACCTCCTGTGGATTCGGTTTCAACTGTAGCAGAGGCGTGAAGAAGTCCTTGTGATGGAACTAGAGCACTCTTCGCTAGCTGCGGTAGGTTCATCGTCTGTGCAGCAGTAGGTAACTGCGGAAATGGCTATTGAGCCAGGCCATTTTCTGCTGCCCATGAAATAGGTTCTT
This sequence comes from Spergularia marina, assembly GCA_963680865.1. Classification (NCBI taxonomy): domain Eukaryota; kingdom Viridiplantae; phylum Streptophyta; class Magnoliopsida; order Caryophyllales; family Caryophyllaceae; genus Spergularia; species Spergularia marina. The sequence continues at coordinate 17,577,325 of OY804548.1, read as the reverse complement.
GGTGTTGCTGCCCATGTCGAGGATATGCAGGTCTTGAAGCCGATGCTGTGGAACTTAAGGATGATATAGGTCAGCCACTTTTTTTGTCTAATTTGAGGTCAAGGTCAGGGAAAACATATTGGGTCTCCATTGCTGATGATTTTAGAAGAGTAGTAGGATTGGGAAGCCATGGTAGATTAATGTAAAGTGTTTAGAGAAATTTTAAAGATTTAGTAACAGAGAAAAGATGATATTGAGACATGAATTGTTTGTTATATTTCTTGTATCTTCTCTAATACACTTCTGAGCTTATATACAAGCTTTCTTACACTGTGACAATGACATTCCATACAACAGCTACTTTCCTAAGTTATGTATATTCAGCGACCCAGCAATAAAGTGAATGTGGGTTGCTAGCTGATTTTGTCACCCATAACTCTGCTTGTCTCAAGGTTGTTGTGGTGCTTGGACTTATACTTGGATTGATGCTTGGACCAGCTAAAAGGTTCATTTGTCTGATCTGCTACATGTGATGGTGGTTGGCTTTGAGCTTGTTGGTGAACATGCTTCAGCTTTCTACACTCCCCCTCAAGCTGTGAGTTAGGTGAAGCTGTAACTCCCAGCTTGTGAAGTAGCTTAGATTGTTGATGCTCAGGCAGAATTTTGGTAAATACATTAGCAACTTGTTCAGTGGAAGGAACATAGGATGTCTGCAAAGAGCCTTGTTGGATTTTCTGTCTGATGAAGTGACAATCCACTTCTATGTGCTTAGTCCTTTCATGATAAACAAGATTGGCTGCAATAGTCAGGGCAGCTTGATTATCACATTTCAGCTGAACTGGAGTGATTTGAGTTACCCCCAAATCCTTGAGTAAGGCACTCAACCAAGTGACCTCACATGCTGTTAGAGCCATGGCTCTGTATTCAGCATCTACTGATGACCTTGCAACAACTGACTGCTTTTTAGATTTCCAGGATATAGGAGATTGACCAAGTAGAACACAATAGCCTGTGGTGGATCGCCTAGAGAATGGGCATGAGGCCAAATCTAAGTCACAATAGGCTGTCAGTTGTACAGAGCTTGACTTGACAAAGAGAATGTCTTGACCAGGGTTTAGCCTGAGATATCTGAGCACCCTTTTTGCAGCTTGCATATGATATGAGGTGGGTTCTTACATGAATTGACTTAGCAATTGAACAGAGTAAGCAATATCTGGCCTTGAAAGGGTTAAATAAATCAATTTACCCATCAACCTTCTATAAACATCAGGATTAGGAAGAGGGGATCCTTTGTTGGTTTCAAGTTTCAGATGTGGACTCAAAGGAAGCTTAACAGGTTTGCCATTTTCCAACCCAAACTCTTTTAACATATCCAAGGTGTATTTGTGTTGAGAGACAAATATACCAGCTGGAGTAGTAGAAACTTCCAATCCCAAAAAATAATTTAATGCTCCTAAGTCTTTCATGTGAAATTCTGTGCTCAGGGCTTGTTTGAGGTTTGAAATTTCTTCAAGATCATCTCCAGTGATTACCATATCGTCTACATAAACAAGGACTGTTGTGAGAGAACCTTGGTGATGTTTAATGAAGAGAGAGTGATCATTAGGAGATGACCTATAACCACTTCTAATCAGAACTTGAGATAGCTTAGAAAACCACTGCCTTGGAGCTTGCTTGAGACCATAAAGGCTTTTGTTTAGCTTGCAGGCTAGATCTTTCCTGCTAGTTATCTCCCCCTGACCTTTGAGCATATCATACCCTTTAGGTATGGTCATGTAGACAACTTCATGGAGTTCACCATACAAAAATGCATTGGTGACATCCATTTGGCAAGTGTGACATCCCTTCATAGCTGCAACAGCTAGAAGAGCCCTCACAGTGGACATTTTTGCTACAGGTGCAATTGTTTCACCATAATCAACACCATATTTTTGATTGCACCCTTGTATGACAAGCCTTGCTTTATACCTGTCTATGCTTCCATCAGGTTTTGTACAACCATTTACAGCCAATGGGTTTCTGATCTGCAGGTTGCTCAGTTATCTCCCAAGTGTGATTAGATTCCAATGCTTGGAGCTCAGTTCTCATTGCTTCAATCCATTTTTCTTCTTTTATGGCTTCACTGAAAGTTACAGGGTCACTCTGATGAGTTAGAGAACATACCATATTTGCAAATCCTTGAGAGACGAAAGCCTAAGTAAGGTTAGCCATAGTGTGAGGGACAGTAGAGCTATTAACCACAAAATCCTTCATCCAGATGGGAGCTTTGCTCTCTCTTGTAGACTTTCTGATCTCCTGAGGTGAGGTATGATAAGTGATTTGCTGTTATCAGCATTGTTCTGACCTTGTTGCATAGGTTCTGGATCTGAAGAGGGAACATTGACAGGAATTTCATCTGCTTCAGTGGTGTTTATCTCATCCAAAACATCTGAGATGGTTTTAGTGTGAGGAGGACTCATGTTGAGATGGCTTGGCTTTGAACTTGTAGCTCTTTTGTATGGAAATATTGTTACGTGAAACTTGACATCCGTGGATACAAAGGTTTTCTTATTCCTTAAGTCATATACAGTGTATCCCTTCTGATTGAATGGGTATCCTAGAAAGACACATGAGAGCCCTCTTGGTTGGAATTTATCCTTGTCTCTGCTGGGGTTGTAAGCAAATACCAAACATCCAAAAGTTTTCAGATTGGTGTACTTTGGTGGTTTTCCAAACATCATTTCATAGGGTGTCTTGTGATGTATGACTGAGGATGGTAGCCTGTTAATAATGTGAGCAGCAATCATTATACAGTCAGCCCAAAAGGTGAGTGGCATTCCAGCTTGGAACCTTAGGGCTCTGCTAACTTCAAGAAGGTGCCTATGTTTTCTTTCAACCACTCCATTCTGCTGTGGTCTATCAGTTATGGAGGTTTGTTGCCATATTCCTTTTTCAATCAAGAATTTTCCACATTCACCCTCAATGAGCTCTTGAGCATTATCAGACCTTACTCTTTTAATTTCCCTGTCAAACTGAGTCTTAACAAAGTTGTAAAACCTTGGGATTATGTGTGCCACATCTGATTTATTTTTCATAAGATAGACCCATGTACACCTAGTGAAATCATCCACAATGGTAAGAAAGTATCTATGTTTGGTCCTGCTTTCTACCCTATATGCTCCCCAAGTGTCGATATGAATCAACTCAAAAGGATGTTGAGTTGTGTTTTCTCTGGTGGGGAATGTTGACTTAGTTAACTTGGCCATTGGGCAAGTAGTGCATACAGTGTCAGGTTTTAATTTGCAATCATCAGATATGTCAGGGATATGAGAAAGAGTATTATAGGATGCATGACCTAATCTGGAGTGCCATAATTCACAGCTAGACATGGTTTTATTTATCTCAAAAGTCTGAATACATGGTGCATCAAAAGTTTCACACAGATTACCAAAAGAACTTACTGATGCTTTGTGAGTATCAAGCTCACCAGTAGAATTACAAACTCCATTAGATCTAACTGATTGTCTAAGAGTATTAATCATGCTAATAATATTGTTGTCTAACTGATCTAGAGTTTTATCACACAAGTAGTAGATGCCCCTATGCTCCTTTCCCACTGCCTTAATCTTCATTCTCACAGAGTCCTGAACAATACAGACATTTTCATGAAAAGTTGCAAAACACCCACTTTCCTTAACCAGTGTCTGGATAGATATCAGGTTATGTCTAAATGTTGGCACATACATAACATTCCTTAAGACCACACCAGTTTTGAGTTTCACAGTTCCATAGTGTGTGACAAACACAGATTTTCCATCAGGCAGAGTTATATTTGGTTGTCTATTCAAGGCACAAATGTCAGACAAAGCAACAATATTGGAAATCATATGATCTGAGGCTCCAGTGTCTATTATCCAAGCAATATCTTTAGATTTACTGTGAAATGAGAGGAGTTCAAGGATATTACTTGCAAAATTCGCTTCCATTTCATCATCAGTAGTTGGTAATGACCCCTGATTCCTTTCAAAGTTGCTTATTAGCCTTTTGAACTGCTGCTCAGTGAAGGTAATCATCCTCTCTTGCTCATTCTGACTCCCATTTTCTGTGTTGACTTGAGCTGAGCCTGCAATCTTTCCTGACTGACCATTCCAGGGCACTTTTCCTTTGTAAGCTCCATTGGCTTTGTTGTTGTAGGAGTTGAAGTGGCTAGAGCTGTTTCCAGGCTTGTTTGGGTTTGGGGTGTCTAATTGGAAAACCTACATTTTCCCAACATAATTCTGTCTTGTGGCCCCTTCTGTTGCATTTCAGACATGTGGGGATGTCTCCACTTGCCTTCTTCTGCTGTTGATTAGCATAGAAAGCCTGAAGGTCATTGGATGTGTTTCCCACTCTAGTGTTTAGATTTTTCCTCTAAATTTCTTCCTGTTGAATCAAGGACACCACTTCATCTACCTTGGGCGATGTTGCTTCTTATGCCAGCATAGTATAGATCAAGTCCATTTAAGAACTTGAACAATCTCCTTTCTTCTTCTTTCTAAATTACAACATCAAGGTACTTTGGAGATTTCCACTGTCATCTCAGTGATTGGTGGCCAATCTTCCAAGACCTCCTGAGTTTGCCACAGACCTTGCAGCTGGGTGTAATAATCATTGATAGACTTGTTACCTTGAGTGACCTCTTGAATTTCTTGCTCAATTTGGTACTTTCTTGAACCATTGCTTACACCATAGGTCCTTCTCAGGTATTCCCAGATATTTCTGGCTTTCTCAGTGTACAGCACAACTTTCTTCACCTCCTTGTCTATGTTTTGGTCAAGCCAATTCATGATTGTGCTGTTACACCAATCCCATGCTGCAGCCTTTACCGGATCGGTTGTTGATCTTCTCACCTCATCAGTAAGAAATCCTAGCTTTCTCCTGGTTGCAAGGGCTAGCTCCATCTCTCTTTTCCACTGATAGTAGGTGGAGATGTCTTTGAGCTTTGTGTCAACCAACACTCCTGCAGACAGATCAGCTAGGTGCAGAAACAAGGGATCTGTGAGATCCATACCTTTGAATGATGATGTGTTTGTGAAGTTTGCTTCACTCATGTTGGAATTTTCGTCAGTTCCTGACATTAGTACAGGTGAGAAAACTTTGCGAAATATTTATGGTCTTTGGACCAGGATTTTGATTTAAAGAGAAAATTTTTAAACAAACATGAATGATACGACTAGGTTACTCAGGCTCCCTAAATCCTTATGGCTCTGATACCATGATGATTTTAGAAGAGCAGTACGATTGGGAAGCCATGGTAGATTAATGTAAAGTGTTTAGAGAAATTGTAAAGAATTAGTAACAGATAAAAGATGATATTGAGACTTTAATTGTTTGTTATATTTCTTGCATCTTCTTTGATACACTTGTGAGCTTATATACAAGCTTTCTTACACTGTGATAATGACATTACATACAACAACTACTTTCCTAAGTTATGTATATTCAACGACCCAACAACAAAGTGAATGTGGGTTGCTAGCTGATTTTGTCATCCATAACTCTGCTTGTCTCAAGGTTGTTGTGGTGCTTGGACTTAAACTTGGATTGATGCTTGGACCAGCTAAAAGGTTCATTTGTTTGATCTGCTACATGTGATGGTGGCCTGGTTGGCTTTGAGCTTGTTGGTGAACATGCTGGACATGCTTCAGCTTTCTACAATTGCAATATGATCTCCAAGTCCACTGGCTCATTTGGTAAAGCACCGAGCGATGCGTAGGTGATGTAGGTTCCAATATTATGTAGACTATGAAACAAGTCTGAATTCTGTCTAGACCGGCACGGAATGTGCAAAATAGAACGTGCATAATGAAAGGTGCGAAGTTAGATTGACATTCAATTGTTAATATTTGGTTTAAACATATTTAAGGAATGCAAACCGTACTTTCACATGAACAGAAAGAGTACAATGCGTCTTTGATAGGCAATAGCTCACACTTTTTCGGACTTCAATTGTTCATACGTTCTCAAGTTAACAAGTCAAGCTCTGAGAGGGATTATGACAGGAGAGGATGAAAGAACAAAATCATACTACAAGACAGATCCAGCAAGGATGCGCATTATACCCACTGTCCAGAATATCCATACTATACAAGAGAGCATACATTCAAGACTAGCTTGAGGGCGACTTGCGCAAATTCCGAGTGACGGATACACAAATACCACACCAGTTTTCTTCTTTTTTCCGCTAGACTGCTGAAGAGAAGTAGTTGCAGGAGGGAAGCGGCCACCTGAAAAGCAACACATGAATTTAGAAACCCAAAAGGTGAGAAAAACGGCTTCAACCAAATTTTTACGACAGCTCCAACGGAGTAATCCTTATGCTAGCAACAAATGTAAGATGGTGAATACTGTATTGTTTTTCTTTCTTCTTTTTATTTTTTAAACCTTACAAGCTTTGAACTTGATTAACCTGCATCAACGTTTTCCTGAATATCACAAAAAAAAAAAAAAATTGCTTTCTAGCACATTGTCATTCCACACAACGTAATAAGGCTCTTCAGAAATGCTTAACAGCAAAGTCTCAACGGACAATTTCGCACCACTCTTTCATTGGCCTCGAGGATTTTTAATTGCTTGATACAATCATGGGGAGACAACACCCATGCATCTAGAAACATTGGCATAAACAAAGCCTATGGTTGAGTACTTGAGTTAGCTGGGGATTAGGGAATTGTGTTCATACACTTCGCCAATATGGGCCTTCCAGCTACTGCATTCATATGTTCTTGGCATCATAGAACAACCTTTTGCAAGTGAACGCTTAATCTTCTAATTTTTCAGCACAGAATGTGATTATAAGCAGTGTACTCCTGTTCTCCCCTATTTTATCTAATTTACTTAAAATCCTAACAGCCAAATGAAAAAAAAAGACAATCAGAGGAATTGAAGTTGCTGGAGTTTTCTCGGGAGTTTCTAATGTATTTCAAAATGTGACTAGCTGTTTTTTAAAGCCAAGCAGTAACCAGGTAGAAGTGCGACATAAACAGAAAGGGGACTGGGTTTACCAAAGGCCTTCCACTAGAATCGCAAACAAGAAAGGTCCAAGTGCCAAAGCAGTATGGACCAATTTCATTTAGCCATTTAAGAATTTTTTCAGGCTGGAAGGCTAAATCTTATCATTTTGTTGTCCCCATCGTCATATACCGTAGTAGCGTAGCTACAAACAACCTTACTGTCTACAAAACTCAGAAGGAAGTTTGTGATAGCATTGACAGTTCAAATAGAGTAAAAAAGATACTAACTTCCAAGGGACCACTTGATCGCAGAGACAGCGTTGTTGCGGCCATACAGATGAACGGCTTAGTCGCTTAGACGTCAAAAGATTGGAAACTCGTAGTTAGCTCTGTTTCAATAGTGGCCTAGAGGACAGCAAAACATACTCTAGAACTGATTTTTCATCCCCATATATAAGAAATGAGTCCAACCAACAGCAATGCATATTCCTACATCCTCTAAATGGTGTAGGTTATATGAGGGCACTAGTGCTCTCCAGAAGGGGTGAATCCTTGAAATATTAATAGCCAGGACTCAGCTTATCAAAAAGAACAAGTGCGTGGCCGAGAAATATTAATTGTGTCATATACGAGCAGTAGCTTCCTGACCAAACTACATTGTTAGCAACCTTTGAGGCTTTGAGATCAATGAAAATCTAAAAGAGTCCATTGTACAGGTAGAAAGTAGACTAGGGATGAAATAGATATTTCACTGTGAAAACAGATTCAAAAGTCAGGACAAAATTGGACTTTCGCATAAAGAGGATAGAAACTAGTCTCTCTCTCTCTCTCTCTCTCTCTCTGAAAGAGAAATATTGTTTGTTAAAAAAAAAATCACTTCCTTTGGTTCCATGTTCCTGTTCCCTATCCTATTTTCTTGTTGGTATTATTATGGTTGAGATCAAGAACCTTCATGTAACAACCCTAAATTTTCGCTATCTTTAAATACAAAAATAAAGGATTGTTATGCCGCCATTGACTACCAAGTCAACGGCAAGGCTAATTTAAAACAAACTTGATAAACAAGAAGAACAAATGACAGCGGAAGACTTCTAGCTGAATCTACAAATCGGAAATTAAACCAAAAGATAAACTACAAATCGTTCCCAATGCAAATATATGACGACTCATCAAAGTGTCGAACATGTAATGACGCTTCAACCATACAATGCATCTCAATCTGCAAACCTGTCAACTGCGCCACCAAAAGGATGACACAGGCCAGAATAGGGTAGGGACACAATCCAAAACAAAGAACGTCAGCACTGGCTGAGTAAGAAAAGAGAGAGCAACAAAAGAAGGTAAGATGCGCGCCTTAAAATGGCGCATAGCTACAAATAACTGAGCAAACTACGCCAAGCGACGAAGACAACGAAACACTGGACACGACTCGTGCACGACTCATGCTTAGTTCAGAAACTCACAGAAGGCAACAGTGGACACGACTCGTGTGTCGGATTACACGAGTCATGCAAAGGTCAGCCCGGGGCTGCCTAAAACGTAATTCAATTAGTCTTTCTTTCAATTCTTTTGTCAATAATATACGTTATTCGAGGGCCTCCGTGAGGTCCCTAAAGACAAGCCAAGGGTCCCACCCCAAGACTACCACATCTAGAGTTACATAGTAACGCAACCTAATGACTCGAGTGTGCACACCCCTCACTAGAGGGCCGGTAGGACGAAACCACCCCTAGGAGGAAGTCTATTAGGGGGTTCGGTAGCTGATCTCCGACCCACAATACAACCTTGATCATAGGTTCAAACAAAAGCCACATCCTCGTGATGTGGTGACGGCTCCTATGTCCGTCCCTCTAGATGGATTTCATTTATCATTTCGTTCTTTCGAAATACTTTCGGTTTGTCATTTAAGTACATTATTTGTGCTTGCGCTTTTCGATTTATAAACGGCCGTAGCCGGAACAATGATATAGAATCAACAACAAGGGGTGGCATGGCCACATAAGATAGTATACATATGTACAAGTATGAATCTCAAGAATTATGTGCGAACAACAATGAGTAGCTAGGCAATAAGAGATGAACGAATGCGAAGGATCATGAGTTTGAACAATACAAACATGCTCAACTTTAGAGGGTCAACGTTCTTACCTTTCAACGCTATCAGACAAGAGTACGAACTACACCCCCTTGAATCAATCACAAACTCAAACGATAATCTCCTAATTGACAAGGTGCATCCATAAGTCATAATTTTCACAATTAACACTAATCTATAATGAGTCCAAAAGGAGACGGTAGTAAATAAACATGAATAACGTCTACCTCTGGCATCGGATGACCACTAAATTTGAGTATGTCATTAAAGGTTATGTCAGGAACGTCCCCTCCAAATTTCGTCCACAAACTTCAAGCGGATCAACGGGAATCAATCTCACACTGAACCATAAACATGAATGAGGGTTTACCCACAAATTCGCATATAACTTTTGATACACAAATCTAAGTCTTACCAATTTATGATATGTTGTCAAACCTAGAGTCAGGAACATCTCCATAAAATATCGTCCTAAAATACATTAGGAATCAACGGTAATCATCAAAATACCGAGTGACGGAACAGTTCTCGGGTAGATAGACACAGCTCCACTAAAATACCTACACAGAGACCATCCGGTAGAATCTTGGCACTATCTATATGTTCCTGGATTCGTTTCGAAAGTACGGTTCCAACGCCACCAACCACGTACTAATCAGAGATCGTATGTGAGAGTTGTGTGTGTTTGAAGTTGACACAATTGTGCTGAAATCTTATGCGGGTGGAGGCTAAGAGAATGAGAGAGATGGAGAGGGGGGGGGGCCGAATGACTGTCAAGGGGAGCTAGGGTTTTCTTTATTTTTTTCATAAATGGGTATTAGGGTAGACTCGGGTTTGGACCTAGCTAATTTGATGGGTTGCGTGATCCACAAACCCGATCCAAATCCGAATGGCTAATGAATCCTCTTGTGTAATTCTATAATCAGAAATCCCAAAATAACTCAATCGAATTCCAGTTAAACCTTAATAAAACCCTCAATTACATTATAAAACGTAACACCCTTAATTATTTAACTTCCCAAAAATACGAGGTGTTACACTTCAGGCTACGAATCTGCAACTCCACTTACATCACAAAGTGACCTAATTAGACAATTGAGTAAAATAGCATATCACGAAGACCTATACTACGGTAGAGAAAGGGAAAGAGTGGTGTTTAGGGTTTATTCTCAACTTTAGAATACAGACCATCGTCCAAGTGGCGTCCATATTTGGTACAAGCAATTCAAGCACATAAATGGTGAACTAAGGATGGATGGACCTATTGGCTTATTATGTGGTAACATTCCACCTCAATGTGGTCAATTTGGTACTTCTGACCATGGATGCTGCCAAACTATGTGCAAATGAAAACAATCATCTAAAACTCAGTGGGTGCCTTCAAACCAATGTCAAATTTGTTCTTTCACTCATTCAGATAAATGAAACTATAAAGTGGTCCTAAAATAACCATCAATCAAACTGAACCTCCTATCCTGCACTTCCTAAAAGTCTTTGATCTTATTAAAATTAGAAACAAGGAAAACAAACCTGGTGCTTTCTCCTTGTATAACACTTATCTTATTAAAAGATATATTAAATCATGCTAACTTTATTGCCAAATAAGATATCAGGCTCTTAAGTGCAGCAATTTTTCTAATTTTCCAACCTTCTCTTGTGCATGAAAGAATCATGGAAAGCTTTTAAAAAAACCCAAAAAACAAAAAAAAAAAAAAACAAAAAAAAAAAAGAAAAAAAAATGAAAAACAAACAAACTCAGAAGCTTACTTATAAAATTTATCCTCAGTAGTCTCTTCAACCATCACGCTTAGATCCAACTGAAGGCCATCTCTTGCCCGTAGAACATTCAGCTCCATAGATCTTCTATAGCACTATCCCACAATCTCTCAAAAAACTGGATAAATTGAAGTGCTGGTATTATTATAATAAATACATGTAACATTTAATTTAAAAAAGATAAGTTACAATACATGGTTGAAACGCAACATGCTCATCACTTTAAAGAGACTACCATGATCTTTTCTCCCACTTTGTTCTCCTTACTTTCCTATTTTGCATGTACCTAAGTAATTTTATTTTTAGAAAAGAAAGAGATTTATTGATGATCAAACAAGTGATACATGAGTGGGTGTGAAGGAATTCCCCTCAAACTAGAGCCAACTACATGTCCCCCCAATTATGTTGCAAAATTGGCATAGGAAAATCCTGAAAAGGAAAATAAATACTCCGTATTTATTTCTCACTCCTCCTTTTTTTTTTTTATTTCCATAAAAAATCAATCACCCTACAAAATCTCATTAGTTTTTCTCTCCTCTTTTTTTTTCACATGGATTCTCTCTGCTCCATTTTTGCTTCACATTCTACCTCTTCCATTTTAGCTACTTTCATCCCAACCTAAAACTAAAAAACTGTAAAATTTGGGGATTTCGTTATATGGAACCATCAAATCGACTTAAATGAAGGTATGCTCTTGTGAATTTGATTTTATTTCGTAATTCATCAATCAATTTAAGTTGTGAATCCACAAATGATTCAACAATTTCGTTTCTTTTTTCACTCGATTTGCAAATCGAGATAACTCTCTTTTTCTTTCTCTCCTCTTTGATTTTGGTCACAATTTTTTGTTTCATCAAATTTTTAGATCTACATGATGTGATTTCAATTTTAAAGTTTCAATTTCGATTGGTTGTGAGTTCACTTTATAACTAGTTTGCATGCCCGTGCCACGCCCGGGCTATATATTTATATTGTTTATACTCATTCTATAAGAAATATGCTGGCTTATCTTTGTTCTAATAAATTAGCATAATGATTATTTTCCATAAATTAGCTAATACGGAGTACTGTACTACGACTTATCTTTGTTCTAACAAATTATCATAATAATTATTTTCAATAAATTAGCTATATTATACTACTCTATGATAATTTATTACCATATCCTAACCGATAATTATATTTAATGCTATTTTTATGTTCTATCCAAATAATGAATGTCAAGTGTCCTTCTTGGAGAAAAACTTGATTTCAAGTTGTAATATATAGTATTAGATTAGGGTTTTGGTTTGTTATGATGTTATCTAGAATAAATGAACATTATAAGGTATATTGTTGATTAATTTTGCTTTATAATTGTGAAAATTAGGTTTTCTCTCTCCATTTTTTTCGTTTAAATTGAGTTGTGCTTTCATTTTTAATGCTGAGATTCATCGTTTTAATGTTGATATTCTTCATATAGAATTTCATATTCATGAATTTTAGTTGTATGGTGAAGTCTTATTTTGTTAGTTGATTAATTGTTTGATATTTATCACTTTAATGCAGATATTCATCCTATGGAGTTATTATATTCATGGATTTTTGTAGTACAATGACGACTTTTTTGCTAGTTGATTCTTCGTTTGATATTATCTTTTTAAAATTGATATTCACCATTTCAGTGCTAATATTCACCATAATAGTGCCGATATTCATCATATAGAATATCATATTTTATGAGGTTTGATAGTGTGACGTCTTATTATGCTAGTTGATTAATTTATAATATTCGTCACATGCACTAATATTCATCATTTAGATGATGATATTCGTCATATGGAGTTCTTATATTCATGAATTTTTGTAGTTGATTTATCTCTTTGATATTCATCATGTTAATGCTGATATTCACCATTTTAATGTTGATGTTCACCAATTTTAAAACTGATATTCATCATATGGTGTTCTTATATTCATGAATTTTTGTAGTACGCCCATTGCTTATTTTGGTAGTTGATTATTCGTTTGATATTCAATGTTAATTCACCATTTTAATGTTGATATTCGTACAAATATAATATTCACGAATTTGAGTAGTGTAATGACGTCTTATGATATTAGTGCATGTTTGGTAAGATAAATTTTGAGTTCAAGTAACGAAATCCCACTCCGATTGCGTTTCTAATTGTTTGGTTTCGAATAATTTTTTCCCATTCCGTTATTCTCCTCTAACCCACTCCCCCCCAAATGAATCCCTCCTCAAACTAGGGGTATCCCATTCCATTCCCCTTTTTTATTTTCTCTCACCTCCCCACCTCCCCCAACACCACTGCCAAACCACCACCAACCCGACGGCGCTGGACGGCCGTCCACCTATCTCGCCGGGAAATTCACCCTCTGGCCGATCTCCCTTCGGCGACCACCGCGCGTGGCGACCTTCTTTCTCATTCTTAGTTTCTTTCTCCTTTCTCCTCCCTCTCTTCTTCTACAACTTCCTTCACATCATCGTCAACCACCAGTTTCTCCACCGTCGCCCACCTCCTATGGGCCGTCTACACGCCCTGCCTAAATCAACCTTTCGCCGGCTAGACATGGTTGCTAGCAAGGGAAGAGAGAGAGGAGAGAGAAGGAGGAGGGGTGGCTAGAAAATGTGATTGAGTCTGAATGGCTCGTGGCTGAGTTTGCGTGGGTTGTGCCGGAGAGTCGCCGGCACAGGACAAGCCAGTCGGTGATGTCCTCGCCGGCGCCGGTGGATGTGGGTGCTGGGTGCGGCGGTTTAGTGGTGGTGGAAGGGTGGGATACGGGGAAGGTGAGAGGGTCAGGAGAGAGAAAGGGGAAGGGGTTGGGGTAGTTTTTTTTGTTTTTTTTGTTGTCCCTAAGTGATTCCAATTTATTTTTGAGTTGAACCAAACACGTTTTTATAAGTAACAGAACTTGTTACCACTCCACCCATGATCCCATTCCATTCCGTTACCATTCTTAATATCATACCAAACGGCCCCTTAGTTGATTCATTGTTTAATATTCGTCATATGCATTAATTTTCATCATTTTAATATTCATGTATTTTGGTAGTATGATGATATATACTCCGTATCTTATTTGTTTTGTACTGTTAGTGAATTTATCGTTTGATATTCATTATAAGTTTTGACATCCACTACGCCAGTTTAATATTGATATTTATCAAATAAATTTTTATATTCATGATTTTTAGTAGTATGATAAGATCTTATTTTGTTAGCGGATTCATCATTTTAATTCTTACATTCATCATATACACCTTTATATTCATGGATCTTAATAAGTAGTATGATGACGTCTTATTATATTAGTTGATTCATTGTTTGATAATAATATTCATCATATGTATTTATAATCATCATCTTAATGCTGAAATTCATCATATGTTAGTCTATATTCATCATAATAACTCTTTTTTTTTTTTTTTTTGTATATATATTTCAGGAGGTTGTGTAAAAAAAAAAAAATTCGCGTTAGGTAGTGTATAACAAAACAAGGCACAAGTTCAAGCTTATATCTCGCTCGTGGCTCGTGGCAAGAATCAAAGTAACAAAGACGAATCTCTTAGACAATTAGTGCTTAATGGTAGAAATATATATGTAAATTTATTAGTTGGTTGTTGATGAATATTAGTAGTAGAATTCTAATGAATACGATAGTCTATTTTCATGAATACCATATCTTTTTTTATTTATTGATGAATATGTATTTTTCTATTGATTTAATTCAATACTAGTATGTCAATTGGCGAATATAAAATGTGTGGATGAAAAATAACACTAATTACATTATCCATGATAAAGAGACAATTTCGTCAAAATATTTCTTATATTCATCAAATGAGTCCATGTATTCATCAAATGATTTCTTAGACTATCTTTATCAATGGTGCCATAAACTCATGGCACAACAATATAAAATAGTTTTCTCTCTTTTCTTTTGGTCTATGACACTTAACCTGAATTTGAAGGGTTTATTGATGGCACCTTCATAACACTAGTTATGTAATTTTATAGTCAATATTTTTACTTAAAAATATACTATAATAGTATAAAAAATTATGAAGAGTGATGTAATTTTTATATTTTTTATAAAAGTTATTTAACAAGAAATTTGCCTTCTAAATTCTTCAAAAAGTATTTAATTTTTCTAACAAACCAAACAATGACACTTGGCAGAGGGTAGAAGACGTGTGAAGAATTTGTCAGTGTTTTTCCTTGTGGCATCGTTGCCTCGCAAAGGCCTTGTGCCATGAGAATTGCTTTGAAGATTGATTTTCTAAAAAAGTGGGTGTCATAAAAGCTCATGGCACTCCCAATAAACATAGTCTTACAGAGAAAGGAAAAAAAAGACCCTCCAAAAAAGGTGTGCTTGATAGTAATTGAACCTCGGGTGTGTAGAGTCTAAGTAAATGCCCAAACAATTGAGCTACAACTTGTTTTTTTATTACTAGTCCTAACAAATAATTATATCTGATCTGGGCACCTAGGAGTACCCTACTCCATGATATAACAATTGCCCTAAAACAATTGCTCTCTAAAAAAAGAAAAAGAAAAAAAAAGGTACCAAATAAGCAACAAAAAGTAATTGACTTTGAAAAATAGGCTATTGAATTCCCTCTCAGAAGTCAGAAAAGTCGACCCACTCTTTCCCTTTCTTACTTTCCCTTTCTGCGAAAGAATTTTCATTAATGGCACTCTATTCTTCTTCATCAGATACCTCATCATACTCCACAATTGGAGACCACCTTAGATTTCGCAAACCCAGAAACCCAACTTCAGCAACAACAACAGATCCAAACCCACCTCGCAACTCCTCAATTATGGAAACCACTCGCTGCAAATCCGCCATTTCTTCCCTTCTTCTCTCCACTTTTTCCAACAGCAGCTCAGAAAACACCCAGAAACCTAAAAAGTATTCATCAAAGGGTTCAACTTTACTTGGTTTTGGCTGCACAGCTCAGCCTGAGGTGAGTGTCCCTGCTGTTATACGATCTTCTGCTGATTGGGAGGATAAAAGAGAGGATAATAAAAACAGTAAAAAAAAAATGAAAAATAAGAAGAAGAAAAAACAACAACAACAACAACAGCTGCAGTTGCAAACAATGGATGAGTCTGTTGTTCAGGATTTGTGGTGCGGTGCTGATTCTGCTGCTTCTTCTGCTCCTGTTGATTGTGTTCGTCCTCTTTCTTCTCGCAACAAAATCGATCTCGACAAACTTCATCATCACCACCATACTAATTCTAGTAGAGAGGTTTCCTTCTTTGTCATTCTCCAATTATTATACTTTCTGTTTTTAGTAACTTTGAATTTTGCTTCTGTTTTTATTTCGTCATATTGTGTATTGAATTATTAGTGGTTTGTTCAGAATATATTGAGTCTTGGAGTTGTTATTGAGGTGATGCTCTTTGTTGAATTCCTACGCCCAACTTTTGCTAATTCTACTGCTTTGTTCTTGAAATAATTCGAGTTTTGGGTAATTAATCAATCATATTATGTTAAGAAAAAGTTCAGAGTCTAGGTCGGGTAATTCATCTATTCCGAAAAGTACTGAGTCTTGGGTAAATTTTGATTCTCTATATCTGTGCTCGTTATTCAGAAAAGTTTCAGTCTTGAGTTCAACATACGCATATTTTGGATCAGATGATCAAATGTTGTTTATTTGGAACTTGAGTTTTTTTTTTTTGCCTACTATACATGCATTGTCATTTGTTTAATTCTTTTGGATATTTGTTTTTTAAGATTAGTTTCATGCCTCTTATTGTCTGGGGAGTTATGTTTTCTTGGGGTACTACTATACAATTTGCATTATGATTGAATGTTGAGCTCATGACCAGACAGACCTTTTCATTCTCACTTTCGAATTTGTTTATGATCATATGTTGTTTACATTTCTTTTTCTAAAGTAGTTGGAATGTAAGAAAGAGGACAAACAATAGATGACCTAACAAGATTTTCCGAGGGTTCACGCCTTTTCTTATCAACTGAGTAGATTAAACTAAATCAACTGAGTGGCCGAATAATTTATGGAGATTGTTATTTTAGCGGTATATTACTAGCTTTTATTAGGCTTTGTTATCAACACTTTTAACTGCTGTTTTGTTTGCTTTATGTGTGTGAGTGTGACTGCCTTTCTTTTCACTTCTTTCTGTTTGGAAGTATCAGAAATTGCATTTGGCCATATGTTCGTCATTCATGTGTATCTTGTCTGTTTGCAGCGCGGCTCTTATTCCTTTAGACAGAGAGTAAACGCTGAGCGATTTGGTGGTTTAGACCTAGATTCTACCTTTGATAACCCTCATATTGGGCCTGATTTTGAAGCCCGACACTATCACCATCTGCGGAATCGATCTCCTGAGGGGCTGGCTGAGGTAGGTTTATGCCTACTACAGTTTATTGCATAATATAACCTCCCCGTTTCAACCTTCAAGTACATTTCTGAAGTTCTAAAGTTTTTGGATGGGTTCTTGAATTACTTTAGATATTGACTCTTTTACATGGGACATCTTGACGTCTCTTTTGCGGTTTTGCCTATCCAACTAGGATCAACTGATTGCGTGATTGTCATAGCAGTCTGAGTTTAAGTTGAGGAGGAATCGTTGCTTACTAAGCTTTAAGAGGTTGAAAGGGCTACTGTTTGACTTACTCGATGATCTTTAATTTAGGGATCTTTGACCAGTAAATCAAAAGTTTAAGTTCATGTGTGTTTTCATTTAATTTCGGGATAAGGGGGCCTTGTTAGATGAACTCATGAGGTGTTAAGATGTCACAATAATCTTAATTTGGTGCAAAGTAGCATTCTACCTCAAATAATTAATCATGCTTGCTTAAACAAAAACCTAAGGGCATCCCTTTTAAAATAGTGCCTTAATGACAGCCCACCACATATTGTCTCTACTCATAATTTTAAGATAGTTAGTAATGGGGGACATTATAACTGGTAAACTGGAATGACCATTTTATTTTCAATAATTAATCATACTCTTTTTTAGATAGAAACAGGACATGATTAGATTAGTCAAGAGCGATGGAGGACAGGGTGCTCAAAAGCAAATATAATCAAATAAGCCCTATTATATTACTGTAGTTACGCCACCAGTATGTCTTACTTTTTGGGTTCACTAATCAATGTAAAGGTAAAATGGCTGAAAATCGATTCAATTATTGTTTCTATGCTGTATGTGCATTATCAATTCCAGAATTTTTTTCGAAATTAAAAAGTTTTGAACAGGGCAACGGGCATATCAGTGATATAACTATGCTGGACTCTGGAGAGTTGGGTTAGACACGGCTCAAGTTCTCGTCCGTAATGATGATCTCCTTTTCATGCCATCACATCTTTTTTGTTAGTGCGTTTCTTTTCAAGACATGTTAATTATAAGGATTATGTGCTCTTTACTTTTTCTAGGATTGTGTGTTTATGAAGTCACCGACCTTTTATTCGCCTGTTACATAATACTATTACCACATTTGGTTTGCAACTTGCTAATTTTAAAGTAAGAAAGATACTGATAACAAATTAAATACTGATGGATGGTTGGGTCTATCAGTTAGACCAGAGTACCAGGGTTTCCTTTTTCAGCTTTTAAAAACAGATGAACCTTAATTAAATGACGAAATGAGTTGTTCCTCAACCAAACTGCATAAGGCGCCTATCAGGCCATCACCCAAAAAGAAAAAAAAGAAAAAAATGCAAATGGCGAGGCAGTGACAGGAGATGATCTCTGATTCAGCAAGGTTTTGGACTTTTGGTTTATGTTTTCAGACAGTAGTATCTTTTGTCCCAACGTTAGTTAATTCACAGAGTTGTGTTTACCCTACGATTTCATGTCTCGACATTTTGGCTCAAACAAATTTGTGTGCTTGTTGACAACCTCACATGACAACCAGTTTATCCTTTTGACTTTTGAGTCATAACTTGCATTCATAAACTTATTGGTTTCGCCGTTTCGTTCTTTTCTTGTGGTTTCCTTCCTTTAATGCGAGTCTTGTAGGGGAGGGAGAGTGCAAAATTGTGTATATTATTTTTATTTTTTTTCGAGTGGTAAAAAAAATGACATGTCTGAAAAACGTTGTAAGTAAAATTTCATTATAATTGAAAAGCACAAGTACCATTTTGTTATCTACAAGGATTGTGGTTTGTGCACACTAATAACTGGCTGGCCCTACTTATTTTCGTTCCTTTTCCCCTCTGGTATGGTCCTTGACCCATATAACTTGTGTGTTGATCCTGTGGGCGACAAAAGCTGACATGATGCATTAATCTTTTTGCGAGCCTTTTGTATGTATGACTTGCTATACCCCAGACCTGAAGCCTGGATTGGAAGTCGAACATAAGGGGGGAGGGGGCGTGGCAATGGGAAAGTGTACAAGATTAGACTTACTAGAGCCAAAGTTCAAGTAATGATTACAAAGCCCCAAAATCATCAAATTACTTTTGCTCTTGCTGTTCATGTGACTTGCATGAGACAAAAATGAGCAAATGCTATTATGAGGCAGTATGCACAAAGAATTCTCATTCTGTTAGTTTCCAATTTACTTGAATCTTTCAAACTATCACATAACATAACCTTTTTACTGCTGTGCTCTGAATATCTTATCCTGAAACATTGTTTTTCCTTTCTTAAACATGAAGTATGTGCCTAGTACTATTAGAGTATTAGATTGGTGTTTTTTTGGCTTTTCTTTACCATGTTAGCCTCTCCCAAGTAGTTTTGGAATTAATTTAAATTTAGTTTTTTGTTGCCGTAAAAGTATTGTGAAACCTAATCAAACTCATGGCTCTGTGATCTTGAATTCTTGATGCAGATCCTGATGTTTCAAAATGGATTATTAATGAGCAGAAGATCAGGTGGTCTAGATAGATACCGAGATTGGAGACTAGATGTTGATAGCATGACTTACGAGGTACGGATATCCTAACATCAGTATTGTTTCTTTTGATTTGCATCTGCATGATTAAGAGAAATAGGGGTGTGCATCTGTCCGAATCCTGACAGACGGGAACTAGTATCCGCAAAAGAGAACGTCCAGGATTTCTAGTTGTAGAATATTTAATGTTATCTGCATTGGTCCAAACAGGAATTACTTGAGCTCGGTGAAAGGATTGGCCATGTGAGTACTGGATTAGAAGAAGATAAGATTGGCAAATGTCTAAGGAAGATGAAGCTTTCTGTTGTTGATGAATTGTCCTCACAGTCATATCCACCAGAGGTGGAGCCAAAGTGTAGCATATGTCAGGTATATTTAGAGAGCCGCTGTCTATGCATCAAAATTATATTGTATACGTTCTAAAATGAGTAGATCCCAGTTCATATTGTCCTTATGTTTAAATAATTTGAAAGTTCATTATGCAATCTTTTTTGTTATTGTCTTTCTATGTCTATGAGAGAATTTGTCCTGATTTTTTTAGCTACCTAACACAGGAGGATTATGAAGCAGATGATGAGATGGGAAAATTGGAATGTGGACATGCTTATCATTTACATTGCATACAACAGTGGCTTGCGCGGAAAAACGCTTGCCCTGTCTGTAAAGCCGAAGCATCTTATCAATAGGGCTCAAGAATGCCATGTCCTGTGATTACATTATTATCGGTTGTATAGATTTAAAAGCGATGATGTTCTAGATAATGATTGCAGCATGTTTGTTAAAGAAGTTTGATTTGGTTTATCGTCCTCCGTTTGTATCCACCCTGCAAAAAGAATTTACAAGGCTTGGAAGGGATTTGAAGGAACATGTTTTATTCATTACTTTTCTAGACAAAACGATGATAGAGCCTTGGACATTGTCATTTACGTCATCTATGTCTGTTTTCACCAGAGAGACCCATAATTTATACCACTCTAGACTCTGCTCGAAAAACTGTATGAAGTGCTCATATAATTTATACCAGTCGATCCGAAATACTATATGAGATCAGAATACTATATGAGGCGCCCATATCTGTTTTATCTAGGGCTAGTGTAGAGACTATGTTCTTTTACCTATAGTGATACATGATTACTGGAATGTTAACGTCTGTCCTCGACGCCCGCTATGCTATGCTCTTTAACCATTGTTGTAGCTCACCATATATGTATTCGATCCCTCTACTAGGATAGGACACACCTTCCTATAGCTTAGCCGCCAAGCGGCCTCAATTGCATCCTACAGTCAAGGCTAACTCTGCATAAGCGGCTGTGTAACCGAGGTAGCAAGTCACAACATATCAGTAAGGCGGGTCAAAGGCTCAAGGCTGTCAGCCTGTCACCACGACCGGGCACACCCGGAGGTTCCTATCAATTCGAAGTCCATGGTATTTACGGGCGACGCAACTCAGCCAATCACGTCTATTTACATCAAGAATAAAGGAAGACATAAACGTGCAGCTATTAAATTGTTTACATTATTCAAGCTTGAGAGTAGGATTCGAACTCCCATGATTAAACTTAGCCTTCTCTAACCCATTACTTTATTCATTCAACTTTGGGGGGTTCAAAATTTGATGTAAGTTTGGAAAATCGGAAAAAATGAGCTGAATAAATAAAGGGTAATAATTTTGAGTGAGTGCGTAAGTTTTAATGGAAAGAAAAAAGTAAGCTTTGAGAGATTGTTTGGATTGGTAGGAATTAGATGAGATATTTCAATTCACTTGTTTGGATCGAGATGAGAGAATTGTTAAGATGGGAGTTGTGAATATGTATAACTTTGCATATATACCCTCATCTAATATTAATAATTCCTTGTACAATTTTTAAGAGGGGCGGCTCATTCTTTGCATTTATTAATGAATTTCTAAGCTCTAATACTTGTCCCCCTCGGTGAATAAAAAATGAGGGATAAAAAATCCCCCTCACCCTTGCTATTACCATATACCAAACATGAGATATTGGGTTATTGGAAATGATTATCCCATCTTATCCCCTATTCCCATAATCCAAACGACCCTTGAATTCATTTCCTCCAAATAGCAGTAATGTATTCTCGGCCCAACACGTCCATGAATCATTACGGGGTTACATTTCTAACCCAATATTTATTTTTCGCTCTCCTCTCTTGGTTATGCGCTGCTTCTCCGCCGACTTCAAGCTATGTCGTCTCTCTTCTCTTCTGTTTCCCTGTCGTCTTCCAGGTATGCCGTATCTGTTCTCTTCTTCCATATTTTTCATTCTCATTATTTCTGTTCATTGATTTTTTTATTACCCCTAACCAAATCCTTGTATACCAAAATTGCAAATCAAAGAAATATCGTTCCCTTAATCAATCCACCACCAATCATTTAACCCTTGATCTGTACCCCCTTAACTATTAAGTGCATACCAGACATGCCTTTAGTATAATAGTAATTAACAATATACATCTCTTTTAAAGTAATAAAGCCATTTAACGCTACACTACTTACATGTGTGTCAAATTATGCTACCTAACAACACGTTAAGAATTTGAATTTCGTCAACAAAAGTGAGCCCTTTACGATAGTCCAACTCCCAATGTCAAAAGACGTCTCTGATAAATCACAAAAAAAGTTTATGATGAGACTATCCAGCTCATAGCTCCGGTCAGTCAAGTCAGAGCTCTGGTCAAGTTAAGTCAAAGCTGAGTCAGCACAGGCGGTTACGACACACAATTCGAGGAGGCGGTTATAACTGATTTGTAACTGATTTGTACAGCTTAGCTTAGCATTACTCTTTGTATATATAGATGAGTAGTTGTACAGAATCATAACTTCATCAATAATAAAAATTCATTCTATTTTGTCTGGTGTTTCTCTCCCAAATATGTGTTGCGTACTCTACAATTTATCAGTTTAGCTTAACAATAATGCGTATCCCTGCCTAGAAAGTTTTTTTTGATCCGTTCGTAAAAGTGACCATCTAAATGCATTAAAATGTAAATATTATACATTATGATCTATAGAAATAATCATATTTTATTCAGAATTTTATGTACTTTATACAATGTAGTGGATTTCTCAATATATCAATATGGAGGGAAAAGACTCATCAGTACTCATAACTCATTAGCACTGTGGAGAGGATCCAAATCTGTCATGTGCATTCAAGAAACCGATAATGCACGAGTACACTTCCTTTGCTGTCTGCATATGCCACATAAATCCAAGATGAAAAATAGTTAAAGGCGAGTCAATCCTAGATATACTATAATAGAAGTAAAAACATGGAGCAAGATAGGACACATTGTTCTAGGTTAACTTTGAAATTTTACTCACACGATCACATGAATGTTTTGATTTCACATTTACTTTAAACTCATTTCATAAGAGCAAAATGACATTTTTCAACGAATTGTTTGATAGAAAGGAATCGGGAGTAAAGGTAGGGAGAAAAGTTGGAGGATTTGAAACAACTTGATTTACTTTTCTGTTTATTTTCTGTGTTCGCTAAAAAAGAATGCGGGACATACTGAGATTTAGGAAGTTCCGACCTCAAATTTTGTGGGTTTTACAAATGTGGTTGTGTCACTATTACTTATATGTAGGACAGTTTCGTCCATAAGGAAACAAGCTCTATCAATGAGTATGATGATAAGCTTCTACCCAAAATCTACGCATTTTGAACAAAAGCACAAGGTTTGGAAATAAGTCAAGTTTTTATAGAGATTGCGTGCAAGTTGAACGGAAGCACTTACAAAATGGCCTCCCACCAAATCGTAGTGAGCATAATGTGGACCACTAGGTTCTCTGAAGACTTTGTATGTAACCTTATGCTCAGAGATCTTCTTGATTGTTTCTGCTTAGTCATATTAAATGATCATGAGAATTATGAAACTATAAACAGTGGTCATAAGAATATCTCCAAACTGTACCATATACAGCTTCAAGAGGACATATCAAATTATCAAGTCCTGATCACCAGCAAGGGCCAATATAGGGGACATTGGTCTTGTGCAGGTGATTCTTGTACAGAAATGTTCCGCTCCTATCATTTACTCCAGTGCTCTGAAGCGCTGTTGTTAACTGCAAAAGGTAACATTAACAACCAAGTGTCTCATATGATCCAGCTTTCAGTTTTACAAAGGATCTGATCCTCAGATTGATAATTATATTTATTACCCCCACATCAGACTAGAGAGCAAAACAAATAAGTCAATGGAAAAATTATCAGAGAAACAAAAATGGTTGGAAGTGCCAATCATCATATCAGACATTGCCTGAAATTTACTGTGCTCATAGAGGTTCTGCAGTTTTTCAGGTCACATAATCACCACGTAGCAGAACAAAGGGGAAGGTCCAGCGATCATTTCAAGTGCTCTTGGCCGTACCAACTATTATTATTATATTCCTTTTCTTGTGTCGCTTAGGAGACTTTAAAATTAACAAGTATGAAAAGACTCCTTTAATCACAAAAGTTTCAAGGACAAGCTTTTCAAACATTTCAGGAAGTCCTATGTAGAGTTCTGAGAATTCAGCTAAGATAAGAGAAATGGAGGACGAGAAGCAAAAGCGTGCAAGGCTGCCAACAATGCGCCTATAGAGATTGAAGGGACATGTAAAGCCACTGCAGGATCCGCCTAATGAAACATCACTGCGTCAGGAATACATGAAAATAAAATATTTCAGCTGAAGTTCTCATTTCTCAATATCCCATCCACAGTGTCCTTACCAAAGGCAAGAGTAGTTTAAGAGAAGACTTAGAAGACGAGTAGTCAAGTGATGATCCTAGTGTAGTGACTGCTGCAAAATGATAGTCCCGTCCTTCATATCCTAGTAAAACATTATGAATGAGAAAATTTACTTTAAGAGCAATATGAAATGTACTTCAAGAGAAAATTTATGTTTTTATTTAACTTGTACGTAACTAAATAATATATGACAAGGTATTTGTTGTATATCAACAAAAACTCTCAATTTTATCAAGTAAGGACACTACTTTTGGCTTTTGATAATCTTTAAATCTTATTCATCGATCATGAAGGCATAACTTAACTCCCAAGTATTTTTGACAAGGAGCTATGACGTTCATCCATTAAGCCTTTTTTTTTTTTTTTTTTCTTCTTGAAGGGATCCATCCATTAAGCCTAATCAAAATGAACAGTAGAAGAGGATGAACACTGGACCTATAAGCTTTCCTACAGGGGCTTATAAACATCCTTACAACAACAACAACAACAACAATAACAACAATCAAGCCTTATTGTTGATGTTGATTACTTCCAATTTGCACTGAATGCAGAATCAATCCTCGATTTACATTTAATCGTGGAGAGCAGATAACTCTTATTC
Organism: Spergularia marina; assembly: GCA_963680865.1. Taxonomy (NCBI): domain Eukaryota; kingdom Viridiplantae; phylum Streptophyta; class Magnoliopsida; order Caryophyllales; family Caryophyllaceae; genus Spergularia; species Spergularia marina. The sequence continues at coordinate 17,552,274 of OY804548.1, read as the reverse complement.
TCTGAGCCAACTCAAGGTTTTACAAGTTTCTACATGATTGTTAGCCTCATAATTCAAAGAACTTTCAATATCAACCTTGACATCTCAATTTTTTTTTTTTTTTTTTTTTTTTTTTTTTTTTTTTTTTACATAGAGAAAGTCCCATACTAGGTAACTTCCTCGAACCTCCTTTGAAAAAATTCTTTTCTGACTTTTGCTTACAATGTTGTATATAATGATGGAATAAAGAAATGTCATTATTTTGGGAACGATCAAGAAAAGAGGAACAAACTGGATATTAAAGCAAACGTTTTCTGAACAAGTGAATATGACAATTACTTCAACTTGAATGTTTGTGAATTCATTAATTTTTCTACCAGTAAAATAGCAACTGCTTCGACCATGACTAAAAGACAAAACAAAAAAGCCACAAGTACATGAAAGAAATCTGCGTACCACAATGTGAGAGCATTGCATATAGCAAAATACCACCCATAGAGTGCCCAATAGCAAACAACTTCCTATCATGAGGCTTGCTTTGTGACCTGACGTATTTAATATGCAAACATAAAAGATATAATGTAAACAAGCTTCTTTCTAGATGGTGGTTCCTGCATGCTCAGTTTTTGGAGATATTGTCTATCTCGTTGGTAACAAGGAATCAAAATTTTAATTTGACAAATAGGATAACAGCTGATGGATGATTAATGTATGTGAAGCAAATCTCACCACTAGAGGTAGATCTTCCTTAAAGAGCTGACCAAGATCCCAATCACTGTTGAGAAACTTGTCCAACTGCTTCTGAAAATCCTCCATTATAGGTCCCAGTTGGCCACTTAAGGAAACGGAACCAGCTTCGGTGACTGAGATTTTCCTCAGTAACCAGGAATTCCCTGCACCCTACGCTTGTTTTGGGGTATGAAAGGAGAAGCCTGTTCTGAGTTTGATAACCCTGCAGGTCCTTGATCTCAGCTTTTGGTTTGAAGAATGGAGGAAAGACGTGTTCTATCAAAGGAAAATTTATGTTTGGTTATAGTTGCGACAGTTGACATGTTGCTCACTTTGAACTGATTCTCGCCCTCGCAGACTCAATCCAGCACCTCGCACTTCAAGAATCCATGTATTGAACCCCTGGCTAGACATATGACGTGCAAAGGAGGACCACAATCCTATCACATTAATCAGTTCAGATTCTGTACCAGGGAAGCAGATGAACATGAATCTCGTTGAGTTTGAAATCCTACGTTTTCAAAAGTAGGAGAATGTTGGAAGAAGGTATGGTGTGCTTAAATTTTACAAGCAAGAAAGTCGTGATGCAGAAAACTAGAACCACATAGCACATTGCTATTAAAAGTTTAGAGTAGAGTGGAGTTAACAACAACCAAAATTAAAAGCTTGTACAAATTAAGGGCAAAAGATTAATGCTACCTCTTTCAACTATGTCAGGAATGCATAACAACTTAAGACAACAAAAAGTTGCAGCCATATAGTGTCGAGTTTTGTTCTACAATCATCAATCATCATCCATATTGTACCAAAAAACTCATTCAGAAGTGCAATGTGAAGTACCCTACATAAAACAACTTATCATGATGATGGAGACCAAACTCGAAATTGAAGAAGCAGGTGGCAATAATTTATATATGGAACTCCAAAATATGCTAGAAAGAAAATTATGTACCCCTCCCTCTAGTACTTGTTAGAGATGAATGTAAAACTGTTATGTACAAGACAAGGAGGCTCAGCCAACCAGCTGAAAAGCATGGTTTGGCAGCATTTAGTAATACTCTGTAGCTTAAAATTGTAAAGAGTAGGCCATTACTTTTTTAGCAAAAAAAAAAAAAAAAAAAAAAAAAGCGAATAATTTTCCGGGACAAAATGTCACAACTAACCACGTTAAAGAAAGATTTTAATTCATACTTGAATGACATGCATCTTCTTGAAGTAGAGTTATGCTACCACCTTAGAAGTACATCCATTAAGACCTTTGTTAAAGGTGTTGTCTAGATGGCTACTATTCACAATCACAAGCACTCAATATTGGAGATAAAATTTTTGTTAAGTTCATCATACTTGATAACAAAAATCATTCCTCACTGTGCTTTGCCCTCAGCATTACTTGTGAATGCTTGGCAAAGTCTTGATCCTTTTAAGTATGACTATTCGCTCTAGCTATACTTTGAACCTAAATCTTCAGAAAATTTAGAAATCTTTAGTGATGCACTGTTCTTACAAACCTACATGATACAGCAATAGTTAAACAGAATAATACGTCCACCAAATGAACTTAATTAGAACTAGTATTTTGAACAGTGAATACATACTCCTACAGAGTACATATCAAACAAAAATTACATCAACATGCAAAACCGCCATCATGGAGAACAACGTGCTGTACAAGGCATGAACCTTTCCTGTCAACAATATCATACATATTCCGAATTAGGTAATTCAATTTATTTTTGTATTATTTGTACAGTAGAGAATACCGTCTATGCGTCTACCCTCATTTTTATTTATTTGTATTATTTGTACAATAGAGAATTCGAACGTAATGAAGCTATTCCGCGGTACATATCTCTGGCTTCACCGTCACGGCAGCTCGCACCGACACCATCTCGGCACGACGACGTTGCATTCGCCGTTGTGGGGTCCATCTTTGCTGTTGGTTTCCATTATTAAGGAAATGGTAATGAGGCTCCGCGTTCATCATCATTTTCTATGTTTTTTTTAGCAATGTGGTAAGCTCTTAGTTAACATCAAAATTTGTAGAGTTTGATTCATTTATGGATTAATTCATGTGGTAGCCTCGTGTTTTGTCGATTTGCATGTTGTACCCAATATTTTGCAAATTTGTACAAAATACCTTCGAGATTTGAATGTTTGCACACGGTACCCTATTCTTAACCCTGCCATTAACACCGTCAATTTTTTCTTAAAAAAAATAGGGTTAATTCACGTGGTACCCTCGTATTTTGCCGATTTTCACGTGGTACCCAGTGTTACAAATTTGTATAAAATATCTTCGAAATTTGACTCTTTTTACATGGTACCCTTACCTTTAAAATTCCGTTAACGCCGTTTAAAAGTTGGTTTCAATAGAGAAAGAAAAAATGGTGGTTATGGTGTTTATTATGGGTGGAAATGATGGTGGTGGTGGAAAAAGATGAAGAGTTGATGTCGGTGGTGGGGAAGAATGAATATGGTGATGACGAAAGTGGTGGGGGGAAGATAGAGATGGTGATGAAGGAGAAAATAAAGGTTGTTTTTTTTTTTTTTTTTTCCAATCAACGACGTTAACGGAATTTTAAAGTTAAAGATACCATGTAAAAACAGTTAAATCTTGACGGTTTTTGGTACAAATTCGCAAAACAATGGGTACCACCTGTAAATCGGCAAAACACGAGGGTACCACGTGAATTAACCCTTTTTAATAAAAAATAGTTGACGGTGTTAATGAGAGGGTTAAGTTTAGGGTACCGTGTGCAAATAGTCAAATTTCGATAGTATTTTGTACAAATTTGCAAAACGTGTGATACCACATGCAAATTGGCAAAACACAAAAGTACCACGGGAATTACCTTTAATTTATTGTGACTAAATTACATGGGACGTGTTTTTACGGGTCCCGGAATACGTGGATAAACCCACAACCTCAGTTCTTCGCGGGAGTGGTTGTTGTTTGCCTTTGCCGCCAAATTTGTTGACATTTATGATAACATCTTCGTCATTCGGCGGGAATGTAAAATGTCTATTCAAAACTATTGCTTTATACATTTACACTTACATTAACAAAACTCAAGTATAAGATTAAGTAATTGGAAGATCCGCAACGTATTTAACAACTTGTTGTGTGTGGTTTCAAGAACCAAAAGTCTAAATAGATGAAAACTTGAGTAAAGGCTAAGAGGAAGAGGGCTCGTTATTTTTTTCCCTTTTTTTTTTTTTTTTTTTTTTTTTTTTTGGGGGGGGGGTTTATCTTCTTTTGATTTTTGTGGTTTTCATGTGATGAGCTTACAAAAAAAATCTAAACTGTCATTTTGGCTATAGACCCTATCTTATTCAACTAGTATTATTCTAGATTTCTAGGTAGAATTGTTAATCTATCTACTACACTTGATTCATCATGTTCTTCCCCACTGGTTTAAAAACCTCGAGCAATTTCAAATGAAAGGGAAAGAACACAAATGAATTAGAGGGAGTACAACGTTTTGACTACAGTTTCTTATAAGTTTGAAGTTTATAAAAAAGGCTCTATATTGTTTAAGACAAATCTGTTCTAACTTATAATCCTAGTTAATCGCAACGTATTCACAAAATACTACAACTAGGGTTGTTCATAAACTAGCCCGAACCGGAAAAAGACCCGGACCGGACCGACCCGAACCCATTCGGTCCGGTCCTCAATCCTTGGTTTTCAAGATTTCAGGGTCCGGTCCGGTCTAAACCCGGTGGGTTTCGGTCCAAGACCGAGGACTGACATATAAGTCATGAATCATTGATCATCTACCTAAAAACAATTATCAGCATGTATACAGTATCCCACTGCATCAGGATTGATATATCAATCATCATCCCATACATCGCCCGCTGGTGATCGACTGCTACCCTGTCTTTCGCCGCCACCAACAGTCTCGCCGGATCGTGTTTGCCAGTCTCGCCGCCATCAAACGCATCAAAATAAAAGATTGGTTTGTTTATGCGAATTTTTAGGTTAGTTAGATCAGGAAATGAAATGTTGTTTATTTGATTTTGAATGATTTTTGAACTAAACGTTGTGTTTGAATCAAATGGGTCAACTTTTGTGGGATGCGATGATTGGTGGAGTTGAAATAATGGAAAGATTGGTTCTTTTTGTGTTTTGATGGATGAATTTGGGGAAATGATGTTGGTATTTTGATAAAGATTAAATCTTTTGTGCTTGTTGGCCAACTGTCTCATCCCATTCTGAGCCTTTTTCAGATGATTTTTCAGAAGATCAATGGCTTGCTCTCTAGCTGAAGACTCCTGTCTACTGCTTCCACATTAGTTTCCCCAAGTATATATGAAATATGAATGGGAGGTGCCTGACCATACAGTATCTCGAAAGGAGTGGACTGAGCAGAGGAGTGGTAGTTTGTGTTATACCAGAACTCAGCTAGAGGTAGCCATTTTGCCCAATTCTTCGGTTTATCACCACTCATGCATCTCAAGTAGGTTTCAAGACATCTATTGAGTACTTCACTTTGACCATCCGTCTGTGGGTGGTAAGCAGAGCTCATGTCGAGGGAAACACCATGGATTGAGAACAATGTTTGCCAAAAACTGCTGATAAAAATAGGGTCTCTGTCTGAAGTTATATCCTCTGGCATGCCATGGAGCTTGTAAATGGTATCTAGGAATGCTTGAGCCACAGTGACAGTTGAGTACAGATGAGACAATGCAATGAAATGTGCATATTTGCTTAGCCTGTCAACCACCACCATTATGACATACTTCCCTATGGATTTTGGCAGGCCATCGATGAAATCCATGGCTACACTGGACCAGACCGTAGTGGGTATGGGTAGGGGTTTGATCAAACCTGGTGAGGCCACATACAATTTCATACTTGTTTCTTTGACAAATGACACAAGACCTGATATAAGCCTTGATGTCTTTCTTCATCCCCTTCCAATAAAAGAGTGCTTGAACCCTTCTAAGTGTGGCCTCAGTTCCAGTGTGTCCCCCAGTGGGTGTATCATGCCAAGTATGGATTATCTCCTTCCTCAATTCACCTACATTCCCACCTCTAGCTTTCCCTTCCTCCTAAGCTGATTGCTGGTCCAAGTATAATCTGGGTGGCTGTCTCTATTGGTCACCTTTTCAGTCCTCAGTCTGACAAGTAGTGGATCCCCTACCCAAGACTGCTGAATTTTTTCAAGTAAGTCAGACTTGATGGTGGAGATAGTCATGGCCAGTAAGTGATTATTGGATAACCTAGAGAGAGCATCTGCAACTAGATTAGTGCTCCCCTTCTTATACTCAATCAAGAAGTCATATCCCAGCAGCTTAGTGACCCATTTCTATTGGAATGGGGTTGACATCTTGCCCTCTAGAATGTATTTGATGCTTTTTTTTATCTGTCCTGATAACAAAGGTACCTGTCATTAAGTAATGATGCCATTTGCCTACTGCAAAGAGGATAGCAAGCAACTCTGTATCATAACTGGACATGGCTTGATTCTTGGGTGATAATGCTTTGCTTACAAAGGCAATCGGATGTCCTTCCTGCATCAGCACAGCCCCAATGCCTTCCTAGGAAGCATCAGTTTTCATAATGTACTGTTTTTGGAAATGAGGTAGTGCTAGTACTGGAGCACTAATCAGTGCTTGCTTAAGTTGGTTGAAAGCATTTGTGGAATTTTCAGACCAACTGAACCCTCCTTTTATCAATAAAGCTGCCAGGCCCTTTGCAATGCCTCCAAACCCTTGTATAAACCTCCTATAATACCCAGCCAAACCCAGAAACCCTCTTAGTTGCTTGATTGAAGTAGGTGTAGGCCAATCTCTTATGGCTTTAATTTTTTTCTGGATCTGTAGCTACCCCTTGGTCTGAAATGATATACCCCAAGTACTCCAAGGATGTGGCTCCAAACGCACACTTACTCCTTTTCACAAATAGTTGTTCCCTTAGTAGAGTCTCCAACACAGCAGCCACATGCCTAAGGTGTGAGTTCCAGTCTTGACTGTAAATAAGAATGTCATCAAAAAAGACAAGTACATGCTTCCTCAGAACAGGCTTGAAAATAGAGTTCATGAGACCTTGGAAAGTGGCCGGAGCATTTGTCAATCCAAATGGCATAACCAGGAATTCAAAGTGCCCATGGTGAGTCTTAAAGGCAGTTTTGTGAATGTCATTAGTAAACATTTTGATTTGATGGTACCCTGACCTGAGGTCTAGCTTGGTAAAGAATTTTGCTCCATGTAACTCATCTAAAAGTTCCTCAATAAGTGGGATAGAAAACTTATCTTTGATGGTTTGCTTATTCAGTTCCCTGTAGTCTATGCAAAGCCTCCAACTCCCATCTTTTTTCCTTACTAACACCACAGGAGATGCAAAAAGGCTACTACTAGGTTGTATGACCACATTCTCCATTAATTCTCCAGTTATCCTCTTAATTACATCCTTCTGCCCAGCTGGAAACCTGTAGGGCCTCAAGTTTACATGATTGGTACTATGTCTTAAGGGAATTTGATGGTCATGCCCTTCCCTCACAGGTGGTAATCCCTGAGGCTCCTCAAAGATCTGTCTGAATGACTGTAATACTTGGTCCAAACCCTCAAATGACTTACTACCCTGGTGGTGTACTTGTACAACATGAATAGAGGGGTTTACCATCTCTTCCTCCACAGTGACAAGGGTTACTTGGATCATGGCCAATTGAACATCTTGCTGAATTAATTTAGCCATTTCTTTTGGGTGGGTGATTTTGACTCTACCAGGCTTGAGCCCCTTTATGACCACAGTCTTACCCAAATGCTGTATTTCCATGGTTAGTTGGCTAAAGTTCCACACAATTGACCCTAGCTTGGACAACCAATGTACCCCTAGCACCATGTCACAGTTTCCAAGTGGGATAAGGTAAAACTGATCCTCAAACTCAGTTTTCTGAAGCTCCCACGAGAAACTTTGGCTCGCCTGATCACACAGCAAGGTGTTTCCATCAGCCATAGAAATCTCCATGGGGTTCATTACCTCCATCTTACACCCAAACCTCTTTGATGTGTCTATATTCAGGAAATTATGGGAGCTACCACTGTCGATTAAGGCTTGTAGTGGTTTTCCTTCCCTATACACAGTCACTCTCATTGTTTGGAAGCTCTCTACTCCTCCCAATGCACAAGCTAATATCATAGCTACACACTAATTGGTGTCCTGGTACCCTTCTGATCTCCCAATTCCAACTCACTGTTTTCAGCCTCATACCCTTCTTCAATGTCACCAATATCCCTTACTTCAATGGTATAGATCTGGTTCTTCCTTACTTGACACCTATGACCAGGGGTAAACTTTTCTGGACACCAGAAACACCTGCCCCTTCCTCTTCCTTTCCTCCATTTCAGCAGAAGTAAGTGTTTTTCGATTTCCATTAGGTGGTGGGGGCAAGGATAGGCTTTTCTGAGTTCCTGAAAGGTAATGAGGTTGGTTGTACCTCGTGGAGGACGGTGTTTGGGTTGTAGTTTGGGTCATTTTTGGTGGTGTTGGTAATAAAGGTGGGGACTTTGGAAATAAGGGTGGTCTTGGTGGTTTGTGGGTTAGGCTCAAAGTTGCTTCTTGGATTTTTGCTAATCCTAAGCCTTCCTGCAAGGTTTTTGGCCTGAACATCCTCAGGTATATGATCATCAAGCTCAGCCAGAAAACAACTTACAACATACTCCTCAGTCAACTCTACCCTATGCAATAATCTATCAAAGGCAATGTGATAATCATTTACAGAAGTACCAGCTGGCTTTAGATCAACCAATGCAGACATGGGATCATCAAAAACCTTCTCAAATCTAATATGCAGCAATTTCTTATATTCTTCCCACTTAACAGGGGTTAGACCACTTTTATCCTTGGTTTTTTAGAGAGATTGATGTCATTCTAAAGCAAAGCCTTCTAAATGCATAGCAGCTACCACAACCTTATATTCCTCAGATAGATTATCACCCAAAGAGAAAAACTGATCACATTTAAATAACCAACCATCCAAATTTTCACCATTAAATTTAGGAAATTCTAATCTACCCAATCTAGTAGGAAGGTTATTGTTCATACCCTGGTTATTGTTGCTTGTTTCACCATGATTTTGGTGTCTGGAATTGAGCCTTTGGAACTCAGAAGATAACCCTGCCATCATCTCTGTTAGTCTAAAGATGGCCTCCTCTAATCTGCTTGTTATGGACTCGCCCATGGCTGTCACTCTTCGCTCCATAGCGCGCATCCTTTCTTCCATTTATACCCGGGCCTGATTTTCGTTGGAGTTGTCTGTGTTTGGGTTAGGGGGTTGATTTCTTGGTGCCATTTTTATGTTTACAGGTCGGAGGATAACAAGCTCTGATGACCAATGATAAAGATTAAATCTTTATTACCAGAAATCAAAACTAAAATGCATCAATTAAGAGTGAAGAAGAGACTGAAGCAATATTGAGGGAGACTGAAATATTGAATATTAAGATAGAGAGTGAGAGAATTACAAAATGATGGACAAAGCCAAATTCTGACGCTTCTCCTGAACTTATAGTACAATCAAAGCAACGGCCTAGTGCTAGCTATGCTAGAAAACAAAATGCTTAAGCTAAATAAAACAAATGACAGCTTTCTCTTTTCTACAAAATCATGTGCATGATACTAGGTTTAGTGAGTGGTTTTTGCTAATCATTGGTTGTCAGAATCTCATCCTGGGACAGCTCACACTTGTACAGCTCAACAGTCCCTGACAGTGACTTATTCTGACTCATTCCTTTGACCCTGGAAGCTTATGTGTCATCTGCTAGTGTCACCTAGAGCTGGCTGACATTTGGGTTTGTATCATATTTACGCCACGATGTCGAAATTTTATCGATATTCAAATTCCAGATTTTTTTTTTTTTTTCATTTTGTTTTTTCTGCCTACGGTGGCTACGGGAGCTTAGTGGTCCAATCCGGGTTTTGGACCGAACCCGACGGTCCGGTCCGGTTTTTGGACCGAACCTGACGATGCAGTCCGGGTTTTGGACCGGACTTCTCGGTCCAGTCTTCAGTCTTGAGATTTCACCAAATTCGGTTCTCGGTCTTTGCGGATCGGTCCGGTCCGGTTCGAGTCTGGACCGGTGAACAACCCTAACTACAACTCATAATATTTGTAAGTTGTAACTGGACAATGGCAAAAAAAAAAAAAAAAAAAAAAAAAAAAAAAAAAACTCCTCAAGGGGTCAAGATCATAAATCTTGATGAGAACAATGCAGTTTGCTTCATCATAACTAATTTATCATGAACAATTGCATTTACATACTCTAGTGTGGTATACGGACTACATCCTGAACAAATAAAAGGGAAATAAAGATACCAAATGTACAACAATAATCAATTCTTCTCGTCGACATTCAGATGTGTCTCCCAACAGATGGTGAAGTATAGTTTGGTTGATGGACACAACTCGCAGAGAGCCTCATCAGGAATGTAGCATGATTAGGATCAATGACAACTTATGCTACGGAGTACTCGTATCAGTTAAGAACAATACTGTCCGTGTTTCTTTATGTTTCATGCTCTTACTCTTGTACAGAAGATAAATTGACCAGAGACATTACACGCTTTGCAATCTCTGCACCAGCATGTGGCTTTGCAGCCTGTAAGGACCTTTCGGACATTGTCTTCAGCAGAGGTTCGTTATCTGCAAAAACAAGTGTCAGATTGAACTGTCACCACCAAAATGATCTCAATGTATCACCCTTCCTTGGGATAACCTCATAGGGAGTACTATTTTGAGGTGTATGTGAGATATCATATAGTAAATATTAGTCAGTGCTTAACGACAGAAGATTAGTCAGATATACTATGAAGTGTTCACAACAGTTTATTACGAGGACTCTTATCTTGTGACCTTCAGTTCCAGCAGATTTCTCAAGTTAAAATGGTTTTTCATGTAATAAAAGTAGGACTCTGCAAGCAGTCTTAAGCAGACGCTCACTGCATTTGAGATCTTGCTATTATCGTTCAAACATATCATATATGAAATTGGTAAACATTTTAAGTACTTCAACATTATAAGGACATAACTTTGTAAGCTAAAGCAGAGTTTCGGAATTATTTAAGTCATGTATTTTCAATCACAGCATCCAATGTACCAGAAAGAAAACACCCACAATATTCTGCGAGAAAATGGCAAGAGAATTTGAAGAACATCATTAACCATGAATGTGCCTCAAAGGCTCCCACCTTTATCAAGGCAAGGAAGGGTCATATGTACGCAACCTTACCCCTGTGTTTAAAAACATAGAGAAGCTGTTTCCGGATGACCCACAATATAAAACGGATCAATATCTACATTTATCTGCTGCTATTCAAAAAAGAAATGCAGACAGTTTAGTGAAATACGTATTGCTTTGTTTCAATAATTTCCAAAGACAAGTGATGCTGTTAATCTAACGTTTCTCTGTACACCCTGCATCACAGTCCAGGATCTATAGAGGAGATTATAACTGGAGTAGATATATTATCTTCAAAAATATTCTTTCAAGTTCTTCTGGTTAACAAATTCCTATGTCGTTTCTTGTTATATGACACATTTAAAAAGAGAGGATTTTTAAGCTCGGCCTTAGCAAGTCTGCTCCAGAGTTGTACCACTCTAATAATATAAGTTGTCAGTCTGAAAATACCAATTATTATAGTTGTGGTTCTATTTCTTCATGTTTTCAGGGCAGTTGCCATAACTCTGCAGTTCCATCCAAGCTCATACTCCGTATTAAGTAGGATAATAAATCTAATTTATTCATCTGTAACCAAATAAATATGGGCATCCATAATAGGTCATATCCATTGTCATCATTAGAGAGAAATTACAATACCCAAAATGTTCTCGACTGCAGCTCGTAGAGTAGTTGAGTCAAGCTCATCTTCCGTTATGATTCTTGAACCAGCTAAATCTGCCATCAAAGTTGCATTTTTAAACTGATATCCTTCTTCAACCTTTGGTGATGGAATCTGCAAATTATAAGAGTCATACATAAACAACAACAACAATAAAAAGAAACAAAGCCTTGCTCCCAAATTAATTTCGGGTTGGCTAACATGAGGCGTCATATGTAAGAGCAATGAAAAGGTTGAAAGTAGGAAGAACACGATATTAAGAAATAAGTTCTAAAGGGCAGCCCGGTGCACATTGGCGTCCCCGCTAAGCGAGGGTCTGGGGAAGGGTCCCACCACAAGTTCTAAAAGCATGAAAATAAATTTCTCCAAAAAAACCAGAAAAGAAGTAGTATAACACATCCAGAAAGAAAGAAGAAAAAGAAATAACAAGATGAACAGGTTCTAATGCAGGAAAAAAGAAAGCGCAAAGACAAAGATAAGTACGAAGCTAAGAACTCAACCACGAACACAAGTTGCTATCACATACCCTTAGCTACAATCATGAAGCAAACAAATAAGTTCTAAGATAGAATGAGGACCTTTGTGTGGCCTCTGACTTCCAGGAGTGAACTTTATTTATTTATTTTTAATAAAATGTAAGTATATTAAATAATAAAAATAAAAAATAAAAAAAACGGGCTCAAAAGAGTCCATACAATCAACCACATCTAACAGGTAGATTAGACTCTAAGTCTAAGGTAGTCCTATCGAGGCTAACCAGTCGTCATCCCCTGCATTTGGACCTTTCTGCCTATTTACTCTAATTTTAACAACATCAAGTACTCTATCAGCTACTTTTCTTGGCAAAGAATCTACATTTTTTCAATATACAAGATTTTCTTTCCCGCCATATGTAGTAAATGAGCCCATAGATGCAAGCCGCCACCACTTGTTTGTTGATTTTGGATCCTTGTCTACTCTTGCGACATTAGGACATTGCATTAGTAACAGGACTGCAGATCCCTAGTCTGTCCACCACCATTTTAGGCACATTCTGCTATATTTACACTCCAGAAACAGATTTGAGTGAGTCTCTGACTCTTGGCTGCATAGAATGCACATATCATCCAAACAAATTCCCAGCTTTTTCAAACTATTCTAGACTTGTACTTTTTTCCTGGGCCACTATCCAGGTAACAAACCTATGCTTCCGCATTACATATTTGCCCCAAAGGAGTTTAGACCAACTAACAGCAGGGTCTACACCCGCGAGCCATTGATATCCTTCCTTTGCAGTGTAACCCCCGTCTGAGTTAAGCCATTCACCACCATTAAAAGCCCCAAGCATCTTATCCTATATTTTGCAAATGTGCGCCAGCGCCAGCTACTACCCAGGGAGGGTTTATAATTCTCTCAAGTTTTCCCTTTGACATACTCCGCATTAACCCATTTTATCTATAAATGATCCTCTTTGTTGAAAATCCACCAAGCATACTTTGCAGTACAAGCATTATTATACTTCATGATCTCCCTAATCCCTAAGCAACCACTAAAGTTAGACCTACAAACGTTCTTCCAAGCAACCAGTAGGGCTTTTGTTTAATTGTCACTCCCTCCCCAGAAATGTTCTACATATGGCAGTAACTTTTGACATGACTGCTTAAGAAACAATGAATATGTTTGTCCAGTAGGAGTGTAAATGCATTTGTATACAGTTAACCAGGAACATACCTTCTAGCATATGATAGCTTTCGGGCTCCCCATCCTCTGATTCTCTTCACAACCTTTTCAACTAAAGTATTACCGACATTCCAGCACAAATAACTTCCTGGAGGCTATGGGAATTCCCAGGTATTTGAAGGGCAATTTGCCTCTGTTGAATCCAGATACTTGCACAACCTCATCAATGTGCTTCTGCTTCATGCCAGCGAATTCTATTTTCGGATTTTTCACTATTCATGTAATCAATAGCTTTTGAGAACGTTGCAAAACCCCTTAATAAAAGCATGATCGAATTAGGGTCTCCTTTGCAAAACATCAAGAGGTCATCAGAAAAGCATAGATGGGTCAGATTTATAGCTCCATACATTGGAAGAAAATTGAACTAACCCTTCTTTGCAACTCTAGCCAATATTCGGGTTAAATACTCAATGCACAGAGTGAAAATTAATGGAGACAGGGGATTGAAAAAACCAAAGTGATCACCTATTAAAGTAGGGGATTAAGAGGGAGTTATGATACATTCCATTATCCACCTTAGCAGGAAATTTTAAGGCCTCAAGCATTTGCAGGTCGATCTTCATAAAACATCTGGAGAGTTGTGAGCCCTATCATACTTGCTTATTAGACCCTGACACACTCCTGGAAGTAAACTTACAGATCAATGTTTATGATGACGTTACATACCTCAGAAACATCCTACTTATAGCCCCCTAACTGGACGCTTCCCCAAGCAATCCCAAGGCTAACTAAAGAAAAAGGCACCGACCCCTTTGCCTTTCCCTACCTAGACTAAGGATGCTGGATATCGTGGTCTATGTAAATAAAAACTGATGTGGGAATATGAGTGAGTTCAGTGGTAGCATAACCTTTGACCTCTCTTTGGGTCCAAACACCATGATCCTTGCTAAAATCAGCGTAAGTCACCCTTGCATATGAGCCACACACTAGTATCAACAGGACCTCTGCTTTGAGCAGAAGGCTGTCAAGACGTTCTTGGAGACGTTTGGTATTGATGCCATCAGAGGAGCCTTAAGCCTAGGTGTGGTTGGCCCATGTTAACCAGGCCTTTTTGAACTGTCCAACGTACAGGTCAACCTAACCAGACACTGTCACATGACAATAGTCTGATATTTCACCCTCCCCAATTCCAAAGCATGTTGGACTTATAACTAAGATTGTTGTTAGTATTCAGCACTGCTAGCACGGTTTTAACAAATTCTATTCAATCAGAAGCTAATTCCCCAGATTCCAGCAAAAAAAAAATTTATAGAACAGTACTACAACAAACATCCTTATGTTATGAAACTAAGGTCAGGAAAACAAGGCTAGCTACTCAGGTTTTTACCAGAATGGCTGGTTTCCCGGTAACTAGTAGCTCTGAACAAGTCATTGCTCCTGCTCTGGAAACAACAAGATCTGCAGCTCCATATGCCGAATCCATGGAGTTCAAGAACCTTCACAATTGTAAAACTTCATTGTAAGATAATTAGTGACTGTATATATACGTCCAACTGAAACAACAACCAACCAGAGTGAACGATACTTATTGATGCAACTGATATTGAAGGAAGATTCAGTAACTAGAACAAATACTTTCAGCACAAATAGAGGGTCTTTCAATATTAATTTTTTTAGAGGAGTTGGAAAATTGTGTAATGAAGTCGAGAATAGATTACATATCGTCTGGTTAATTTTCAATAACATATACTATAAAAAATAATTTGACTGAAGGGGCCACGACTATTAAGCAAATTCAGAACTCTTATGCAGAAAATTTCATGATACCATTTCAGTGAAGTCCTGAATCTGATAAAGGTAACAATTTCAAATGTTTCCTCACCCTGAGTTTAGAAGACTTGGTTGAATCATAATGTATCGACTAAAAAGCTTGCGACATAAAGGAAGTTGAGGACAAACATGTGGTTTGGCATAGGATGGAGTAATAAACCTGTAAATGAGTTACTAATTGGTTCCACACAAAGATCAGTACTTGATGTTTATCCAACACGTCCTTAGTAAGTATATAAACAATGCATCTTGTGTGCCTTTAAACTTTGAAAGGATCATGAGTTTTGTAAAATGATTTCTTCCCACCATCAACATTTGATAAAACTGATTGTCTCAAAGAAAAGTTCTACGTCCAGAGCAAACATGACTAAAGATACACAGCAATCAAACAGCAACAGACGGAATTTCAAATGTCTTCACAATATGAAAGCAAATTCCAACATGTTCAGAATCAAGAGCAATAGAGATATAGAACAATGAGAGAATGCAAAAGGGCAAAGCAGTGCAACATAGTATACGACTACAATAGGAAAGTAAATTCAACCAAAGGCGATAGAGGAAACTCACGGAGCCAAAATTAATCGAGGATGACTACTAACGAGGCTCTCCATCTCATCGAAAGACTCCATACCCGTCTCCCAAATGAGATGCAAATTAGGACGCTCAGCCAATATCAGATCATAAACATTAAACAAAGCAATGTTCATAGAATTAGCCCCAAATGAACCTCCAAGAACCAACACCACCTTATAATCAGAATCCACAATGTTAGCCAACTTAGGGAAGAAATACGCCCTCGCAGCCCATTTCGACAAATCCTTCTTCAATGACATCCTAACAGGATTCCCACTTGCCACAATCTTCTTCTTATCACAAGGAAAACCATCAAGTGAAGAATTATGTCCAACAAAAACAACATCAGCCAAAAACGAAAGCGCCCAATTAGCAAACCCAGGAACCAAACTTTGTTCATGAATTCCCACTTTTAACCCTTTAATTGCAGCAATCAGACAAATTGGAAAAGACACATAACCCCCCGTTCCTACAACTATCTGGGGTTCGAACTCTTTCATTATCTTCCAACTCACAGCCATTGACCTAACCACTTTTAAAGGGAGTGACAAATTCTTGAGGGATAATACCGGCCGGGCCAACGGCGTTGCCGGTATTGACGCAAAGTCGTACCCGGCGGAGGGCACGGCGGTCCTTTCCATTCCGGTGTCCGTGCCAATGAAGAGGATTTGAGCATCTGGGGCAATGCTTTTGATCTCATCTGCTATTGCAACTGCTGGAAAAATTTGAGCCCCTGCACCACCTGCTGCGAATACTATTCTCAGGGAGTTTCCGCCGCGGCTGGTAGAAGTTGACGGTGGCGCTTTAGGCTGGTCTAGAGAAATGCAGCACAGAATTTGGGACTTGGGTTTTGCTGGGTTTATACGATGGAAGTGTTTTTGTCTTTTAATTTGTAATGACAAGTGGGAGATCACAGTTGAAGCCATTGTTGCTTAGAGCTCAATAACAGTAACAAGTTTGAACAACCCAGGTCACCTCACCTGGTATGATCCTTACTTGATTTCGGGCGAGACTCAAATGTACGCAACTTAATCTGACCCTTTTCGATTGTGTACAATACTACGTAAAAAGGTTTGATTTCTACATGTTCTATTTGTTTTTAGTAAAATGGTTTTGAGGTCATGAGACAAGAACTGTAGAACTTCGATAAATTGATGGACTAGAATGACCTACTAGATCGATGACATTAGGGTGTGTGACAAATACAATGTGGCAGTATGTATGATATTTAATGCAAGTGATTAGAAGTATGCTGACAACAGGTATAGTACGAAAATCCAAATGGTCCAAATAATTGTACTCCCGCGCCAAAATGTGGGCAGCAAAATGTTAAATTTTGTTTAGACTTTAGCTCTCATTGCATCAAATCATATCTGAAAAAGGCCGTCTGCTGAAATTGGACTGCATCAACGAGTTAAACCTCCTCCTCTTGTTAAAGGACACTGTGTGATAACTGATAAGTTGTGGTACAAAATTAAGTGGTGCAAGGGCATATCTGATTTCCTACTACCCGACCCACTCCGTTGAAAAATCAACCACAATGTAAATGTGTTGTATGAAATTTTCCAATATACCTCTGAGGTTACCGAATTTTTCCGGTATACCCTCGAGGTTACCGAGCTATCCAATATACCCCCGAAGTTTGCGTTTTCGCGTTTTTTGAGATTTTTGACTAACGGTGCTAAACACCGTTACTTTTATTTGATTTATTTTTAAAATATTTAACCTTTAATCAAATAAATTCAAAAATATATATATAAATAAATAAATAAAACCCAAATTTTCTCCCATTTTCTCTCTCCTCCCCCAATCCCATTCTCCCCACCTGACACCACCACCCACCGCCTGCCACAACCACCACCGCCCTCACCAACCACCACCACACCGGGATCCACCACCACTATCCCGTTCGCCGTCCTCCGGCGTCATGGACGCCACCATCCGCGACACCGTCGCGCTCCTTCACCCCCATTATCTCCTTTTTCCAATTTTCTCTCTCTTCAAACATCTTCTATTTCCGGCAAAAATGGTGGCTAGTGGTAGTGCATGTCGAGGAAGGGGCAGCGTTCAAGTGTGAGGGTGGGCGGAGCAAGGAGTTGGGTGGAGGATTATTTGAAGGAAACGTTTAAGTGAGAGAGAGAAAAGGCTGTGGCCTATGGAGGAGTGGGTGGTCGGGGTAATGTGTAGCTGGAGTGTGGTCAAGGGAGGGGGGCGCATCTGGTGGTGCTGGTGGTGGTAGCCCAGGTGGTGGTTGGTGCTGGGTGCGGTGGTGAGGCGGTGGCTCCATTGGTTGGGTTGGGGTTGGGGAGGGAGGTGAGAGAAACTGATTTTTTTTGTTTTTAATTTATGTTATTGGTATTCAATTTGTTATAAAAAAATCAATCTCATTAAGGGCCTAACGGTGTTAGACGGCCGTTAGCAAAATTCTGGAAAAAACACGAAAACGCAAACCTCGGGGGTATATTGGATAGCTCGGTAACCTCGGGGGTATACTGGAAAAATTCGGTAATCTCAGGGGTATATTGGATAATTTCCCTTTTGCTTTTTGTGCTACACGAACTCTTTCAGAGACGTGATTCACAACGTGTCACACTGTCACTCTCACTCTAAACGTATTACGAGATGAGCCTAACAAATGAGAAAAACCGAGAGCTTTTAGAGAGTGTTTGGAAACAAGAATTTGATTCTCAAATCCAAATTTGACACAAATCCCATGTTTGGGAACTCAAGAATTTGAGAATTTGGATTTGTGTCAAATCCTTTAGAATTTGTATCAAATCCAATTAGGCCAAAAACAAATGACACCTCAAGAGGTGTCATTTTGAAATCCCACCCTCCCCAAACATTTGATTTATATTTGAATTCCACATTCTCAAATTATGGAATTGAAATGATTACAAATTCTCAAATTCTTGTTTCCAAACGCTACCTTATTGCATTGTCCCAATCAAATTCTCTTTAACTTCACAAGCATTAGGTCTCTCTTCCTCTCTCTCATCTTGGACAAATTTTCAACAGCCACAATTTTAAGGTATATCACTCCGTCCCAAATTAAACTTTCCATGGAATTTGAAATCCTCTCACATAATACTATTACATGGGAAGTTTAATTTGGGACGGAGTGGTAAGTGTATAAGTTGTATAACAATGCCGGATATCACATAATTTAAGGGGAAAAAAGCATATCAGCTAAAAGTGGTTGAAGGATGAATATTTTGTCTTAGAAATTTCAAAAAGCATTATAGAATATAGATATAGAGTTTATGGTGTTCTTAAGTAGTGTGTGGTAGACATTTCCAACAGATACACTTAAATAAAGCTCGATCAAGATCAAGCAGAAAATGAAAAGACTACTATCTAGTAATCTGTATTTAGGAGGTCCTAGGGGGTTGCTTAGAGGAATCAGCAGTAGGCAACTGCATAGACGCCTCAGCGATCATAGCAGCTTGAGCAGGTGTCATGCTTTGGTACTGCGACGCGGCCACTGTCACAGCAGCTGAGCCAGCAGGAAGTTGCCCTGTATAATAAACCTGATGATGAAGTTGATGCTGTTGCTGC
This sequence comes from Spergularia marina, assembly GCA_963680865.1. NCBI lineage: Eukaryota > Viridiplantae > Streptophyta > Magnoliopsida > Caryophyllales > Caryophyllaceae > Spergularia > Spergularia marina. The sequence goes on along the minus strand of OY804548.1, from coordinate 17,533,100 downwards.
TGCTGCTGAATGTCGCGACTGTAATCATAGTTTCCGTAATTAACCGGATTTCCTGGCATTGGCCTCGCAGAAGCTTGTTGATTGTACTGAGCAACATACTGATGATACTGGCTAGAGTTTGGTGCAACTTGAACCATTCCGGGTGTATTATTATTTGTTGGTGGAGCTGCTCTGGTTTGGAAAACAGGCTGATGAGCTTGCTGTGCTGATGTTGGCGGTACTGCTGATGATGGTATCGCGGCAGATTGATCAGTGGGTTGAACAGGCATGTTGTAAGGTTGTGTTTGATTAGCTGGGAGTATGTATACTGGGTATTGTCCATGCTGATGATCAATTTTGGATTGTATTGACTGTTGTGTTGCGTAAACTGGGTAATAAGATGGAACTGGTGAGTGCGCAGGAACATAATGCACGTTCTGCTGGATGTACTGTGGATGCTGTTGGTGTTGGTGCTGGTGTTGATCCTGCTGAGGTGGGGGAGGATACATGTAGGCTGCCTGGTCCTGCATTTGCTGGAGCTGGGTTTGAGTTGCATGTGAGGGAGCGCGGTTCTCTACAAACTTTTGTTCAGTTGCAGCCGCGCAGTTTGGAGGGTTGTTGTCATTCAAGGTCACCTGAGCTGGCTCTTGATGGTTTGCAACTTTAGTGAAAGATGTTGCTGAAGCTATGCTGCTGTCACTGCATTCAAAAGGATTACAAGACAAGTCCAAATTTAGTAATTTATTGCATATGTCGTTCAGGTGTAAAACATGAAGTTACAGTAGATTATTACCTTCTAACAGAATCAGGAGATAGCAGATTATAACCACCAGGATTTTTCGAGTCAGGGGATGGCAAATTGAAGCATCCAGTATTCCGCTGTTGCACAGGCTGCAAAGGTAGAGGTAGAGGTGGTTTTCTTGATGCAACATGAACCCCATGGTCTGACCTCTCGTCATCAGATATAACGCGATTTGAGTAATTGTTTTCGTCAGTACCTCCATGAGCATGAGTAGCCGAGACAGCACTCTGTGTTAAAATAGCTGTTGGAAGGGGAGGAGTTACTCTCAGTTGAAAGGATAATTGCTCTTCCAATGATTGTGCACCCCTCTTTTCATCTTGCAGCCTAGTGCTATTTCCATTTTCGTCTGTGCGGACACGGATTGGTGGTAGGTGCGCCATGGACGGAGACGAGGTGGACGAGTCGAAGGATGATGTGGTGGTTTCGAGCATAGGCGAGTCTGGCAATATAGATTGTATTGAATGCACATCCTGTTGGCCATAACACCCATTCGTAGCAGTTAGTACTGATAACATATTATAGTATTATACCAAATGCAAATTGTGTTTTACACTTATTTATAGAGATAATGGAGTAATATCCCGTTGTTTGTTTGACAAGTGGATTTATGTGTGTTCGTAAAAAAAAAACAAAAAAAAAAAAAAAAAAAAAAAAAAACTCGAGATTGGTCAATGGCAAACAACCACTTTGTTTTAATTACCCAAGTGCACGAAAATATTACAGACAAAAAAAACGATTTTTTTTTTCGAAATAGGGCTCAAAAAATAAATATTCCACAAAATGGGTCGGATTCAAAAACGTTTAATGTTATGAGGTGCACGTCACCCCATTTCAGCTTCGGGACAAAACCGCCATTACCACTGGCGGTTTTACATGTATTGAACAGTGAATATGAGTCTCAGGGGGATTTTGGGCAAATGTGAAACCGCCATGGGGGGTAGCGGTTTCACTTCAAGTGAAACCGCCACCCTCAATGGCGGTTTCACACCCGAACTGAGTATGAGAATTGGTGGCTTAATTTTTGTAAATTGTGAAACCGCCATGGGGGGGTGGCGGTTTGGGTTTGTTTGAGTTGCAGGTGAAATGGAAAAGAGGGAAAACACCTTCAAAAAAAAAAAAAAATCTACAACCGCCACGGAGAACAGCGGTTTTATAACCACAGAAACCGCTGCTCTATGTGGCGTTTTCATCACAGATTCAAGTAGTATGAGAATTGGTGGCTTAATTTTTGTAAATTGTGAAACCGAGTGAAACCACCACCCCCCATGGCGGTTTCACCTTTTACAAAAATTAATCTACCAATTCTCATACTCAGTTCGGGTGTGAAACCGCCATTGAGGGTGGCGGTTTCACTTGAAGTGAAACCGCTACCCCTCATGGCGGTTTCACATTTGCCCAAAATCCCCCCTAGACTCATATTCACTGTTCAATACATGTAAAACCGTCAGTGGTAATGGCGGTTTTGTCCCGAAGCTGAAATGGGGTGACGTGCACCCCATAACATTAAACGTTTTTCAATCCGACCCATTTTGTTGAATATTTATTTTTTGAGCCCTATTTCGAAAAAAAATTCACAAAAAACATTGAATTCTAGTTCTAATGGGATAAAGTCATCAACGTACCATCAAGCTAAGCATTCAACAAACATTTGATTGATATAATTCGTAGTACTTCTCATGGTACAATGATCTCCATAATCAGAAACATTTGATTCTCATGAGCTTCCTACCCTGTAAAGTGGATTATATTTAGGAAGTATGTAGCCATGTGCATTGTCATTCACATTTCAATAAACGTGAAGGGGTATGTATCCCCATGAAGTTAGACTTCTCATGGACGTGTTCTTTACATACATTACTTCTATACAATAACCTAGAATAGTGAGCTTAAAATTTCTAGATAAAAACTAAAGGACGGATCAATTTGTTTTTGTTTTTGTTTTTTTTTTTTTTTTGAGTTTATAAGCATTGAGTCATTGAGTGTTGTGCAACTAAATCACGCTTAAGATGTAAGTTTTGTAAAAGTTCACGGAAATATAAGCACTGTGAAAATCAATATAATTACCTGCGGGGTAATTAATTTTGATTGAGCAGAAGCATCAGAGCAGGCACCACCAACAGTCTGCTGGGGAGCAGGGTCAGAGACACCACTACGGAGACTAAGAAGATCATCCACGGCGGCGGAATCAGACAACCCTCTAGGCAACATATCAGCCCCGTTAAGAGCATCAACAAACCAAGTCTCGGACTTGGCATCGTCCAGCAAGGATCCCATTGTCACGGCTGTCTCGGGTTTGGCGAAAAACAGAAACAAACGAAGCCTACCGGAGCACGGCTTCAACGGGGAAGCGGCCGCCATGATTCGGTCATACTCCTCGACCATGTTCTCTAGGTCTTCGTCGGTGGCTACAGAGATTAGCGAGTCTAGCTCCTCGTTAGGGAGCTGGTATTTCATTGTGAATTGCCTGCCGTCGAGTAGTGTTCTGGCTAGCCGAGACATGAGCTCATGTAGAGTTGAGCTTCTTTCTACGACTACCATTCTTGTTTCTCCTCCTACGTAGCAGAGGCTTTTGTCGTGCGGCCGTGGGATAATGTGGCCTCCGTAGCTGCACATTAGTCGTAATTTCGCCCCCGGGAGTGCTGCTAGCGGCTCGTCCCAGTCTGCTTGGTGGGATGACTTCGGAGAGGACTCGGCCGATTCTGGCGCAACGTGGTTCATGGCGGTCATTGCAGCGGTGGTGGTGAGAAAGTGGTTTGTTGGTAATGGTAGACCCGTAGCTTGTACTTGTACTAGCTGCGGGTCCATTTCTAATTATACCAAATTTACTATCTATGTATGCATTTTAATCGATTTAGAATATAACGATAATTGTTGTATTAATGAGCAACAATACTCTAGTTGATGGATGATAATCAGTAAATTAGAAGGAAACCAAGTAGATGGGGTAAAGTGGGAAGAGACTGATATAAGAGGTTTTCAAAGAGTGTGGAGTGCAAGTCTCAAAGCAAAAGCAAGGGGAAGCGTGACATGGAGATTTGAGAAGGTAGCGAATTAGGCAAATAATAATAATAATGATAATAATAATGTGAATGAATGAATTAGAGAGATTTATATGCATGAATGTTGCAGAAAAGTCCAATGGATCTTAGATTTGGGGAGGGGTCAGGTTCCAGTACTCAGGAGCTCAAAAATCAATGCCAGATCTATGGAAGTACATGTATTTGACATTTATATTTGAAAATGCCGAGTTTTGAAGCTGGAATATGATTGGCAGAGTTACTTGTACAACTGTGCTCATGGGAGTCTGGATTTTATAAAAGGAAATTTGTCATGGACTTTCATAGTAACTTGCATTTTGTTGTTCCCTACTTGCCCACGTGACGGCTCGATAGAATTAGTGAAATACTCGAAAAAAAAAAATAACCGTATTAGAAAGGTAAAAAGCCACTGCCGATATAGCCCGGTATGTTTGAGGTAGATCTTTTAATCGGCCAAAGTAATAATGTACCCCCAAAACTTTACTAGTTTACTCAATTGAGCTATACATCATCTTAACTTTTCATGGTGATAATTTGCTCGTACAATTCAACCTCTTCTACCAATTGTTAGTTAAATTACCTATTAAAAATCACAATTTTTTCTAAAAACGGTCTCTCAATAATTAATTGAGACCATTATAATGTTATATAAAGTGACTCTTTTTATATTTCTTATGACCATGATACTACATTTAGTAATTAACTAAAACGATTACGAAAAATTGTACAATGATTACTAATATGAGCTGATCATTTTCCACGTCTTTGTGCAGTTCTTCAAGCAGTTACATGAGAAAATAACCTCCGCGTACGTATATAACGATTGACAGTTGAAAAAGATGAAAAGAACACTTTCTCCTTGTAACCGACAAGCCACCGCTTTACCATTTCAATGTAGCGTGCAATGTTACATGTGAGATTGACAATACGTTGTCAATCTCACCAAACCCAAAGTCTAGCGATAGACTAGCTTGGTGCGCGATATGTCTATGCATCGAGTAGAGAGACAGTCAATCCATAAATTTAACGATATACGTAGTAATTTTATGACATTACCACTCTATTCAAATCGATAATAAGTAGACGAATAGTAGTTGTCGTCCTTATTATATTAGGGATAATTTAGAATTACTTATTCAAAAATTCTATTATAGTTGTCAGTATTTGACAATCAATCAATCTTATATATATATATATATATGAGAGATTTTTGAAGAGCATAGAGAGAGTCCATCATTTGAGAAATACTCAAATAGTTTAGTCTGTGGTGAAAGAGCAATAGAGAGAGTTCATCATTTGAGAAGTATTCAAAGAGTTTAGAGAGAGAGTCCATCATTTGAGAGATATTCAAAGAGTTTACTGTGTGGTGAAAGAGCAATGGAGGGAGTCCAGCATTTGAGAAATAATCAAATAGCTTAGTGTATAGTGAAAGAGCAAAAAATGATTTAATTATTAACAATTCACACAGACATTCCAGTTTTCGTGAAACTCTTACATAAACCTATATCATAGAAACACGGTACGATTGATCATACAATTGATTATGTGTATCAGAAACTTTTGAAACATATATCATTTTATTTCATTCGAAATGTAATTCAATTTGAGATCCATTTATACATTTTCCGACATGCAGCTTAATTTTTAAAATTGACTTTATGTACTATATTTATTAAAAAGAATGGTTTTTTTGAAAAGTATAAATAAGAAATGTTGTTGTATAATTTAAATATGAACGATCTAGACAATTTCGTGTTTTTTTTTTAATTGATCAAGATTTTAAAATACATCTAAGCAACATCCCAACAATTGTGATAGATTATTTTAATTGAAATGATAGCATAGTTGGTTATAAACATAAAAATAATTAAGAATGATATAATATTTGAACCGTGCAACGCACGAGCTAAAAACTAGTCTTAATATATTTATAAACGAAGCTTTTTTCGTGGGTATTGAAAAGGTCTAGAGCCTTTCGAATTTTCTTAGAGCTTCTGGTGAACAAGTAATTAATTTATGTTATAGAATTGTTGTTATATCGTATGTGAGTTTATGGTAATCATGTATAAAATTCATATATTTTACTTATGGAAATGTAGTATACCATATGTAGGTCTATGGTAATTTTGAAAAAATCCATCAATATAAAAGTTTCATTTTTAAGTTATGGTAAGATAATAAGTCAAACCTACATTTTAATATAAGAGAAAACTATACGACATTTTCTACATTTTGGTAAAATATAAGAACCAAATGCTTTTTTTAAAATGTGTCTACAGTTAATGAAATTTTAATATACGAGTAGTTTTTTGTGAATAAAAAGTCTGTTTATAAGTTCATTTAGTTACAATATCTTACTCTCGTGATACGAATATGTTAAAAAGAATAAGTTGAATCATACAAAATCTTATTAACATCAAGTGTAATAAGCTTAGAAATCGGTATACAATATAGGGAACAAATTCGAAACTGAAACTTATTGTATTCGTTACCTCTATCTTAATCATTATAGCACAACATTTGTCAATTTGTTATTTAGGTTTATTGATGTAAAATAATTGTACATATCTTGCATAATTTGTGTTTAGTTTTATTTAGTATTGACATCTTTATACTTTTGTCATGAGACATAAATGTAACACCCCATATTTTTGGGTCATTTGAAGTGTTTAAGGTATCGGGAGAATTTCATTATGAGGATATTAGATTCTATCTTTAGAAATTTAGGGTATACCTTCCGTTTAGAGACGCTTTCCTAATTGGACAACTATTTGGCAAAATTACCAAAATACCCTTACTAAACCCTTCCTATTTTCTACAAAAAAATAAAATAAAAACCCAAACCCTCCCCATCACTCCTCACGTCGCACACAGCAGCAGAAAAGGAAAAAAAAAAAAAAAGAAGAAGAGGGAGTACGTGAAACAGGAGAGAAGAGGAGAAGAAAAGAGAGTCGCGCATCACCACCACCATCACTGTCGACCAACCACCGCTGCCACCAGCCGCCGCCGTCACCCTAGCCGACCCTCTCTCTTGATTCTACAATCAAGAGTAGTATATTTCTACACCCTCTTTCATAATTTCTACTTAGGGCTTTCTTAATTTCATGTTAATTATAGTTTAAGCATGATTGTGGTTGTGGGAATTGCTTTAATAGGTTATAATCATGCTTAATTATGGTTTTGATGCATGAATTATTGGTTTCTAAATTAGGGCTTTTGAAATTAGGGTTCATATGTATTTGGGGGTGATTTTATGGGTGGATTCATGTGAAATTTGGAAGAGATGCTTAGTGTGAGATGGGTAAACCATAGTTTTAATTTGGGAACGTTTTATGGTGTTTTGATTTATGAATATGTATTCTGCCCACTTCTGATTTTTGCCTAATTCGGATGATTTTGATGTTGTTTTGGTGATTTAATGATGAATAATTGTTGTTAGTGTACTTGGTAAGGTGTAGTGCGAATTTGGTGTTGTTTGGAGATCATTTGGGGGTTGATTGGTGATGTTTAAGGGCTTATGGTAGAGCTGCCCCTATTTTGTGGTTAGGTGCTTTTAGTCTTGTGTGGAAGTATGTGCGAGTATTTTTCATTATCGATTAAGTGTTGTGCAAGTATCGATTGGTAGAACGGTTGAGTAATTTGTTGTTTACTATTTGTGTTTAGGGTGTGTGTTCGAGGAGTTTCCTTTCTAGTTTGGTCACCCACAAACTAATCGTAAGTAAGGTAAGAACAATGATCACAATTCCATCAACTAATAATCTCCTTGTTTGGCTCACATTTATAATTGTTCATTATTCTTATGTTTGATTTATGCGCTCATCCTTGTTTATCGCTTCACTCATGCCTAACTAATCTTATGAGCGTATTTTACTTGAGCTTGTCTATGTCTTACCGCCTTTCGGCCACTCATTTTTCATCTCGGCTCCACCCGCCACACGGCCTTCTCGGCCTTTACCACATCCGGCCTCTCGGCCTTGGTCCACCACTCGACCACACGGCTGAGTGGCTTGTTATGAAGGACCGTCTCGTTTTCTATTTTTGTTTCCAAGTATTTCAATTCGGTTTCGACCGTCTGTGATTCGAATTATCAAATAATGTACTCTCTAATAACGTACTAATATCGGATTGAATTATGAAATAATAAAGATGATACCACCTAGAGTACGATGTTGCGGCTTGACCGATCATCGTTTTATTTTACCTCTGATCAAGGTACTTGTTAGGTCGGATTAGCTACCGACTTCCTAATAGTCTTCCTCCTAGATGGGATCTCGTCCTACCGGCCTATCTTGCGAGGGGTGTGCACACTCAGGATTATTAGGGGCTATACTTACAACTCTAGCTCGAACTAAGTTCGATAGTGTGGTGGCTGTGGGGTAGGACCCTGGCCGAAACATATTAACTGATAATTTTAACCTGTTGGCATGTACTATGTACAGATTTATAAGTGTACTGGGCAATTATGCACCTTTGATATTCTGTTCTACTGTTACTGATACTTTTCTCTCATATCGTCAATCTGTTCTTGTTAGCTACGCGCCTCTAGGCGCGTATCTTAATTGTTATGCTTATATTTATTGATTCTTACTCAGCCTGAGCTGACGTTCTGTGTTCTGGTTTGTCCCTACCTTATTCAGGGGCATATGTCATTCTTCGATGGCATAGTTGACAGGTCTTGATGATGTGGATGCTTGCTTGCGAAGTCGTGCATGTTGGGGCTTTCAAAAGATTTTATTTCTTTTATTTTTGTATTTCGGATTATAGTTTTGAGAATTGTCGTTCGACAAATTTTAAGACTTCCGCTGTTTGTTTTCTCGTTTGGTTTATTGAAATGAATTCTTAGCCTAGCAATTGACTCGGTAGTCAATTGTGGCGTAGCAAACCTAAATAAATTCAAAGTTTCTTTAAGCGAATTTTTAGGGTTGTTACAGTTAGTATCAGAGCACGATTCTGATTCGTGGAGTCTACAAAAGTTTTCAAAACTGTTTTGTTCAAGATTTTTCAAAAGGGGATGAGTCGGGTGCATTCATACACATGCTAATTGCTAAATGCTAGGTGTCAGTCTGTGATTCGTGAAGAGTTGATTTAACTAATTGGAGTTAGAGATTTACTGGTTGAGGTGTGCATTCCTAAGATGATCAATGACTTATCATTTACTTTCCTTCTGTTTGATGTTGTATGACAGATGACTTCTGACCCAATGGGATATACTTGGATATTTGGGAAAGATGGAGTGAATGGCGACCCTGCCATCGAATCTAGGACTGATACGATAGCCCTGAACCCAGGGATGTTTTATGAACCAATGGGGTGGGGTGAGACGGTTTCGGAGTTTGTTGACAGGATTGGGGTCAAGCTACAGGCGGCCAGTGAGACTTATGAGTGGGCTCATGACGAGGTAGTGAAAATGTTTGTGGTCATGGTCAATCTGAGAGACCAAGCTCGTTGGGATCACATCCGTAACAGACTTGAGAGAATGACTTATTTTGCTTGTCATTATGGTGACATGCGTTATCTACTCACTGATTCGGGAGTTACGCTGACTATGGAGAAATTGAAAACCATACTAGAATATGAGGACTTACTTTATAGGAACTTAGAGCGTGATTTCAAGGAATTACCTGAGTACTTAGTAAATGCAACAATTTCCCCACACTACCCTTACCCGAACCCCTATAAGATTTATAAGGATAAGGCTGAGGAGAGGAAAGCAAAAGAGTTGGCTGAGCACCTCGGTAATAAAAAGATTAAGCCTGGGAAACGCTATTACATTCCCTCACCACCTAACTCACCTGTGAGTTTGAGAGCTACCCTCCACCGTACCACTAGGAAAAAGAAGTGCGCTGTGGCAAAGCGCAGGAGAATTCTTTTTAACACTCCTGGTAGAGATGAGGCACAGGAAGCTGCTCAACCGGCCATTGATGTTGGCGCCGAGGGTGTGGGTAACGATAATGAGATTGGGGGAGAAGAAGACCCCATACCCGTGTCCAGTGGAAGAGGGGGTGAGAATGAGGATGACCGTTAGTATGAGCCGATGTCTCACGGAGATGAGACCACCCAGGAGGAAAGTGAAGGGTCTAACGTGATGGGGGACCCTAGGGGAGACGACTGAGTACTAACCCAAAGTATTGGGAGACTGCTTGTCAATTTAGTGGCATTATATTTCGTTTTCGTATTCACCAAAAAAATAAATTGTAATTTGCAGACTTTAAACAAATTACTCGTTTTATATGTTCAAAACAGGGTTGCTATACCCAGGTACTATTACATTATTTCAATTATTTATTAAGTTTGATTTGGTTATATGCTATTTTAATGCTTCCTTTGCTTAAATATTGCGCTAATCAATTGTAATACGTTAAATGCTCAAGCGAGAGAATCATACTCAAAATTTCGTACGCTAGAATCGATGTCTGCTCTTGACACGATTCGTGCTACAGTAGACACGAGTCGTGCTCCTCAAAAAAAAAAAAAAAAAAAAAACGTGAATCACCTATTATACGCGTTACTTTTGGTTATTACTCGGTTTGAATCATATTTATGTATACTTAATTTCTTGGGATAACTAATTGAATTGGTTGGACTGATTCAATCATTATTGCCTTATAGACAATGGTGCGAAACAACGGACCCGATCTAACAGCCATTCTGGCACAAATGGCACAACAACAGCAGGTAATGGTTCAGGCTGTGCAACAGATAGCACAGCACAATGCAGCTAACAATGGTAATGGGAATGGTGCCGTAAATGGAGGAGGAGAGGATGATATGCTGCTGGCTAAGATGTCGGACGCTGTGCAAAAGAAAAGACCTGACAATTTCTCAGGAAGAGGGGAACCGAGTATTTTACTGGACTGGGTAGAGGACATGGAAAGGATCTTCTTGACAGTCAGATGTCCTGACAACATAAAGGTGAAAGTTGCTGCGTTTTACCTCAAGGAGGTAGCTGGGCGCTGGTGGATGAAAATCCAGGAGGAATTTTTCAAACCAGTGCTAGAAGAAAGGGCTAATGGCACTGTGGTAGAGCATTTTAGAGACTGGAGAGTTTTCAAGAACCTCCTGGAGGGAGAATTCTTCCCGGAGCACCTTAAAGAGCAGAAGGTAGCTGAGTTTGAGGTATTTCAGCAGACTGAGGGAATGTCGGTGAAGGAGTTTCACGATAGGTTTCAGGACCTGAACAGGTTCGCCGAGAGCGCAACTCCAACTGAAATTTCTAGGGCTGCTAGTTTCAGGAAGAAACTACTCTGGAGCATTAAGGGATGGTTCATTTTGGAACGGTTTCAGACTGTGAAAGCCATTTATGAAAGGGCCACAACTGTGGAACAGAATATGGAGGCTATGACTATGGAAATAGGGGGGAAGAGAAAGGAGAACCCCTTTGACTTGATGAACTTACCAGCCAAGAAAGGGAACTTTGGTAACTTCAAAGGGAGGGCTCAATCTGCTGGAACCGGAAACTCAGGCTATAAAAATGCTTCCACCAACAGGGTTCAAAACCAAGGTGCTGATAACGATAGGCCCTGCAACAGATGCCATATGAGACACCCGGGGAAGACGTGCAATGGGGAGATGATCACTTGTTTCCACTGTGGTAAGCTCGGGCATAAGGCTAATGTATGCTATTCCAAATTGGCTGGAAAACCACCAGCAGCATCTGGGAGTGGTTCAGTGGCGCCGAATCGGTTCCAAAATTTCAGGACTCAGAGTGGGTATGCTGGTTCGAACAATACTTTCAGGAACCCGGCACCAACAAGGGGAGCTGCCTCAACCGCCCCAGCTAAACCGACTGGATCAGTCAGTGCGGCCACACCGGGGAAGAAGGCCACGGGACAGCTGTACGTCATGAATCAGGAGGAGCTTGACAATACTGACGTCGTTTCGGGTAAATTTCCTGTTAACTCCGTTTTCGCAAATGTGTTGTTTGATAGTGGTGCGTCTCACTCTTTCATTTCTGATAGAATTGTGGGAAAATGTGGACTTTGTGATGGTTCAACAGTAGATTTTGAGTTCTCTATGCCCGATGGGTCCAGTGTGACTTGTAAAAGTCAGTTTAATGATGTACCTATAGTGATTTGTGGACATGAGTTCAAGTCTGATTTGATAGTTTTTCCCTTACCCTATTTCTTTGTGATATTGGGAATGGATTGGCTGGGTAGGTACAAAGCTAGATTAGACTGTTGGTTGGGGAAAAGTTCACTTAGAGGGCAGAAGAATGCCAGGGTATCATACCGTGTGATTTTAAAGAAACCAAGAGTAAGACTAGTGTCTGTAATGAATTTGAAGAAGCAGATAGCCAAAGGTGAACCTTTGTTTTTATGTCATGTACGAGACACTAGAGTGGAGTACCCAGAGTTGGATGATGTCCTTATTGTTAGTGACTACCCTGATGTTTTCCCTGAAGAGATTCCGGGGATGCCTCCTAAAAGAGAAGTGGAGTTCAAGATTGAGTTAGTTCCGGGGACAGGCCCTATTGCTAAGTCACCCTACCGGATGGCACCGGCAGAAATGCAAGAACTGAAGAAACAACTGGATGAATTGGTAGAGAAGGGGTATGTGAGACCAAGTGTGTCACCTTTGGGAGCGCCAGTTTTGTTTGTAAGAAAGAAGGACGGGACAATGAGGCTGTGTATCGACTATTGAGAGTTGAATAACGTCACCATCAAAAACAAATACCCCTTACCCAGGATCGATGACCTTTTTTACCAACTTAAGGGCACAAGTGTATTCTCAAAGATCGACTTGAGGTCTGATTATTACCAATTGAAGGTGGCTGACGAGGACGTACCAAAGACAGCATTCTCAACCAGGTACGTGCACTACGAATTCACAGTAATACCATTTGGGTTAACCAACGCACCAGCGGTGTTTATGGATCTGATGTATCGTGTTTTCAGACCCTACTTGGACAAGTTTGTGGTTGTATTCATCGATGATATTCTGATCTACTCCAAAAATGAGGATGAGCATAAGGAACACCTGAAAGTTGTCCTAGAGATTTTAAGAGAGAAGCAATTGTATGGAAAGTTCTCGAAATGTGAGTTTTGGCTGAACAGAGTGGCATTTTTGGGACATGTGATATCCAAGGACGGTGTCGCAGTGGATCCAGCTAACATTAAGGCCGTAAAGGACTGGCCAGCCCCTAAGAACGTGACGGAGATCAGAAGCTTTCTGGGACTTGCAGGCTACTATGGAAGATTCGTGAAGGATTTCTCTAAAGTTGCCAAACCAATAACGACGTTGATGAAGAAAACCACCAAATTTAAACGGGATGAGAGTTGTGAGAAAGCCTTTCAAACTCTAAAGGACCGTTTAAGCACAGCGCCAGTGCTCGCTTTACCCGACGAAAACATACCTTATGAGGTGTACACTGATGCTTCGAAGAATGGTTTAGGTTGTGTCCTAATGCAGAACAGGCGAGTGATTGCCTATGCGTCTAGACAGCTAAAAAGTTATGAGGAAAACTACCCGACCCACGATCTAGAGCTAGCAGCGGTAATTTTTGCACTGAAATTGTGGAGACACTACTTGTTTGGGGTCACTTTTAAAATCTTCTCGGACCATAAGAGTTTGAAGTACATATTCACCCAAAAGGAATTGAACATGCGACAGAGGAGATGGTTGGAGTTGATTAAGGATTACGACATGGAGATACAGTACCACGAAGGAAAGGCCAATGTCGTGGCCGACGCACTGAGCAGGAAGTCTCTACATTCAGTCCAATTGGTTGTTCAAAGGCAGAAACTGAGAGATGAATTCCTTAACTTTGGCATCGAATTAACAGAACAAGGTACAACCCCAGGATCAACTGTCATTAAGAATGATATCTTGGAGGAAATTAAGGAGTTGCAGTTAGCTGACAGAATAATAACGGAAAGGCTGGCAAAGGAGCCTGACTCGTTTAAAAAGGGAGAAGATAGGATAGTCAGATTTCTGGAACGGGTCTGTATACCTGACAACGCTGGTTTGAGGGACAAAATCCTAACCGAAGCTCATACTAGTAAGTACTCCGTGCACCCAGGAGGTGATAAGATGTACCAAGACCTGAAGAAGGTGTTCTGGTGGTCTGGAATGAAAAAGGACGTGACTGATTTTATATCAAGGTGTTTGATTTGTCAGAAGGTTAAGAGTGAATATAAGAGACCTCAGGGCAAATTGCAACCCCTACCTGTACCGGAATGGAAATGGAGTTCCGTATCCATGGATTTCATCGCAGGATTACCTAGAACCCCAAAAGGAAATAACATGATTTGGGTGGTTGTAGACAGACTGACGAAATGCGCACATTTCATTCCCATGAAAGACACATGGAAAAAGAAACAATTGGCTGATGCTTACATACACCATGTGTTGAGACTTCACGGTACACCAAAAGAGATTGTATCCGACCGCGATGCACGCTTTGTCTCTCGGTTCTTGAAGAAATTACAAGAAGCCTTGGGAATGAAACTTCTAATGAGTACCGCGTTCCACCCCGCAACTGATGGTCAGACAGAAAGGACAAATCAAACCTTGGAGGACATGTTGAGAGCGTGTGCCTTACAATACCAAGGAGGTTGGGAGGATAAGCTGGACTTAATAGAGTTCTCCTACAACAACAGCTATCAAGCCTTGATAAAGATGGCTCCGTACGAGGCCCTATATGGTAGAAAGTGCAGAAGTCCAATATGTTGGAACGACATAAGCGAAACAATGGTTTTGGGTCTAGACTACATCCAGGAGATGACTGACCAGGTTAAACTGATTCAGGATAGACTAAAGGCTGCACAGGCAGACAGAATAGTTACGCTGACAAAACCCGTAGTCTTATAGTGTTCAACGAAGGTGACATGGTTTTGTTACGAGTGTCACCAACCAGAGGTGTAATGAGGTTTGGGGAGAAAGGAAAACTGAGCCCGAAATTCATTGGACCATACAAGGTGATCAAAAGAATTAGAGAAGTCGCCTATGAGTTGGACCTACTTGCGAACCTCGATAAGGTTCACAATGTGTTCCACGTTTCTCAACTCCGACGTTACGTCAGTGATCCGTCTCATGTGTTGGACCCGGAGACTATCGAATTGGATGAAACTATGACATATGAGGAGGAACCTTTGAAAATCTTGGACACCAAAGTACGCAAAACTAGACGAACTGAGACAAAGATGGTCAAAGTCTTATGGTGGAACAATAATGTCAAGAAAGCCACATGGGAAGTGGAATCGGTTATGCGTAACAAGTACCCTCACCTGTTTACCTAAGGTACCTTCGGTTCGGGACGAACCTTTGTTTTAAGGGGGAGGAGAGGCCGCGCGCGCCTTGCTCTTCCTCGCTGATTTTCGTGTTCTTTATGTGTTATGTTTGATGTGTGCTATGTTTCCGTTGTTTGAATGTGAGTTGGTTCTTATCGCTTCTGGTTCTCTGTCACAATTCATCACTTCTTGTGCTCTGTCACAATTCATCGCTTCTTGTGCTCTGTCACAATTCATTCCGACTCCCATTTCGAACTTTTATCGCATATTTTCTAATACACTATCGTTTCAGAATCTTTTCTATCCTGTGATCAGTACTACTAGTTTAGCGTGAATTTTTGGAGGATGGGTTTATAGATTCGGGACGAATCTTTGTTTTAAGGGGGGAAGACTGTAACACCCCATATTTTTAGGTCATTTGAAGTGTTTAAAGTATCGGGAGAATTTCATTTTGAGGATATTAGAATCTATCTTTAGAAACTTAGGGTATACCTTCCGTTTAGAGACGCTTTCCTAATTGGACAACTATTTGGCAAAATTACCAAAATACCCTTACTAAACCCTTCCTATTTTCTACAAAAAAATAAAATAAAAACCCAAACCCTCCCCATCACTCCTCACGTCGCACACAGCAGCAGAAAAGAAAAAAAAAAAAGAGGAAGTACGTTAAAGAGGAGAGAAGAGGAGAAGAGAAGAGGAGAAGAAAAGAGAGTCGCGCATCACCACCACCATCACTGTCGACCAATCACCGTTGCCACCAGCCGCCGCTGTCACCCTAGCCGACCCTCTCTCTTGATTCTACAATCAAGAGTAGTATGTTTCTACACCCTCTTTCATAATTTCTACTTAGGGCTTTCTTAATTTCATGTTAATTATAGTTTAAGCATGATTGTGGTTGTGGGAATTGCTTTAATAGGTTATAATCATGCTTAATTATGGTTTTGATGCATGAATTATTGGTTTCTAAATTAGGGCTTTTGAAATTAGGGTTCATATGTATTTGGGGGTGATTTTATGGGTGGATTCATGTGAAATTTGGAAGAGATGCTTAGTGTGAGATGGGTAAACCATAGTTTTAATTTGGGAACGTTTTATGGTGTTTTGATTTATGAATATGTATTCTGCCCACTTCTGATTTTTGCCTAATTCGGATGATTTTGATGTTGTTTTGGTGATTTAATGATGAATAATTGTTGTTAGTGTACTTGGTAAGGTGTAGTGCGAATTTGGTGTTGTTTGGAGATCATTTGGGGGTTGATTGGTGATGTTTAAGGGCTTATGGTAGAGCTGCCCCTATTTTGTGGTTAGGTGCTTTTAGTCTTGTGTGGAAGTATGTGCGAGTATTTTTCATTATCGATTAAGTGTTGTGCAAGTATCGATTGGTAGAACGGTTGAGTAATTTGTTGTTTACTATTTGTGTTTAGGGTGTGTGTTCGAGGAGTTTCCTTTCTAGTTTGGTCACCCACAAACTAATCGTAAGTAAGGTAAGAACAATGATCACAATTCCATCAACTAATAATCTCCTTGTTTGGCTCACATTTATAATTGTTCATTATTCTTATGTTTGATTTATGCGCTCATCCTTGTTTATCGCTTCACTCATGCCTAACTAATCTTATGAGCGTATTTTACTTGAGCTTGTCTATGTCTTACCGCCTTTCGGCCACTCATTTTTCATCTCGGCTCCACCTGCCACACGGCCTTCTCGGACTTTACCACATCCGGCCTCTCGGCCTTGGTCCACCACTCGACCACACGGCTGAGTGGCTTGTTATGAAGGACCGTCTCGTTTTCTATTTTTGTTTCCAAGTATTTCAATTCGGTTTCGACCGTCTGTGATTCGAATTATCAAATAATGTACTCTCTAATAACGTACTAATATCGGATTGAATTATGAAATAATAAAGATGATACCACCTAGAGTACGATGTTGCGACTTGACCGATCATCGTTTTATTTTACCTCTGATCAAGGTACTTGTTAGGTCGGATTAGCTACCGACTTCCTAATAGTCTTCCTCCTAGATGGGATCTCGTCCTACCGGCATATCTTGCGAGGGGTGTACACACTCGGGGTTATTAGGGGCTATACTTACTTCTCTAACTCGAACTAAGTTCGATAGTGTGGTGGTTGTGGGGTAGGACCCTGGCCGAAACATATTAACTGATAATTTTAACCTGTTGGCTTGTACTATGTACAAATTTATAAGTGTATTGGGCAATGATGCACCTTTGATATTCCGTTCTACTGTTACTGATACTTTTCTCTCATATCGTCAATCTGTTCTTGTTAGCTACGCGCCTCTAGGTGCGTATCTTAATTGTTATACTTATATTTATTGATTCTCACTCAGCCTGAGCTGACGTTCTGTTTTCTGGTTTGTCCCTACCTTATTCTGGGGCCTATGTCATTCTCCGATGGCATAGTTGACAGGTCTTGATGATGTGAATGCTTGCTTGCGAAGTCGTGCATGTTGGGGCTTTCAAAAGATTTTATTTCTTTTATTTGTTGTATTTCGGATTATAGTTTTGAGAATTGTAGTTCGACAAATTTTAAGACTTCAGCTGTTTGTTTTCTCGTTTGGTTTATTGTAATGATTTCTTAGCCTAGCAATTGACTCGGTAGTCAATTGTGGCGCAGCAAATCTAAATAAATTCCTTTCTTGAAGCGAATTTTTAGGGTTGTTACAATAAACACGTAAAACGATAAAAGGTTGGTTAAAGTAGGTAATGGAAGTAAATGGTTCTATTAAAAAAGTTAATTAATTAGTTAGAACATGAATCACTACGTCAAAAACAAGCTTCGAGAACCCCCGTAAGAGAACGTATTTAAGTGAAACTGTTCTCTTAACACAAAAGAGAACGGTTCCACTAAAAACAGATCTTAAATGTATTTTTGGGAAAAAAAGATAAAAAAAAATAGACATTTTACCGTTCTCTTATGTCCAGTTAAAATAAGAACTTACAATAAGATAACGGTTCTTTCTAAAACCGTTCTCTTAGGTAACTCTATGAAAATAGTTCTAATTTTTAACCGTTCGAATAATATCCTTAAAAAAAAAAAATAAACCCCCCCCACCCACCTCGTCTGTTCCGCCACATTATTCTACTGAGTATCATAACACACTCTCTCTCTCTCTCTCTCTCTCTCTCTATCTATCTCTCCCCCCGCCATTTTTTCTATCTGCTCACCGTCATCAATCCCATCCTATTTCCGTCGACCGACCACTTCTTTTCGCCATCAAACATCTTCTGCTGGTGCCGCTTTCATTCCATGTGACGCCTTTGCGACGGCTGATATCTGGCTACATCTATGCCGTTTTCGTTTTGTATTATAATATGAGTTTTCTTAATTTCTTAAAATCATTATGTATTGTGAATTTTTATTGGGTAAGTGTTTCATTTGGTATGAGAAATCATGTTTGGGGTTTTCGGATCTACTTTTTATCTAATTTTTTTATTTATTTTCCAGATTCAAAGAGTTTTGGATTAGAGAGTGTTGATGAGGGTAGTCGTGTTTCTCATGTGGGTTTTTTTTCCGTCAATATTTTAAATTGCATCGGTTAATTTTGTTTTTCTTCTACAGTATTCGTTTCTAATTATGCTTTAATCTGTGTGTTTTTTTTCGTGTGTTTAGAATAATGATAAAAAAACGCGGATCTAAAGGAAGAAGATGATCGATGAACAAAAACCAGATCTAAGTAAGCAAACATAACGATGAAAAAGACTATGGTGACAAGATGTACAAGAAAATTAGTGTTTTTCTTTTCTGCCGATTTTGAAGATTTTGGTGTGTAATTTTTTTATACTGATTTTGTATCTACAAGACCTCATATTATTTGAGGGAGTTATATGACATAATTTGATTTTGTTTGTTTACTGGGTGTTTATGGTTGTTGTTCTTGTATATATTTATAAACGAAGTTTTTTTCGTGGGCATTGAAGTAGTCTAGAGACCTTTCGAATTTTCTTAGAGCTTCTGGTGAATAAAGAATTAATTTATGTTATGGAATTGTTGTTTTTACCATATGTGAGTTTGTGGCAATCATGTACAAAATTCATATATATAGTAGTTATGGAAATGTTTTACCATATTTGAGTTTATGGTAGTTATGTACAAAATTCATACATTAGTTATGGAAAAGTAGAATAATAAAGAATAGATTAAGTGTTATGCAAATGTAGCATATGTAAATTTATGGTAATCATATAATGAATTCATTTATTAGTTATGAATGTGTAGTTACCAATGTAAGTTTATGATCATTTTGAAAAGATGAATCAATATAAAAAATTTCTTTTATAAGTTATAATAAGATAATATTTCATACGTCAAACTTACATTTTAATACGTGAGAAAAAAAATACGGAAAATTCACGTGGTACCCTCAAACTTTGACTGATTGCACATGGTACCCAACTTTGCAAGTTTGTGCACATGGTACCCCTGAAGTTACCACTTTGTGCACATGGTACCCAAATAGTAACTTCCGTTAGATTTTCCGTTAAGTGATGATGTGTTAGTTAGTTGTTATGTAAATTAGTTAATATTAATGATGATTTTCCATTTTAAAAAATAAAAATAAAAATAATTTTTTTTGACTTTTTAAAACAAATCCAAAAAATATTTTCATAAACAAAAAAAAAATCCAAAAAACAAGTTTTTTTTCATAAAAAATATTATTTCTCTTAAAAAAATTATAATTTGTGCACATGGTACCCTTCAAGTTATCACTTTGTGCACACGGTACCCTTGAGATCATAACATTTTGCACATTGTACCCCTAGGAAAATTAGTTTTTTATGAAAGTTTTTTTGAAAAAATTACTTGAAAGAAATATATTTATTTTTCTAAGAATTTATTGAATTTTTTTAATTAAAATATTAAATCTATAATTTAATTAACTAATTACCTAACAACTAACCGACACATCATCACTTAACGGAAAAATCTAACGGATGTTACTATTTGGGTACCATGTGCACAAAGTAGTAAGTTCAGGGGTACCATGTGCACAAACTTGCGAAGTTGGGTACCATGTGCAATCGGCCAAAGTTCGAGGGTACCACGTGAATTTTCCGAAAAAAATATGACGACATTATCTACATTTTGGTAAATATAAGAACCAAGGGTTTGTTTTTTTAAAGGTGAACTTCGAATTAGAGGTAGTAATACTAATAACGATAAGTCACTCATTTATATAGATGGATATTCTACTACAGATGGATAACAATTCAACTTATTTAGTAATTTCCAAATACTTAGGTAGGAGTATAAGTCAATTATGTTCCTCTAAACTCTACGTTATTCTATAAGTCTGTTTTTTTCTTCTAAATTATGTTTTTTTTTACCGTATTTATAAACAATTGACCATAACCTACAAATAAAGGGAGTTTTTATATTTTTGAATGAATCTGATCTTATCTGCATCTAACTAGGAGTTATTTATGCGTCTAGAGTTAATAAAATCTTATTACAGTTTTTGGTGAATATAAATTCCATTTGTGAATAAAAATATTCATTTATGAGTAATGGAAGATAGTAAGGCCGTGTGCGATTAGACTGTATTTTTATGATCTGATTTGATTTGATTTGATATGAATTGAACTGCTTTGATTTTATTTTATTTGAATAAACTTGATTTGATTTAATCTGAAGTGAATTAATTGATAAATTAACTGCAATTAGACGAATTAATAACTAAAAATAGACTAGATTCATGATTGTTATTGGGATAATTCTGATCTGATTTGATTTGATTTGAATAAAACTGATCTGAATTGATTTGATTTGAATAAATCTGATCTGATTTGAAAACAGTGTTGAATAAGTTGAAACGCACATGACCTAATTCAATATATGATAGTATATGGTAATTATAAAATGGTAAGATAATACAAAAGAATTTTCTTATGGTTTAAGGAAAAATCATTAAATTGCAAACTTGAGTTTATTTTAAACATAAAAACAGATATTCCCTCCTTTGATTCCTTTCCAAAATGTATGACGATTTCATTTTGCGAGATACGGTATTGGCTATTGATTTCTCAAAAAAAAAAAATTAAAAAAAAAAATAAAAAAATCTGACTTATATACTTAAAGTTATTTTCATTTATTTGGTTGGTACCTAATTTCATAATATTATAGTTTTGTAGTTTTTGGCTTTCTATTTTACTATATTTTTTTTCATTTTAATGTCTCACTTTCGAAAATGAAATGATATTGAAACATATTTTTGAAGAGAGAATGTTATATATATAAGAAATATTGTCATCATCATTGTCATTTTTTGTTTTTTCATATTATTATTTTTGAAATTTTTCTATAATTGTCATCGTTTGCATTGTTTTTGCATTTTACATCAGGCATCTTGATAGATTACTGTTAAAAACATTTTGTTGTAAAAAAGGTATAATTAAGAGAACACCAACCCACCTTAGCTTGAGGTTATTTGCAAGTATATGGTAATTATGAAATGGTAAGATAATACAAAAGAATTTTATTATGGGTTACGAAGCGATTAAATTCCAAATTTGAGTTTATTTTAACCATTAAAACAAATATTCATTCCTTCGAGTCTTTTCCAAAATGTATGACGATTTCATTTTGCGAGATAAGGTATTAGTTGATGATTTCACGAAAAAAACAAAAAATTATCAGACTTATATACTTAGAGTTATACTCATATAGTTGGTATCTACTTTCATAATATTATAGTTTTGTAATTTTTGGTACAGTTATGAACATTTTGTTGAAAATATGGTAAAATCAAGAGAATATCAATCCACCTTAGCTTGAGGTTGTTTGCATGAAAATTGAATATGTCTTAGTTATTTACGTTCTGTATGATCTGATGAATATATTTGATGAAATAAGAAGTTATTTGATTTGATATTAACATTTCATATGTCAATTGATCTAAATTAACTAAAAAAGGATTGTAATTAAATAGGGAGCCGTAGCTTGTGGTTATTTGTATGGAAATTGGTTATGTCTTGGTTATCGGATGTCAAATGATCTAACTTAATTAGAAAATAACTGAATTTAATTAGGTGAGTTATGCCTTAATGGAAGAAATGAATTTGTATGAGTATATCTTTTTGCACTGAAACTATTATTATGAGCCAAAATTATTAGGTCAGCCAACTTAACGTGATCTCTTTGGAAAGCTTAACTTTGTATTGAATGCGTCTGGAAATGGACAAAAAGCCCACAAAGCAAATGGAATTGTTGAAAAAGTTATGCATATTCCTAAATTATATAATAGGGTTTTTTGTCAGACTACACCTAATAAAGTTTATATATTGACAGAGAGATACAACTATAACCTTCATATTGAAAATGAAATATACGATTTACAATATAAAGCAGTTATAACCTTAAATTAAACTTTGTTTAGCTATAGCATAATAATTTCTGTAATGGATGATGCGTATATATTATATAATATTTTAATGTAACTGTGCAACGCACGAGTTTTAAACTAGTACATAATAATAAAAGAGGGTTTTTTCAGGGGCCTACGTTGAAAGTTTAGGTAACGGAGCTCATAGAGAGAGTCCAACTATTGTAGGATTGTAGAAGTTTAGGAAAGCTAAATCCTAACACGTATTGAGTCCAACTATTGTATAATTGTTCATGTAGGATTAGACTACCAGCCTATTTATAGGCCATGCCATGCTTAGGTCACATCCTTTTTAAGTTCGTAGATAGATTTGCTTCTTTTTTCTCATGCTTGCATCATGTATATATGCTTTTTACATTATTCATCAATCTTATGTATTGATATCTAATTAACCTTTTTTCTTTGCTTTGTAGATTAAATTCTTAGATGGATTCACTTAATATCATGTCATACTTTGTTAACTCAATGTTTGTAAGGTTGGCTGATTTACGTAATATTGATTTCTAATCATGACCTCCCAAGTGATCCTAATGATATCGGAGTATTATTAAATATATTATCTAATTTTTTTTTTTGTCGAATTTGTAGATCAAACAAGTTTATCAAGACACAAGAATCAATCGATATATTTGCAATTGAAAGAAACCTATAGCCTATTTGATTGTCGGCAACAACAACTTAGATAGATTAATTATCAATATCCCAATAATCAATCTTCTATTCTTCTTATATATTGGTGTGATCATACTTATACGTACATAATGTTATCTACATCTAATTGTTTGCGTTTTCTCCGAGATTTTAGCTCAACATTGGTCTGATTAGCTTGATTAGTGAGTAAGAGTAGGAGTGTAGGAGTAAGAGGAGTGAATAATACTGTAGAACTAGGAGTAGGAGTTGGAGTATGCTCAGACTTTAGCTTGACTCAACTGAAGAAGTATGAGTAAGAACTGCAATAGTGGGAGTGGGAGTGGGAGTAGGAGCAAGAGTATAATAGTAAGAGTAGGAATATACGAATAGTAGTAGTATAGTTGTAGTAAGAGTAGTAATGCGTAGTTGATGCGTATGCTAATCTATAATTAACAAACTAAGAGTTTTTGCAGCGGAATTAAAACTAAAAGAACTTATTTTTGTGTTTTTGTGTTTATATGGAAATAAACTAAAGAAAAACAATAAAGATATGATTCAATACCCGCAAGTAATTGAACCTGCCGAATTCAAAGAGTCGCAACCCTTAATTCGATCCTCCGCAAAGGATTTAGTACTCACGCATGAGTTTGTCGCCCGCAAGCAACCACACAAAGAATTTGAAGGAAACTCCCTTCGACTTTTCGATATTAATACTCAATTGTAATTCTGAAATTTGTCTATCTAAAACAATACAATAAGACTCTCTATTTATACTAAATAAACACATCTAGACCTTAAAGAATAAGGTAAGGTTCAAATAGAACTTTCCTTAATTCCGGCTTACTTAAACTAGAACAATTCGGAAACCTCATAGGCTCCTTTATTATTAGGAAACTAAATAATAATAAAAATTATATCTACTAAGAACTTCCTTAGACGTGCATAGCTTGAGAATTATAGTTATTATCGTAAACCCATATCTCCCATGCATCAGTCTCCCCTTCTTTGAAAGATTCGTCCTCGAATTTGGAGTTCTTGAGTAGAACATCATCATGTTCATAACCACCCGGATCAAGTACAATGATCACAAACATTAGAACAAACAAACAAGTTGCAAAAATGAGGTTTGCGATCGACAAGTCCTTCAACTCATCATCTTCAATGTACTCGATCATCTTTTCGACACTATGATCTTCAATCTCAACTCTATTCCCTCTAATCACTCCTTGGCAAAGAATCTTTAGACCACCTTGCTTAACTTCACGTATTTCATCTTTGATTTGAATACTACTATTATTATAAAGAAAGAAAGACAAACACGATTTACCTTTGACATCTTCATCAAGCCTCTCATCAATATAGAGATCAATTAAGGACTTGTATGAACTCTTGTTCTCAAATTTGTCTATCTCATCTTCAATTACAACCTCATGTTCAATCGAACTCTTTATTTCGTTTTTCTCAAAAGAAGTTGATGACGAATTACTGATTTCTTCCAATGAAGTTTCAAAAAGAACCAAATTTTGAGCATCCTCCACTTTAGTCTCTTCATCCTCTTGATTCTGTATGAATTTTTCTTGTGATTCTTCCTCTTTGCTTGATATTGTAGCATCAACTATGTCATGAACATATTCCACGATCACTTCTTTGGTTTCTTCTTTACCTTCACATGAAACACCCTTTTCAGATTGTGTGGTGTCAACTTTCTTTAAGCCATCTTGAATACGTTTAAGTAAACTCATCAAACCTAATAAGATGTCATCTTTACTTGCTTCTTCATGCTCAACACACCGTTTATCTGATTTTGAATGTTTCTTAGGCAACACATCTTCCATAAAGTCCCTAGGCAAATATTGTTTACGTAGCTTGCACTTAAGCACTTCCCAAGAACGAATCTTGCACTTGCCTTCATGTTTGCGTCGCCTTTTTACTTTTTCAAACCAACGGAAAGCATCTTCCACCAAAACATGCTTTGCATGATTGAATCTCTCACGATCATCAAAACCAAAGCGATCAAATTTATGCTCAACCTTTGTTTCCCAATATCTGTAGTCATCAGGATCACCATCATACTTAGGAATTTCGTACTCCAAGATCGTCATGATTTAAGGAAATCAAGAGCCGAAGCTCTGATACCACTTGATGCGTATGCTAATCTATAATTAACAAACTAAGAGTTTTTGCAGCGGAATTAAAACTAAAAGAACATATTTTTGTGTTTTTGTGTTAATATGGAAATAAACTAAAGAAAAACAATAAAGATATGATTCAATACCCGCAAGTAATTGAACCTGCCGAATTCAAAGAGTCGCAACCCTTAATTCTATCCTCCACAAAGGATTTAGTACTCACGCATGAGTTTGTCGCCCGCAAGCAACCACACAAAGAATTTGAAGGAAACTCCCTTCGACTCTTCGATATTAATACTCAATTGTAATTCTGAAATCTGTCTATCTAAAACAATACAATAAGACTCTCTATTTATACTAAATAAACACATCTAGACCTTAAAGAATAAGGTAAGGTTCAAATAGAACTTTCCTTAATTCCGGCTTACTTAAACTAGAACAATTCGGAAACCTCATAGGCTCCTTTATTATTAGGAAACTAAATAATAATAAAAATTATATCTACTAAGAACTTCCTTAGACGTACATAGCTTGAGAATTATAGTTATTATCGTAAACCCATATCTCCCATGCATCAGTAGTAGTAAGAGTCGGAGTAGTAGTATGTAGTACGTAGTAGTAGGAGTAGTAGTAGTAGTATAGCGGTATTAGGAGTAGAAGTAGTATGTAGTAGTCGTCCGAAAAATCAATCCTACTACATTTTAAAATTGGAGAATTGTTGTTGTAGTAGTAGTAGTAGTAGTAGTAGTAGTAGTAGTAGAAGAAGAAGAAGAAGAAGAAGAAGAGTAGTAAAAAATCATTAAAGTTTGGATCAAATTTTTATGCATGATCTTGAATAATAATTAGTTGATCACACATAATAGTAGGAATAAGCCAGAAATTTAAGGTGGAGTAGAATCAATAGTACTATTAAGATGATGGGGACTTTAGACTAAAAGCTTATTTATTTATCTTTTGCCATGAAATTTATCATTTTATTTACAGCTCGCACAACAGTTTCCACCTGAGAAAGAGAGAGTTTTGTGAGAGAGTTTATTTGATTTCATTCTCAACCATAACATAACTAAGCAATATAATAATACGATAAAAAATAATTAGTAACTCACGATTAGCCAAGTCATATATAACAGACATAAATTTATTTCATTATTTCAAACTATATTTAACCTTAAACCTAATCACTTATTTTGTCAATTAAAATAAGATAATTAATAAAAAAAAAAAATCTAATCATTCCATCACTTTTAGTAATTTTTTGGTTCACAATAACTATTGTGACACCATATCACACGAGACTTACTGTCTATTTATTAATTTTTTTTTTTTTTTTTTTTTTTTTTTTTTTTTGTCAATTGAGATCAAACAGTAATTTTCCTTTAACTAAGCATAGACTAGAGTTTATATATATAGAGTCCGTGCAACGCATGGGTATTCAACTTGTTAGGTTAATTAATAAAATTAGAACCACTCAATTAGGATAAAATTAATTTCAACAATTTGATCTTTAATTTGATCTTTTTTTAACCATGATTAAAAAAAGTTCGTATGATACACCTTACCACACAAGATTATAAGATATAATACTTTTTTATGTACTCAAATATTTTCTCCTTAATTCATTTGATTTTGTCTATCCACTCTTATCTCCATTTTTTAATTCATAAGGAAAGAGAACTCATGCCTATGTCGGCTATGTAATAAGTTTGGCATACAAAGAAATTAAAAAATTATACAAAAATTCTATTATAGTTGTCAGTATTTGACAATTAGGATAAAGAATGAAATCATGATCATCAAATTAGGATAAGATAAATTTCAACCATTTGATTTTTCTTAACCATAGTTAAAAAAAAGTTCCTACAATACACTTTACCACACATGATTACAAAATATAATATTTTTTTATATACTCAAAATATTTTTCTATAATTAATTTGATTTTGTCTATCAAATTTTATCGGAAATATTTGAGTTTTAAAGGAAAGAGAACTTCACGTAAAAATCCGAATTGAATCAAAGGCGATTTTAAAATTCAAACTTTAGCCCTACCAATCAACTACGCATGATTTGATGATTCTATTCAAATTGATCCAAGTAAATCAACGAGTAATGAATTTACTTTGCCATGTTGCAAAACGCCAAAAAAAAAAAAAAAAAAAAATCGCTCTCTTCTACTCCGCTCAAATTCTCCAAACTGACCCTTTCAACAAGGTGAACAACCATACTCGATCGCGCCTTTCATTTTAATTTGACCATGTCTTCTCCAAATATTCTCCCTCTTGCACTCCTAACTTCTTTTTCACTCTTCTACTTTCTGCTCCATTTTTGTGGATTCTCTTGCATATTTGACCATGGCTTCCTTTGTGATCCGTGGAATCATGAAATTCAAGTTGGGTTTTTTTAATCTTTGTTAAAAAAATTGATTTTCATCCGCTTTCTGTATTTAACTATATGGGTTTCTGAATTTTTGCTCAAACGCGTGAATTTCGTTCAACTTTTGAATCATTTTCTGCAACTGGCTATGGTGGATGCAGAGAGTCCATGGATTTGGTAAAGGAACGGTTGGGAAGGGAGAGGCATTTATTTATTTATTTTTTATTTTTTTTAGGAAAGAGATTAATTTTTTAATTGGCTAATTGCTTGTCATTGTAATTTCTAATTGTTGATTATATTTTAACAAATCTAAATTAATATTTTCAAAAGATTATGTGATATTTTATGGTATTATTTAATTATTGACCATAGTTAAATCTTATCTTAATTGTCAAAAACTGATAATCACCAAAGAATAATCGAAAATTATACCCCGTGTCTTCTTCAACGATGATTCTATGGTGACTGTCAGTTTTCGACAATTAGGATAAGATTTAATCATAGTTAGTAATTAAATAGTAATAGAAAATATTACACAATATTATGAAAATATTAATTTAGATTTGTTAAATATTTATTAACAATTACAAATATCACTTTCCTCAAAAAGAAAAAAAAAAAAAAAAAAAAAAGCAAGAAATGTCATTTTTCCC
Organism: Spergularia marina; assembly: GCA_963680865.1. Classification (NCBI taxonomy): domain Eukaryota; kingdom Viridiplantae; phylum Streptophyta; class Magnoliopsida; order Caryophyllales; family Caryophyllaceae; genus Spergularia; species Spergularia marina. The sequence continues at coordinate 17,504,863 of OY804548.1, read as the reverse complement.
ATTATACCCTTAGTAGAAAACCCCGATTTCCAACATAATTTATGCCATTCTTTTCTCTAGTTTTTCCCCACTTTCCCCTCTCCTCTGGTTTTTTCTTTCTCTTTCATCTGTGACAATTCCGTCCGCACTCACCTCTTGTCTTTCACTCTCCCTTTTCTCTCTGCCCAGTCCCCACCCCCCCTTGCCGCCACAACGCCACCGATGCTCTACATCGACGTCGACCACTTCCGACGCTGACAACGCCGGTCGACTCTACCTGTTCCGACAAGTCTACGTCTAGCATCGTCAGCCTTCGTCAATCATCACACCACCGCATAACTTTGCCTTCTCTCTCCATTCCACTCTCATTTTTGTCAGATCTCACCATCGCAGATGATCTTTGTCGCCGATCATCACAATTCCTGGTCTCTTGCCACCTTCGCGCACCTATCACCCCCGTTGTGGAGTGAAATGAAAGGTGTGAGAGCTGAGAAGAGAGGGAAAACATAATGGCGGGAATGTAGGCGTCGGGGTTGGAGGGCAGGGCTAACTCGGCTCGGTAGATGGACTATGTTAAGGCGATTATAGGGTTGGTGGACGAGGTGGGGGCGGGGGGAGGGCGGGGCAGTGATGGGGAGAGGGGTGTTGTTGGGTGGCGTGGGAGGAGAGTGAGAATATTAATCAATCAATCATAGATAATAATAATAATAAAGGAGAGATTTTTCAGGGGCCTATGTCGAAAGTTGATGTTTTGGAGCTCATAGAGAGAGCCCAACAACTATAAGATTGTATTTGTATAAACTTAGGAGAGTGTGTTGTTTTGTTTAAATAAATATTATTGTTTTATTTTGTATTTTTTTTTATGTTGTTTATTTGTGCTTTACTATTATTGTAGTAGCAGTCGTAGTGGTAGTGGTAGTGGTAGTGGTAGTGGTAGTGGTAGTAGTATATTAGTAGTAGTAATAGTAGTAGTATATCAGTAGTAGTAGTCGTAGTAGTAGTGGTAGTGGTAGTAGTATATTAGTAGTAGTAGTAGAGTAGGAGTAGGAGTAGGAGTATAATTAGTAGTAGTTGTCCAAAAAAAAAATTATTTGCATTAGATAATAGATAATTGGAGAATAGTAATAGTAGTAGTATTTAGCTAATGGTCAATTTTCGGCATCATATTCGTAGTTAGCGCATTCATCATAGTCACTAGCATCAATATCAATATCGTCACTAGCTTCAATAGTAAAAGGGCATAGCATTTTAATCAAATTTTTATGCATGAACTTGAATTAATTATAGTCGGTCACCCGTTATAGTAATAATAAGATTTTTAGTTGAAGTAGTATCAATAGTACTCCTGTAGTAATTGTTGTGGTTTTTTTGTAGAAGGATAAATATTCTAACCTATTGTTCTATGGTATATTATGTTTTTGTAGTAGGATAGTATTCTTGCCTAATTCTCTATTATATAATGTGTTTGCTCCCAAACATTCTACGTACGTGTCTAAAATGTGCTTAATGATTTCATTTGTTGCTTAGCGTAGTAAAAAAGTTTCCTTTTTTATCATCATTATTTTGGTTGCGAAATACTCCACTAATTACCACTTCCCAAATTACCTAATATATATTAAATTTGATATACATTAGTTTTTTCGTTGATATAAGCTTTGATCCCACAACTCCTACATGCACAAGCCAATTTTGCCTATATATTTCGATATATGATAATATTTGAGAACCAAAAAGATATAGTTTGTAAAGCATTGGTCTAGGATAGTTACTTTATAGCTTTGGTGTTGCTACAAATTTTAGTAAAAAAACAAAAAAAAGTTAACTAGAGTTATCATATGCACTAGCTAATTAATTAGCAGCCCACAAGAACTAAGCTAGGTCTATTGGGATCGAACCCTTATTCTCGATTTATGGTCAGTAGTAACTATTTCAATTAGTGTTCCTATAATCGAAAGAAAAAAATATAAAACAATCCTACCCTAGGAGTAGTTTATTCATGTATACTACTACTTCTATTAGTAGATCTAATGGCTAATATCCTAAACTTTATTATATTTAGATACAAACAAGTCCTACAACAAACAAAACATAAGCTACTAAGAGAGATCATAATCATAAAATTTAGACCCCTATTAATTCTTTTGTACGTACTTAGGATTTCTTTGGGAAAGTATATACTTTTTTTTTCTTTCAAAATCTGATGTGTAAACTTTAGAAACACTCTCATGAATTAACAAACAATCCAAATCAAACATTATAAGGTTACAACCATTATACGACTTATCATATTTTTCAGATTTAGTGATATCTCCAAAACTATATGTCTTTCATTTATTACGAAATCCTAGCTTAATTACGAACTTGCTATAGTCATCACTTAAGCTAGTTAAGGTGATATCTTATGATATTAGATCACATTAGTGTATGACTGACAATGCAAATCGGGCACAAAAATACAATTTCCTTTGACTACTTGAGAAAGTTTTCATGTGATCAGTTAAAATGAAAATCTTATACTTAATATGTAAATAAAATAGAAGTATAAATATAATCGCTCAAGAAAATGTCTTACAAAACTTTTTCAACAATAAACGAAATTAATACTACAATATCAATTTTGTTAGAAGATCATATCATCATTAAAAAGTTTGAGCTTTATAAAAAATGAGTGTTACAAATAAGTCAATTCATAAGTCTCACGGTTCCAATAAATTATTATTTGTTCAATTACAATCAAATATGTAATGCAAATTGTTCTTCAATAAGTTAAGAGTTGAACAAACCACATAAGTAATTTGATATAAATTTTTTTATAATATTTATTGTTACAAATTGTATTTGACTTTAACAAGTATATATATACCAATAAATTTTTTTGTCAACGAGATCAAATAGTAAATAATTTTTAAAGGGTAAATTAAAATATTAATTTTATGTTTGTTTAGCTACATTAAATAGAGGGTAAGTTAGCCATTTTAATAACTAAGCAAAGGAATTGTTGTATGGTAACCAAACAAGACATGGGAAATTAATTCCAAGGAATTCTAAGTATCTAGATGGTATCCAAACATTGTAAGACAAATTCCCGCGAATTTACCATAGGAATTCATTTCCCAGGATATTCTATTTCCTATAGGAATTTAATTTCTATGCTATCCAAAAGACCCCTTAGAGTCTACTGATGCGTAATGTTAGGCTTTCTTTTTTAGCGTAGTAAAGAGTAGTAGAAGCCTATTAAATTAGGAGGGATACATTCGTTGCATGCATTAGGAAAGTCCTATGCGAAGTCGAAAATTTCTAAGTTTGGCATTATGGAGGTATGTATTCATACTCCATTCTACTCCTACCGAATATAATTCAAGAATTAGACTCATTTACATTTATTAAAATTAACTAAATAGCGTGATGTCAAAAAAAAAATTAACTAAATAGCAGGAACTATGTAGTAAGAAAATCAATCCGCGTTACATGTCTATCACGTAGACACTGGACTGTAGGAGTTCAACTACACATATCTCTTTCATTTCTCAACCAAATTAACATAATATAATATGCTAATGGTTAATTAATTTTATTTATTAGAGGCGTTATAATTAATCCATATATCATTTTATATTATGGAATTTCATAATGATGATTATTGGTCACTCACGAGAAAATAATTGAAATCCTGACTTATATAAATGTCCTATATATATATATATATATATATATATATATATATATATATATATATATATATATATATATATATATATATATATATATATACCATAAACTATGCAAGAATTATGGGTAGTATAAGGCTAAAGTCACGAAATTGAGATACATGAGGCTTTTTCAGGAGCATATGTTGAAGTTGTATTTTCATAGCGTTTACTTACAAAATTCTATGTACTTTTATGTTTTTGCGTTGTGGGCGACTATAGTCCAAGTAGTATTGAATAGATTAGAGAGATGGTTTTTTTTTTCCATTCTACTCAGAAGATCTAAATTTCTTGAGTTAGTAAAACGTAAGCTATACTTATTATGTAAATTAAAGTGCTGGACGTGAGCAAAAGATTTGGGATTCCAACAAATCCTTTATCATTTTGAAAAAAAATAAAAATATAACACAAATTCAGATTCAACAAATTAAGTGTCACAACAAATCATTGTAGGTAATTTAATATAAATTCATTGATTTAGGGCCTCTAACTTAGACAAAGTCATTATACCAATATTTTATTTTGTCAATTGAGATTAAACTATAATAAAAAATTTAAATCAAAATATTACAATTGAGTTTAAATTGCTAATAATTTAGAGCGCATTGAGGGCGTCGAGAGATCAAGAAATTCACATAGAGAGTCCAAGATATGTTAAACTCTCACATAAAATATTAATGTAATCTTCATTAACCATTAAGAAATGCACCCGGAGAGAGTCCAATATTTGTAAAACTCTTACGTAATAAAGTTATCAACATGAAACATAATATAAACTGTTATAACTTGGGCTACGTATATCAGAATATTACGATATATGTATCATTGAGTTCGTGTCGAAATATATTTCAATATAAGATCCACTTATACATAGTGTTGAAAAGTTAAAAATTATTTTGGTAGAGGTATGTCGACAAGTTTAAGACTTTTGTGAAAAATGACATAAAAAATAACAAAAAAAAAAAAATATATGTAAGTGATTAAGTGAGATTAGAAGACATCTTAACTAACCAACATTTAATCAATTATCATTTTTTTTTTGAGATTAAGTAATTAATAAAAAAAAAGAATATGAAAAGTGTCCCGTGTTAATTTTATCATGATTTGCACAGAGAGAGTCCAAGACATGTTAAACTCTCACATAAAATATTAATGTAATCCTCATTAAACATTAAGAAATGCACCCGGAGAGAGTCCAATATTTGTAAAACTCTTACGTAATAAAGTTATCAACATGAAACATAATATAAATTGTTATAACTTGGGCTAAGTATATCAGAATATTACGATATATGTATCATTGAGTTCGTGTCGAAATGTATTTCAATATAAGATCCATTTACACATAATGTTGAAAAGTTAAGTATGATTTTGGTAGAAATATGTCGACAATGCAAGTTTAAGACTTTTTGTGAAAAATGACTTAAAAAAAAAACAAAACAAAAAAAATATCCATTAGTGATTCAGTGAGATTAGAAGACATCTTAACTAACCAACATTTAATCAATTATCATTTTTTTTAGATTAAGTAATTAATAAAAAAAAGAATATGAAAAGTGTCCCGTGTTAATTTTACAATGATATATTTATTTATTTTCAGATTAACTAATTAAAGTATAAGAATAGTTGATTATTGTGAAGTGTTCCGTGCAACGCACAGGCTTTTCACCTAGTACATAATAATAAAGGAGGGATTTTTCAGGAGCCTACGTCGAAAGTTGAGGTTTTGGAGCTCATAAAGAGAGTCCAACTATTGTAGGATTGTAGAAGTTTAGGTAAAGTTCAATTGAAAATTTGTATAAGATTAGGGGATGAACAATTGTAGCATTACATTACATACATATTATTATATATATAAAGCTGAATAATTTCATGAGCCTACGTTTAAAGTTTATTTTTTATTTAATTTTCTTGCTTTGTGAGAGAGTGCATGGTTGTAAGGAAATTAGAGTGAAATACTGAAATTGTCCATAATATGTGTGAGTCCTATCAAATCGTTACAAGCAAGGTATTAAATTCTACTCCAATGCTAACCGATTTTTACTAATACAAGTTAAACTGTACCGGGTGGGAAGTAACACCTATATCTAAACCTATATATATCCATGCATGCTTCGCTTTTAACGTAAAATTTCATTTTCCTTTTTTTTTTTTTGTACTTTTTATGTATGTAATTATGCATTGCGTATACATTGTCGCTTATGAAAATTGGTTTTTGTTGTTGTTACAAGTTTATGTTAATCTTACTGTCCAATTATCGTAGTATTGGTATCTAACTTTAATTTTTGTGTGGTACAATGAAGTAGCTTTACAACAATAATATCAAATTAAAGAAGAAGAATTAATTAAAGAAAATGCTGATCACAAATCCATCATTGTATCAATAATTAAGCCTATATAATTTGTTACTAAACCAAAATCATGTCATTCTTGCATACCTCAAATATTAACAAGACAGGTTGATTTCTAAGTTATCGACCAATTCTAATCCTACGTGAAAATAAATTTAGTGTATTCTAATTGTAAACACGCAAATATTAAATAGTCCAACATCTCACTTGAACAAATAGAGTATATGTTATCGATCTCTAAAAAGTAGTTGCTCTTACATCATTGTATTTAGGGGTCGTTTGGATACCCTCAAAATCCATAGAAATTTCATTTTCCTAGGAATTGGGTTTTGGGGGGTTGTTTGGATAACCCATTTTTGTAGAAGTGGAGGAATTGGAAATTCCTTGGGAATTTCTAATTCCTATGAAGCATAGGAATTCAATTACCTAGCCCCCCCATGGTCATTCACAATTTCTATGGTGTAAAATATATACAATTACTACTTAACCCTTTAATTGCTTATTTTATGTTTGTTTAGCTACATTAAATAGAGGGTAAGTTAGCCATTTTAATAACTAAGCAAAAGAATTGTTGTATGGTAACCAAACAAGACATGGGAAATTAATTCCAAGGAATTCTAAGTATCTAGATGGTATCCAAACATTTTAAGGCAAATTCCCGGGAATCGGGAATTTACCATAGGAATTCATTTCCCGAGATATTCTATTTCCTATAGGAATTTAATTCCTATGCTATCCAAAAGACCCCTTAGAGTCTACTGATGCGTAATGTTAGCCTTTCTTTTTTAGCGTAGTAAAGAGTACTAGAAGCCTATTAAATTAGGAGGGATACATCCGTTGCATGCATTAGGAAAGTCCTATGCGAAGTCGAAAATTTCTAAGTTTGGCATTATGGAGGTATGTATTCATACTCCATTCTACTCCTACCGAATATAATTCAAGAATTAGACTCATTTACATTTATTAAAATTAACTAAATAGCGTGATGTTAAAAAAAAAAAATTAACTAAATAACAGGAACTATGTAGTAAGAAAATGAATTTGCGTTACATGTCTATCACGTAGAGACCGGACTGTAGGAGTTCAACTACGCATATCTCTTTCATTTCTCAACCAAATTAACATAATATAATGTGCTAATGGTTAATTAATTTTATTTATTAGAGGCGTTATAATTAATCCATATATCATTTTATATTATGGGATTTCATGATGATGATTATTCGATCAAATAATTGAAATCCTGACTTATATAAATGTCCTATATATATATATATCATAAACTATGTAAGAATTATGGGTAGTATAAGGCTAAAGTCACGAAATTGAGATACATGATGTATCAGCCCGATCCATCATACGTCACAACACAACCCAATAAGATGGGTAGTCACCTATTAGGCCCATATATCCTCTCCGGGATCTAAAAGGTGAAGGCCTTATTGGTAGTATGATGGTAGGAATCTATTATAAACTGATCATGTGAGATTTAATTTCCCAATGTGGGACAAATCAATTCCTTAAACGACTTTCCATATTCCGTAGTGTTACAAACTCCCCCACTTAGAGAACGCAACGTCCCCGTTGCACCTCGGCCAAACCATACCATCATCAACACAGGTCCAAGATCTACCCCGCTAGGCGGCTGACCTGGGCCTAATCCCAGCACTCAGCACGCGGTCGCAGGATTGCTATGATACCATCTATAACAGCCCGATCCATCATACGTCACAACACAACCCAATAAGATGGGTAGTCAGCTATTAGGCCCATATATCCTCTCCGTGATCTAAAAGGTGAAGGTCTTGTGAATTGGTAGTATGATGGTAGGAATCTATTATAAACTGATCATGTGAGCTTTAGTTTCCCAATGTGGGACAAATCAACTCCTTAAATCACTTTCCATATTCCGTAGTGTTACACATGAGGCTTTTTCAGGAGCATATGTTGAAGTTGTATTTTCATAGCATTTACTTACAAAATTCTATGTACTTTTATGTTTTTGCGTTGTGGGAGAGTATAGTCCAAGTAGTATTGAATATATTAGAGAGATGGTTTTTTTTTTTTCCATTCTACTAAGAAGATCTAAATTTCTTGAGTTAGTAAAACGTAAGCTATACTTATTATGTAAATTAAAGTGCTGGACGTGAGCAATCCTTAAGATTTGGGATTCCAACAAATCCTTTATCATTTTAAATAAAAATATATACCACAAATTCAGATTCAACAAATTAAGTGTTACAACCAATCATTGTAGGTAATTTAATATAAATTCATTGATTTAGAGTCTCTAACTTAGACAAAGTCATTATACCAATATTTTATTTTGTCAATTGAGATCAAATCATAATAAAAAATTTAAATCAAAATATCACAATTGAGTTTAAATTGCTAATAATCTAGAGCGCATTGAGGACGTCGAGAGGTCAAGAAATTCACATAGAGAGTCCAAGATATGTTAAACTCTCACATAAAATATTAATGTAATCCTCATTAAACATTACGAAATGTACCCGGGGAGAGTCCAATATTTGTAAAACTCTTACGTAATAAAGTTATCAACATGAAACATAATAAAAACTGTTATAACTTGGGCTACGTATATCAGAACATTACGATATATGTATCATTGAGTTCGTGTTGAAATGTATTTCAATATAAGATCCACTTAAAATATCTGTAAGTGATTCAGTGAGATTAGAAGGCTTCTTAACTAACCAACATTTAATCAATTATGATTTTTTTTTTTGAGATTAAGTAATTAATAAAAAAAAGAATATGAAAAGTGTCCCATGGTAATTTTATCATGATTTGTTTATTTATTTTCAGATTAACTAATTAAAATATAAGAATAGTCGATTATTGTGAAGTGTCCCGTGCAACGCACGGGCTTTTCACCTAATATATATTTATAAACGAAACTTTTTTCGTGGGCATTGAAGAGGTTCAGAGCCTTTCGAATTTTCTTAGAGCTTCTGGTGAATAAGGAATTAATTTATGTTATGAAATTGTTGTTATGCCATATGTAAGTTTATGGTAATCATGTATAAAATTCATATAATTTACTTATGGAAATGTAGTATACCATATGTAGGTTTATTGCAATTTTGAAAAAATCCATTAGTATATATAAAAGTTTCCTTTTTAAGTTATGGTAAGATAATAAGTCAAACCTATATTTTAATATACGAGAAAACCATACGACATTTTCTATATTTTGGTAAAATATAAGAACCAAACATTTTTTTTTAAATGCGTCTACAATGAATGAAATGTTAATACAGTTTTAAGTGAATAAAAAGTCTGTTTAAGTTCATTTAGTGTAGAAGTGGCCCCAACATGGATGGTCAAAAGCAACAAACAAAACAGAAAATTATAAAAGGATAGAAGGGAGTATATATGACAATTAATCACGAAATGGTAAGATAATACAAAAGAACTTTCAACTTATTCATGTGAACTCCCCAATAGTAATAACTACGAGTAAAGGTAATTATTTACTCGCTTTAATATATGTGCTATTCTAATAATACTATTCTTTTTTTTTTTTTTTGTAATCTATGTTTTAGTATATATATATATATATATATATATAAAAGATTGACCACAAACTACGAATAAATGTAGTGTTTATATTTTTTAATGAATCTGATATTTTCTGCATATAACCATAAGTTTTTAATACATTTAGAGACATTGAAATTTTATTTCATATTCAGGTGAAGAAAAATTCGATTGGTTTATAAAAAAATCCATTTATAAGTTATGGAAGATAATATTTCTAAGCAAGTATATTGTAGTCGTGAAATGATAAGATAATACAAAGAACTTTATCATGAGTAATGGAAAGATTACATTATATTCCAAATTTTATATATTCCAAATTTATTGTAATCATAAAAAGATAGGATACCCCCTCCTTTCAATAATATAAGACGATTTCGTTTTGCGAGCTAGGGCATTGACTATTGATTTCGCAAAAAACTATCAGATTTGCACACTTAAAGTTATACTCATTTAGTGAGGTGTATTCTTTGATAATATTATTATAGTTTTGTAATTTTTTGCTTTATATTTTTAGGTGGGTAGCAATTCAACTTACTCAAGTGAATTTCCAACAATTAATAACTACGAGTAAAGTCACTGTGTTTCTCTAAATATGCGCTATTCTATAAGTCTTTTTTTTTTCTAATCATAAAAAGATAGGATACTCCCTCTTTTTAGAAATGTATGACTGTTTTAGTTTGTTTAGCTGAGGCATTAGATGTTGAACAGTTCATATGTCAATTGATCTAATTAATTAAAAAATAGCTTAATTTAGGTGATATGCTTTGGTATCTATATGTTGCAAAATTAAGTTGAATTGTATCATACAAGGTCATTCCCGTATTCGATGTACTTATTTCTATGAGAGCAATCAAATGTTTTTACATAATGTATAGATCTCTTTGCTTTAAAACACATACTATCAAACGAAAATTATTTGGTCAGCTACCTTAATGTAAACTTGAGTTTTGAAAATTTTAATATATAGTCCTAGAAAATATAATATTCTATTTATAAATATAGTCTATCTATTGAAGAGACAAACAATTATAGGTATTTTTATGAAGGTTTTAGACAGGTTCTCGAGCCATAATATTGAAAATGATAATATAAGATCTTTATTTGAATAATAAAGATAAGTAAATTCATGATTATCAAACATTCGCAAAATGCAGTTATATATAATCCAGCAGTCATAAAACCATTTATCACAAACTTAGAATTACCTTTTTATTGTTAGGTAGTTTGAAACATGGCCACATAAGCAAAGTCATTGGTACGAATCATAACTTTTCATCTTAAGAATTTGTAATGTACAACGTGCAAGCATTATTGCAATTATAAGATTTAAAATAACTAATATATAATCTTTAATTTGAGTCATGGATTCAACATAACAAAATATAAGATGACTTAAAAGAAACATACAATTAAGATAATATATTTTTTTGCTTCGATTTCGTAAGCTATATTAAAGTTATTTTGATTTATTTAAATTTATTAAACTTGCACTAAACTTATTAGATTTGAACTAATATAAATTTTTTTGGAATCAATTTTTTTACAGGATTCATTATAGTTACAACATCTTACTCCCGTGATACGAATATGTTAAACATGTAACACTACGGAATATGTAAAGTGGATTATGGAGTTGGTTTGTCCCACATTGGGAAACTAAGGCTCATATGATCAGTTTATAATAGATTCCTACCATCATACTAACAATAATCCCTTCACCTTTTAGTGCCCACGTGAGGATATATGGGCCTAAGGGTGACTACCCATCTTATTGGGTTGTGTTGCGATGTATGATGGAACGGGCTGTTACAGATGGTACCAGAGCAACCCTACGACCACGTGCTGGGTGCTGGGGCAAGGCCCAGGTCAGCCGTCTAGCGGGGGAGATCTTGCACCTGTGTTGATGTTGATATGGTTTGGCCGAGGCGCAACGGGGAGGTTGCGTTCTCTAAGTGGGGGAGTTTGTAACACTACGGAATATAGAAAGTGGATTATGGAGTTGGTTTGTCCCACATTGGGAAACTAAGGCTCATATGATCAGTTTATAATAGATTCTTACCATCATACTATCAACAAGGCCTTCTCCTTTTAGAGCCCACGAGAGGATATTCGGGCTTAAGGGTTGACTACCCATCTTATTGGGTTGTGTTGCGACGGACGGTGGATCGGGGTTTTACAAAAAAGAATAAGTTGAATCATACAAAATCTTAGTAACATCAAGTGTAATAAGCTTAGAAATCGGTATATAATATAGGGAACAAATTTGAAACTGAAACTTATTGTATTCGGTACCTCTATCTTAACCACTATAGCACAACATTTGTCAATTTGTATTTAGGTTTGTTGATGTGAAATAAATGTATATATCTTGAACAGTTTGTGTTCAGTTTTGTTTAGTATTGACATCTTTATACTTTCGTCAAGAGACATAAACATGTAAAACGATAAAGGTTGGTTAAAGTAAGTAATGGAAGTAAATCGTTTTGTGAAAAAAAATTAATTAATTAGCTAAAACATTAAATATACAGTGTGAGAGCTTACAAAAATGAATTAATCAATAGTTCTAGATAAATGATAACTTATTATTTCGTTATTACCTTAAAAAAACTTTATTCAACTACAATAATTATAATGATTTCGGTAATGAAATGTGCTTATATAATAGAAAATAATGTTAATGTCACCGTGCAACGCACGGGCTTTAAACTAGTAATTAATGATAGAAGGGTTTTTTTTTTTTTTTTTTTTTTTTTTTTTTTTTTTTTTTTTTGCTTTTCTTTCACAGTGGCCGCCCCGAGCTTTTGCAGACTTCCGTTAATACCGGTAGTTTCATTGGCCACCACGTCACCGGGGGGGGGGGGAGTGGGCTGATTTAGTGAGAGGAGATGGTGGTGGCTTTAATGGTGGAATTGGGTGCGTTATAATGGATGGCTGAAACTCATTTGATTCGGGGTTACAAAAAAAGTCACACTTGAACGTTGTAACAAATTAATTTCGTTTTTCGGTTAGACAAGATTAATATTTAGATAGACAAAATCAAATTAACTAAGGAAAAAAAATATTTTGAGTCCATATAAAATTATTAAATGTTGTAATCCTGTGTGGTAAGGTGTATTATGAGAACTTTTTTAATCATGGTTAAGAAAAATCAAATGGCTGAAATTTATCTTATTCTAATTTAATGTTCTCGATTTATTTCTTATCCTAATTGTCAAATACTGACAACTATAATAGAATATTCGCTTCTTCAATGCACTAAGTCACTAACTGCCTTGTCCATGAACACATCTATGAAGTTGCAAGGACAAGTGACAACCATGCACTGTTATGTCACTTTAAAAGAAAAATTACCAAGTTTATCGGCGAAAGTGGTTTATGACCTTCATACGTTTGCCTCTACGTGAAATGTAGCCCCACAAGTACTGAAAGGAGCAATTGACCCCCACAAGTTTCATAATTGGTGAAATTGAACCCCTTCCCAATTTATCGCTAAATATTCAATATCTCACATACAAAATTAATATTATCAAATATATTATCTAAGTTAAAATAAAAACTCAAAATTTTTCATTTTTTACGGCTCAATCTCACTGCTTCAATTACTACGAGAAAAAAAAAAATTTCAAGAAAAGAATTGTGTTCACATTAATGACGGTGGACGCATCACTGGTCTATTTTTTTTCCCTTAGCTTGGGAGTGTTTTTTTCCTCCTTCAAATAAATTTTTATTTTTAAATTTCCATGTGATAAGATTTTATTTTGATAATATCAATTTTTTTTTTTTAATTTTATGATATTAGATATGAAGGTGGTATTTTGGAGAGATATTGAATATCTCATGATAAATTGAGAATATGTTTGATTTCATCAGTTGTGAAAGTTGTGGGGGTCCCTTTCAATACTTTTGAGGCTACATTTCACGTAGAGACAAACGTTTGAGGGTTGTAAACCACTTTCGCCCAAGTTGATAAGGAGAAAAATTACCCAAACTCATCTCCTTCAATTCGTTCCCCAGTTCAATCAAGTCTAAGTTTTCCCCAATTTCACCCCTTTCATCTGTTCCTCCTACGAAACTGTCGTCATCGTCTTTCTATGGCGGAAAAAACGGAATGAATTTGGGGGGGGGGGGGGGAATCTACGAGCTTAATTGAATTGGGGAAGAAAGGGGATAAATTGGGGGAAAATTATTTGATGAACTTGATTGAATTAAGGGAGTAGAGGATGAGTTTACGGGGAAAAAACTGAAAAGAATTGGGGCAAAATTGGGGAGTTAGGAAAGTTTTTGGTTTAGTGGTTTGTTGGAGGAGGTGGTAATGGAGAGACTAGGGTGAAGTGGGAGAATACATGAAGGTAAGATGAGATATTTGTCCATTAAGTTTTTTTTTTTTTTTTTTTTTTTTTTTTTTTTTTTTTTTTTTTTTTTTTAGGAGAGACGTTTGTAATTGTTGATGTATATTTTAACAAATCTAAATTAATATTTTCAAGAGATCATATAATGTTTATATTATTATTTAATTACTAACTAGTTACATCTTATCCTAATTGTCAAAAACTGACAATCACCATAGAATCATCTCATAGTAAGACGACTACTAAATAAGGTTAACGATCGAAGTTACGAAAATGTCATCAACAGGTTCATGACTAAACTTTTGACAAATCTAACAGATTTATAACAAATGCAAAAATGAAAGTGAAAAATAAGCATTCCCTTCAATTCCGAACGATATCTTTGTGGACGGAGAACTTTATTTACCAGGTCCATATGTCGTTGCCTGCCAACGGTAGTAGAGTCTTTCACATGTGGATATGCCCTTTTATTTGCACCATCATTTCTATTCCGATTCAAAGCTACTAAAATTATATGGGATGATAGAATTTTCCCTCATAAATTGAAGGAATTGTGTTTAGGTACGGTTTTGGCATTGTGCTTAGAAAGGGACTCGGTCTGAATTGTTCAACGTGCGAGTGTTCGTTCTAGCATTCCATGTTTTGTATCAGTGTGCGAGTACGAGTCTCATATGAGCCTTTGTGTTGTACGTTTTTCTAGTTTCTACAGCTTTTGTTCAGCGTGACATTGTTAAGAACAGAAAATAGAAAGTGTCGTAACGTAGAATTATCATTATTGGCTTGCTTCATCGTGAAAACAAGAAGAATAGAGCAAAACAACCTTGTACTCTTCTTGCTTGTTAAATTCTCTTCAGCTTGTAGACTCTTATTAATTGCTTCGTATTTTCTTCTGGAAAGCATCGACATTTGGAGCTGAAACTTGCTGCTATCTAACACATTAGTGTTAAGCAGGTGCGTGCTTGGTGCTCTGTAGTAGCGACGAATAGATGTTCGAGTCCCCAGCTTCGGCACCTACCCTGCTAAGAGACACATCATTAATAATGGGATCATTCAAGGAATTTCGGTCACGATGTTACGAGAAAGCGGTAATTGTAGAACCTATATACAAGACAATGCCAATTTAAATCAGGAATGCAAAATAAATGTAACACTTACTTCATATCACCTCTTGATTCCTCATCGCCGTATTTGCTATAGTGGTGGATATGACCGTGGGGAAGATTCGCTGAGGCCGAATTAGCAGTGTCTAAGAAGTACAGCAAACATGCCATGACGCAGCTACAAGTAAACATAGCGACTGGTCCGAAGATCCAGAGCAGTAGAGGGAAGGAGAAATAGAATGCCCTCAATGCCAGAGACCAGAATAGGCTACCACGGTTTAGTTTTTCGGCTACAAACTGAACGAACTCGTCCCTTCCTTCAGGTGACGGGACATTGATCAAGAAACTAACATGGGCGTAGTATCTGATGCATTGCATACTGCACAGGAATGCTACAAGAAAGCATACTAGAATTGAAAAGTACTTGACAGTGTGAATTGTATATGTCAGTGCAAGACTGTCGCTTGCCCCGCTAACAACAGCACTGATTAAGGAGCTCAAAGTTATGGAAATGGTTGCCAATAATGTTGATGCCATCAAATTGTTCCGCAGCGTTTGTATCGCAAGAATGCCGTTTTTCGGTGGATCCTGTAAATCATCATAGCCAGTTCAGAGATGGAGGGAAGGAAGGCGATTTAAAAACATGATTATTGTAAATTGACCAGGGCATAGTAGTGCTAACTGCTAAGTACATCTATAGTTGTATAGTCTATATCCTATGATATATCTTCTGAATAACATATAGAATGGTGTCATAAATTCCACGAACGGTGAACACTGTTCTTAGGTTTCATTCGCAATAAGGGTGCAGCTGAGAGACGAAATCCACAAAACTGAACATTAATGGCAACTAAGGTCTAAAACTGCTACTCCGGTAGATCCGGTATATATACCCTGATCAACAGAGTTTGAACAAAGGCTACTATTATTAAGCCTAATCAGCAAACTAACCTCCACCGTGTTATAGAAATGTTGACAGTACCTATTCAGCTCAATCGCCTTAATGTAACGCAGTAACGCTATCTACTCATCAACTGACGTAGTAATAAACTAGTAATGTCACGTCTAAGTCGTAGATTCCATGTAACAGGCCATATCAATAATCAATCATTATCAAAGACAAATCGCCATACATCATTGTCTAAAATTTTCGAAACAGACGCCTCATTCGGGATTTCAACCTACTAAAACAATCAAATCGATCAATGACCTAAACATGCAGTAAGATTATTGCTAGACCCCTGTCAAAAAAGAAAAAAAAAAAAACACAGGCCTACAATTTAAGAGCAGTAAACACAAAATGATAACCTATGGACTTATCATAAGAACCAGTCAGGAAGTTGTTCAAGATAATATATATCATTACGAAATTTGGTTGTATCCTTGAAGCTTTAAGCTACAGTTGAAAAGTGCAATGATTGATCTATCATTAAGCATAGGACTTGATACTAAAGAGAAGAGGAGAGAGGAACTAACGCTCATCATATGGCGAACCCATTGGTAGCGGCTGACACGGTTAAGGCCGATCACGGTTCGTGTAGGATCCCGTAAAATGGTGTGCACAAGCCAGACGTGGTATACTACCAGCACTAGCAGTCCTGCAGGAACTAACGTATAGTCTAAGAACGCCTCGTCTGTCTTCTCAAAAACAATCTTCACAATCATTCTTTATTCTAAGTTTAAAACCATCAATTTTCCTCGGAACACTATCTAGCAATATATGTTATGTGGCTCAGCGGTAGTTAGTGTGCTTGAGATTTTGGACTTGTGGTGTTATAGTAGGGAAGATAAGGTTCAATATTTTTCAAAAGTGGTTAAATCAGCAAAGTTTAATCATTGCACTAAAGACCAAGAATATAATTGCTTTATCATTGGAAAAAGACTTGGATACAGATGACGGAGTTTTAGTGGTTTATTTTACTCGATTTTTTCCCACCACAGAGGCACATACACACTAACACCAGACAAACGACCAAACACACGAGTGATGACAAGTGAGTAGTGAAGTTGCTCCCTCTGATTTGGACACTAATACATGTTACTCTCTTCATTCATTCACGTTTTACTCTGTAAAGAAGTTAGGATTACCACACAATAAACTGACTTATTATTATTGATGAATAGTAGGCATTTATATAGGTTACAATAGTGTGAACTCTAGTATAAACCCTAAACTAAAATAGTATAAGAATAATACCGTTTACATAAATAGAATATTTATCCCTTACGATATTATTCCCTACTACAATTACAATACATTTATTATTCTCTAATACGCCCCCGCAATCTAAGCGGTAGGGGGAGACGGACGCTTTGATTGGAGTCATTGTAATTCGTTGCTTGGACAGTTCGACTTGTGCCATGCCCGATTGGTGTTGAATTGCGGAAGCCAAAGGGGTTGCCTTGCCATGCCAATGTGGAGATTCAATATATGAATGCCAGATTGTTAATGAAATATAAGAAAAGAAACTGTCACAAGACAAGATAAGTAGACAAGAGATCTCCCAACGAAAATGGGAATGAATATGTAAGAAGATCAGAGGAAGAATTTCATAGTGATTATCTTAGATCAAGAAATATAGAATGAAAAGATAAGTAATAGTTCAGAGATATAAGGTATTTGTTCCATAAAGAAGTAGAACAAAGAATATGAAAATCGACCAAGACATAATCAAGAGGTATAGAGAGGAGGGATAGAAATTTGTAGGTAGTGATATATACCTACACCAAGTATCGTGAAGGTCAGGGGGAGATATAAAAGCTTGTATATTGATCATCGTGTAAGATGAGATCAATAACAAGAAAAGCAGAGGGAGTCAAACAAGGAGTAAGAGATAGAAATGATCAATAACAATCTGATGAAATGAGAAATTTAAGAAAAAGGGTCACTTGGCAAAAGGCAATCCTGCGAACACAATTTTTGATGAATAAACATCAACCTTGAGCAATTCGGCAATAAATCGTCCCCTGCAACTTACACTGACATCTCCAAGGTGATATAATGCTAGAAAATAAATGTTACTCACACAAAAACCGAAAAACAAAAAAACAAACAACGAGTCCAAAAGATGAAAGGCGACGGACAGACAATATGCCAGCCGGAGATGGTTGAATGGCAGCCATCCCCGGCCGGAAGGAGAACAACAACAGGCCCTTTTTTTTTGTGATTTTCTAAGATCGTTTCCCATCTGATACCAAATTGAGCAATAACGTTGATCAAGATCAGAGGAGGAAGAAATGTAGGCCTGACATATAAAGATAGATAAGAGGAAAACAAAATTTGGCACAAGAAATATAGACGAACGACCACATGGGGGTTTGGCATAGCATGCATGCGTTGATCGACATCCGGAAACGCATCTTGAAGGCTTCAATCATGTGTGTCCAAGACACTACGTACTAGGAGAATAACATAAACCTAAATTTTGTATGAGTAGACTAAGAAAATAAATTGCGGAAGAAGTGAATCTACTGACGGTGGATGAAAACATACCAGCCAAGAATAAAGGCCATCCCCGGCCGAAAACAAGTGCACGATGAGAGAGTTTTCCTAGGACCTTTTCCCGCTCTGATACCATGTAAAGAAGTTAGGATTACCACACAATAAACTGACTTATTATTATTGATGAATAGTAGGCGTTTATATAGGTTACAGTAGTGTGAACTCTAGTATAAACCCTAAACTAAAATAGTATAGGAATAATACCGTTTACATAAATAGAATATTTATCCCTTACGATATTATTCCCTACTACAATTACAATGCATTTATTATTCTCTAATATATTGTTTAATTGGTCAAGTGGATATTTCTTTTGCTATAGAGATACGGAGTAACATCCAAAAATAATCCGCCAAAAACAACAAAATAAGTGATGCATTTGGAGATACATGTAGGAAGTATATGCCAACTTTTTTTTTCCCTTAGACTTCACTTAAAGGCATTGTTTAGCCTTGTAGTTATGAATTAATCCAAATCTCACGTTTCTTTGGTTGAAAGCACAATATGATAACCGGTATACTCTGAGCTAGCCTCTTACAGGAATTCCATATTATGGCCTTTTGTTTCCCTGTGTGCCGAGTACAGGGTGGTTTTGTTTTGTTCTTTCTTTTTTTATTTGTTCTTTTCTTGGAAGAAAGCTGTGGTCTTGTTTCAAAAACTTGAGATCAGACATTGAAATGGCCTCATATCACGAGGGAGCATTTAGATTAGCACAATCAACATAACAAATGAGTCTTAAGTACAGATATGAAATGTTCAGGATTTGACTGAGAAATGACTCTGGTTTAGGCAGTGAGCCAGTGACCTTTACCTGTAAACAGTTAGCCAGGTTGAACTTATACATACATCTAGCTAGTTTACCTATGACGCTTATTGGTCGTTACTATGTAGCTTCATCGTCAAAAACCCATAACCTGATTACTCCATAGACCATAAGGTGGTTCGAATAGTTGAATTATACGGTCCAAAATCAAAACTGTTTCAGTTAATTTCCAGATTATTTCAAATGGAAGTATCAGTAGTAGAGCCCATTCTTCTGCTTCCCAGGAGTGACCAGTAAGGGCCTTCGTCCTCTGATGGTATAGTTCCACTGAAGCCAACAAGAAAATGTCATATAATAAACTGATCATCAGATTATGTGGGTAAACAAAATGAAAAGGCCATTAAGTGAGCATCAATAGAACCACTAATTTACTATTAAGCATGGAAGGAACAGTCCACAGACGCGCACATAAAGACTTATCAGTGAAACACATATCGAGCGAGGACTGTTTGAGCTATATTACAATTTACAACTGCACTACACTGAACTCTATATGCACTTCTACGTTATTTTCATTTTTTTTTTTTTTTTTTGAGGGGTACGTTATTTTCATTCTTAAGCATGCTTACTCGGGATTCCATGAAAAAAGATTGCTGCAAAAAACTGCTGGAAAATAGACTACTGTGGGCGAAATAAAATGGAAATGAAAACAATTGAAAATGCTGTGGCGTGATCGAAATCACAGAATGAGAAGCAATTTCGCCCCGACTACGGTACAACCGGATTATGGCATTGCCCCCCAAGGTAACACAACGCTTCTCCAAGGTGTGTACTCACCCAAGAGAAGTGGAACTCTAAACGTACTCGGAATCAATAGGAGAGTAGTATGAAAAGGAAGAGGATGAATTTCTGTGTGTGAAACAAGGCATCGACGACGTCCTTTTAAGGACCAAAAAATAGAAACGGAAAGAATTAATTTGAATTGATTATGGGCATAAAATCTGGGATTTAATTGACAATAGCTCGCGAGTTTCAGAAAGAAACGAACAGTAAAAAATCCGAGCGACAGCAAAGGTCAGCCACCGCGCAAGTGCCACGAACACGAGCCGGACGGCAGCAGCGCGCGCGTGGGCAGTCCATAGTCTACCCTTCATAATCACTTCAAACACTACTCAAGGACCCCCATATATAAAGCCATAAAACATTTGCTAAAATTACAATGTAAGACAAACATAAAAGTGTTTACAAAATTCCCCAAAAAAGCTTGAAGCCTTTGCATTACCGACAAAAACTACACCTCATAACTAACATAGTCGCAACTCGCAACTAATGAGCCAATAATCTAGTTCAAAATGAGTGCACATAGTGTAATTCAAATTCTAGTAGAGACAGTCATTTCACTGAACAGTACAATAAAAATGAAATGCCATTGTAATCTGATTTGCTGATTTACTTTGAATCTTTTTTTTTTTTTTTTTTTTTTTTTTTTTTTTTTTTTTTTTTTTGTGCACTTTGGAGTATGAACAAAACATTAAGCACTTAAGGGTCTACTGATCAATCTAACAGCACAACTCTGCATATTAGTAAAACACGTCGGTTCATTAGTTATCAGCACTTACATTGAGCCAACTATTGATTCAATATCATGAGTATGTGCTGCCTTATCATCTAAAGGACCATTGGGAAGATACCGCGGGGCAGAACTGGCAGAATCCAAAAAATAGAGCAAGAATGATATCAAGCAGCTACAAGCAAACATTGGAACAGGGCCGAATATCCAGAGCAGGAGAGGGAAAGAGAAGTAGAATGCTCTCAATCCGAGGGACCAGAAGAGGGCTCCCCGGTTTAGTGTTTGGGCCACGTATTCAATATACTCATTTCCCATCCTCCCTTCAGGCGATGGGACATTGAGAAGGAAACTAGAATGCGAATAGTATCTCACGCATTGCATATTGCAGAAGAATGCTACAAGGAAGCATACCAGGACACAAAAGTATTTCACATTGTGAATGGTATATATCACAGTACTTGGTTTACTCGAGTTGCTGACAACAGCACTGATTAGAGAACTTAATGTTATGGCTGTGGTTGCTAAAAGTGTTGATGCCATTAGGTTATTCCGTAATGTTTGTACACCCAAAATTCCATTCCTGGGTTGATCCTGCAAAATTATGTTCACATTCAGAGTTAGAATCTGATTGGAGTTGAAGTTCTATGATAAAATGTGATCTATACAGAGCCTAACACCTGATCAACTAACAAATAAGTTGATCTGTCCGCCTTTTTAAAAGTCAAAATGACGGGTTTTCAATTCTGAATGTTGCCAAAGCTCAGTCTTAGCTGGAGGTAAGAATCTGGTAATGCTATCTTAAACCAGTAAGCTATCAAAAACCGTTTATCAGAAATACACTATATGGCCAAATTGTTCCAGATAATCAAGTAAACATGTCAAGCAGAAGCAGAACATGTTTGGTCAAACTCTTCCAATGCAACTAAACTTCCTGATACAGTGACAAAGGCAGCAATAACGATAGCAGGGGAATGGAGAATGATACATTGAAGTCCTGAAATTGAAAGCAGTCTAGGTAGTGTAGTGGTCTTGCAATATCAAAGTTCAGCAGGAGCAGAGCTATATGAAGTGATTAAACAATTACAAAACCGTAAATGTTTAGATAATAATAGCAACTGAAGAAAAGATAATAAATCATAAATTACGCTAATCATTGTTCCATCAGCAAAACAAATTGAAATAGCAAGAGTACTACTTGCATTTCATGTCATCCATGACTATATGAACATGAAGCTGACCAAGACACTACACAATACCTTATTTACCATGCTTTAGTAGAGTAAAGAAGGTGGTCCAAGTGTGAATAATTGAATCAAAACAATAAAATAAAAAAAGAGAAGAGAGGACTAACCCTCATGATATGATAAACCCAACGATGCCGGCTCATCGTATTAAGTCCGATAACAGTGCAAGTCGGATTCCGTATAATGGTGAACAGAAGGCAGACATGGTATATTCCCAGCACTAACAATCCTAATGGAACTAATAGGTAATCCAAAAACATTTCATTAGTCATCTCAAATGCTTCCTTCTCTCCTTTTGCCTTTTGTGCTTATAGTATTAAGGTGCTGCAATGCAACAAAACGCCATGAATATGGTCATGCTTATATGCCAAGTGCGTCCAACTTATCTGGAAGTTGGACATAGTCTGCAATTGGCCCTTTGCTGTTATAATGGTCACAACATTAGTGGACTTTATCATGCTTTACATTTTTTGTAATGTTCTAAGCTGAACCTGATGCTCAAAGTTTATTCCTTCTCACTTTTTTTATAGTTGGATGTGGAAGGTTTGATATGAAATCAGACCTACTTTTTGGTTAGACTGGGTACAAACTAACCCAGAAAGATAATATTAAAGGAAAATGAAAGGCACAAAAGACATGCAGATGTTTGGACTGACATATTCCACATATCTTACAATAATAAGACATAATTGTGGACACTTATACAAAATAGGTAACAATAATTTCATAAACAAGTTTAATTCCACTGCTGTTTTCTTCTCATCAAAATCACAAAATTTCAAGTGTTTGGCTATAATGTATGAACCTTTAGTCGGACTTGCCACCCATTTTAGAATATCATCTTCCTACAAGCTCAAGATCTGAACTCGTTCCTGCAGTCCGCCAAACCCAATTTAATTTTCACAAAGTCACATTCTCTTTTGATTCACCAGCCTTTTCTCGCCTCGGACACAATCTTGCTTGCCTCACTTAACCATCAAGCCATCGGACCTAGCATTTGTTGGTTTTGATATGCATCATCCTATGTATGCACAATTTATCCCTGTTCAACCTGCTATGTTCAAACAGTTCTCTAGGTCCAAGCTAAATCAAGATGCATGTTAACTTGACCCACTAGTTTGCTATTTATTAGAGGTATTACTGAGTTAAACCTATTGCTGTTTCCGTAAAGGTGATGATTGAGTATATCTTCAGATCTCCAAGAACTTATTTTCCTGCATTCATTGTTCCACTACACTTATGTTTCCCTCTTTCATGTAACATAAACGAACATCTTGCCAGAACTGATTTGTTCTCTACTGTAGAAAGGGTGACATAAAATGAAGGTGTAATACTATCTACCCAGCCTCAGCAAAGATGTGGAAATGTGTACTCAGTACTCTTGTTCAATTCAAGGAGCACCCCCCCCCCCCCCCCCAAAAATAAATAAAATAAAAGACGCTACGTAAGGTCATGAGGATTTTCTTCTCAGCTATTTATGGCGAAGGTATGTTGAACAAAACATGTGGGAATGGCTATATATATTGAAGATAGATATAGAGTATACACCTGCGCCCTCACAATAGATATTTACACTAAATCTTCATAGCTTAATGAAATATACACAATGAAACTGTGCATTCGGAGACAAATTGCATAAAGTGAAATACCTGAAAAATAAAATAGCAGAGATAAATAAGACTCGAAGTACTAAATTGGAAATTGCATTGCCATCTATACAGAAAGGGGCGACTCCATCTCATCGTCATCCTTCACTTTACAGGACTCACAATGAAGTTGCCGGGTGAAACTGGTGGTAGTGTCAAGGAAATACAATACGATAGACATTATGCAAGAGCAAACAAACATAGGGATCGGTCCAAAGACCCAAAGGAAGAGAGGGAAAGACAAGTAGAAGGCTCGCAAGCCAATCGACCAGAACAAGCTCCCCCTGTTCAAAGATCGGGCAGCATATTCCATGGCTTCTCTTCTGCCTTGTGATGTAGGCAATGTAGCCAAGAAGCTCACGTGCGCATAGTATCTAATGCATTGAACATTACAGAGAAAGGCTACAAGGAAGCAGACGATGAGAGTGAAATACTTTACTGATGATATAATAGCACTTTTGTTACCATACACTAGTCTGGATGATGTGTTGTTGACATTTGATGTGTTGCTCACAAATACACCGATGATTGAGCTCAGAGTGATGGCTGTGGTTGCTAGAAGAGTTGCTGCCATCATGTTGTTGCGAAGTGTTTGAACTGCCAAGACGCCATTTTTCAGGGGATCCTGAAAGAAATCATCAGAGTTAATTCCTCGAGATTTGAGTTTTACCAAATACCAGAGTGTATGTACATAGTTCCAAAGAGTATCAATTTCACTAAAAAGAATCCAGTTGAAAGAATGACTCTTCAGAGAAACTGTACGTGACCAAGAAAAGAAAGTGCATCAGTTTGATTACATTAGCTAGTTCCATGTCACCCATATTCAGTTTAAGGAGAAAGAAAGACTACTTCTTGACGTCTGAAGAATATAACATTTTAACGGTACGAGAACTGAAAAGGTTTAAGCCAATGAAAAACATTGTATCAAATAGCTAGCATACATTTATGAAGTATTTTGATTCTAAATGAAGCACATATTTCATATCAGCAGTACAAGACAAGACTTGCAAGTACTTTCCTTACAAGTTACGCCTTGCATAACAACAGATGTTTCGCTTAAGTTTATCGTGAACCAAAGTTCAAATTCACTAGGCTAATGTCTACTTTTATAAAGTTGTGCTGTGCATATCCATATATGACCATATATGTTACACCCTGTTGGCTGTTGGTCCAGCAAGAATACGCATCTTTTATTCCATCAGGATACATATTCAAAGCTCAGACTATTTACGTGTCTCCTATTGAAACGAAGAGTGTTCTTCAATTCAAGATTGTACACACTGTGACATTCGCAAAGCTAAAAGCTAATAAGAAGTAGATTGAAACTGGACTTCTCCTTGACCTTTCCTGAATAAACTATTGGCTTTGCATTTTCAGCTTACAACACAGACGTCAGTTTCCTCCTTGCTAAGATTATGATTGTACCATCCAACAAGAAACATGCAAGTACTCAGGTTTTGGGTGAATGGGTGGTATATGTTCATATAACATTGTTTTCTGAAACAAATGAATTACTGAAAGCCTAAATGTAGAGATCAGAGCAGTATGCAATTTACTGTCAAAATCAATCAACATCCTCTTCACCATTACGAAACAAGGAGTATATAAGAAATTACTTTAATGCTTCTTATTACAAGAATTTTGGAAAGAATGCGGTACTGAGACTAAAGTAGGCCTACACATGCTGATGCTACTAATGCTAACTCTCAGCAAATACATTACAATCCTTAAAATGGTAACATATATATCTGCAACTTTTGTACCTCAAACACTAATGAATTTCAAGAATCAAAATCCCCCAAACCTAATGCTCCTCTCACACAAGGTTCCCAAACTTTCTTGTCACTTCTGTCAGTGAAGTATGACTTGCTACCCATTAATCACTCTCACCATTTGTGCTTTAATGTCCTCTGTTAGTATAATCTTTTAAAGTTATGGACACTACGACACCATCTAGTTTGGCTTATGAAAAGCATGATCACTTTTTCACATGAATAATATACTCCTTCCATTTCAATCGAATAAGACATTTTCGCTTTTCAACGTCAATTTTCGATCAGTGTATGGAAACCAAACATTAACCACCTATCAAGAGAAGTAAGCAACCCGAAGGTCATCTCAATTATCTGTTCCCGAAAAAAAAAATTGCCTGTTGTTTCAACCATTAGTACTTTGGTGCTCAATACTCATCATGCTTACTGCTATGTCACTCAGACTCGGATGCATTTGTCTGCCAAGGCTGATAAAAAAATCAATAATGTTATGAAACTTTCATGTTAATTTTGCCTAAATCGGATCGTTGGAAACTTTTTTGAATGATATTCAAGAAAAGAGTTTTCTATTATGGAATAAAGCAAAGTGGCTCATAAAACTGTCTGTGTTTCTTAGTTTGTGAAGTAGCAGTCGGTCGGTGCGATTCTCGAAGCAATTTTCATTTTGGGTCATCCGTGCTCAGCCTCTCTATGTTTCAATAGGGGTAAGACTTGCGTGCATCCGACCCCCCTTACCCCACCTTATGGCGGGTGCCTTTAAGGCACTGGGGTTAAAGATGTTGTTTTTATTGAGTTTTCTAGAAAAATTGAGCGAATTCCAAGAGCTATGCTTGTTGGACGAAATGATAGAGGAATACCCAGAAACACATTTAGAAAAGCTTCGTATAGGAATCCACAACGAAACGATTAGTGTCTAACACGCGATTACACAAATGACAAGTACTCTGTATATGAAGTGTCAAAGTAACACAAGGCGGTATGACATAACTAATTTGAGACATAAATTCAATAACGATGAAGAGTTAATGAGAAGGTACTAACAGCAAACGAGCAATTAAGTGAAGTCCAAGCTAAGCTAGAATTGGGAAGGCGAAAATCAAATTGGCCACAAGATTGGCGGAAGAATCCTTGTTTCCCTTTACAACAGTCTATCACTCTGTCCTTTTCCCATTCCCTTGACCAACACAAACAAACAAACAAACAAATGAACAATCTAATCTGTTATGTTATTCTAACATATACTTTCACACCATTAAAATATATTTTCAAGTTTGAACGACGATCATGGTAATTAATAAATTATTCAGGTTTGAAAATTAAAGAAATAGAACAACCCACATGGAACTTGAATTACGAAATTGCGAGAATTATCCCACATCGATGAAATAGAATTGAGGAAATTACGAAAATTATCTCACATCGGTGAAATAGAATAGAGGAGGAGACTAGCTTACACGTTAAGCTAGTCTACATGTTAATGTGTCACTTAACATATCCTCCTAGTTTACGGAGGGGCATGTGACTAGGCCAATTGACGAATTTAACATTTCCACAATCAAACAATTACCAAATGAAGGACAAAAATGAACCAATCAAAGTTGAAAACACACAGAAAAACCTGATAGGAAAGGAAGAGGAGAGAGAAAGGAGGGGAACATACGGCCATAAGGGAAAAGACCCATTGGTGGCGGGACTCAGCGTTGATGCCGATGACGGTATGTCTGGGATTGCGCTTCACGGCGATAATGAGCCAAACATGGTACAATCCGAATACTAGCAGCCCCAGAGGAACCAAGACTATATCTAATTGCTCAACCTCCATTTGGTGACCTTAAACTGACTTTTTTTTTTTTTTTTTTTTGTTTTTGTGTGTGTGTGTGTGTGTGTGTTCTTGTCCCGTAGAGTATCTTGGAATAGTGTGTAGAACATCTGGTACTCTACTGTGAGTCTCTGCGTGAGGCCGTGAGCTCTATTAATATGTCAACTTTTGAAAGTGGACGGAGTTTTAAATGAACTAGTTTGCATGCCCGTGCCACGCCCGGGCTATATATTTATATTATTTATACTCGTTTTACAAAAAAAATATTTTGCCTTATCTTTGTTCTAATAAATTAGCATAATGATTATTTTCCATAAATTAGCTAATACTATACTATTTTATAATAATTTATAATCATATCTTAACTGAAAATTGTATTTAATGCTATTTTTATGTTCTATCCAATTAATGTATAATAATTTATACCATATTCTAACCGATAATTGTATTTAATGCTATTTTTATGTTCTACCCAATTAATGTACGCCAAGTGTCATCTTGGGAAAGACTTGGTTTCAGGTTTTAATATATAGTATTAGATTTGGGCAAGGCACTAAGGCCAAGATTATTTGTATATGACCAATTGATTGGACATATGGGTTATACCTAGACCTGTCAAACGGGTTGGGCGGGCGGGTTTTGGGTTCGGGTCGAATACGGGTCGGTTCAAATACGGGTGAGGTCAAATATGGGTCGACTATACGTGGATTAATACGGGTTCGAGTCGGGTTACGGGTTGACCAACGGTAAAAAATACATGCTCGCGCCTTTTTTTTCTCGGTAATTATTATCATCAAATTATCATTTATTACTATTTTAGAAGCATTTTATGTATTATATCATATAATAGAATTAGTTTAGTTATTGTTGTGTCCTTATATGTCTTAAATTAATCTATTTTTAATATTTAATTAATATTTATCAATTTCGTTTTTATTTTTTATTATTATAATATATATTTTGCACAATTAATATGACCCAATGGGTCGACCGGGTTGGGTCGGGTAATGACCCAGACATTCGGTCATTTTCGGGTTCGGATTGACAAAAAAACGGGTTTTTTCGAGTTACTTTCGAGTCGGATCCCGGGCGGTTTTTCGTGTCTGGAAACGGATTAAATGAGAAGTGTCAATTTCGTGAGAAGTGGAGAGTCATCTTATCCTGCATTTCATCTAGATCTGCTGGTCTAGATTAAAACCTGAAATCAAAGGGAAAAAAAATAAAAAAAATAAAGACCAAATCACTTGAGTGTTGAAGTAGTGTTTAGGAATTCGGAATTCATTTCATTTTCTTGAATTCAATTCTGAAAATTGAATTCTTGGATTTCAACAAGATGGTGTTTGGGTAATCTTCGAATTGAGTTCATACACAACCACCACCACCTCCCCCCCCCCAAAGCTAAGGGTAAGGATTAGCAAAACAACCCGACCTGCTTTAGCTACCCGATACCAGAATTTTGATACCCGTTTTTTCCGGTTGATACCCGTTTTTTCCGGGTATTAACCGGGTTGGGTACCTGACCCGCTTTATTACATATTAATTAGGGTCGCGTATGAGTATTAAAAATAGCAAATCGGGTACCCGGTTTACTACTTTTGTGAATAAAAGTTCTTTTAAACTAAATGTTGGAGGTTAGAACAACTCATTGATTAGTGAATTTAATAGAGATCATCATCCTACTCATAATTGTACAAGCTTTGTACTTCATTCGTATAACTATCAATTTATGCGCCATTGAATATTATTTCAACTTGCAAACTAAGAAATTACGGGTACGGGTACCCGTAATTAGGGTACCCAATTTTTCGGGTACCCAAAAAGTGGGTACCTAGTTTATTTCGGGTCGGGTACATGTATAAATTTATAGCAATTTTGAAATCGGGTACCCTGTTTTCAGGTAGGGTACCGGCCGGTTTTGCTCACCCCTACCCCGAGCACCACTTGCCACTGCCCCGACCCCACTCAGGTGCCCTTACCGGATCACCATCGCCTCCGCCACTCGTCCGCCACCACTGTCGCTCGTTCAATAGTCACAACTCAACCAAAGGACACTTTTCTCCCTCCCAAAATGTTAATGGTGTGGATGTGATACAAAATTACGGAAGCCTTAGTCGTCGATATGATCCCTTTTTGAGGAATTCATGGTGCGATAGTGAAAATGGAACTCTTTTTGTGTATATGTGTTTGATAAATAAAGAAAACAATAAAATAAGATATGGATGAATAAGCAAGTTAGACCTATAACTTGCTCATAAACTTGATCAATTCCTAGACTATCTTGCCTATTTTTAACCTTTGAATTCCAATCCACGATCGGCAAATCAACGGTAGCTGAAGTACCTTCTTAGCCCTTAAACAAAGATCGTTCCGCTAGAACTCTCAAAGTTTTGTTTTCTTTAAACCGTGTTCTAGCTTCATTTTCAAATCAATCATTCATGTCTTTGGAAAGAAATACAACCTCCGTTTATATAGGAATGCCCGTAGAGATAAGAATTCTAGATCATAGAAAGCCAAAACTTGCTTTCAATTCTTTGAAAATAAAAACTTGACTAAACTTTTTGGAAATGCAATATAATGAATCCCATTATTTCCTAGGCTTGACTAGAAAGAAAAAACAAAAAAAACAAAGAGGAATGCAACTAATTCCGAGGTGAAGACTTATGTTCAATAAATCTCGCAGAAAACATTATTTTTGGAAAGTCTTGATGGTGTATATCACAACTTCTTGGAAACACGTCGCCTTGGAACCCAAGATTATTCATTGGAAAGATAAGGAATAAATCTATCACCTCCCTGTTGAATGACTATCAAAGAATAAGTATCGAAGAAGTTATGATGCAAACGATTCGACGTTGCACAAGCCTATCGCGAGAATCAAGTCTTATCGCGAGGACTTCAATTTATTTGACAAGCATGTCTTTAGCTCGCTCTCTATTAAAGATATGGGACTTAAATATAATGTCATACAACCTCATCACAATTATTATAAAATCGCATAAATTCAATGACGAATTGTACTCGGATCAGGATGCAGCTCAAAGGAATGGATACAAGGTGACGTAGGGTGGAGGTCGCCGGCACTAGCGGCCTAGATTTGAGGAGAGAGAAATTTCAGCGATAAGGAAGAGAGGTGAGAGGGGAAAGAAAAGAGATTGATGTGGTTGGTGGTGGTTAGCAACGAATTTGGGCGGTTGACATCAGCAAAGGTGGCTGGCCGCTGTCGGACGGAGATGGTGGGGACGGCGGCGCTTGAGACATGAAGATGTTATGGAAGGAGGGAAAAATAACCAAAAATGGAAATAAGAGACGGGATCGCCGGGTGGCGGTCAACGGTGAAGACGGTGGCGATCAGCAAAGAAAAAGACGGTGGTCGACGGAGCAGCCGCGGCAGTGGAGGAGTCACTGCAGCCGGTGGTGGTGGGTGAATAGAGGGGGTGATAGGAGGAGAGAGAAATAAAAGGTGGTGGAGGTAGGGAGGAGAGAGAATAAGTGGGGTCAAATTTAAAAGAGAGGTATTATTCGTCGCCCTAAGTTTACTAAATTTGCCAAGTTTTTCTTGGCATTTCCATGTTCCCTCAATGCACAATGTTATAATTCTCTTCATCTCTGTCATCTTCATCACTGTGATGTGATGGTATTAGTGGTGTCTAAATAGTGGATTTTATTTCATTTGTAATTTACATGGGACTGCGAGTATTCTCCTATTTGTTGGTTTGTGTTGTAATTCGGAAAATATAAGCTACTTTTATAATCACGAGATATAATCACTCCATTCGGATTGGTGATGCATGTTGAAGAAAATAATGGCCAAGTTAAGACCAACAGACACCACCAAAAACCAATTCTACCAACAAGATGACTCGAGTTGAAGAGTTGAAATTTTGATTGCAAAGAAACATAATGTCAACTTGCGGTTGCCATAACTTTCTTTGTAGATGAGTTTTTTCAAAAATCCACTTGGAGAGTAAAGTTCATGTTCATTTTGAGCTTTCCAATGATATATTATGAGCTCAAAACTGACTACCGAGGTGAGTTATAAGCGTTTGAATATCGGCATGCAGATTAGTTTTCGACACGAGACAGTAACGACCCGCCTCGAAACTTTAGCCTAGACTCGAGGTGGCTTCTTCTTGCTAACCATCGACTCAGAAATTGCTAAAATTTATTATGGGGCGTCCTAAGTGTGTGTATTGCCTATATCAATCACATTTGAGACCATTTGATACCACACTTTTTCAAAGACACATGCGAAACCCCCAAAAACTTGCTTGAAAGTCGCCCCCGTGTCACCGGCAAGACTTTTCCAAGCATAATCCAATTTTTTCCGAGCAAATCTTAGTTTTACTAGTTTAAAATCATATTTGGGCTACTTCCCACCCCTTAAACGAATTCTTCCCCACTTTGTGCGCAAAAATGAAGCGCACATGCTTACATAATTAACGAGAATTATGGATTTGCCTTGTTTTAATTTCTTGTTGTTATTGTGTTTTCTAATAGATTCTTGAATTATCATAGGGATCAAAATAGAAAATGGTCTGTTATGCAATAAGGTAAATACTATTCAAAGAGTCATTTCAATCAAAGCACGATGTGTAATTTTTGGTTTGGTTAGTGAATAATTAAAGAATTGGTTCCTAAACACAATAAGTGCTCGAAACACCCCGCGAAGCACCGACTCGCAAATGCCTAGAATTTATTATGGGGCGTTCTAAGTATGTATCTTGGCTATATCAATCACATTTCAGACAATTTGATACCACACTTGTTCAAAGACACATGCGAAAGCCGCAAACACTTCCATGAAAGTCGCCCCCGTGTCACCGCCAAGACTTTTCCTAGCAAATGTTAGTTTGACTAGTTTAAAATCATATTTAATCTACTGCCCACCCCTTGACGAATTTTTCCCCACGTTGTGCGCAAAAACGAAGCGCACATTCTCACATAATTAAAGATTATTATTGTTTTGCCTCTTTTTTTGAACTTTTTGTTGTTATTGTGTTTTCTAATAGATTCTTGAAATATTCATATGGCTTTGAATAGTATATGGTATGTTATGCAATAAGGTAAATACTATTCAAAGAGTCATTTCAATCAATACACGATGTGTAATTTTTGGTTTGGTTAGTGAATAATTGAACAATTGGTTCCTAGACACATTATAGTGCTCGAAATACCCCGCGAAAGCACCAACTCGGAAATAACTCAAATTTTTATGGGGCGCCATAAGTGTGTGTCTTGGCTATATCAATCACATATGAGACCATTTGATGCCAAACTTGTTCAAAGACACATGCGAAACCCCCAAACACTTGCGTGAAAGTCGCCGCCGTGTCACCACCTAGACTTTTCCGAGCAAAATCCAATGTTTTCCAAGCAAATGTTAGTTTTACTAATTTAAAATTTTATTTTGTCTATTTCCCACCCCTGGGACGAATTCTTCACCACGTTGTATGCAAAAACGAAGCGCACATACTCACATAATTAAAGAAAATTATGGTTTTGCCTTGTTTTAACTTTTTGTTGTTATTGTGTTTTCTAATAGATTTTGGAATCATTCATAGGTGTTTGAATAGCAAATGGTCCGTTATGCATTAAGGTAAATACTATTCAAAGAGTCATTTCAACCAAAGCACGATGTGTAATTTTTGGTTTGGTTAGTGAATAATTGAACCACTGGGTCCTAAACACACTATAGTGCTCGAAACACCCCTCGAAGCACTGACTCGAAAATAAGTCAAATTCATTATGGGGCGTTCTAAGTGTGTGTCTTGGCTATTTGAATCACATTTGAGACCATTTGATACCACACTTGTTCAAACACACATGTGAAACCCCCAAAAACTTGCTTGAAAGTCGCGCCCGTGTCACCACCTAGACTTTTCCGAGCAAAATCCAATGTTTTCTGAGCCAATGTTTGCTTTACTAGTTTAAAATCGTATTTTGTCTACTTGCCACACCTGGGACGAATTCTTCCCCACGTTGTATGCAAAAACGAAACGCACATGCTCGTATAATTCAAGAGAATTATGGTGTTGCCTTGTTTTAACTTTTTGTTGTTTTTGTGTTTTCTAATGGATTTTTGAATCATTCATAGGGCTCTGAATAGTAGATAGTTCGTTATGCATTAAGGTAAATACAGTTTATAGAGTCATTTCAACCAAAGCACGATGTGTAATTTTTGGTTTGGTTAGTGAATAATTAAAGAAATGGTTCCTAAACACACTATAATGCTCGAAACGCCCCGCGAAGCACCGACTCGGAAATAACTCAAATTTATTCTGGGCCGTCCTAAGTGTGTGTCTTGGGTATATCAATCACATTTTGATCATATGGTACCACACTTGTTCAAAGACACATGTGAAACCCACAAAAACTTGCATGAAAGTCGCCGATATGTCACCACCTAGACTTTTCAAGCAAAATCCAATTTTTTCCGAGCAAATGTTAGTTTTACTAGTGTAAAATCATATTTGGGCTACTTCCTACCCCTTGGATGAATTCTTCCCCACTTTGTGCGCATAAATGAAGCACAAATGATCACATAATTAAGGAGAAATATGGTTTTGCCTTGTTTTAAATTTTTGTTGTTATTGTGTTTTCTAATAGATTCTTGAATTATTCATAGGGCTTTGAATAGCAAATGGTCTGTTATTCAATATGGTAAATACTTTTCAAAGAGTCATTTCAACCAAAGCACGATGTGTAATTTTTGGCTTGGTTAGTGAATAATTGAAGAAATGGTTCCTAAAACCACTAGTGCTCGAAACACCCCGCGAAGCACCGACTTGGAAATGGCGAAAATTTATTATGGGGCGTCCTAAGTGTGTGTCTTGGCTATGTCAATCAGATTTGAGACCATTTGATACCACACTTGTTCCAAGACACATGCGAAACCCCCAAAAACTTTGTTAAAAGTCACCCCTGTGTCACCACCAAGACTTTTCTGAGCAATTGTTAATTTTACTAGTTTAAAATCATATTTGGGCTATTTCCCACCTCTTGGACGAATTCTTCCCCACGTTGTGCGCAAAAACGAAGCACACATGCTCATATAATTAAATTATGGTTTGCTTTGTTTTAACTTTTTGATGTTATTTGTGTTTTCTAATAGATTCTTGAATTATTCATAGGGCTTTCAATAGCAAATGGTCGGTTATGCAATAAGGTAAATACTATTCAAAGAGTCACTTCAACCAAAGCACGATGTGTAATTTTTGGTTTGGTTAGTGAAAAATTGAAGAATTGGGTCCTAAACACACCATAGTGATCGAAACACCTCGCGAAGCACCGACTCCGAAATGGCTAAAATTTAATGTAGGGCGTCCTAAGTGTGTGTCTTGGCTATATCAATCACATTTGAGACCATTTGATACCACACTTGTTCAAAAACCAATGCGAAACCCCCAAAAACTTGCTTGAAAGTTGCCCCGTGTCTGCGCCAAGACTTTTCCGAGCAAAATCCGATTTTTTTCCAAGCAAATGTTAGTTTTACTAGTGTAAAATCATTATAAGCTACTTCCCACCCCCTGGATGAATTCTTCCCCACGTTGTGCTGAAAAACGAAGCGTACATGCTCACACCATTAAAGAGAATTATGGTTTTGCCTTGTTTCAACTTTTTGTTGATATTCTGCTTTCTAATAGATTGTTGAATTATTCATAGCGCTTTGAATAGCAAATAGTCCGTTATGCAATAAGGTAGATGCTATTCAAAGAGTCATTTCAATCAAAGCACGATGTGTACTTTTTTGTTTGGACAGTGAATAATTGAAGAATTGGTACCTAAACACACTATAGTGCTCGAAACACCCCGCGAAGCACCTTCTCGTAAATGGCTAAAATTTATTATGGGGCGTCCTATGTGTGTGTCTTGGCTATATCAATCACATTTGAGACCATTTGATACCACACTTGTTCAAGGACACATGCGAAACCCCCAAAAACTTGCTTGAAAGTCGCCCCCATGTCACCACCTAGAATTTTCGAGCAAAATCAATTTTTTCCGAGCAAATGTTAGTTTTCCTAGATTAAAATCATATTTAGGATACTTCCTAACCCTTGGACGAATTCTTCTCCATGTTCTGCGCAAAAACGAAGCGCACATGCTCACATAATTAAAGAGAACTATGGCTTTGCCTTGTTTTAACTTTTTGTTGTTATTGTATTTTCTAATAGAATTTCGAATTATTAATAGGCCTTTGAATTGCAAATGATCCGTTATGAAATAAGGTAAATACTATTCAAAGAGTCATTTCAACCAAAGCTCGATGTGTGATCTTTGGTTTTGATATTGAATAGTTGAAGAATTGTTTCCTAAACACATTATAGTGCTCGAAACACCCCGCGAAGCAGCGAGTTGGAAATTTCTTGTGAGGCTTCCTAAGTATGTGTCTTGGTTATATCAATCACATTTGAGACCATTTGATTCCCCACTTGTTCAAAGACATATGCGAAACCCCCAAAAACTTGCTTGAAAGTCGCCCCCTTATCACCACCAAGACTTCTCCCAACAAAATCCAATTTTTCCCGAGCAATTGATAGATTTACTAGTTAAAAATGATATTTCGGCCATTTCCCACACTTTGGACGAATTCTTCCCAATGTTGTGCCCAAAAACAAAGCGCAAATGTTCACATAATTAATCGGAACTATGGTTGCCTTGTTTTAACTTTTTGTTGTTATTGTTTTTTCTAATAGATTCTTGTATTCTTCAAGAACTTTTAGTAGCAAATGGTCCGATATGCAATACGGTAAATACTATTCAAAGAGTCATTTCAACCAAAGCACGATATGTAATTTTGGGATTGGATAATGAATAATTGAAGAATTGGTTCCTAAACACACTATAATGCTCGAAACACCCCTTGAACCACTGACTCGGAATTGGCTCAAATTTCTTGTGGGGCTTTGTAAGTGTGTGTCTTGGCTATATTAATCATATTTGAGACCATTTGATACCACACTTGTTCAAAAGCGACATGCAAAACCTCCCAAAACTTTCTTGAATGTCATCCCCGTGTCAACACCAACACTTTTCCGAGCATAATCCAAATTTTTCCGAGCAAATGTTAGTTTTACTAGTTTAAAATTATATTTTGTCTACTTCCTACCACTTGGACGAATTCTACCCCACGTACGTAAAAACGAAGCGCACATGCTCACATAATTAATGAGAATTATGGTTTTGCCTTGTTTTAACTTTTTGTTGTTATTGTGTTTTCTAATAGATTCTAGAATTATTCATAGGGTTTTCAATAGAAAATGGTCCGTTATGCAATAAGGTAAATTCTATTCAAAGAGTCACTTCAACCAAAACACGATGTGTAATTTTTGGTTTGGTTAGTGAAAAATTGAAGAATTTGGTCCTAAACACACTATAGTGCTCAAAACACCCCGCGAAGCACCGACTCTAAAATGGCTAAAATTTAATATAGGGCGTCCTAAGTGTGTGTGTGGCTATATCAATCACATTTGAGACCATTTGATACCACACTTGTTCAGAAACCAATGCGAAACCCCCAAAAACTTGCTTCAAAGTCGCCCCCGTGTCTCCGCCAAGACTTTTCCAAGCAAAATCCAATTTTTTCCGAGCAAATGTTAATTTTACTAGTGTAAAATCATATTTAAGCTACTTCCCACCCCCTAGATGAATGAATCCCCACACTGTACTGAAAAACGAAGCGCACATGCTCACACCATTAAAGAGAATTATGGTTTTGCCTTGTTTCAACTTTTTGTTGTTATTCAGTTTTCTAATAGATTGTTGAATTATACCTAGGGCTTTGAATAGCAAATAGTCCGTTATGCAATAAGGTAAATACTATTCAAAGACTCATTTCAACCAATGCACGATGTGTACTTTTTTGTTTGGACAGTGAAATAATTGAAGAATTGGTTTCTAAACACACTATAGTGCTCGAAACACCTCGCGAAGCACCGACTCAGAAATGGCTAAAATTTATTATGTGGCGTCCTAAGTGTGTGTCTTGGCTATATCAGTCACATTTGAGACCATTTGATACCACACTTGTTCAAAGACATATGCGAAATCCCCAAAAACTTGCTTGAAAGTCGCCCCCGCTTCACCACCTAGATTTTTCGAGCAAAATCCATTTTTTTCCGAGAAAATGTTAGTTTTTCTAGTTTAAAATCATATTTAGGCTACTTCCTACCCCTTGGACGAATTCTTTTTCACGTTGTGCGCAAAAACAAAGTGCACATGCTCACATAATTAAAGAGAACTATGGTTTTGCCTTGTTTTAACTTTTTGTTGTTATTGTGTTTTCTAATAGAATTTTGAATTACTAATAGGGCTATGAATTACAAATGATCCATTATGAAATGAGGTAAATACTATTCAAAGAGTCATTTCAACCAAAGCACGATGTGTAATCTTTGGTTTTGATAATAAATAATTGAAGAATTGGTTCCTAAACACATTATACTGCTCGAAACACCCCGCGAAGCAACGAGTCGGAAAGTACTCAAATTTCTTTTGAGGCTTCTTAAGTGTGTGTCTTGGTTATATCAATCACATTTGAGACCATTTGATACCCCACTTGTTCAAAGACATCTGCAAAACCCCCAAAAACATGCTTAAAAGTCGCCCCTTGTCACCACCAAGACTTTTCCCAACAAAATCCAAATTTTTTCGACCAAATGATAGTTTTATTAGTTAAAAATGATATGTAGGCTATTTCCCACCCTTTGGACGAATTCTTCCCAATGTTGTGCTCAAAAACAAAGCGCACATGCTCACATAATTAAACGGAACTATGGTTGCCTTATTTTAACTTTTTGTTGTTATTGTTTTTTCTAATAGATTCTTGTATTCTTCATAGAACCGTTAGTAGCAAATGGTCCGATATGCAATATGGTAAATATTATTCAAATATTCTTTTCAACCAAAGCACGATGTGTAATTTTTGGTTTGGTTAGTGAATAATTGAAGAAATGGTTCTTAAATATCTCTAATGCTCGAAACGCCTCGCGAAGCATCGAGTCAGAAATGTTTAAAATTGGTTATGAGGCGTCCTAAGTGTGTGTCTTGGCTATATCAATCACATTTGAGACCATTTGATACAACACTTGTTCAAAGATGCATGCGAAACCACCAAGAACTTGCTTGAAAGTCGCCCCTGTGTCACACCCAGACTTTTCCTAGCAAAATAAAAAATTTTCCAAGCAAATGTTAGTTTTTCTAGTTTAAAATAATATTTAGGCTACTTCCCACCCCGTGGACGAATTCCTCCCCAGGTCCTGCGCAAAAACGAATCGCATATGCTGGCATAATAAAACAGAAATATGGTTTTGCCTTGTT
This sequence comes from Spergularia marina, assembly GCA_963680865.1. Classification (NCBI taxonomy): domain Eukaryota; kingdom Viridiplantae; phylum Streptophyta; class Magnoliopsida; order Caryophyllales; family Caryophyllaceae; genus Spergularia; species Spergularia marina. Next base: position 17,466,175 of record OY804548.1, on the reverse strand, counting down.
TTAACTTTTTGTTGTTATTGTGTTTTCTAATAGAATTTTGAATTATTACTAGGGCTTTGAATAGCAAATGATCGGTTATGCAATAAGGTAAATAGTATTCGTAGAGTCATTTCAACCAAAGCACGATGTGTGATCTTTGGTTTTGCTAATGAATAATTGAAGAATTAGTTCCTAAACAGATTATAGTGTTCGAAATACCCCTCGAAGCACTGACTCTGAAATTGCTCAAATTTTTTGTGGGGCTTCCTAAGTGTGTCTTGTTTATAACAATCACATTTGAGACAATTTGATACGTCACTTGTTCAAATACATATCCAAAACCCCCAAAAACTTGCATGAAAGTCGCCCCCTTGTCATCACCACGACTTCTCCCAACAAAATCCAATTTTTTCCGAGCAAATGATAGTTTTACTAGTAAAAAATGATATTTGGGCTATTTCCCACCCTTTGGACGAATTCTTCCCAACGTTGTGCCCAAAAACAAAGCGCAAATGCTTAGATACTTGTTTTAACGTTTTGTTGTTATTAAAGAGAATTATGGTTTTCCCTTGTTCGAACTTTTTGTTCTTATTTTTATTTCTAATAGATTCTTGTATTCTCTATACGACTTTGAATAGAAAATTGTCCGTTATGCAATAAGTTAAATACTATTCAAAGAGTCATTCCAACCAAAGCACGATCTGTAATTATTGGTTCAGATAGTGAATAATTGAAGAATTGTTTTGTAACCACAATATAGTGCTCGAAGCACCCCGCAAAGCACCGACTCGAAAATGGCTCAAATTTCTTGTCGGGCTTACTAAGTGTGTGTCTTGGCGATATTAATTACATTTGAGACCATTTGATAGCACCCTTGTCCAAAGACACATGTGAAACCCCCATAAACTTGCTTTGAAGTCGCCCCCGAGTCACCACCAAGACTTCTCTGAGCAATATTTAATTTTTTTCCGAGCAAATGATAGTTTTACTGGTTAAAAAGCAATTTTCGGCCATTTCCAACCCTTGGACTAATTCTTCCCCACGTTGTGCCCAAAAATGAAGCGAATATGCTCACATAATTAAAGAGAATTATGGTTTTCCCTTGTTTTACCTTTTTGTTGTTATTTTTATTTATAATAGATTCTTGTATTCTTCATACGATTTTGAATAGAAAATGGTCTGTTATGCTATAAGGTAAATACAATTTAAATATTCATTCCAACCAAAGCACGATCTGTAACTTTTGGTTTAGATAGTGAATAATTGAACAAATGGTTCCTAAACACACTTTACTGCTTGAAACACCCCGCGAAGCACCGACTCGGAAATGGCTCAAATTTTTTGTCGGGTTTCCTAAGTGTGTGTCTTGGCCATATCAATCACATTTGAGACCATTTGATACCGCACTTGTTCAAAGCCACATGTGAAACCTCCAAAAACTTGCTTTAAAGTCGCCCCCATGTCACCACCAAGACTTCTCCAAGCAATATCCAATTTTTTCCGAGGAAATGATAATTTTACTAGATATAAATCATTTTTGGGCCATTTCCAACCCTTGGACGAATTCTTCCCTACGTTGTGTCCAAAAACGAAGCGGAGATGCTTACATAATTAAAGAGAATTATGGTTTTCCCTTGTTTTAACTTTTTGTTATTATTTTATTTCTAATAGATTCTTGTATTCTTCATACGACTGAATAGAAAATGGTCCGTTATGCTATAAGGTAAATACAATTTAAAGAGTCATTCCAACCAAAGCACGATCTATAATATTTGGTTCAGATAGTGAATAATTGAAAAATTGGTTCCTAAACACACTATACTTCTCGAAACATCCCGCGAAGCACCGACTCGGAAATGGCTCAAATTTCTTGTCGGGCTTCCAAAGTGTGTGTCTTGGTCATATCAATTTTATTTGAGACCATTTGATACCACACTTGTTCAAAGACACATGTAAAACCCCCAAAAACTTGCTTTAAAGTCGCCCCCGTGTCACCACCAAGAATTCTTTGAGCAACATCCAATTTTTTCTGAGCAAATGATAGTTTGACTGGTTAAAAATCATTTTTGGGCCATTTCCAACCCTTGGACGAATTCTTCCCCACGTTGTGCCCAAAAACGAAGCGGATATGCTCACATAATTAAAGAGAATTATGGCTTTCCCTAGTTTTACCTTTTTGTTGTTATTTTTATTTCTAATAGGTTCTTGTATTCTTCATACGATTTTGAATAGAAAATGGTCCGTTATGCTATAAGGTAAATATAATTTAAATATTCATTCCAACCAAAGCACGATCTATAATTTTTGGTTTTGATAGTGAATAATTGAAGAATTGGTTCCTAAACACACTATACTGCTCGAAACACACCGCCACTGACTCGGAAATGGCTGAAATTTCTTGTCGGGATAGCTAAATGTGTGTCTTCGCCATATCAATCACATTTGAGACCATTTGATACCAGACTTGTTCATAGACACGTGGGAAACCCCCAAAACCTTGCTTTAAAGTGGCCCCCGTGTCACCACTAAGACTTCTTTGAGCACTATCCTATTTTTACCGAGCAAATGTTAGTTTTTCTAGTTAAAAATCATTTTTGGGCCATTTCCACCCCTTGGATGAATTCTTCCCCACGCTGTGCCAAAAAACGAAGCGGATATGCTCACATAATTAAAGAGAATTATGGTTTTCCCTTGTTTTAACTTTTTGTTGTTATTTTTATTTCTAATAGATTCTTGTATTCTTCATACGACTTTGAATAGAAAATGGTCCGTTATGCTATAAGGTAAATACAATTCAAAGAGCCATGCCAACCAAAACACGATCTGTAATTTTTGGTTTAGATAATGAATAATTGAACAATTGGTACCTAAACACACTATACTGCTCGAAACACCAGGCGAAGCACCGACTCGGAAAAAGCAAAAGATTTCTTACGAGAAGAATGGTATAGTTTTATGAATAAACTTTTCGCAAACGTATTATTCTTCACTTGGTTGCCAATTTGCTTTTCTCAAAATAATCTAACATATCCTTTTGATAGTATTCAAACTCATGAGTCTTTAAGTAAAAAATGGACTCTAAAAATGGTAAAGTCGTTCACGCCACAAGCCCTCCACTTGACGGTTTCATGATAACGCAGCAAGGTCAAACCTGTTGTGCTGCTCCTTTCAAAACCGAGCGAGAGGGATCTGGTCACGAAAATTCAAATTTAGATGATATCAAAAGAGTTTACGAAGAAAATAATTTCTCAAATAAAATATTACACACTATTTCCAAACAAGTAGATAACATATCTAAACAAGTTTCAAAAATCAAAGACGAAGATCAATTGTCAAATGAATTCAAAAAATTGTCTATTTCTGATAAACCGTCTACTTCCACATCTACATCTGATCCGAATGAAATAGCAAAACCCTTTTTAGTCAAAGTTCCAGACTTTGAGCCAAACTCCAGCTCATTAGTATTCTCTTCAAAACCATCTTCAAACTTGTTAAAAGAAATTTCCAAAAGATTAGATAAAAACATCAACTGCATAGATCAAGACTGTGACTGCAATGATAAAGATTGTCCAAAAGAAGAATACTTTAACGACGAAACAGAAGATCAATTTGCCATTAATAAAATTAAATCTAATATTCCTTCTTCCCGGAAAAATAATCCTACTAGAAACTATTATCCACGTCCAACACCTCCAGATCTTCAATATGAGGAACAAAATCAATTTGGCCCTCAAAAGCATTTTTCTGCTGATCATCTTTATGAATGGAATATAGATGGTCATTCTGAGCATGAAATAATCAAAGTCTTACAAGAAATGATAATGGCTGCGGAAGTATATAGCCATTCCGAAAAAGTTTCTCCAAATGAAGCAGCCACAATAATAACAAAAGGTTTCACAGGTAATTTAAAAGGTTGGTGGGAAAATGCCATCCCGCTCCAAAGTAAAATCAACTTATTAAATTCCGTTGAAGAAATAACTGAAGAAAAAATTGATCTAAATACAGAAGAAGTAAAACGTGAAGTCAAAAGGACTGAAAGAGGATTACACCAATTACTGACTGCTATTGTAGTACACTTTATTGGTAACGCCTACGATCATCTCAAAACCGGTCACATAATTCTAAGTAACCTTCGATGTCCGTCTTTAAGTGACTATCGATGGTATAAAGATGTCTTCCATTCGAATGTCTTAACCAGAGAAGATTGTGCTCTTCCATTTTGGAAAGAGAGATTTATCTCTGGACTTCCAACTCTTTTTGCTCAACGAATATTTAATAAACTTCGTGAAGCAACTGGTCAAAACGATATTCCATACAATGAGTTTACTTACGGACAGTTATTTGGTTTCATCAAGCGTGAAGGATTGTCCTTGTGTAATGAATTAAAAATCCAAACTAAATACGGAAATGAAAAAGCTTTAAAACGAAAAGAACTAGGATCTTTTTGCGAAGCTTTTGGTCTTAAAAGAATCCAAGCTCCCTCTACAAGAAAACGACAAGAAAAAATGAAAAGATCAAAATTAGTCAATAAATCCAAACCAAAGTATTTCAAAGAAACATATTATAAGAAAAATAAAAAAAAGAAAGATCAAAGAAACCTACAGATAATACCCCCATTATATGTTACAAATGTGGTAAACCTGGACATAAGGCTAATAAATGCAATTTCAAGAAAAAGATAAATGAAATATTTTCTGATAATCCTGATCTCCAAAATAAACTTCTTAATCTTTTCCAATTAAACCAAGAATTCTTAGAATCAGAGTAAGAAGAAAATAGAATTAATGAACTGTATACCGACAGTGACGACTCTACTTCCTCTAACTCTTCTGTTCAATTTTGTACTCAAAATATCTGTGTTCTTTCCAAATCTGATAAAGAAAAAGAATTGATTTAGACGTTATTGATAAAATCAATGATCCCATTATCAAAGAACAATATCTCAAAAGATTAAGAGACATAGTTCTTAAAAAACCAATATCATCCAAAAGTATTGAAAAAGAAGAACCTCTTAGTCAAATCCTGAAAATGGCATCTAAAAGTCCAATTGCACCAATTACCACAAAAGAACTTCAAACTGAAATAAATCAACTCAACTCTCAAATTAAACAAATCCAAGAATTTATACTAGACCTTCACTCCAAAGATCTAAGTATTGAAACTAAATTAAGTCTTTTAGATTCAAATCGTAAGTCCAAAGGCAAAGAAATTATAACAGAAGAAGAAGAACAGTTTTCAACTGATTTTCTCAATGATCAATTTTGTCAAGTCATAGACAGAATATCTTTTCAAAAATGGTATTGTATTAGAAATCTCTCCATATTCAACGACTTTCAAATAAATATCATTGCCTTAATAGACAGTGGTGCTGATCAAAATTGCTTAAGAGAAGGATTAATACCTTCGAAATTTTATGAAAAAACTTCCGAACAACTGCATAGTGCTAATGGCGCTAGGCTCCGAATCAAATACAAACTTCCAAAAGCATATGTTTGCAATTTCGGATATTGTTTCAAAAATTCTTTTATTCTGGTAAAAGATATCAGTAATGAAATGATTCTAGGAACACCTTTCATAACACAGATTTATCCCTTTCAAGTTAATTATGAAGGAATACACACTAGTGTCTTGGGTAGAGAAATGACATTCAAATTTGTTACTTCTGTTAATCAAAAGAATGTCCACCTTCTTCAATCTACCATTATCTCGCAGCCGATAAATCAAATATCCTCTAAAAAATCTCAAATTAAAATGCTAAAAGATGAGATATCTCACCTTCGCATAGAAGAACAATTACAAAGAAAAGATATCCAGCATAAGATTAAAGAAATTCAAGAACACTTTCAAAAAGAAGTTTGTTCAGATATTCCAAATGCTTTTTGGGAAAGAAAAAGACATATTGTTTATCTTCCCTATGAGAAAGACTTAAAGCCCGTCCAATTCAAATGAATCAAGAACTTTTAGAATTCTGTAAAAAAGAAATTCAAACTCTTCTTGATAAAAAATTAATCCGTCCTTCCAAATCTCCTTGCAGTTGCTCCGCATTTTATGTTAACAATCAGGCTGAAAAGGAACGAGGAGTCCCTAGGTTAATTGTTAACTAAAAACCTTTGAACAAAGCTCTCCAATGGATCCGTTACCCTATTCCAAACAAAAAAGATTTATTAAGCAGATTATATGATGCTAAAATCTTCTCCAAATTTGACATGAAAAGTGGTTTTTGGCAAATTCAAATTGCCGAGAAAGATAGATATAAAACCGCGTTCAATATAGCCTTTGGTCATTACGAATGGAATGTAATGCCCTTTGGAATTAAAAATGCTCCATCAGAATTTATGAATATTATGAATGATATTCGAAATCCTTATTCCAATTTTGTTATTGTCTATATTGATGATGTGTTGGTATATTCCAATTCAATTGAACAACACATTAAGCATTTAAATGTCTTTTTAAATGTCGTCAAAAGAAATGGTTTGGTTGTTCTGCTCAAAAAATGAAGCTTTTCCAAACAAAAGTCAGGTTTTTAGGCCATGACATTCATCAAGGGACTAGTAAACCTATAGCTCTTGCTATGGAATTTTCTGATCAATTCCCTGATGAACTTAAAGATAAAACTCAATTGCAAAGGTTTTTGGGATGTCTTAATTACGTCTCTGATTTCTTTCCAAATTTGCGTAAGCTACGTGCTCCATTGTATAAACGTCTCCAAAAGAGTCCCCATGCATGGAGTCCAGATCATATTGCATTAGTCCAAATGTTAAAACAAAGAGTCAAATCCCTTCCATGTATAGGTCTACCAAATCCTCAAGCATTCATGTTAGTCGAAACAGATGCATTAGATATAGGATATGGTGGCATACTCGAACAAAAATTGCATGAGTCCTCCAACGAACAAGTCGTTAGATTTACGTCTGGTCTATGGCTCGGACCGCAAAAGAACTATTGCACTATTAAAAAATAAATTTTATCAATAGTTTTGTGTATTTCCAAATTTCAAGATGATTTATATAATAAAAAATTTCTGTTAAGAGTAGATTGCAACTCTGCTAAAGAAGTTTTACAAAAAGATGTTCAAAATATTGTTTCAAAACAAATTTTTGCCAGATGGCAAGCTATCTTATCCGTTTTTGATTTTGATATTGAATATATTAAAGGAGAAAACAATTCAATTCCAGATTTCCTTGCCCGTGAATTTTTACAGGGGCGAAATGGGTAAAAACAAGTCAAAATCAAAATCGTCACTTCCAAGTAATCCAAATGATCAAATTATTCCTCATCCCTTAGGGATTCCAATTGCACAGAATTCCTTCCAAACCTTACAAGATTTTCCTCCATTATCCTTTGCCCAAACTGCTAAAAAACCTTCTAAAAAATCCTTCCACCAAAATCCCAGAATATTTAAAAAGGAATTTGAGGAACCTCTCACATTCCTCCCACTCTCCAATATTCCTACCAAAATTGATGTCCAGGCTCATCTTTCGAAACTTTTACCTCCAAACTTCAACTGGATACCAGAGGATTCTAGGAAAGACTTAGGATTTTATCGTCAAATTTTATCGGATTCAAACTCCAGCAAAATTAATGACAAAATTTCCAAAGATACGAATTTTATCGGATACTAATTTATAACAACATTGGACCTAGTTTTTACAAACCTTTTGAATTCTAAGAATTCTTCAAAAAGCGCCTCATCTGGAGCGGGAGCATTGGACTTGCCTGATGGTTGTTTGCCTTTACTCTTGGAAGGAGTAGAAGGGCCAGTGGCATTGAAACTTGGATTAGGAATCAGAGGATAGACTGGAGCTTGAATTGAGGTCGAAGAAGATTTTTTCTTTTCTTCTTGCTCTTTGGACCAGTCTGAGTATTTTTGAAGCGCCTTTGCGCCATTGGAGCAAAATTCTTGAACTAGTTGGAGAAATTCGGGGAAAACTGTGAAGTTTTTCCACCACTTGACATTGAACTGTCTATGGAGAGTAAAGGGCTCACTTTGACATCTTTGAAACCAACAGTAAGACCAACATGAGATCCATGCTAGACGGAATATTTTGCAGAAATCCATAATGTTGATAATTTGCCCATTGGGAACTTCGAGCAATTTTGGAACAGAAATATTGAAAAGGGTTTTTTAATTCTTCTGGTAGCATAGAGGGTTCAAGACCGTACTTACGCCACCATTCGAGGAACCATACTGGAAATTTTGGATTATTTTTGAGGCGTACAGAGTGAAAACTAATAAACCAGGAATGGTTATAGCTTTCAACCAGGAAAACTCTATGCCATGCTTGGATATAATCGTTGTAGTTATAGCTGGATAAGCCATTATAGGATTTGGATAAAGGTTTATAAGACCATGGGGAGTTTCCCCATTCAGAGACTATAATGATTTGGAAAATAAGGCATTTAGAAAAATTCGTATTTTTGGAAATTTTGTCATCAATTTTGCAGGAGTTTGAATTCGATAAAATTTGACGATAAAATCCTAAGTCTTTCCTAGGATCTTCTGGTATCCAGTTGAAGTTTGGAGGTAAAAGTTTCGAAAGATGAGCCTGGACATCAATTTTGGTAGGAATATTGGAGAGTGGGAGGAATGTGAGAGGTTCCTCAAATTCCTTTTTCAAATATTGTGGGATTTTGGAGGAAGGATTTTGAGAAGGTTTTTTAGCAGTTTGGGCAAAGGATAATGGAGGAAAATCTTGTAAGGTTTGGAAGGAATTTTGTGCAATTGGAATCCCTGAGGGATGAGGAATAATTTGATCATTTGGATTACTTGGAAGTGACGATTTTGATTTTGACTTGTTTTTACCCATTTCGCCCTTGTAAAAATTCACGGGTAAGGAAATTTGGAAGTGAATTGTTTTCTCCTTTAATATATTCAATATCAAAATCGAAAACGGATAAAATAGCTTGCCATCTGGCAAAAATTTGTTTTGAAACAATATTTTGAACATCTTTTTGTAAAACTTCTTTAGCAGATTTGCAATCTACTCTTAACAAAATTTTTTTATTATATAAATAATCTTGAAATTTGGAAATACACAAAACTATTGATAAAATTTATTTTTTAGTAGTGGAATAGTTCTTTTGCGGTCCGAGCCATAGACCAGACGTAAATCTAACGACTTGTTCGTTGGAGGACTCATGCAATTTTAGTTTAAGTATGCCACCATATCCTATATCTGATGCATCTGTTTCGACTAACATGAATGCTTAAGGATTTGGTAGACCTATACATGGAAGGGATTTGACTCTTTGTTTTAACATTTGGACTAATGCAGTATGATCTGGACTCCATGCAGGGGGACTCTTTTGGAGACGTTTATACAATGGAGCACATAGCTTACGCAAATTTGGAAAGAAATCAGAGATGTAATTAAGACATCCAAAAAACCTTTGCAATTGAGTTTTATCTTTAAGTTCATAAGGGAATTTATCAGAAAATTCTATAGCACGAGCTATAGGTTTTATAGTCCCTTGATGAATGTCATGGCCTAAAAACCAGACTTTTGTTTGGAAAAGCTTCATTTTTGGAGCAGAAACAACCAAACCAATTCTTTTGACGACATTTAAAAAGACATTTAAATGCGTAATATGTTGTTCAATTGAATTGGAATATACCAACACATCATCGATATATACAATAAAAAAATTGGAATAAGGATTTAGAATGTCATTCATAATATTCATAAATTCAGATGAAGCATTTTTAATTCCAAAGGGCATTACATTCCATTCGTAATGACCAATCGGTATATTGAACGCGGTTTTATATCTATCTTTTTCAGCAATTTGAATCTGCCAAAAACCACTTTTCATGTCAAATTTGGAGAAGATTTTAGCATCATATAATCTGCTTAATAAATCTTTTTTGTTTGGAATAGGGTAACGAATCCATTGGAGAGCTTTATTCAAAGGTTTGTAGTTAACAACTAACCTAGGGACTTCTCGTTCCTTTTCAGCCTGATTGTTAACATAAAATGCGAAGCAACTCCAAGGGGATTTGGAAGGACGAATTAATTTCTTATCAAGAAGAGTTTGAATTTTTTTTTTACAGAATTCTAAAAGTTCTTGATTCATTTTAGTTGGACGGACTTTTTCTTTCCCAAAAAGCATTTGGAATATCTGAACAAACTTCGTTTTGAAAGTGTTCTTGAATTTCTTTAATCTTATACTGGATATCTTTTCTTTGTAATTGTTCTTCTATGCGAAGGTGAGATATCTCATCTTTTAGCATTTTAATTTGAGATTTTTTGGAGGAAATTTGGTTTATCTGCTGCGAGATAGTGGTAGATTGAAGAAGGTGGACATCCTTTTGATTAACAGAAGTGGCAAATTTTAATGTCATTTCTTAACCCAAAACACTAGCGTGTATTCCTTCAGAATTAACTTGAAAGGTATAAATCTGGGTTAAGAAAGGTGTTCCTAGAATCATTTCATTACTGATATCTTTTACCAGAATAAAAGGATTTTTGAAACAATATCCGGAGTTGCAAACATATGCTTTTGGAAGTTTGTATTTGATTCGGAGCCTAGCTCCATTAGCACTATGCAGTTGTTCGGAAGTTTTTTCATAAAATTTCGAAGGTATTAATCCTTTTCTTAAGCAATTTTTATCAGCTCCACTGTCTATTAAGGCAATGATATTTATTTGAAAGTCGTTGAATATGGAGAGAGTTATTATACAATACCATTTTTGAAAAGATATTCTGTCTATGACTTGACAAAATTGATCATTGAGAAAATCAGTTGAAAACTTTTCTTCTTCTTCTGTTATAATTTCTTTGCCTTTGGACTTACGATTTGAATCTAAAAGACTTAATTTAGTTTCAATACTTACATCTTTGGTGTGAAGGTCTAGTATAGATTCTTGGATTTGTTTAATTTGAGACTTGAGTTGATTTATTTCAGTTTGAAGTTCTTTTGTGGTAATTGGTGCAATTGGGCTTTTAGATGCCATTTTCAGGATTTGACTAAGAGGTTCTTATTTTTCAATACTTTTGGATGATATTGGTATTTTAAGAACTATGTCTCTTAATCTTTTGAGATATTGTTCTTTGATAAGGGGATCATTGATTTTATGTATAACGTCTAAATCAATTCTTTTTCTTTATCAGATTTGGAAAGAATACAGATATTTTGAGTACAAAATTGAACAGAAGAGTTAGAGGAAGTAGAGTCGTCACTGTCGGTATACAGTTCATTAATTCTATTTTCTTCTGACTCTGATTATGAGAATTCTTGGTTTAATTGGAAAAGATTAAGAAGTTTATTTTGGAGATCAGGATTATCAGAAAATATTTCATTTATCTTTTTCTTGAAATTGCATTTATTGGCCTTATGTCCAGGTTGACCACATTTGTAACAGATAATGGGGGTATTATCTGTAGGTTTCTTTGATCTTTCCTTTTTATTTTTCTTATAATATGTTTCTTTGAAATACTTTGGTTTGGATTTATTTACTAATTTTGATCTTTTCATTTTTTCTTGTCGTTTTCTTGTAGAGGGAGTTTGGATTCTTTCAAGACCAAAAGCTTCACAAAAAGATCCTAGTTCTTTTCGTTTTAAAACTTTTTCATTCCCGTATTTATTTTGGATTTTTAACTCATTACACAAGGACAATCCTTCACGCTTGATGAAACCAAATAACTGTCTGTAAGTAAACTCATTGTATGGAATATCGTTTTGACCAGTTGCTTCACAAAGTTTATTGAATATTCGTTGAGCAAAAAGAGTTGGAAGTCCAGAGATAAACCTCTCTTTCCAAAATAGAAAAGCACAATCTGCTCTGGTTAAGACATTTGAATGGAAGACATCTTTATACCATCGATAGTCACTTAAAGACGGACATCGAAGGTTACTTAGAATTATGTGACCGGTTTTGAGATGATCGGAGGCGTTACAATTTAAGTGTACTACAATAGCAGTCAGTAATTGGTGTAACCCTCTTTCAGTCCTTTTGACTTCACGTTTTACTTCTTCTATATTTGGATCAATTTTTTCTGCAGTTATTTCTTCAACGGAATTTAATAAGTTGATTAGCGGGATGGCATTTTCCCACCAACCTTTTAAATTACCTGTGAAACCTTTTGTTATTATTGTGGCTGCTTCATTTGGAGAAACGTTTTCGGAATGGCTATATACTTTCGCAGCCATTATCAATTCTTGTAATACTTTGATTATTTCATGCTCAAAACGACCATCTATATTCCATTCATAAAGATGATCAGCAGAAAAATGCTTTTGAGGGCCAAATTGCTTCCGTTCCTCATATTGAAGATCTGGAGGTGTTGGACGTGGATAATAGTTTCTAGTAGGATTATTTTTCCAGGAAGAAGGAATCTTAGATTTAATTTTATTAATGGAAAATTGATCTTCTGTTTCGTCGTTAAAATATTCTTCTTTTGGACAATCTTCATCACTGCAGTCACAGTCTTGATCTATGTAGTTGATGTTTTTATCTAATCTTTTGGAAATTTCTTTTAACAAGTTTGAAGATGGTTTTGAAGAGAATACTAATGGGCTGGAGTTTGGCTCAAAGTCTGGGACTTTGACTAAAAAGGGTTTTGCTATTTCATTCGGATAAGATGTAGATGTGGAAATAGACGGTTTATCAAAAATAGACAATTTTTTTTAATTCATTTGACAATTGATCTTCGTCTTTGATTTTTGAAACTTGTTCTGATATGTTATCTACTTGTTTGGAAATAGTGTGTAATATTTTATTTGAGAAATTATTTTGTTCGTAAACTTCTTTGATATCATCTAAATTTGAATTTTCGTGACCAGATCCCTCTCGCCCGGTTTTGAAATGAGCAACACAATAGGTTTGACCTTGCTGCGTTATCATGAAACCGTCAAGTGGAGGGCTTGTGGCGTGAACTATTTTACCATTTTTTAGAGTCCATTTTTGACTTAAAGACTCATGAGTTTGAATACTATCAAAAGGATATGTTAGATTATTTTGAGAAAAGTAAATTGGTAACCAAGTGAAGAATAATACGTATGCGAAAAGTTTATTCATAAAACTATACATTCTTCTCGTAAGATATCTCTTGCTTTTTTATCAAAAATTTTATAAAACCATAATCTCTTTTCATAATTTTCTTTGCAGGAAAAGTCTTCTTGAAGATAACTTTTGTCGATTGTGAAATCTTTAAAAAGAACATTAATGGAAGAGAATACTGGAGGCTTCATTTCAGAGTGAGTTGGAGATACACTTTCAGTAATTATTGCAGGAATTGGATTCTTTTGGAATATTTGATTTTCGGAAATTTTTGGAAGTTGCCAGTTTTAAAAATCTGGGGAACTGACTTCATGGCTTTGGACCAGGTGTTTGATGCCTACAAGCTTCTTAACCGTACTTAGAGACATTGGAATGCATATAAATTTGACACAAACAGACACTGTGGGACTCACAGGACCAACTGCAACCACGGGGACCACCTTAACAACGGCTGACCAACCTAATGCAGTCTGACCAACGTCTGACCAACACACGTATATGCAGTGCTACACTTATATGAATTCTAATGGCGATAAGTAAAATGCAGACTCTTATATGGCTCTGATACCAGGTTGAAACCCAGGAAGCTAGAACAGCAAAAACAGAGTATAAAAACGGAAATTAAATTAACAAATAAAACAATATATAAAAATAGTAACTTGAAAAACTTCTTACTTTATTAATCTGGAGATGGATACAAGGAATCTTGACAACGATGAAGATGGAGAAGGATTACAATCTTGAAGAGGAGGAGGAAGAGAGAATATTTTATTTTTGTCTAAGGTAGGAAGAGTTCTATCGTGAGATGAATTCTGCCCTAAACTAAAGCAAAATAGACTAATTTATAACAACATTGGACCAATGAAATCCTAACATGTAAAAGTAAAATAGTTGGAGAAATCATGGCTTTTTGGACAGCTGATCGATGCAGAGTATTTGGATGGTCAAGCTTGGACAGCTGGAAGCAGCTTCACTGATTGCCTTCTAGAGAGCAATTTCAAACGGCACACCTGTAAAGCAGTTGAGTGCTTACTTTTGACAAACTTGCCAAACTTGCTTTTGACATTTTGGTACCATCCTTTTGATAATTGCTTTTGACATTTTGGTACCATCTTTTTGATAATTGATGCTACCTTTTGACAATTGATACCACCATCTTTTGAATATTCGTTCACTTTTTGTTTTTTTTTTTTTTTTTTTTTCATTTCGTAAGGATCTTCAGAAAATGGGCCTAGGTAGGAAGAGCCCGCAGAGCTGGAACTTGGACTGGATTTGGAGGTAGCTTCAGCAGAGGACCTAGTTTTTACAAACCTTTTGAATTCTAAGAATTCTTCAAAAAGGGCCTCATCTGGAGTGGGAGCATTGGACTTGCCTGATGGTTGTTTGCCTAACTCTTGGAAGGAGTAGAAGGGCCAGCGGCATTGAAACTTGGATTAGGAATCGGAGGATAGACTGCAGCTTGAATTGAGGTCAAAGAAGATTTTTTCTTTTCTTCTTGCTCTTTGGACCAGTCTGAGTATTTTTGAAGCGCCTTTGCGCCATTGTAGCAAAATTCTTGAACTAGTTGGAGAAATCCGGGGAAAACTGTGAAGTTTTTCCACCACTTGACATTGAACTGTCTATGGAGAGTAAAGGGCTCATTTGACATCTTTGAAACCAACAGTAAGACCCACATGAGATCCATGCTAGACGGAAAATTTTGCAGAAATCCATAATGTTGATCATTTCCCATTGGGAACTTCGAGCAGTTTTGGAACAGAAATATTGAAAAGGGTTTTTTAATTCTTCTGGTAGCAAAAAGGGTTCAAGACCGTACTTACGCCACCATTCGAGGAACCATACTGGAAATTTTGGATTATTTTTGAGGCATACAGAGTGGAAACTAATAAACCTGGAGTGGTTATAGCTTTCAACTAGGAAAACTCTGTGCCATGCTTGGATAAAATCGTAGTAGTTATCGCTGGATAAGCCATTATAGGATTTGGATAAAGGTTTATAAGACCATGGGGAGTTTCCCCATTCAGAGACTTTAATGATTTGGAAAATAAGGCATTTAGAAAAATTCGTATCTTTGGAAATTTTGTCATCAATTTTGCAGGAGTTTGAATTCGATAAAATTTGACGATAAAATCCTAAGTCTTTCCTAGGATCTTCTGGTATCCAGTTGAAGTTTGGAGGTAAAAGTTTCGAAAGATGAGCCTGGACATCAATTTTGGTAGGAATATTGGAGAGTGGGAGGAATGTGAGAGGTTCCTCAAATTCCTTTTACAAATATTCTGGGATTTTGGAGGAAGGATTTTGAGAGGGTTTTTTAGCAGTTTGGGCAAAGGATAATAGAGGAAAATCTTGTAAGGTGTTGGAAGGAATTTTGTGCAGTTGGAATCCCTGAGGGAAGAGGAATAATTTGATCATTTGGATCACTTGGAAGTGACGATTTTGATTTTGACTTGTTTTTACTTATTTCGCCCGTGTAAAAATTCACGGGTAAGGAAATCTGGAAGTGAATTGTTTTCTCCTTTAATATATTCAATATCAAAATTGAAAACGGATAAAATAGCTTGCCATCTGGCAAAAATTTGTTTTGAAACAATATTTTGAACACCTTTTTGTAAAACTTCTTTAGCAGATTTGCAATCTACTCTTAACAAATTTTTTTTATTATATAAATCATCTTGAAATTTGGAAATACACAAAACTATTGATAAAATTTATTTTTTAATAGTGGAATAGTTCTTTTGCGGTCTGAGCCATAGACCAGACGTAAATCTAACGACTTGTTCGTTGGAGGACTCATGCAATTTTTGTTTAAGTATGCCACCATATCCTATATCTGATGCATCTGTTTCGACTAACATGAATGCTTGAGGATTTGGTAGACCTATACATGGAAGGGATTTGACTCTTTGTTTTAACATTTGGACTAATGCAGAATGATCTGGACTCCATGCAGGGGGACTCTTTTGGAGACATTTATACAATGGAGCACATAGCTTACGCAAATTTGGAAAGAAATCAGAGACGTAATTAAGACATCCCAAAAAACTTTGCAATTCAGTTTTATCTTTAAGTTCATCAGGGAATTTATCAGAAAATTCTATAGCACGAGCTATAGGTTTAATAGTCCCTTGATGAATGTCATGGCCTAAATACCTAACTTTTGTTTGGAAAAGCTTCATTTTTGGAGCAGAAGCAACAAAACCATTTCTTTTGACGACATTTAAATGCTTAATGTGTTGTTCAATTGAATTGGAATATACCAACACATCATCGATATAGACAATAACAAAATTGGAATAAGGATTTCGAATATCATTCATAATATTCATAAATTCTGATGGAGCATTTTTAATTCCAAAGGGCATTACATTCCATTCGTAATGACCAAAGGCTACATTGAACGCGGTTTTATATCTATGTTTTTCAGCAATTTGAATCTGCCAAAAACCACTTTTCATGTCAAATTTGGAGAAGATTTTAGCATCATATAATCTGCTTAATAAATGTTTTTTGTTTGGAATAGGGTAACGGATCCATTGGAGAGCTTTGTTCAAAGGTTTTTAGTTAACAACTAACCTAGGGACCCCTCGTTCCTTTTCAGCCTGATTGTTAACATAAAATGCGGAGCAACTCCAACGAGATTTGGAAGGACGGATTGATTTTTTATCAAGATGAGTTTGAATTTCTTTTTTACAGAATTCTAAAAGTTCTTGATTCATTTGAATTGGATGGGCTTTAGTTGGAATAAGTTTTTCAGAGGAGTCTTTCTCATAGGGAAGATAAAGAATAGGTCTTTTTCTTTCCCAAAAACCATTTGGAATATCTGAACAAACTTCTTTTTGAAAGTGTTCTTGAATTTCTTTAATCTTATGCTGGATATCTTTTCTTTGTAATTGCTCTTCTATGCGAAGGTGAGATATCTCATGTTTTAGGATTTTAATTTGAGATTTTTTTGGAGGAAATTTGGTTTATCTGCTGCAAGACAGTGGTAGATTGAAGAAGGTGGACATCCTTTTGATTAACGGAAGTGACAAATTTGAATGTCATTTCTTTACCCAAAACACTAGTGTGTATTCCTTCAGAATTAACTTGAAAGGGATAAATCTGGGTTAAGAAAGTGTTCCTAGATTCATTTCATCACTGATATCTTTTACCAGAATAAAAGAATTTTTGAAACAATATCCGGAATTGCAAACATATGCTTTTGGAAGTTTATATTTGATTCGGAGCCTAGCTCCATTAGCACTATGCAGTTGTTCGGAAGTTTTTTCATAAAATTTCAAACGTATTAATCCTTCTCTTAAGCAATTTTGATCAGCACCACTGTCTATTAAGGCAATGATATTTATTTGAAAGTCGTTGGATATGGATAGAGTTATTATACAATACCATTTTTGAAAAGACATTCTGTCTATGACTTGACAAAATTGATCATTGAGAAAATCAGTTGAAAACTGTTCTTCTTCTTCTGTTATAATTTCTTTGCCTTTGGACTTACGATTTGAATCTAAAAGACTTAATTTAGTTTCAATACTTAGATCTTTGGTGTGAAGGTCTAGTATAGATTCTTGGATTTGTTTAATTTGAGACTTGAGTTGATTTATTTCAGTTTGAAGATCTTTTGTGGTAATTGGTGCAATTGGACTTTTAGATGCCATTTTCAGGATTTGACTAAGAGGTTCTTCTTTTTCAATACTTTTGGATGATATTGGTTTTTTAAGAACTATGTCTTTTAATCTTTTGAGATATTGTTCTTTGATAAGGGGATCATTGATTTTATCTATAACGTCTTAAATCAATTCTTTTTCTTTATCAGATTTGGAAAGACACACAAATATTTTGAGTACAAAATTGAACAGAAGAGTTAGAGGAAGTAGAGTCGTCACTGTCGGTATACAGTTCATTAATTCTATTTTCTTTTGACTCTGATTCTGAGAATTCTTGGTTTAATTGGAAAAGATTAAGAAGTTTATTTTGGAGATCAGGGTTATCAGAAAATATTTCATTTATCTTTTTCTTGAAATTGCATTTATTGGCCTTATGGCCAGGTTGACCACATTTGTAACAGATACTGGGGGTATTATTTGTAGGTTTCTTTGATCTTTCCCTTTTATTTTTCTTATAATATGTTTCTTTGAAATACTTTGGTTTGGATGTATTGACTAATTTTGATGTCTTCATTTTTTCTTGTCGTTTTCTTCTAGAGGAGCTTGGATTCTTTCAAGACCAAAAGTTTCGCAAAAAGATCCTAGTTCTTTTCGTTTTAAAGCTTTTTCATTCCTGTATTTAGTTTGGATTTTTAATTCATTACACAAGGACAATCCTTCACTCTTGATGAAAGCAAATAACTGTCCGTAAGTAAACTCATTGTATGGAATATCGTTTTGACCAGTTGCTTCACGAAGTTTATTAAATATTCGTTAAGCAAAAAGAGTTGGAAGTCCAGAGATAAATCTCTTTTTCCAAAATGGAAGAGCACAATCTTCTCTGGTTAAGACATTCGAATGGAAGACATCTTTATACCATCGATAGTCACTTAAAGACGGACATCGAAGGTTACTTAGAATTATGTGACCGGTTTTGAGATGATCGGAGGCGTTACCAATAAAGTGTACTACAATAGCAGTCAGTAATTGGTGTAATCCTCCTTCAGTCCTTTTGACTTCACGTTTTACTTCTTCTATATTTGGATCAATTTTTTCTGCAGTTATTTCTTCAACGGAATTTAATAAGTTGATTTTACTTTGGAGCGGGATGGCATTTTCCCACCAACCTTTTAAATTACCTGTGAAACCTTTTGTTATTATTGTGGCTGCTTCATTTGGAGAAACGTTTTCGGAATGACTATATACTTCTGCAGCCATTATCATTTCTTGTAAGACTTTGACTATTTCATGCTCAAAACGACCATCTATATTCCATTCATAAAGATGATCAGCAGAAAAATGCTTTTGAGGGCCAAATTGATTCCGTTCCTCATATTGAAGATCTGGAGGTGTTGGACGTGGATAATAATTTCTAGTAGGATTATTTTTCCAGGAAGAAGGAATTTTAGATTTAATTTTATTAATGGAAAATTGATCTTCTGTTTCGTCGTTAAAGTATTCTTCTTTTGGACAATCTTCATCACTGCAGTCACAGTCTTGATCTATGCAGTTGATGTTTTTATTTAATCTTTTGGAAATTTCTTTTAACAAGTTTGAAGATGGTTTTGAAGAGAATACTAATGAGCTGGAGTTTGGCTCAGACTTTGACTAAAAAGGGTTTTGCTATTTCATTCGGATAACTTGTAGATGTGGAAGTAGACGGTTTATCAGAAATAGACAATTTTTTGAATTCATTTGACAATTGATCTTCGTCTTTGATTTTTGAAACTTTTTCTGATATTTTATCTACTTGTTTGGAAATAGTGTGTAATATTTTATTTGAGAAATTATTTTGTTCGTAAACTTTTTTGATATCATCTAAATTGGAATTTTCATGACCAGATCCCTCTCTCCCGGTTTTAAAAGGAGCAGCACAACAGGTTTGACCTTGCTGCGTTATCATGAAACCGTTAAGTAGAGGGCTTGTGGCGTGAATGATTTTACCATTTTTTAGAGTCCATTTTTTACTTAAAGACTCATGAGTTTGAATACTATCAAAAGGATATGTTAGATTATTTTGAGAAAAGTAAATTGGTAACCAAGTGAAGAATAATACGTTTGCAAAAAGTTTATTCATAAAACTACACCATTCTTCGCGTAAGAAATCTCTTGCTTTTTTATCAAAATTTTTATAAAACCATAATATCTTTTCATAATTTTCTTTGGAGGAAAAGTCTTCTTGAAGATAACTTTTGTCGATTGTGAAATCTTTAAAAAGAACATTAATGGAAGAGAATACTGGAGGCTTCATTTCAGAGTGAGTTGGAGATACACTTTCAGTAATTATTTCAGGAATTGGATTCTTTTGGAATATTTTATAAGAAGATGTCGAAGGTATATTATCTTCGTTGTAGTTTGGAAAGGAACATGAAGACCTAGAAGATTTGAATTCATAAGTAGATGCGGAAGGAAAATCTCTACTACAATTAAATCTGATTAAAACTCTGTCATCTGGTTCTTCAATAATTTGTTCAACATCCTTTTCTTCTATTGTTTTGAGGATTGGTTGAGAATCAACTACCCATTCATCTGTAACGTTGATTTCATCCCATTTTAAAGATTTTGGAACGTGAGTTGTAGCTTGTCCTAGTTCTACTTTAAACATTAAAGTTTGACCAGGTGCAAATCTTATTTTACATTTTGGATTAAGCTGAGAATTTAACAACTTATAATAAATTTGATAAACAATTGAGAAATTTCTTGCTCCTTCAAATTGAGTATTATAAGCCATATTCACATCTAAAATCAGAGATGGGAGAATAAATGGATCTTCTAAATCTTTAGCCAAATTTGGAAAGCAATTAAAATAAATTGGACCTTGACAAATATTGGTATTAGCTAAAGCAAGTAAAGAATCTTTAAAAGTTTTTAAAGATTTATCATGCAAAGCTAACATAATTCGACAATCTAAACCTAATCTTACCATAGGTTTAATAGCAATTTGAACACAACCAAAATGGATATAACGGTGACCCATATCCTATATCTGATGCATATGTTTTTTATTCATGGAAAATTCATCGTCTGTTTTTGCCTCATGCAATTTTGTCTATTTCAAATTCTATCGTGAGATGGATACAAAGAATCTTCAGTCTAGGACTCATGCAATTTTTGCTTGAGTATGCCACCATATCCTATATCTGATGCATCTGTTTCGACTAACATGAATGCTTGAGGATTTTGTAGACCTATACATGAAAGGGATTTGACTCTTTGTTTTAACATTTGGACTAATGCAGTATGATCTGGACTCTATGCAGGGGGACTCTTTTGGAGACATTTATACAATGGAGCACATAGCTTACGCAAATTTGGAAAGAAATCAGAGACGTAATTAAGACATCCCAAAAACCTTTGCAATTGAGTTTTATCTTTAAGTTCATCAGGGAATTTATCAGAAAATTCTATAGCACGAGCTATAGGTTTAATAGTCCCTTGATGAATGTCATGGCCTAAAAACCTGACATTTGTTTGGAAAAACTTCATTTTTGGAGCAAAACAACCAAACCATTTCTTTTGACGACATTTAAAAAGACATTTAAATGCTTAATGTGTTGTTCAATTGAATTGGAATATACCAACACATCATCAATATAGACAATAACAAAATTGGAATAAGGATTTAGAATATCATTCATAATATTCATGTCAAATTTGGAGAAGATTTTAGCATCATATAATCTGCTTAATAAATCTTTTTTGTTTGGAATAGGGTAACGGATCCATTGGAGAGCTTTATTCAAAGGTTTGTAGTTAACAACTAGCCTCGGGACTCCTCGTTCCTTTTCAGCCTGATTGTTAACATAAAATGCGGAGCAACTCCAAGGGGATTTGGAAGGACGAATTAATTTCTTATCAAGAAGAGTTAGAATTTCTTTTTTACAGAATTCTAAAAGTTCTTGATTCATTTGAATTGGACGGGCTTTAGTTGGAATATGTTTTTCAGAGAAGCAATTATCAAAAGGATAATGGTACCAAAATGTCAAAAGCAAGTTTGGCAAGTTTGTCAAAAGTAAGCATTCAGCTGCTTTACAGGTGTGCCGTTCGAAATTGCTCTCTAGAAGGCAATCGGTGAAGCTGCTTCCAACTGTCCAAGCTTGACCATCCAAATACTCTGCATCGACCAGCTGTCCAAAAAGCCATGATTTCTCGAACTATTTTACTTTTACATGTTAGGATTTCATTGGTCCAATGTTGTTATAAATTAGTCTATTTTGCTTCAGTATAGAGCAGAATTCATCTCACGATAGAACTCTTCCTATCTTAGACAGAATAAAAAATTCTCTCTATAATCTTCATCTCCCTCCTTCTCATTCTCAAACTTGTAGTCCTTCTCCATCTTCATCATTGTCAAGATTCCTTGTATCCATCTCCAGATTAATAAACTTCCTGGGTTTCAACCTGGTATCAGAGCCAATGGGCAAATGCTGGCTTCATGCTTCTGATCAAACTCGTTTCCATGAAAGCGGCCCTCCAATGTTTTCAACAAACGAGAATTCCCCAGCTTTCAAGGTTGCATCTTGCCGTCAGCTGATGGATGAACATCTCTTTCCAAGATTTGTTGGTTGGTATTTCAAAAAGGATAAAAAGGCTATTTATGATGTTTGCGGTACTTAGAATCATTGGTACACATACTGCTGTTGTAATCCAAAGTGGGATAATATTCAGAAATCCCTATATACTTCTTAGCTTTTAACTTAGCTTCTAGCTTCTTGGGTTTCAACCTGGTATCAGACTCTTTCCAGACTATAATGATTTGGAAAATAAGGCATTTAGAAAAAACAAATTGACTATAATGATTTGGAAAATAAGGCACTTAGAAAAATTCGTATCTTTGGAAATTTTGTCATCAATTTTGCAGGAGTTTGAATCCGATAAAATTTGACGATAAAATCCTAAGTCTTTCCTAGGATCTTCTGGTATCCAGTTGAAGTTTGGAGGTAAAAGTTTCGAAAGATGAGTCTGGACATCAATTTTGCTAGGAATATTGGAGAGTGGGAGGAATGTGAGAGGTTCCTCAAATTCCTTTTTCAAATATTCTGGGATTTTGGAGGAAGGATTTTGAGAAGGTTTTTTAGAAGTTTGGGCAAAGGATAATGAAGGAAAATCTTGTAAGGTTTGGAAGGAATTCTATGCAATTGGAATCCCTGAGGGATGAGGAATAATTTGATCATTTGGGTTATTTGGAATTGACGATTTTGACTTTGACTTGTTCTTACCCATTTCGCCCCTGTAAAAATTCACGGGTAAGGAAATCTGGAAGTGAATTGTTTTCTCCTTTAATATATTCAACATCAAAATCGAAAACGGATAAAATAGCTTGCCATCGGGCAAAAATTTGTTTTGAAACGATATTTTGAACATCTTTTTGTAAAACTTCCTTAGCAGATTTACAATCTACTCTTAATAAAAACTTTTTATTATATAAATCATCTTGAAATTTGGAAATACATACAACTATTGATAAGATTTCCTTTTTAATAGTAGAATAATTCTTTTGCGGTCCGAGCCATAGACCGGACGTAAATCGAACGACTTGTTCTTTGGAGGACTCATGCAATTTTTGTTTGAGTATGCCACCATATCCTATATCTGATGCATCTGTTTCGACTAACATGAATGCTTGAGGATTTGGTAAACCTATACATGGAAGGGATTTGACTCTTTGTTTTAACATTTGGACTAATGCAGTATGATCTGGACTCCATGCAGGGGGACTCTTTTGGAGACGTTTATACAATGGAGCACATAGCTTACGCCAATTTGGAAAGAAATCAGAGACGTAATTAAGACATCCCAAAAACCTTTGCAATTGAGTTTTATCTTTAAGTTCATCAGGGAATTTATCAGAAAATTCTATAGCACGAGCTTCATTTTTTGAGCAGAAACAACCAAACCATTTCTTTTGACGACATTTAAAAAGACATTTAAATGCTTAATGTGTTGTTCAATTGAATTGGAATATACCAACACATCATCAATATAGACAATAACAGAATTGGAATAAGGATTTAGAATATCATTCATAATATTCATAAATTCTGATGGAGCATTTTTAATTCCAAAGGGCATTACATTCCATTCGTAATGACCAAAGGGTACATTGAACGCGGTTTTATATCTATCTTTCTCGGCAATTTGAATTTGCCAAAAACCACTTTTCATGTCAAATTTGGAGAAGATTTTAGCATCATATAATCTGCTTAATAAATCTTTTTTGTTTGGAATAGGGTAACGGATCCATTGGAGAGCTTTGTTCTAAGGTTTGTAGTTAGCAACTAACCTAGGGACTCCACGTTCCTTTTCAGCCTGATTGTTAACATAAAATGCGGAGCAACTCCAAGGGGATTTGGAAGGACGAATTAATTTTTTATCAAGAAGAGTTTGAATTTCTTTTTTTCAGAATTCTAAAAGTTCTTGATTCATTTGAATTGGACGGGCTTTGGTTGGAATATGTTTTTCAGAGAAGTCTTTCTCATAGGGAAGATAAACAATATGTCTTTTTCTTTCCCAAAAAGCATTTGGGATATCTGAACAAACTTCTTTATGAAAGTGTTCTTGAATTTCTTTAATCTTATGCTGGATATCGTTTCTTTGTAATTGTTCTTAACCACAGAAGATTGTGCTCTTCCATTTTGGAACGAGAGATTTCTTACGATAGCAGTTAATAATTTGAACAATTGGTTCCTAAACACACTATACTGCTCGAAACATCCCGCGAAGCACCGACTCGGAAATGACTCAAATTTCTTGTCGGGCTTCCAAAGTGTGTGTCTTGGTCATATGAATTATATTTGAGACCATTTGATACCACACTTGTTCAACGACACATGTGAAATTCCCAAAAACTTGCTTTAAAGTCGCCCCCGTGTCAACACCAAGACTTCTCCGAGCACTATCCATTTTTTCCGAGCAAATGATAGTTTTACTAGTTAAAAATCTTTTTTGGGCCATTGCCACCCCTTGGACGAATTCTTCCCCACGTTGTGCCCAAAAACGAAGCGCATATGCTCACATAATGAAAGAGAATTATGGTTTTCCCTTGTTTCAACTTTTTGTTATTATTTTATTTGTAATAGATTCTTGTATTCTTCATACGACTTTGAATAGAAAATGGTCTGTTATGCTATAGGGTAAATACAATTCAAAGAGCCATTCCAACCAAAGCACGATCTGTAATTTTTGGTTTAGATAGTGAATAATTGAACAATTGGTTCCTAAACACACTTTACTACTTGAAACACCCCGCGAAGCACTGACTCGAAAATGGCTCAAATTTCTTGTCGGGCTTCCTAAGTGTGTGTCTTGACCATATCAATCACATTTGAAATCATTTGATACCACACTTGTTCAAAGTCACATGTGAAACCACCCAAAATCTTGCTTTAAAGTCGCCGCCGTGTCAACACCAAGACTTCTCCGAGCACTATCCATTTTTTTCCGGGCAAATGATAGTTTTACTAGTTAAAAACATTTTTAGGCCATTTCCACCCCTTGGACGAATTCTTCCCCACGTTGTGCCCAAAAACGAAGCGCATATGATCACATAATGAAAGAGAATTATGGTTTTCCCTTATTTTAACTTTTTGTTCTTATTTTTATTTCTAATATATTCTTGTATTCTTCATACGACTTTGAATAGAAAATGGTCCGTTATGTAATAAGGTAAATTCAATTCAAAGAGTCATTCCAACCAATGCACGATGTGTAACTTTTGGTTTAGATAGTGAATAATTGAAGAATTAATTCGTAAATAAACTATAGTGCTCGACACACCTCACGAAGCACCGACTTGTAAATGGTTCTTATTTCTTGTCGGGCTTCCTAAGTGTGTCTTGGCCTTATCAATCACATTTGAGACCATTTGATACCACACTTGTTCAAAGACACATGTGAAACCCCCCAAACCTTGCTTTAAAGTGGCCCCCGTACCACCACTAAGACTTCTCCGAGTAATATCCAATTTTTTCCGAGCAAATGATAGTTTTACAAGTTAAAAATCAATTTCGGGCCATTTTCACTCCTTGGACGAATTCTTCCCCACGTTGTGCCCAAAAACGAAGCGCATATGCTCACATAATGAAAGATAATTATGGTTTTCCCTTGTATAACTTTTTGTTCTTATTTTTATTTCTAATAGATTCTTGTATTCTTCATACGCCTTTGAATAGAAAATGGTCGGTTATGGAATAAGGTAAATACAATTCAAAGAGTCATTCCAACCAATGCACGATCTGTAATTTCTGGTTTAGATAGTGAATGATTGAAGAATTAATTCCTAAATAAACTATATTGCTCAACACACCTCGCGAAGCACGACTCGAAAATGGCTCAAATTTCGTGTCGGGTTTTCTTAGTGTGGCTTGGCCATATTAATCACATTTGAGACAGTTTGATACCACACTTGTTCAAAGACACATGTGAAACCCCCCACACCTTGCTTTAAAGTGGCCCCCGTATCACCACTAAGACTTCTCCGAGTAATATCTAATTTTTTCCGAGCAAATGATAGTTTTACTAGTTAAAAATCATTTTTGGGCCATTTTCACCCCTTGGACGAATTCTTCCCCACGTTGTGCCCAAAAACGAAGCGCATATTCTCACATAATGAAAGAGAATTATGGTTTTCCCTTGTTTATCTTTTTGTTCTTATTTTTATTTCTAATAGATTCTTGTATTTTTCATACGACTTTGAGTAGAAAATGGTTCGTTATGGAATAAGGTAAATACAATTCAAAGAGTCATTCCAACCAATGCACGATCTATAATTTTTGGTTTATATAGTGAATAATTGAAGAATTAATTCCTAAATAAACTATAGTGCTCGACACACCCCGCGAAGCACGACTCGAAAATGGCTCAAATTTCGTGTCGTGTTTCCTCACTGTGTGTCTTGGCCATATTAATCACATTTGAGACAATTTGATACCACACTTGTTCAAAGTCACATGTGAAACCCCCAAAAACTTGCTTTAAAGTCGTCCCCGTGTCAACACCAAGACTTCTCCGAGCACTATCCATTTTTTTCCGAGCAAATGATAGTTTTACTAGTTAAAAATCATTTTTGGGCCATTTCCACCCCTTGGACGAATTCTTCCCCAAGTTGTGCCCAAAAACGAAGCGCATATGCTCACATAATGAAAGAGAATTATGGTTTTCCCTTGTTTTAACTTTTTGTTGTTATTTTTATTTTTAATAGATTCTTGTATTCTTCATACGACTTTGAATAGAAAATGGTCCGTTATGCTATAAGGTAAATACAATTCAAAGAGCCATTCCAACCAAAGCACGATCTGTAATTTTTGGTTTAGATAGTGAATAATTGAACAATTGGTTCCTAAACACACTTTACTACTTGAAACACCCCGCGAAGCACTGACTCGAAAATGGCTCAAATTTCTTGTCGGGCTTCCTAAGTGTGTGTCTTGACCATATCAATCACATTTGAAACCATTTGATAGCACACTTGTTCAAAGTCACATGTGAAACCTCCAAAAAACTTTCTTTAAAGTCGCCGCCGTGTCAACACCAAGACTTCTCAGAGCACTATCCAATTTTTTCCGAGCAAATGATAGTTTTACTAGATAAAAATCATCTTTGGCCCATTTCCTCCCCTTGGTAGAATTCTTCCCCACGTTGTGCCCAAAAATGAAGCGCATATGCTCACGTAATGAAAGAGAATTATGGTTTTCACTTATTTTAACTTTTTGTTCTTATTTTTATTTCTAATAGATTCTTGTATTTTTCATACGACTTTGAATAGAAAATGGTCCGTTATGGAATAAGGTAAATACAATTCAAAGAGTCATTCCAACCAATGCACGATCTGTAACTTTTGGTTTAGATAGTGAATAATTGAAGAATTAATTCCTAAATAAACTATAGTGCTCGACACACCCCGCGAAGCACCGACTCGGAAATGGTTCAAATTTCTTATTGGGCTTCCTAAGTGTGTGTCTTGGCCTTATCAATCACATTTGAGACCATTTGATACCACACTTGTTCAAAGACACATGTGAAACCCCTCACACCTTGCTTTAAAGTGGCCCCCGTATCACCACTAAGACTTTTCCGAGTAATATCTAATTTTTTCCGAGCAAATGATAGTTTTACTAGTCAAAAATCATTATTGGGACATTTTCACTCCTTGGATGAATTCTTCCCCACGTTGTGCCCAAAAACGAAGCGCATATGCTCACATAATGAAAGAGAATTATGGTTTTTCCTTGTTTAACTTTTTGTTCTTATTGTTATTTCTAATAGATTCTTGTATTTTTCATACGACTTTGAGTAGAAAATGATTCGTTATGGAATAAGGTAAATACAATTCAAAGAGTCATTCCAACCAATGCACGATCTGTAATTTTTGGTTTAGATAGTGAATAATTGAAGAATTAACTCCTAAATAACCTATAGTGCTCGACACACCCCGCGAAGCTCGACTCGAAAATGGCTCAAATTTCGTGTCGGGTTTCCTCAGTGTGTCTTGGCCATATTAATCACATTTGAGACAATTTGATACCACACTTGTTCAAAGTCACATGTGAAACCCCCAAAAACTTGCTTTAAAGTCGTCCCCGTGTCAACACCAAGACTTCTCCGAGCACTATCCAGTTTTTTCCTAGCAAATGATAGTTTTACTAGTTAAAAATCATTTTTGGGCCATTTCCACCCCTTGGACTATTTATTCCCCACGGTGTGCCGAAAAACGAATAGCATATGCTCACATAATGAAAGAGAATTATGGTTTTCCCTTGTTTTAACTTTTTGTTGTTATTTTTATTTCTAATAGATTCTTGTATTCTTCATACGACTTTGAATAGAAAATGGTCTGTTATGGAATAAGGTAAATACAATTCAAAGAGTCATTCCAACCAATGCACGATCTGTAATTTTTGGTTTAGATAGTGAATAATTGAAGAATTAACTCCTAAATAAACTATAGTGCTCGACACATTCCGCGAAGCATCGACTCGGAAATAGTTCAAATTTCTTGTCGGGCTTCCTAAGTGTGTGTCTTGACCATATCAATCACATTTGAAACCATTTGATACCACACTTGTTCATGAAACACATGTGAAACCTCCAAAAATTCGCTTTAAAGTCACCCCTGTGTCATCACCAAGACTTCTCCGAGCAATATCCAATATTTTCCGTGCAAATGATAGTTTTACTAGTTAAAAAACATTTTTGGGCCATTTTCACCCCTTGGACGAATTCTTCCCTACGTTGTGCCCAAAAACGAAGCGCATATGCTCACATAATGAAAGAGAATTATGGTTTTCCCTTGTTTTAACGTTTTGTTCTTATTTTTATTTCTAATAGATTCTTGTATTCTTCATACGACTTTGAATATAAAATGGTCCGTTATGCAATAAGTTATATACTATTAAAAGAGTCATTCCAACCAAACCACGATCTGTAATAATTGGTTCAGATAGTGAATAATTGAAGAATTGGTTTCTAACCACAATATAGTGCTCGAAGCACCCCGCGAAGCACCGTCTCGGAAATGGCTCAAATTTCTTGTCGGGCTTACTAAGTGTGTATCTTGGCCATATCAATCACATTTGACACCTTTTGATACCACACTTGTTCAAGGACACATGTGAAACCCCAAAAAACTTGCTTTAAAGTCGCCCACGTGCCACCACGAGGACTTCTCCGAGCAATATCCAATTTTTTCCGATCAAATGATAGTTTTACTAGTTAAAAATCATATTTGGACCATTTTAACCCTTTGGACGAATTCTTCCCCACGTTGTGCCCAAAAACGAAGCGCATATGCTCACATAATTAAAGAGAATTATGGTTTTCCCATGTTTTAACTTGTTGTTGTTATTTTAATTTCTAATAGATTCTTGTATTCTTCATGCGACTTTGAATAGAAAAAGGTCCGTTATGGTATAAGCTAAATACAATTCAAAGAGTCATTCCAACCAAAGCACGATCTGTAATTTTTGGTTCAAATAGTGAATAATTGAACAATTGGTTCCTAAACACACTATACTGCTCGAAGCACCCCGCGAAGCACCGACTCGGAAATGGCTCGAATTTCTTGTCGGGCTTACTAAGTGTGTGTCTTGGCCATATCATTCACATTTGAGACCATTTGGTATAACACCCCGTATTTTTGAGACTTCAAATTACTAAAGATCGTCGGGAAATATTCATTTCGAGGTTTCTAAATTCTATTTTGGGAAATTTAGAGTTACTTTCCTATTTGGGTCAATTTCCTAATTAGGTAGTCTTTATGGCAAAGTTACCAAAATACCCTTATTGATTCCCGCACCCTACACTATAAATAAAAAGAGACCCCAAACCCTTCCCCTCACTCATTCCCATCGCAAGAGAAGAGCAAGAGGAAGAG
Organism: Spergularia marina; assembly: GCA_963680865.1. Lineage (NCBI taxonomy): Eukaryota > Viridiplantae > Streptophyta > Magnoliopsida > Caryophyllales > Caryophyllaceae > Spergularia > Spergularia marina. The sequence continues at coordinate 17,436,180 of OY804548.1, read as the reverse complement.
AGGAGAGCCGAGAAAGAGAGAGAAGAGAAGATGGAGAAGAGCGGCACCTCCCCGTGCCCGAGAACCGCCGCCGGCCGCCGTCGCCGCCACCCGCGCACCACCGCCGACCCCCTTTGCCCTCTCTCTTGGTTTTTACACCAAGAGTTGTAAGTTTAACCCTTTCTCTCATAATTTTCAGATTAGGGCTTCTAATTTATCATGTTAATTGAAGTTAAAACATGATTGTAGTATTGGATGTTGTTTGTTTAGATTATGATCATGCTTAATATTGGTTTTGATGCATGAATTATTGGATTTAGAATTAGGGTTCTTATGATTGAGATTATGATGATTTTATGATGATTTTATGATTGGAATTGTGTAGTATTTGGAGGAATTGATTAGCATGGTTTAAATAATTCATGGTTTTAATTTGGGGATGAATTATGATGTTCTAATGGTGAAAAATATATTCTGTCCAGATCTGATCTTGCCCTAATTTGAGTGTTAATATGGTTGATTTGATGATTTAATAATGGAATTGTGTTGTTGGTATGATTGGGAAGGTGATGTGCGAATTTGGTATCGTTTGGAGATCGTTTGGGCATTGAAATCTAGTGGAAATCTTGTTAGTATGTGATAAGTATGTTGATCATGTTTTGGTCTACGTTGATTGATGGTGTGGTTTGGTCTACTAGCTATGTCGAGTTGAATAGTGGAAGTGGTTAGTGATTAGTGTGTTGTTGATTGATTTTAGGTTGTGTGTTCGAGGAAGTACCGTTCTAAAGTCTTGAGTTGATCTTGTGATTTCGCTAGTAAGGTAAGAACGTTGATCACAAACCTCTCACTAGCCATTATCTTGTTTGATACACTTTGCTTGATCATCATATATTCTTGCTTTATACGTTCATTCTCATTATCCGTTTCGCTTGTGCCTAAATTATATCATTGAGCGTATTTCTTTTCCGTCATATCGATATTCGTTGCGGTCTTTCGACCACCATACTCCCACACGGCCTCTCGGTCGATCCTTGCCTTCCTCGGCCCTTCGGCCTCTAGCCGAGACCACCACTCGGCCCCTCGGTCGAGTGGTGTGTATGTTTGTCGCTTGAGTTTTTGTTTCGCTTCAAGTATCTCTCGATTATGATCATTATAATTTGTGTCGTCAAATAATGCATCTTTGAATAACGTATATAAAATGGATGAAAGAAAATAAATGACTCCACCTAGAGTACGATGCATTCGGCTCGACCGATCATCGTTTGATATACCTCTGATCAAGGTAAGTAGGATCGGGTTAGCTACTGACTTCCTAATAGTCTTCCTCCTAGATGGGAACTCGTCCTACCTGCCTGTCTTGCGAGGGGTGTGCACACTCGGGATTATTAGGGCGATAATTACAACTCTAGCTCGAAAAAAGTTCGTTAAGTGGGGGCTATGGGGTAGGACCCTGGCCGAAAATATGATTAAGTAATGTATATATTGAGCGACGATGCTCTTCTGATAATGCACTCTGTTGCTATTGTTATTCCTATGTTATAACGTCAATTCGTTCTTGTTAGCTACGCGCTTCAAGGCGCGTATCTTATTTGTTCTTTATGCTTGTTCTTTCTTACTCAGCCTGTGCTGACGTTCTGTTCTCTGGTTCGTCCCTACCGTGTTCTGGGGCCTATGTCAATCTTCGATGGCATAGTTGACAGGTCTTGATGGTATGGCTGCATGCTTACGAAGCTGATTATGTTGGGGTTTTCGAAAGACTTTGTTTTATCTCAGACTTCATTTCGTTTTGAATATGTAATTTAGGTTTCGTTTTGAGAATTATAGCTCGACCTTTAAAGACTTCCGCTGTTTTATTTTCCGTTGGTTTATTGTAGAATTTCTAGCCTAGCAATTGACTTGGTAGTCAATTGCGGCGTGACAATTCTAAATTTATTTCTATTTATAGATGGTCAAAAATTTAGGGTTGTTACAGTTGGTATCAGAGCGATAGGTTCTGATTCGTCGAGTCTATAAATGTTTTCAAAACTTGTCTTAATTGATTTACAAACTGGGAGTGGGATGGGTGCATACATTCGCATGCTATGTGCTAACTGATATGTGATACTAGAGAAGGAGTTTACACCAATGGTTTTGACCTGCGAATTGTGTGGTGTGCGTATATGATTTGGGTACTAATGCATTTGGAGTTCTCTCTGGTATACTGACAGAATGGCAGGCCCAAGAACATATGTTTGGGAGTTCGGACCATCTGGTGTAAGGTCAATTTCTGGGCCATGGACGATAGCGGATCATATAGCTTTTTCATCTGAGACCTTCCAGGACCGTATGAGAATTGGTAAGTCTTTGGAGGAGTTTGTCACCAGAATGAGAGCAAAACTGACTGAGGCTGCCGAACGATTCCCATGGGCAATTAGACCTGAGGTCCAAGTCTTTGTGACTTTGGTTAATCTGAGGATACATCCCCGTTGGGAGGAGGTTCGAGCGAGACTAGAAAGGAATGCCTATTATGCATGTCTCACAGGGAGTTCACAATACTTGAGGGACAGATCAGGCAGAGTGATAGATCTTGACAGGTTGGAGGTAATTCTGGAGTGGGAGTATCAGATGTCCCTTAGCCCTGTGCAAATACCTGAGGATTACCCAATCCACATACCTCCAGTACCCTCGGACACTGATAATGGTAACTCTACCCCGGAGTCACATGAAGCTTATATGAAGAAAGGAAAGAAGGTTCAGCTACAAGGACATGAGATACCTAGTCAGTTGAATCGAAAGAAAGTTAAAGTTGAGGAATATCACCATTCTCCTAAACCCCCGTCCTCGCCTATTGGAGAGGATGCACCAGTGGACATGGAGGAGGAGCCTGAGGAAGCTCCCACGAGTGAAGAGGAGGATGATACTATCGGAACTAGTGACACGGAGGTAATTGTGATTAGTTCGGATGAGGAGTTGAGCGACTCGGATCAAGATGATGGAGGGGAAGTTCCTAATGATGAGGATTATGACCCGAGTGGTGATGCTTAGGGGATTAATACAGAGACTTATAAATAAAGGCATAAGGTCTAGTTATTAGTTAAGCGTCGATTGTGTTTTCTTATTAAACTTTAGCATTAAATGTTATGTTATACTTTTGTCAAGTTTCCATTATTTACAACACTTTAGATTGGGGACAATACCCCAATACTATTATGATATTTCGATTATTTCATAAAATTGCTGCAAATTAAATGCTATCTGACATTTTACCGCGTGTTGATGTTGCTGTTCTGGAAAATTCGTACGTCTGATGTTTCTGACCCTGGCACGACTCGTGCTACAGTAACACGAGTCGAGTTTCCAAAAAAAAAAAAAAAAAAAAAAAAAAAGAAGAAGAAGCTCCGAAAAGTTAAACTCGGGCGAGACGAATAGACGGATGTTGATTTCGATATATTTATACTTCTGAGCTGAATTATTATCATGATTCGCTGACTATGCGATTTATTGTTTATGTTTGGATTGAAATATATTGATTTATGCTTGTTAATATCTGAATGAGTATGTTATTGGATTGATTACATCTGAATCCCGTTATTACCTTATAGAAAATGGTGCGAAACAACAGTCCAGATTTGACAGCTATTCTAGCACAAATGGCACAGCAGCAACAAGTGATGGTTGAGGCTATGCAGCAGATAGCACAGAATAATGCTGCTAATAATGCTGCCAATAACGCTGCAAATAATGTTGCAAACGACGACAATGGGATTAATACCGGTAATGGGGGTGGAAATGATGAGATGCTGTTAGCTAGGATGTCGGACGACGTACAGAAGAAACGGCCTGACAATTTCACTGGGAGAGGAGAACCGAGCATCCTACTTGACTGGATAGAGGATATGGAGAGAATCTTCTCTGCTGTTGGTGTTCCTGACAATCTGAAGGTAAAAGTTGCTGCATTTTACCTTAAGGAGGTAGCTGGAAGATGGTGGATGAAAATTCAGGAGGAGTTTTACAAACCAGTGCTGGAGGAGAAAGTTGATGGGTCTATTATTAAGAGGTTTAGAGATTGGAAAGTTTTCAAATACCTCTTGGAGAAAGAGTTCTTCCCGGAGCACTTGAAGGAACAAAAGGTGGCTGAATTTGAGGCATTTCAGCAAACTGAGGGCATGTATGTGAAGGAATTCCATGATAAGTTTGTGGACTTGAACAGGTTTGCTGAGAGTGTGACTCCAACTGAGTCTTCTAGAGCCGCCAGCTTTAGAAAAAAGCTACTTTGGAGTATTAAGGGATGGTTTGCCTCTGAGCGATTCCATACTGTAAAGGATGTTTATGAGAGAGCCACAACAGCAGAGCAAAACATGGAAACAATGAGCATGGAACTCGGGGGGAAGAGAAAGGAGACGCCCTTTGATTTGGTGAACATACCCAATAAGAAAAGAAATTTTGGGTATTTCAAAGGAAAGACGCAGTCTGCTGGGACTGGGAAGTCGAGCTACAAGAATGTTTTCCACAACAGAGCTCATAGCCAGGGCTTTGAAATCGAGAGGCCTTGCATCAAGCGTGGCAATAAACATTCCGGGAGAATGTGTAATGGTGATAGAGTCACATGTTTCTATTGTGGTAAGCTTGGGCATAAGGCTAATGTGTGCTACTCCAAGATAGCTGGAAAACCACCTGTAGCGTCTGAGAGCAACTCGGTGGCGCACAGTCGATTCCAGAACTTCAAGGCCCAAAGTGGCTATGCGGGTTCGAATGACACTTACAAGAATCCGGCACCAACTAAGGGAACAACGTATACAGCACCAGTTAAGCAAGCGGGATCGGCAAGTGTGGCCACTCCAGCTAAGAAAGCCACTGGACAGCTGTATGTCATGAATCCAGAAGAGAATGAAAACGCCGATGTCATATCGGGTAAATTTCCTGTTAACTCAGTAATTGCAAATGTTCTATTTGATAGTGATGCATCCCACTCGTTTATTGCTGATAAGATTGTTGAGAAATGTGGACTTAGTGATAGCTCAACGGTAAACTTTGAGTTTTTAATGCCTGATGGGTCTAGTATTGCATGTAAGAGTAAGTTTAAAGATGTGTCTGTAGTGATTTGTGGACATGAGTTCAAATCTGATTTGATAGTTTTTCCCTTGACCCATTTTGATGTAATATTGGGAATGGATTGGATGGGTAGATATAAAGCGAGAATAGATTGTTGGATAGGAAAGATTTCACTTCGGGGACGGAAATATACCTCTGTGACTTATCGCATACTTCCAAAAAGAGCAAGAATAAAGTTTGTGTCTCCCATGAATCTGAAGAAGCAGATAGCTAAGGGAGAACCTCTATTCTTATGTCATGTACGAGACACTAGGGTAGGATACCCAGAGTTGAGCGATGTCCCTGTTGTGAGTGACTATCCTGATGTTTTCCCTAAGGAGATCCCGAGGATGCCACCTAAAAGAGAAGTGGAGGTTAAAATTGAGTTAGTACCTGGAACGGGTCCGATTGCTAAGACACCTTACCGGATGGCACCGGTGGTAATGCAAGAGCTGAAAAAACAACTGGATGAATTGGTGGAAAAAGGATATGTTAGACCAAGTGTGTCACCTTGGGGAGCACCGGTCTTATTTGTAAGGAAGAAGGATGGAACAATGAGGCTATGTATAGACTACCGAGAGCTGAATAATGTCACCATCAAAAACAGATATCCCTTACCCAGGATCGATGACCTGTTTGACCAGCTTAAGGGCGCAAGTGTGTTCTCAAAGATCGACTTGAGGTCTGGGTATTATCAACTGAAAGTAGCTGAAGAAGATGTACCAAAGACCGCATTTTCAACTAGATATGGACACTATGAGTTCACAGTAATGCCATTTGGGTTGACAAATGCGCCTGCAGTGTTCATGGATCTCATGAATCGCACCTTCAGACCTTACTTGGATAAATTTGTGGTAGTGTTTATTGATGATATTCTAATTTACTCCAAGACTGAAGAGGAGCATAAGAACCACTTGAGGATCGTATTGGAGATTCTGAGAGAAAAGCAATTATACGGAAAATTCTCAAAGTGTGAGTTCTCGTTGAATAAGGTAGCCTTTTTGGGACACGTAATATCCAAGGACGGAGTTGCAGTAGACCCAACTAAGGTCAAGGCGGTAAAGGATTGGCCGACCCCAAAGAATGTAACAGAGATTAGAAGCTTTTTGGGACTATCAGGTTACTACAGGAGATTTGTGAAGGATTTCTCTAAGATTGCTAAACCAATGACGACTCTGATGAAGAAGACTACAAAGTATAAATGGGATGAGACTTGTGAGAAAGCCTTTTAGACTCTAAAGGAACGGTTAACCACGGCGCCAGTTTTAGCACTACCTGATGAGAACATACCTTACGAGGTGTACAACGATGCTTCAAAGAATGGTTTAGGATGTGTCCTTATGCAGAACAGGAGAGTGATCGCCTATGCGTCTAGGCAACTCAAAAGTTATGAGGAAAACTATCCGACCCATGATTTGGAGCTAGTAGCCGTGATTTTCGCACTAAAACTGTGGAGACACTACCTGTTTGGGGTTACATTCAAGATTTTCTCTGACCATAAGAGTTTAAAGTACATTTTCACCCAGAAAGAGTTAAAAATGCGTCAAAAGGAGGTGGTTAGAGTTGATCAAAGACTACGACATGGAGATACAATATCATGAGGGGAAAGCAAATGTTGTAGCAGATGCATTGAGTAAGAAGTCTCTACATTCGGTCCAATTGGTTTTTCAAAGACAAAGACTAAGGAATGAGTTTCTCAATTTCGGAGTTCAGATGACAGAAACAGGAGTAACCACGGGGACAACCGCGATTGAGAATGATGTCTTTGAGGTGATCAAGGAATTACAAGAGACTGACAAGCAGTTGATGGGTAAAGTAGCAAAAGAACCTGCATTGTTCAAAAGAGGTGAAGATGGGATAATTCGATTTCAGGATCGGGTCTGCTTACCTAACAACGCCACATTGAGGGATAGAATCTTAACTGAGGCTCATGCAAGCAAATACTCGGTACATCCAGGTGGAGACAAGATGTACCAGGATTTGAGGAAGGTGTTCTGGTGGTCAGGAATGAAAAAGGATGTGGCTGATTTTGTGTCTAGGTGTTTAGTTTGCCAAAAGGTTAAAAGCGAACACAAGAGACCTCAAGGTAAATTACAACCCTTACTAGTACCAGAGTGGACATGGAGTTCCATATCCATGGACTTCATTGTTGGATTACCTAGGTCACCTAAGGGTAACAACATGATTTGGGTGATAGTGGACAGATTGACGAAATGTGCACATTTTATACCAATGAAGGACACGTGGAAAAAGAAACAATTAGCCGATGCCTATATACATAATGTGTTGAGACTTCATGGTACTTTAAAGGAGATCGTCTCCGACCGCGATGCACGTTTTGTCTCCGACCGCATTCCACCCCGCAACTGATGGTCAGACAGAGAGGACAAATCAGACCCTGGAAGATATGCTAAGAGCCTGTGCTTTACAGTACCAAGGTGGCTGGGAGGACAAGCTGGATTTGATAGAATTCTCCTACAACAACAGCTACCAAGCCTCAATCAAGATGGCTCCATACGAGGCACTATATGGTAGGAAGTGCAGGAGTCCAATCTGTTGGAATGACATTAGTGAAACGATGGTTTTGGGTCTAGATTACATCCAAGAGATGACCGACCAAGTCAAACTAATTCAGGAGAGACTAAAGGCTGCGCAGGACAGACAAAAGAGCTATGCAGATAAAACTCGCAGTCAAATTGAGTTTAATGAGGGCGACATGGTACTACTCCGAGTGTCACCTACCAGGGGTGTAATGAGGTTTGGGAAGAAAGGGAAACTGAGTCCTAAGTTCATTGGACCCTACAAGGTGACCAAGCGAGTTGGTGAAATCGCTTATGAGTTAGATTTGCCAGCAAATCTCGAAAAGGTTCACAACGTGTTTCACGTTTCCCAACTCAGACGATACGTTAGTGATTCGTCACATGTACTCAATCCAGAAACCATTGAGTTAGATGAAACCATGACTTATGAAGAGGCACCATTGAAAATTTTGGACACTAAGGTGCGCAAAACTCGACGAGCTGAGACACAAATGGTGAAAGTTCTGTGGTGTAATAACAACGTTGAGGAAGCAACCTGGGAAGTGGAGTCGGTTATGCGTGAGAAGTACCCTCATCTGTTTACTTAAGGTACCTTCGGTTCGGGACGAACCTTTGTTTTAAGGGGAATGAGAGTCTCCCACACTTTGTTTTAATTACTTGTGTTGATGTGATTAATGTTTTGATTCATGTGATCTATGTGATTTCCGATTTTTCATTCTGTGATTCGTTCTAACCCTCACTCAAATACTTTTGTTGACGTTCCATCTTGAGCATATTCCCATGTTCTTATACTATCATTTTGAATACCCATTTTACCTGATGATCAATGTTTCTAAAGAGGAGCGTGAATTTTTAAGGATGGGTTTAAAGATTCGGGACGAATCTTTGTTTTAAGGAGGGAAGACTGTAACACCCCGTATTTTTGAGACTTCTAATTACTAAAGATCGTCGGGAAATATTCATTTCGAGGTTTCTAAATTCTATTTTGGGATATTTAGAGTAACTTTCCTATTTGGGTCAATTTCCTAATTAGGTAGTCTTTATGGCAAAGTTACCAAAATACCCTTAATGATTCCCGCACCCTACACTATAAATAAAAAGAGACCCCAAACCCTTCCCCTCACTCATTCCCATCGCAAGAGAAGAGCAAGAGGAAGAGAGGAGAGCCGAGAAAGAGAGAGAAGAGAAGATGGAGAAGAGCGGCACCTCCCCGTGCCCGAGAACCGCCGCCGGCCGCCGTCGCCGCCACCCGCGCACCACCGCCGACCCCCTTTGCCCTCTCTCTTGGTTTTTACACCAAGAGTTGTAAGTTTAACCCTTTCTCTCATAATTTTCAGATTAGGGCTTCTAATTTATCATGTTAATTGAAGTTAAAACATGATTGTAGTATTGGATGTTGTTTGTTTAGATTATGATCATGCTTAATATTGGTTTTGATGCATGAATTATTGGATTTAAAATTAGGGTTCTTATGATTGAGATTATGATGATTTAATGATGATTTTATGATTGGAATTGTGTAGTATTTGGAGGAATTGATTAGCATGGTTTAAATAATTCATGGTTTTAATTTGGGGATGAATTATGATGTTCTAATGGTGAAAAATATATTCTGTCCAGATCTGATCTTGCCCTAATTTGAGTGTTAATATGGTTGATTTGATGATTTAATAATGGAATTGTGTTGTTGGTATGATTGGGAAGGTGATGTGCGAATTTGGTATCGTTTGGAGATCGTTTGGGCATTGAAATCTAGTGGAAATCTTGTTAGTATGTGATAAGTATGTTGATCATGTTTTGGTCTACGTTGATTGATGGTGTGGTTTGGTCTACTAGCTATGTCGAGTTGAATAGTGGAAGTGGTTAGTGATTAGTGTGTTGTTGATTGATTTTAGGTTGTGTGTTCGAGGAAGTACCGTTCTAAAGTCTTGAGTTGATCTTGTGATTTCGCTAGTAAGGTAAGAACGTTGATCACAAACCTCTCACTAGCCATTATCTTGTTTGATACACTTTGCTTGATCATCATATATTCTTGCTTTATACGTTCATTCTCATTATCCGTTTCGCTTGTGCCTAAATTATATCATTGAGCGTATTTCTTTTCCGTCATATCGATATTCGTTGCGGTCTTTCGACCACCATACTCCCACACGGCCTCTCGGTCGATCCTTGCCTTCCTCGGCCCTTCGGCCTCTAGCCGAGACCACCACTCGGCCCCTCGGTCGATTGGTGTGTATGTTTGTCGCTTGAGTTTTTGTTTCGCTTCAAGTATCTCTCGATTATGATCATTATAATTTGTGTCGTCAAATAATGCATCTTTGAATAACGTATATAAAATGGATGAAAGAAAATAAATGACTCCACCTAGAGTACGATGCATTCGGCTCGACCGATCATCGTTTGATATACCTCTGATCAAGGTAAGTAGGATCGGGTTAGCTACCGACTTCCTAATAGTCTTCCTCCTAGATGGGAACTTGTCCTACCGGCCTGTCTTGCGAGGGGTGTGCACACTCGGGATTATTAGGGCGATAATTACAACTCTAGCTCGAAAAAAGTTCGTTAAGTGGGGGCTATGGGGTAGGACCCTGGCCGAAAATATGATTAAGTAATGTATATATTGAGCGACGATGCTCTTCTGATAATGCACTCTGTTGCTATTGTTATTCCTATGTTATAACGTCAATTCGTTCTTGTTAGCTACGCGCTTCAAGGCGCGTATCTTATTTGTTCTTTATGCTTGTTCTTTCTTACTCAGCCTGTGCTGACGTTCTGTTCTCTGGTTCGTCCCTACCGTGTTCTGGGGCCTATGTCAATCTTCGATGGCATAGTTGACAGGTCTTGATGGTATGGCTGCATGCTTACGAAGCTGATCATGTTGGGGTTTTCGAAAGACTTTGTTTTATCTCAGACTTCATTTCGTTTTGAATATGTAATTTGGGTTTCGTTTTGAGAATTATAGCTCGACCTTTAAAGACTTCCGCTGTTTTATTTTCCGTTGGTTTATTGTAGAATTTCTAGCCTAGCAATTGACTTGGTAGTCAATTGCGGCGTGACAATTCTAAATTTATTTCTATTTATAGATGGTCAAAAGTTTAGGGTTGTTACAGTTGGTATCAGAGCGATAGGTTCTGATTCGTCGAGTCTATAAATGCTTTCAAAACTTGTCTTAATTGATTTACAAACTGGGAGTGGGATGGGTGCATACATTCGCATGCTATGTGCTAACTGCTATGTGATACTAGAGAAGGAGTTTACACCAATGGTTTTGACCTGCGAATTGTGTGGTGTGCGTATATGATTTGGGTACTAATGCATTTGGAGTTCTCTCTGGTATACTGACAGAATGGCAGGCCCAAGAACATATGTTTGGGAGTTCAGACCATCTGGTGTAAGGTCAATTTCTGGGCCATGGACGATAGCGGATCATATAGCTTTTTCATCTGAGACCTTCCAGGACCGTATGAGAATTGGTGAGTCTGTGGAGGAGTTTGTCACCAGAATGAGAGCAAAACTGACTGAGGCTGCCGAACGATTCCCATGGGCAATTAGACCTGAGGTCCAAGTCTTTGTGACTTTGGTTAATCTGAGGATACATCCCCGTTGGGAGGAGGTTCGAGCGAGACTAGAAAGGAATGCCTATTATGCATGTCTCACAGGGAGTTCACAATACTTGAGGGACAGATCAGGCAGAGTGATAGATCTTGACAGGTTGGAGGTAATTCTGGAGTGGGAGTATCAGATGTCCCTTAGCCCTGTGCAAATACCTGAGGATTACCCAATCCACATACCTCCAGTACCCTCGGACACTGATAATGGTAACTCTACCCCGGAGTCACATGAAGCTTATATGAAGAAAGGAAAGAAGGTTCAGCTACAAGGACATGAGATACCTAGTCAGTTGAATCGAAAGAAAGTTAAAGTTGAGGAATATCACCATTCTCCTAAACCCCCGTCCTCGCCTATTGGAGAGGATGCACCAGTGGACATGGAGGAGGAGCCTGAGGAAGCTCCCACGAGTGAAGAGGAGGATGATACTATCGGAACTAGTGACACGGAGGTAATTGTGATTAGTTCGGATGAGGAGTTGAGCGACTCGGATCAAGATGATGGAGGGGAAGTTCCTAATGATGAGGATTATGACCCGAGTGGTGATGCTTAGGGGATTAATACAGAGACTTATAAATAAAGGCATAAGGTCTAGTTATTAGTTAGGCGTCGATTGTGTTTTCTTATTAAACTTTAGCATTAAATGTTATGTTATACTTTTGTCAAGTTTCCATTATTTACAACACTTTAGATTGGGGACAATACCCCAATACTATTATGATATTTCGATTATTTCATAAAATTGCTGCAAATTAAATGCTATCTGACATTTTACCGCGTGTTGATGTTGATGTTGCTGTTCTGGAAAATTCGTACGTCTGATGTTTCTGACCCTGGCACGACTCGTGCTACAGTAACACGAGTCGAGTTTCCAAAAAAAAAAAAAAAAAAAAAAAAAAAAAAAAGAAGAAGAAGCTCCGAAAAGTTAAACTCGGGCGAGACGAATAGACGGATGTTGATTTCGATATATTTATACTTCTGAGTTGAATTATTATCATGATTCGCTGACTATGCGATTTATTGTTTATGTTTGGATTGAAATATATTGATTTATGCTTGTTAATATCTGAATGAGTATGTTATTGGATTGATTACATCTGAATCCCGTTATTACCTTATAGAAAATGGTGCGAAACAACAGTCCAGATTTGACAGCTATTCTAGCACAAATGGCACAGCACCAACAAGTGATGGTTGAGGCTATGCAGCAGATAGCACAGAATAATGCTGCTAATAATGCTGCCAATAACGCTGCAAATAATGTTGCAAACGACGACAATGGGATTAATACCGGTAATGGGGGTGGAAATGATGAGATGCTGTTAGCTAGGATGTCGGACGACGTACAGAAGAAACGGCCTGACAATTTCACTGGGAGAGGAGAACCGAGCATCCTACTTGACTGGATAGAGGATATGGAGAGAATCTTCTCTGCTGTTGGTGTTCCTGACAATCTGAAGGTAAAAGTTGCTGCATTTTACCTTAAGGAGGTAGCTGGAAGATGGTGGATGAAAATTCAGGAGGAGTTTTACAAACCAGTGCTGAAGGAGAAAGTTGATGGGTCTGTTATTGAGAGGTTTAGAGATTGGAAAGTTTTCAAATACCTCTTGGAGAAAGAGTTCTTCCCGGAGCACTTGAAGGAACAAAAGGTGGCTGAATTTGAGGCATTTCAGCAAACTGAGGGCATGTATGTGAAGGAATTCCATGATAAGTTTGAGGACTTGAACAGGTTTGCTGAGAGTGTGACGCCAACTGAGTCTTCTAGAGCCGCCAGCTTTAGAAAGAAGCTACTTTGGAGTATTAAGGGATGGTTTGCCTCTGAGCGATTCCATACTGTAAAGGATGTTTATGAGAGAGCCACAACAGCAGAGCAAAACATGGAAAACCACCTGTTTCTATTGTGGTAAGCTTGGGCATAAGGCTAATGTGTGCTACTCCAAGATAGCTGGAAAACCACCTGTAGCGTCTGAGAGCAACTCGGTGGCGCCCAGTCGATTCCAGAACTTCAAGGCCCAAAGTGGCTATGCGGGTTCGAATGACACTTACAAGAATCCGGCACCAACTAAGGGAACAACGTATACAGCACCAGTTAAGCAAGCGGGATCGGCAAGTGTGGCCACTCCAGCTAAGAAAGCCACTGGACGGCTGTATGTCATGAATCCAGAAGAGAATGAAAACGCCGATGTCGTATCGGGTAAATTTCCTGTTAACTCAGTAATTGCAAATGTTCTATTTGATAGTGATGCATCCCACTCGTTTATTGCTGATAAGATTGTTGAGAAATGTGGACTTAGTGATAGCTCAACGGTAAACTTTGAGTTTTCAATGCCTGATGGGTCTAGTATTGCATGTAAGAGTAAGTTTAAAGATGTGTCTGTAGTGATTTGTGGACATGAGTTCAAATCTGATTTGATAGTTTTTCCCTTAACCCATTTTGATGTAATATTGGGAATGGATTGGATGGGTAGATATAAAGCGAGAATAGATTGTTGGATAGGAAAGATTTCACTTCGGGGACAGAAAAATACCTCTGTGACTTATCGCATACTTCCAAAAAGAGCAAGAATAAAGTTTGTGTCTGCCATGAATCTGAAGAAGCAGATAGCTAAGATTCCTATGTTATAACGTCAATTCGTTCTTGTTAGCTACGCGCCTCAAGGCGCGTATCTTATTTGTTCTTTATGCTTGTTATTTCTTACTCAGCCTGTGCTGACGTTCTGTTCTCTAGTTCGTCCCTACCGTGTTCTGGGGCCTATGTCAATCTTCGATGGCATAGTTGACAGGTCTTGATGATATGGCTGCATGCTTACAAAGCTGATCATGTTGGGGTTTTCGAAAGACTTTGTTTTATCTCAGACTTCATTTCGTTTTGAATATGTAATTTGGGTTTCGTTTTGAGAACTATAGCTCGACATTTAAAGACTTTCGTTGTTTTATTTTCCGTTGGTTTATTGTAGAATTTCTAGCCTACCAATGACTTGGTAGTCAATTGCGGCGTGACAATTCTAAATTAATTTCTATTTATAGATGGTCAAAAATTTAGGGTTGTTACATTTGGTACCACACTTGTTCAAAGACACATGTGAAACCTCAAAAAACTTGTTTAAATTCGCCCCCGTGTCACCACCAAGACTTCTCCGTGCAATATCCAATTTTTTCCGCGCAAATGATAGTTTTACTAGTTAAAAATCATTTTTGGGCCAGTTCCACCCCTTGGACAAATTCTTCCTTACGTTGTGTCAAAAAACGAAGCGCATATGCTCACATAATTAAAGAGAATTACGGTTTTCTCTTGTTTTAACTTTTTGTTGTAAGTTTTATTTCGAATAGATTCTTGTATTCTTCATACGACTATGAATAGAAAATGGTCCGTTATGCTATAAGTTAAATACAATTCAAAGAGTCATTCCAACCAAAGCATGATTTTTAATTTTTGGTTTCGATAGTGAATAATTGAAGAATTGGATACTAAACACACTATAGTGCTCGAAACACCCCGTGAAACACCGACTCGGAAATGGCTCAACTTTCTTGTCGGGATTCCTAAGTGTGTGTCTTGGCCTTATCAATCACATTTGAGACCACTTGATACCACACTTGTTCAAAGACACATCTGAAACCTCAAAAAACTTGCTTTAAAGTCGCCCCCGTGTCACCACCAAGACTTCTCCGAGCAATATCCAATTTTTTCCGCGCAAATGATAGTTTTCCTAGTTAAAAACATTTTTGGGCCAGTTCCACCCCTTGGACAAATTCTTCCTTACGTTGTGTCAAAAAACGAAGCGCATATGCTCACATAAAAAAGAGAATTACGGTTTTCTCTAGTTTTAACTTTTTGTTGTTAGTTTATTTCTAATAGATTCTTGTATTCTTTATACGACTTTGAATACAAAATGGTCCATTATTCTATAAGCTAAATACAATTCAAAGAGTCATTCCAACCAAAGCACGATCTGTAATTTTTTGTATAGATAGTGAATAATTGAACAATTGGTTCCTAAACACACTATACTGCTTGAAACACACCGCGAATCACCGACTCGGAATTGGCTCAAATTTCTTGTCGGGCTTCCTAAGTGTGTGTCTTGGCCTTATCAATCACATCTGAGACCATTTGATGCCACACTTGTTCAAAAACAAATGTGAAACCCCCAAAAACTTGCTATAAAGTCGCCCCCGTGTCACCACAGAGACTTCACCGAGTAATATCCAATTTTTTTCCGAGAAAATGATAGTTTTACTAGTTAAAATTATGTTATTGCTATTTCCCACCCCTTGGACGAATTTTTCCCCACGTGCTGCTCAAAAACGAAGCGCATATGCGCACGTAATTAAAGAGAATTATGGGTTTCCCTTGTTTTAACTTTTTGTTGTTATTTTTATTTCTAATAGATTCTTGAATTCTTCATTCGGCTTTGAATAGAAAATGGTCCGTTATGCAATAAGGTAAATACAATTCAAAGAGTCATTCCAACCAAAGCATGATTTTTGATTTTTATCAGGCTAAAATTTCTTGTCAGGCTTCCTAAGTGTGTGTTTTGGCCTTATCAATCACACTTGAGACCATTTAATACCACACTTGTTCAAAAACACATGTGAAACCCCCAAAAACTTGCTTTAGAGTCGCCCCCGAATGACCACCAAGACTTCTCCGAGCAATATCCAATTTTTTCCGGGCAAATGATAGTTTTACTAGTTAAATATCATTTTTGGGCCATTTCCACCCCTTGGACGAATTCTTCCCCACGTTGTGCCCAAAAACGAACCGCATATGCTCACATAATTAAAGAGAATTATGGTTTTCCCATGTTTTACCATTTTGTTCTTATTTTTATTTCGAATAGATTTTTTGGATTCTTCATACTACTTTGAATAGAAAATTGTCCGTTATGCAATAAGGTAAATACAATTCAAAGAGTTATTCCAATAAAAGCACGATCTGTAATTTTTGATTTAGATAGTGAATAATTGAACAATGGGTTCCTAATCACACTATAGTGCTTGAAACACCCCGCGAAGCACCGACTTGGAAATGGCTCAAGTTTCTTGTCGGGCTTCCAAAGTGTGTGTCTTGGCCTTATCAATCACATTTGAGACCATTTAATACCACACATGTGAAACCCCTAAAAACTTGCTTTAAAGTCGCCCTCGTGTCACCACCAAGACTTGTCCGAGCAATATCCAATTTTTACCGACCAAATGATAGTTTTACAAGTTAAAAATAATTTTTGGGCTATTTCCCACCCCTTGGACGAATTCTTCCCCCTGTTGTGCCCAAAAACGAAGCGCATATGCTCACATACTTAAAGAGAATTTTGGTTTTCCCTTGTTTTAACTTTTTGTTGTTATTTATATTTCTAATAGATTCTTGTATTCTTCATACGACTTTGAATAGAAAATGTTCCTTATGCAATAAGGTAAATACAATTCAAAGAGTCATTCCAACCAAAACGTCATTTTTAATTTTTGGTTTCGATAGTGAATAATTAAAGAATTGGTTCCTAAATACACTATAGTGCTCAAAACCCTTCGTGAAGCACCGACTCGGAAATTGCTCAAATTTCCTGTCGGATTTCCTCAGTGTGTGTGTCTTGGCCATATCAATCACATTTGAGACCATTTGATACCATACTTATTCAAAGACACATGTGAAACCTCCAAAAACATGCTTTAAAGTCGTTCCCGTGTCACCACCACGACTTCTCCGAGCAATATACAATTTTTTCCTGGCAAATGATAGTTTTACTAGTTAAAAATCATTTTTGGGCCATTTCCACCCCTTGGAAAAATTCATCCCCACGTTGTTCAAAAAAACGAAGCGGATATGCTCACATAATTAAAGAGAATTACGGTTTTCCCTTGTTTTAACTTTGTGTTCATATTTTTATTTCTAATAGATTCTTGTATTCTTCAAACGACTTTGAATAGTAAATGGTCCGTTATGCTATAAGGTAAATACAATTCAAAGAGTCATTCCAACCAAAGCACGATCTGTAATTTTTGGTTTAGATAGTGAATAATTGAACAATTGGTTTCCAAACACACTATACTGCTAGAACCACCCCGCGAAGCACGGACTCGGAAGTAGCTAATATTTCTTGTCGGGCTTCCTAAGTGTGTGTCTTGGCCTTATCAATCACATTTTAGACCATTTGATACCACACTTGTTCAAAAACACATGTGAAACCCCCAAAAACTTGCTTTAGAGTCGCTTCCGTGTGACCACCAAGACTTCTCCGAGCAATATCCAACTTTTTCCGAGCAAATGATTGTTTTACTAGTTAAAAATTATTTTATGGATATTTCCCACCCCTTGGACGAATCCTTCCCCACGTTGTGCCCAAAAATGAAGCGCATAAGCTGACATAATTAAAGAGAATTATGTGTTTCCCTTGTTTTTACTTTTTGCTCTTATTTTTATTTCGAATAGATTCTTGTATTCTTCATACTACTTTGAATAGAAAATGGCCCGTTATGCAATAAGGTAAATACAATTCAAAGAGTCATTCCAACCAAAGCACAATCTGTAATTTTTGGTTTAGATAGTGAATAATTGAAGAATTGGTTCCTAAACACACTATACTGTTTGAAACACCCCGCAAAGCACCAACTCGGAAATGTCTAATATTTCTTGTCGGGCTTCCTAAGTGTGTGTCTTGGCCATATAAATCACATTTGAGACCATTTGATACCACACTTGTTCAAAGACGCATGGGAATCCCCCAAAACCTTGCTTTAGAGTGGCCCCCGTGTCACCACTAAGACTTGTCCGAGCAATATCCTAATTTTTCCGAGCAAATGATAGTTTTACTAGTTAAAAATTGTTTTATGGATATTTCCCACCCCTTGGACGAATTCTTCCTCACGTTGTGCCCAAAAACAAAGCGCATATGCTCACATAATTAAAGAAAATTATGGTTTTCTCTTGTTTTAACTTTTTGTTCTTATTTTTATTTCTAATAGATTCTTGTATTCTTCATACTATTTTGAATAGAAAATGGTCCGTTATGCAATAAGGTAAATACAACTCAAAGAGTCATTCCAACCAAAGCACGATCGTTAACTTGCTATTGGTTTAGAATGTGAATAATTAAAGAATTGGTTCTTAAACACAATATATTGCTCGTAACACTCCGCGAAGCAGTGATTCAGAAATGGCTCAAATTTCTTTTCAGCCTTCCTAAGTGTGTGTCTTGGTCATATCAATCACATTTGAGACCATTTAATACCACACTTGTTCAAAGACACATGTGAAACCCCCAAAAACTTGCTTTAAAGTCGTCCCCGTGTCAACACCAAGACTTCTCAAAGCAATATCCTGTTTTTTCCGAGCAAATGATAGTTTTACAAGTTAAAAATCATTTTTGGGCCATTTCCACCCCTTGGAAAAATTCTTCCCAACGTTGTTCAAAAAAATGAAGCGCATATGCTCACATAATTATAGAGAATTACAGTTTTCCCTTGTTTTAACATTGTGTTCTTATTTTTATTTCTAATAGAACCTTGTATTCTTCATACGACTTTGAATAGAAAATGGTCCGTTATGCTATAAGGTAAATACAATTCAAAGAGTCAGTCCAACTAAAGCACGATCTGTAATTTTTGGTTTAGATAGTGAATAATTGAACAATTGGTTCCCAAACACACTATACTGCTTGAACCACCCCAACAAAGCACGGACTCGGAAGTGGCTAATATTTCTTGTCGGGCTTCCGAAGTGTGTGTCTTGTCCTTATCAATCACATGTGAGACCATTTGATACCACACTTGTTCAAAGACACATGTGAAACCCCCAAAAACTTGTTTTAAAGTCGCTCCCGTGTTAACACCAAGACTTCTCCAAGTAATATCTTGTTTTTTCCGATCAAATGATAGTTTTACTAGTTAAAAATCCTTTTTTAGGCCATTTCAACCCGTTGGAAAAATTCTTCCCCACGTTGTGCCAACAAACGAAGCGCATATGCTCACATAATCAAAGAGAATTACGGTTTCCCTTGTTTTAACTTTGTGTTCTTATTTTTATTTCTAATAGATTCTTGTATTGTTCATACGACTTTGAATAGAAAATGGTCCGTTACGCAATAAGGTAATTACAACACAAAGAGTCATTCCAACCAAAGCAGGATCTGTAACTTTTGTTTTAGATTGTGAATAATTGAAGAATTGGTTCCTAAACACAATATACTACTCGAAACACTCCACGAAGCACTGATTCGGAAATGGCTAAAATATTTTGTCAGGCTACCTAAGTGTGTGTCTTGGCCTTATCAATCACATTTCAGACTATTTGATACCACACTTGTTCAAAAACACATGTGAAACCCCCAAAAACTTGCTTTAGAGTCGTCCCCGTGTGACCACCAATACTTCTCCGAGCAATATCCAATTTTTTCCGAGCAAATTATTGTTTTACTAGTTAAAAATTATTTTATGGATATTTCCCACCCCTTGGACAAATTCTTCCCCACGTTGTGCCCAAAAACGAACCGCATATGCTCACATAATTAAACGGAATTATGGTTTCCCCTTGTTTTAACTTTTTGTTCTTATTTTTATTTCAAATAGATTTTTGTATTCTTCATACTACTTTGAATAGAAAATTGTCCGTTATGCAATAAGGTAAATACAATTCAAAGAGTCAGTCCAACTAAAGCACGATCTGTAATTTTTGGTTTAGATAGTGAATAATTGAACAATTGGTTCCTACACACTATATTGCTTGAAACACCCCGTGAAGCACGGACTCGGAAATGGCTAATATTTCTTGTCGGGCTTCCTAAGTGTGTGACTTCGCCTTGTCGATCACATTTGAGACCGTTTGATACCACACTTGTTCAAAAACACTTGTGAAACCCCCAAAAACTTGCTTTAGAGTCGCCCCCGTGTGACCACCAAGACTTCTCCGAGCAATATCCAATTTTTTCCGAGCAAATGATTGTTTCACTAGTTAAAAATAATTTTATGGATATTTCCCACCCCTTGCACTAATTATTCCCCACGTTGTGCCCAAAAACGAACCTCATATGCTCACATAATTAAAGAGATTTATGGTTTTCCCTTCTTTTAACTTTTTGTTCTTATTTTTATTTCGAATAGATTTTTGTATTCTTCATACTACTTTGAATAGAAAATGGTCCATTATGCAATAAGGTAAATACAACTCAAAGAGTCATTCCAACCTAAGCACGATCGTTAACCTGCTATTGGTTTAGAATGTGAATAATTGAAGAATTGGTTCCTAAACACAATATAGTGCTCGTAACACTCCGCGAACCACTGATTCAGAAATGGCTCAAATTTCTTTTCAGGCTTCCTAAGTGTGTGTCTTGACCATATCAATCACATTTGAGACCATTTAATACCACACTTGTTCAAAGACACATGTGAAACCCCCAAAAACTTGCTTTAAAGTCGCCCCCGTGTCAACACCAAGACTTCTCAAAGCAATATCCTGTTTTTTCCGACCAAATGATAGTTTTACTAGTTAAAAATCATTTTTAGGCCATTTCCACCCCTTGGAAAAATTCTTCCCCACGTTGTTCAAAAAAATGAAGCGCATATGCTCACGTAATTAAAGAGAATTACGGTTTTCCCTTGTTTTAGATTTGTGTTCTTATTTTTATTTCTAATAGAACCTTGTATTCTTCGTACGACTTTGAATAGAAAATGTCCGTTATGCTATAAGGTAAATACAATTCAAAGAGTCAGTCCAACTAAAGCACGATCTGTAATTTTTGGTTTAGATAGTGAATAATTGAACAATTGGTTCCCAAACACACTATACTGCTTGAACCACCCCAACAAAGCACGGACTCGGAAGTGGCTACTATTTCTTGTCCGGCTTCCTAAGTGTGTGTCTTGTCCTTATCAATCACATTTGAGACCATTTGATACCACACTTGTTCAAAGACACATGTGAAACCCCCAAAAACTTGCTTTAAAGTCGCTCCCGTGTTAACACCAAGACTTCTCCAAGTAATATCCAATTTTTTCCGAGCAAATGATAGTTTTACTAGTCAAAAATCATTTTTGGGCCATTTCAACCCCTTGGAAAAATTCTTCCCCACGTTATGCCAAAAAACGAAGCGCATATGCTCACATAATTCAAGGGAATTACGGTTTCCCTTGTTTTAACTTTGTGTTCTTATTTTTATTTCTAATAGATTCTTGTATTGTTCAGACGACTTTGAATAGAAAATGGTCCGGTATGCAATAATGTAAATACAACTCAAAGAGTCATTCCAACCAAAGCAGGATCTGTAACTTTTGGTTTAGATTGTGAATAATTGAAGAATTGGTTCCTAAACACAATATAGTACTCGAAACACTCCACGAAGCACTGATTCGGAAAGGGATAAAATTTCTTATCGGGCTTCCTAAGTGTGTGTCTTGTCCTTATCAATCACATTTGAGACCATTTGGTACCACACTTGTTCAAAAACACATGTGAAACCCCCAAAAACTTACTTTAGAGTCGTCCCCGTGTGACCACCAATACTTCTCCGAGCAATATCCAATTTTTTCCGAGCAAATGATTGTTTTACTAGTTAAAAATTATTTTATGGATATTTCCCACTCCTTGGACGAATTCTTCCCCATGTTGTGCCCAAAAACGAACCACATATGCTCACATAAATAAACAGAATTATGGTTTTCCCTTGTTTTAACTTTTTGTTCTTATTTTTATTTCAAATAGATTTTTCTATTCATCATACTACTTTGAATAGAAAATTGTCCGTTATGCAATAAGGTAAATACAATTCAAATAGTCATTCCAACCAAAGCACGATCTGTAATTTTTGGTTTAGATAGTGAATAATTGAACAATTGGTTCCTACACACTATATTGCTTGAAACACCCCGCGAAGCACGGACTCGGAAATGGCTAATATTTCTTGTCGGGCTTCCTAAGTGTGTGTCTTGGCCTTGTCGATCACATTTGAGACCATTTGATACCACACTTGTTCAAAAACACATGTGAAACCCCCCAAAAACATGCTTTAGAGTCGCCCCCGTTATCCCTTGTTTTAGATTTGTGTTCTTATTTTTATTTCTAATAGAACCTTGTATTCTTCGTACGACTTTGAATAGAAAATGTCCGTTATGCTATAAGGTAAATACAATTCAAAGAGTCAGTCCAACTAAAGCACGATCTGTAATTTTTGGTTTCGATAGTGAATAATTAAAGAATTGGTTCCTTAACACACTATATTGCTCGAAACACCCCGTAAAGCACCGACTCGGAAATGACTCAAATTTCCTGTCGGGTTTCCTCAGTGTGTGTCCTGGCCATATCAATCACATTTGAGACCATTTGATACCATACTTGTTCAAAGACACATGTGAAACGTCCAAAAACTTGCTTTAAAGTCGTCCCCGTGTCACCACCAAGACTTCTCCGAGCAATATCCAATTTTTTCCGGGCAAATGATAGTTTTACTAGTCAAAAATCATTTTTGGGCCATTTCAACCCCTTGGAAAAATTCTTCCCCACGTTATGCCAAAAAACGAAGCGCATATGCTCACATAATTCAAGGGAATTACGGTTTCCCTTGTTTTAACTTTGTGTTCTTATTTTTATTTCTAATAGATTCTTGTATTTTTCATACGACTTTGAATAGAAAATGGTCCGGTATGCAATAATGTAAATACAACTCAAAGAGTCATTCCAACCAAAGCAGGATCTGTAACTTTTGGTTTAGATTGTGAATAATTGAAGAATTGGTTCCTAAACACAATATAGTACTCGAAACACTCCACGAAGCACTGATTCGGAAAGGGATAAAATTTCTTATCGGGCTTCCTAAGTGTGTGTCTTGTCCTTATCAATCACATTTGAGACCATTTGGTACCACACTTGTTCAAAAACACATGTGAAACCCCCAAAAACATACTTTAGAGTCGTCCCCGTGTGACCACCAATACTTCTCCGAGCAATATCCAATTTTTTCCGAGCAAATGATTGTTTTACTAGTTAAAAATTATTTTATGGATATTTCCCACTCCTTGGACGAATTCTTCCCCATGTTGTGCCCAAAAACGAACCACATATGCTCACATAAATAAACAGAATTATGGTTTTCCCTTGTTTTAACTTTTTGTTCTTATTTTTATTTCAAATAGATTTTTCTATTCATCATACTACTTTGAATAGAAAATTGTCCGTTATGCAATAAGGTAAATACAATTCAAATAGTCATTCCAACCAAAGCACGATCTGTAATTTTTGGTTTAGATAGTGAATAATTGAACAATTGGTTCCTACACACTATATTGCTTGAAACACCCCGCGAAGCACGGACTCGGAAATGGCTAATATTTCTTGTCGGGCTTCCTAAGTGTGTGTCTTGGCCTTGTCGATCACATTTGAGACCATTTGATACCACACTTGTTCAAAAACACATGTGAAACCCCCCAAAAACATGCTTTAGAGTCGCCCCCGTGTGACCACCAAAACTTCTCCGAGCAATATCCAATTTTTTCCGAGCAAATGATTGTTTTACTAGTTAAAAATAATTTTATGGATATTTCCCACTCCTTGGACTAATTATTCCCCACGTTGTGCCCAAAAACGAACCGCATATGCTCACATAATTAAAGAGATTTATGGTTTTCCCTTCTTTTAACTTTTTGTTCTTATTTTTATTTCGAATAGATTTTTGTATTCTTCATATTGAATAGAAAATGGTCCGTTATGCAATAAGGTAAATACAACTCCAAGAGTCATTCCAACCAAAGCACGATCTATAACTTTTGGTTTAGATTGTGAATATAATTGAAGAATTGGTTCCTAAACAAAATATAGTGCTCGAAACACTCCGCGGAGCACTGATTCGGAAATGCCTCAAATTTTTTTTAGGCTTCCTAAGTGTGTGTCTTGGCCATATCAATAACATTTGAGACCATTTGATACCACACTTGTTCAAAGACACATGTGAAACCCTCAAAAACTTGCTTTAAAGTCGCCCCCGTGTCAACACCAGGACTTCTCCAAGTAATATCCAATTTTTTCCGATCAAATGATAGTTTTACTAGTTAAAAATCATTTTTGGGCCATTTCCACCCCTTGGACGAATTCTTCCCCAAGTTGTGCCCAAAAACGAAGCGCATATGCTCACATAATTAAAGAGAATTATGGTTTTCCCTTGTTTTAACTTTTTGTTCTTATTTTTATTTCTAATAGATTCTTGTATTCATCATACGAGTTTGAATAGAAAATGTTCCGTTATGCAATAACGTAAATGCAATTCAAAGAGTCATTCCAACCAAAACGTGATTTTTAATTTATGGTTTCGATAGTGAATAATTAAAGAATTGGTTCCTTAACACACTATATTGCTCGAAACACCCCGTAAAGCACCGACTCGGAAATGACTCAAATTTCCTGTCGGGTTTCCTCAGTGTGTGTCCTGGCCATATCAATCACATTTGAGACCATTTGATACCATACTTGTTCAAAGACACATGTGAAACGTCCAAAAACTTGCTTTAAAGTCGTCCCCGTGTCACCACCAAGACTTCTCCGAGCAATATCCAATTTTTTCCGGGCAAATGATAGTTTTACTAGTCAAAAATCATTTTTGGGCCATTTCAACCCCTTGGAAAAATTCTTCCCCACGTTATGCCAAAAAACGAAGCGCATATGCTCACATAATTCAAGGGAATTACGGTTTCCCTTGTTTTAACTTTGTGTTCTTATTTTTATTTCTAATAGATTCTTGTATTCTTCATACGACTTTGAATAGAAAATGGTCCGGTATGCAATAATGTAAATACAACTCAAAGAGTCATTCCAACCAAAGCAGGATCTGTAACTTTTGGTTTAGATTGTGAATAATTGAAGAATTGGTTCCTAAACACAATATAGTACTCGAAACACTCCACGAAGCACTGATTCGGAAAGGGATAAAATTTCTTATCGGGCTTCCTAAGTGTGTGTCTTGTCCTTATCAATCACATTTGAGACCATTTGGTACCACACTTGTTCAAAAACACATGTGAAACCCCCAAAAACTTGTTTTAGAGTCGCCCCCGTGTGACCACCAAGACTTCTCCGAGCAATATCCAATTTTGTCCGAGCAAATGATTGTTTTACTAGTTAAAAATTATTTTATGGATATTTCCTACCCCTTGGAAAAATTCTTCCCCACGTTGTGCCAAAAAACGAAGCGCATATGCTCACATAATTAAAGAGAATTTTGGTTTTCCCTTGTTTTAACTTTACCCTCAAATTCCATTGTTAATGATCCACTTGCAACATCAATTTTTGTTTGAGCCGTTTTAAGAAAGGGGCGCCCTAAAAGAATAGGGGCCGCATGCAAGTCGTGTTCCATTTCAATCACATAGAAATCAGCCGGGAAAACAAGTTTATCCACTTCAACAAACACATCCTCAATTATGCCCTTAGGGTACACATTCGATCTATCGACAAGTTGAACTATGATATCCGTGTCATGCAATTCACCATGTTTCAAAGATTCAAACACGGAATAAGGCAAAACATTTATACTAGCACCGAGATCTAACATGGCCCTATCAAACATTCCCGGGTCCCTACACTTCTTAGGCAATCTATGTTGGAAAACCGCCGACGCATGCTCACTCATTTTAACTTTTTGTTTCCCTTTTTGCTTAGGTGATCGTCTAGGTGTGACTATGTCTTTAACAAATTTCGCCACCTTAGGAACACTCTTAACAAAGTTGAGGAAGGGAATGTTTACCTTACAATCTTGAAAGAGGGCATACATGTCGGAGTCGTGCTTGTATTTCCGATTATCCTTGAGTGCTTCGGGAAACGGAACATCAACGTCTATAACCTCATATTGTAACATAGGAGAAGGGCCAAGCAAATTATCCCCGAGAACATAGTTCTCGACTCGAGGAGAGTAGCTCTCGACTCGAGAATTGCTTTTCTCAACTCGAGACAGTTTCTTCTCGACTCGAGGCGTGAGATCAGAGATGCTATTTCCAAGTATCATATCCTCGACTCGAGGGTCTCCTACCTCGACTCGAGGACCATCTTTCTCGACTCGAGGGACTTTAGACTCGAGTCAAGGATGATGAACAGAGGTATTGTTTTTGCGGCTCGGTTTCTCGAGTCGAGGCAATGACTCCCTCGACTCGAGATTCTCTCCAGTAGAGTGCTCTCCACTCGTACTTCCCTTGACTCGAGCTGGATGCTCCTCGAGCCGAGGTTGCTCATTTCCCAACACATTGTTGCTCTCTTCGTCCACATCCTCAACCCAAGCTTCATCCTTTCCCCGATCATCCGGCTCATGTGGCTTCCTACCTCTCCGTAGACTCACGAAACTCACATTCTTCTTGGGGTTGACTTCGGTTTGAGATGGGAATTTGGTGGAACCTCTTGATTCTAGTCGATTCACCGCACTTGATAGTTGGCTCATTTGACCTTCAAGGTTTTGAATGCTTGTCTTCGTTTCTTGTTGATTTTGAACCATAGAGGCTTGCATATTCGTGACATTGAGGGTCAATGCCTTGATCATTTCTTCCGTGGACATTGAAGATGAGGAACCACCTTGAGATTGATGGCCCGAGAGAGGTGGTTTAGCTTGGAAACAACCGTTTTGAAAGTTATTCCCACCCCTTGACCTTGATTGAAGTTACCTTGACCTCCTTGATTGTAGTTCCCGTGGTTAGGCCCTTGAAAGTTGTAGTTTGCATTGTTTCCACTTCCTTGACCTTGGAACCGGTTACTCTCTTGGTTGTAGCCACGGTTAACTTCTTGATTGTTGCCATACCTCAAGTTAAGATGATCTCTCCAACCCGGGTTGTAGGAGTTTGAGTAAGGGTCGTCTTTCCTTGTAGAATTTCCTTGAAAACCACCCACGGCATTGACCTCTTCATACTCCCTAGGTGGTGAGTTCCTTGATTGATTTCGGAGGATTTCCTTCATCATACTTGTCAATTCTCCCACTTGAGACTCATTGGAAGGCACCTCAACCATATTAACTCTCCTCACACACCTCTTGGACTCTTGGTCACGTGAGTTTATTGCCAATTCCTCTAACAAGTCCCAAGCCTCAACCGGAGTCATCTTGTCCAACCCACCATTACTAGCGGCTACCACATGCCTATAGTCTTGGTCATCGAGCCCGTGGTAGAAGAATAAGATTAGATCTTGCTCCTTGTACCCATGGTAGGGGCAACTAGCTACCAACTCTCGGAATCGGTCCCAATAAGAAGCAAGCGACTCTCCCCGTTGCTCAATCGTAGATATATCCTTCTTAAAGCCGAAGCGTTAGTGTTGGGGAAATACTTAAGAATGAAGGCCTTTTTCAATAATTCCCAAGAAGTGATACCGTTGTGGGGAAGAGTGTAGAGCCAATTTAAGGCACGATCCTTCAAGGAAAACGGAAATACCTTGAGAAAGAAGGTGTCTAAATCAACCCCGGGAGGCTTCATGTTGCTACACACCAAATGCACCCCCATAATGTGCTTATTAGCATCCTCCGTGCTAAGACCGTAGAAAGTGGGTAGATGGTGTAGAAGAGCTCCCTTGATCTCGATTCTTGAAGTAGCCTCATCATCGGGGAAGACAATGCATGAGGGTTGTTGTGAGAGATCCGGGGCGGTGAGTTCCCGAATACTCATGGTGTTAAGATCAACAAAGTCGGAAGTTGCGGAAGTGTAAGAACCGTCCTCCCTAAACAAATCAAAATCGGCGAACACGTTCCTTTCCTCCTCAACAACTACTTGATTACCTTGCTCCAGTGAAAGCTTCTTCCTTTGCCTCAATGTTCTCTCAAGTTCCCAATCTATCTCAAAATGACTCAAATCGGGATTAGTAGTACGGGTTTGGACCATAGGCTAGTGGCCCGAACACCGCAAAGGAGAAATAAGAACAAGCCTCACACACACTTAAAAGAAAATGAAAATAACAAAAATAACAAAAATATAAAAAAAGCACAACAAATATATATAAAAGCCACTCAGAAATAGCAAAAAGACTAAAAACGCCTCTTCCCCGGCAACGGCGCCAAATTTGACAGCAAGATCGTCGTTAAATCCTATCAAATTACCACAAATTACTAACTAAGAAGCTAGGGTAAGTGGGTATCGTATCCACAAGGAAGAGGAAAGTCCTAATATACGATTCTAGTGTGGAAAAATAAGAAATAAAAGAAATAAGAACAATAAATGGGGGGTTTTTTGGTTTGAAAGTCTATTAGACGAGAAATAAACGAGTTATCAAGATTTCTAAGGTGACCCTCGGTGATAATCTCATCTAACACCCTAATATAGTAATTTTACTCCTCTCTAATTACACCAATTCATTGATAATCTCGGTTTTCACCAATTAATCCTCTTTTATGGGGAATTCGAGCAACCGCTACCAAATTCCCCTCCTTTTAATCCTAATTTGTCTAGTGACCACTCAAACAAATCAAAACCAAAGGCATGAAGAGCAAGGATTAATAAAAGATTAACAACAACCCAAATTAGTATCTAATTAGCCGCAACCGCGACACTAATCAAATCTAATCTATTAGTTGCCTAATTAATTCCCCAATCACAAATTAGTCATAACCATACACTAAACATGTGAAAGTTGCTTCCTTTAGGGTTAATAATCAATGACCATCAATTAAAAACCAAGCATAAGAAATACCCAATTCAATCCAATCAACCAATTAGAGAAAATAAGGGTAGATCAAGCAATTGAAAAATAAGGAATTAATTACCATGAAATTAAAGGCAAATTAGAGAGAAGAAAATCTTACTAATACATAGGATGAGAGAATTTGATTACACCAAGGATATAGAAGGTGATTAGCCTTCCATACTAACTGTTACAATAATATTTGAGATGAAAATCATAATAAAAATATTAATTCTCCTTGAGTTTCTCTCTCTAGAATGAAAACTAGATGTAAAAATATAATGAAAAGTGATAATAATTAGGGAGGAATTTCATGCCCCTTTTATTTAAACTAAGTACAAAACAATAAAAGACAAAATAGATATTTCTTAAGCAAAAAGAAACCGTCATTAGCTCCTCGGAAATTTCCCGGAAGCTAACATTCTCGACTCGAGGAGAGAAATCCTCGAGTCGAGCGACGGAATTCTTGACTCGAGAAAGTGATTCTCGAGTCGAGCGAGATAATTCTCGACTCGAGAGAAGTGTTCCTCGAGTCGAGCGTGTGAATCCTCGACTCGAGGAAGAACCTCTCGAATCGAGGAATTCGAATTCTTCTCCTTCTTCTCCGCTCCTAATCTCGAGCTTCCGCGTGAATCCGGTACGCAACCGAG
This sequence comes from Spergularia marina, assembly GCA_963680865.1. Taxonomy (NCBI): domain Eukaryota; kingdom Viridiplantae; phylum Streptophyta; class Magnoliopsida; order Caryophyllales; family Caryophyllaceae; genus Spergularia; species Spergularia marina. The sequence goes on along the minus strand of OY804548.1, from coordinate 17,406,712 downwards.
CCGTCTTCTCCATGAATCATGATCCGAATCAAGGCTCGGTACACGTTCCCTCCTAAAGCACTCCAAAGGGTCTTGAGCTAATGAAAATCCCGTAAAACCACCAAATAAGCTCCAAACAACTCTCAATGGTGTGGTTCACGAATCAGGATAACACCGTGCTAAAATAGACCCTAAGGCGTCTAAATTACGCGGATTAGCACACTACTCTAACGCCCTATCAGGCATGGGGGAGGTGATAGGGATGGGGACTGGGCAGGGGTGGGTTGTAGGTTGGAGGAGAAATGAGGAAAGAGCATACGGGTTGGGTGTATTTTTGATTAACTATTGATTACCTTTTTTCAAATAATTAATAGATTTATTGTATTAAATAATATCAAATACACTAAATGTCTAACGGTGTTAAACGTCATAAGTACAAAATGACAAAAAACCTCATTTCTCCAATTGTAGGTACATTTTTAGGCATTGCTCGTTCAGGGTAATATGCAGGCACGGGAAGCTGACGCTGGCTGAGTCAGACGATAGTGTTGGCGTTGACATTGGTGGTACCTGGTGATGATAGGTGGTGGTTGTACACTGGCGGCAAGGTGGAAGTTGGGAGAAGAGAAAGAGTAAACGATGGGATTTGGGTCATGTTTGTTACTATATTATTGTTTTATTTTTTATTTATTTTTTTAAGATTTTCTTGGTTAATTTCAGCCATTGGTTTATATTTTGATGAAAGCTCGGGTTTGCTATCTTGATTGATATAAAATACACATGTAGAAATCAAAATGATCAATTTTCCCGAACCAATGATTTGTATTTTAGTATCACAATCTCAAATGTTAGATTTGAAGTGATTACTTAAGTTTCAAATGATTGTTCTCTAGCGCCACCTAAAACCAATCTTAGGAGTCATACATCAAATATTTGCTCTAAATCTGTAGTACTTTAACGTCCTCAAATGATCGTCCATCTGTGCAGTAGTTAGATGCTAATAAAAAACATTTAACGAATATGAACAGTACACACAAAGTAGTATCTAATTAGTCCAATCCAGTTCACTTAGACATAATCAGTAGAAAAAAGTAAGGTCATAAAAAAGGAACTTCTTTACTTAATTGAAAAGAACACTAATCAAGTATGCAATTCAAGCTAGAAAATTAATACTCAATCAAGCTAGAAAAGCTATTTTACAGTTTATTTACAATTGTGTATATCCAAACCAAGTGGATGTCCTACTTACAAGTGACCAAAATTTTTCGCTTTGCATGCACTTTCTAATTCTAGCAGGCAAAAAAAATTAATTGTTGTGTATTTTGTTAAAATAGTAGCCATATTCTATTATCATCCTACAACCATGATATGTCAAAAAACTTACGCAAAAGTCAAAGTTACTCATGTAACTTAGGTAATACCCTGACTAGAAGGGTAACTTGACTCATTTTCTCATGTACGCTTACTTTCTTTAAAGAAAATCAAAGTTAATCCTGATTCACTTGTTTCCAGCCTTTTTTGATATTAAAAGTTGATTCCTCAATTGACCCATTAGCCTCTTTTTCGTCTTAGATCTTGGGTACCGGATTGCTGTTCACGCTCTTGATCCTGGGGAACCCTACACATGCAACCAGGGTACGGGTTGGCGTAAAAATGTTCCTCAACCCTAGGCGACTCACCTGGCCTTCTTTCGTACGGTGCTCCTAGGCGATTACCATGCAAATTTTTGACTTCTGTACCAAAATCTTTCCAGGATATAACTCCATCATCGAGTTGATCAATTAGTCTTACAAAATTAATCCTACATAATAGTCAAGGAACTCAATTAGCAAACCCTTTCTTCTTCACTGCATATGAATGGAAAGCTTCTAAACTCTATTTGATATAGGATGAAAAATAGTGACGTGGTATTTGTGTTGCGTTAAAGAAGACAACTTTGCTAGATCACGTTGAATCTTTCCAAATTATAATCCATTCTGAATTTATGAAAAAAGAAGAACAAACCTATCAGGATTAATAGTTTTTCTGAAGCTCTCAAAACGTCGATGACCCTGTACAGCTTTAGCCATATTCCCATCATATGTATAAACAAAAACATCACTCTCAAGGGCAACAATATAATCCAATGCAGCGAGGCGATTTGAGTAGTTCTTGAAGGGCTCCAACTCTTCATCTGTAGCCAAGGTTGAATGGCTAAAAACATTTGGGTATTCGGAGAGGAAAGCATCCATGCTATTTTTACCGTAACTTTCTCCAGCGACAATGTATATTATTGTGGAGGAAGGATAATCCATGGCTTTAAGGAATAGAGCCGCTTCCCGAGGAGTCATAGGGCATCCACCGAGTAGCCTTCGCTCGTGACTATTGATCTCTTTCTCTTTCCAGTGTTGCGTGCTATATCTCATAATTTGAAGTTCAATAGCCTCTTCCTTTGTTAGATTATGGCTACAACCTGTGAAGGCGAGCATGTCCTTCTCATATCTACAAAGTAATGAATCACTTGATTGAAAACATGTAGATTTACTTGATTTATGAACACAAAAAAATGCAAGTCAAGTTATAACAAAGGAAATATGAGATTGTTTTTACTTATTTGATTCAAGCTAAGCAACACAAAAGTACCTTAAGTGTAAGGCAATATAGTGGTTGGCATAACCCCGCAACCTATCGACCAATGTAGCCCCGAGATGTTCAATCTCAGGTGTGTAACGAAGAGCATGGTAATTGGCACGACAACGAAGTTTTTGCAGTTTTATATCTAGGCCGTTGTTTGCAAGACGCGAGTCTGTGTGAGTGAAGTACATCACTTTTGCTCGTTTTAGTCTGGGTATCATCTTTCTGTAATAAGATGCCTGTGAACTGAAGTTTAATTTTGTTTCTCATTGTTTTACAATTGTTTTCACTAATTTCACAAATACACAAATTAATATTACCGGTGACCATGAGATTGGGGCGAGCTTGTCCCGCTTTATGTGTAAATACTCTCGAGGTAAAGAATCTACAATTTCAATATCATCTTTCAAAGTGTCGATGAAGTGCTTCCAATCAAAAATGTCCTTGAAGTCACTGTAAAAATACAAAGTGGCCAACATATTTGTCAACATTATGTTTATACAATGTTACCAAACGAGACAAATGCATGATATTATAATAACTTATACCGATAAGAACTTAAATGCATGTACACTTATCCATAAGAAAGATGTGTATAAAAGGTAACCATCATAGGTGACCTAAATGTGTTACCTTTGGTCGGTCCAAAACGATTGATGATCCAATGAAGGGAGTACTAAAGTTGCCTTCATTATTCGAGCTATAGCCACCATATCACATATCTGTGATTGAGGATGATCCAAGTAAGAAAACAACAACATTGAAAATATTAAGGAATCTGGGGGTCCTGACTATATAGAATCTTGTCGTCATAGAGGGATCCTCGAAATTGAAATAATTGTGACGACTAAAGTTAACTTGGTATTATTGAAAAAATTGTGACAGATAAAGTTAACTTTCCATTATACTGAAAACTAAATAAGAGAAACCTATCAACATGAGACATAAATATATGAGCACAATTCTTACTCCTGTTCGCATTTGGTTCAAGCCACCATTTGCATGGACTTGTAAGTAACCATTTTTCCCTGATGTTTTCCCTGGATGTAGTGAGTAATAATGAATCAATAGTTGCCTCATGTAATAATTGACTATGGAAAAAGAGGTGTAGTTAACTATGTTGTTTGTTTAAACGAACACACTTACGGTGTGCATAGTTGCCTTCATTTATGCATTTGTAAAAGTTTTCACTATCTAATTTTCGCCAAATATCGGGACTCTGTACACATGTAAATGAACAAAATTATAGGATCGAAGCATGACAACAAGTAAATCACTTTATTTAAGTAGTTTTAATGCCGACACCAACTAGTTCGTAAAAATCGAAAGAAAATAAACAAACTAATTGCGAAAATCATAACCAATGAAGAAAAGCCCCACTTTGTTCCCTCACACTTATTTACCAAAAAGTGAAGACACCTACATTTGTGCATCCACAAAAGCCCGACAATGATAGGACACCATATTGTGAAATGTGTTTTCGTGCTCTACTATGTGAACCATCATCATCGTGAATTGATTTGCAGATGCGTGTCGACCCCAAACAAGATCAAATACGACCTATTTGCAACCCTTGCACAACTGACCAATCTAGGATAGGATTCCGGTTGTCTGATTAGTCATAACGCATCAAAAATCATGTTTCCAACATCATTTTCCCACCCAAATTCATATGGGCATTACATATTTCATCATAAAACCAAAACCACAATTTTTCAACCCTAGTCTTTTCCTGTATATATCTTTACAACCCCCTATGATCTTCACCTAGACGCATATTTTCACCCGAAATCTCTACTCTTCTCTCACAACAACTTTGTCCAATTCTCATACAAAGGGCCTAGGAGAATATCTACAAAAATTCTAAGGCAACCTAATGATGTAAGGGCACCCAATTCCCAACATAGCACAAAATGGCTTCAAACACAACCAAAATAAAAGCCTTGCAAAACTTTTGTTCTAAGAGAAACGCGTACCAAGGATCAATGTACCGATCCCAAATGCATAGTAGAACAATTAGTGGTATGGCGGACACACATGTAAGTCCGAAGGCACCCCTCTTTTTTGTTTTCTCAACTCTTCATTTTAAATTATTTCGACCTCTTCTTTATGTGCGCAATATATTGCTTTTCGTCCTAGATTTATGCGAATCAACACACATAGCGCAAGAGCTTTGACAAATTGGTAGCTAGACACTCTGAATCAACCTTAACGACGTTGAGACATAACAATTAGTTTATATGCAACATAATTATTTTAGCTAATTTCTTAGGTTATATTAACATGTAAAACATTGTAAACTTGCATGGGTTAACTTCTTAATGACTTGTTACGATAGTTCAAATCTTGGCGGGGTTCGGTGTCTTATGACTTCCCAACACATAAAGTGAACCCCCCACCCATTCTAAGGTTCATGGACTGCATATTGGCGTAGGGATCAATGCTCATATTATTATGTAAATCCCTTGATTTTGGCAATGTCTTAACCACTTGTCATTGATTTTAACTCGGAATGACTCGTTTCTCTGACCGTTTATGCTTAATGGGTAAAAACTCATTTCGCGTTTACGTAACTCCTAGATAAGAATAAATTGAAGGGCATCAAAGAAACCACTAATATTTGATGACGACTCCTATCCAATCATCGTCCGAATCATGGGTTCGCCACACTCAGATCATCCGTGGACTCTACAATAAGCATGTTGTTTTATCTGAAAAAACAATGAATTCAATTAATTCGACTTATATTGTTGGACATGTTCTGACAACCAAAGCTATGATTCAGAATATTCAGGATTTTGTTGACAAGCATCGGAACCATGTGAAAAAGCCATTAGTCCAATACTATAGAAGAGGATGGTTCGTGTTTCGTTTTGATATGACAGAAACTTTGAAAGGGTGTCATTGGAAGATTGGAGGTAATATGTTGATCCTGTAGCACTGACATCCATAGTTCTCTTAGGAACTGTATAGTGTCTTGCGAATTCATGTAAGGGTCTTGTACCTATATTTCGACCCATATATTTGGCCTAAAGAAGCACTGAGTAAAATTGCGAGCAAAATTGGTGTTCCTCTTTTTGTAGATCAAATGAAAACTGCTCAAACCACGCCTTCCTTTGCTTGAGTCCTGATAGGATTAGGTGTTGCTAAGGAAATGCCTAGCTATATCACTCTTAACACCCCCTTTTGTGATCAAGTGGTTCAGAATGTAGGCTATGAATGGGTCCCATTTTATTGCTATGGATGTCAAAATATGGGAGATGTAGTGCAACACTGGCTGTGCAACATGACAAGTCAACTGTTGTGCTTGACTCACATGACACTAAACCTCACACCTCACCACCATCTGACCTTGATAATTTGAATGTTAATGAGTACACGAGATTTAAGATGGTTTTAAACAAAACTCTGGAAGAGCCCATGAGAGAGTACTAAAGATACTAGATATGCTCAGCTCTTACTCTTAGATATTGGTTTTCCAACTACTTTGCTAGATAAAGCCTATACAAAATTCAATGGTATGTAAAGTGGAGATAAAAGTGAATAATAGTGAGAACGGAGAAGCCTCATGACCGTCGAACTGAATCATTTTCTCGCCTTAGAATTTGAGGTGCTTAATAAACCCCTCAACAGCAGGGGCTTGGGGAGTTCCTGCTAGGTAATAGAATGGAAGCTATAGGTGTCTTGGAAACAAGGATCAAAAAGCATAAGTGTAATAATCAGGAGAAAATTTAGTGGTTTTATGGCACTCGACAATTCTAGATTTCATCACAATGGTCATATTTGGGATGTCTTGAAGCCGACAAGGTAAAAGTGGATTTATGAATGTATTAATAGAATTTGAAGAGAAGAGCAACCATCATGCAAGTACATATAAGATGGATGAGTTTGATGGTTGTCTCCTTTACTACGAGCTTGATGGTTGTCTCCTTTACTGCGAGCTTGATGATATGAAGTATATTGGAGGGGATTATATTTAAAGTAATAGTTAGGATGGGGTGGACATGGTATGGTCTAGACTTGATTAAGCTCTGTCATTTCCATTTGGCTCTAGGATCTCTTCTGCTTTTTCTCCGAGGTCTACAATTCAGGGATTTATGACCATTCACCTTTAGTTTTCAAAATTGTGGATCAAATCAAACCCAGGAGGAGTTACAAATAACCTCATTACTTAGTAGACCATGAATATTTTAGCATTTTTGTGGAATGCTTGGGGTAAGACTACATATGGTATTCCCATCGGCAAATTCATGTGGTGGCCCTAAACTATGCCTAATTGTGCGTGGTGCCCATACTTTTCACACAAGTACAAATGGTGCCCCTAACCTTTACACTTTCGACCTACGTCAGCTCTACCTTCCCCTTCCCTTAACGCTGTTAATATTGGGCCGTTGAATGATGATATGGCTCTAAAGTTCAAGGGAATTAACTTCCCTTAATTTCAATTCATTAAAAGTAATATTAATTTTTAATCCTTTTTTAAAACTGATAAAAAAAAAAACATTTCTCAAAAATTCGAATTAACCACAATAAACTCATTTTTTTATTTTATTTTGAGAAATAAATTATAGAAACACCATGTGTATTACAGTGTAAAGTTTAAGGGCAACAGTTGCGCTAGTATGTAAAGCTTAAGGACACCTTGTTCATATTTTTATGGTAAATTGAAATTCATGGGAATTTTGAGTCTCGGGAATTTTATTTAATGTTTTCAGTATATTTTTAATTAAGGGAGTTAAGTCCTTTTAGCTTTAGTGCTACATCATCATTTAACGACGTTAAGGGAAGGGGAAAGTAAGGGTACTAAGTTTTGGAAGTTCAAAGTTTAGGTGCACCTAATACGGGAGCTATAGATGATATCGCTAATCCTACACTTATCGATAAGGAAAACCTATTAAGTACGAATCATGACGTTCACTTGTGGGGAAATGCTCTCAGTCCAAGGTATGTGATTGCTCTTGTGGTTACATCATTTGGGGATCAATTGGCTTAAAGAGAGAAGTTATGGGTGGGTCTATCGCTGATTTTCAAGTTCCCGCGATAGGACTATTTTTCCCGCGATGGAACTGTGCAGAGTCGGATTTTTGGCGTCATAACTTCTTCGATACTTATTCTATGGTAGTCATTCAACATGGAGGTAATAGAATTCTTTCAGAGCTTTCCAATGACTACTTATGGACTCCAAGACGACGTGTTTCCAAGAAGTTATGATAAAAACTCTCAAGACTGTCCAGAAACAGTGTATTCCACGAGATTCATTGAACATGAGTCTTGACCTCGAAATTAGGTTCTTTCTTCTTTGTTTTTCTGTTCTAGTCAAGCATAGGAAAAAATGGGATTCATTATATTGAATTTCAAAGTTGTTTTAGTCAAGTATTCATTTTTCAAGAGTTGAAAGCAAGTGTTGGTTTTCCAAGTCCTAGGAGTCTTATGTCAAGAGTCACTCCTATATAAAGGGGGTTGTATCATCATTTTATCCCATATCATTGAATTTTAAATTAAATATTGAGCTTTGTTTTGTCATAAACAAACTTGTTAAACTTTGAGAGTTCTAGCGGAACAATCTTGGTTAAGGGTTATAAAGGTAGTTTAGCTATCGTTGATTTGCCGATCGTGGATTGGAAATCAAAGATCAAAACTAGGCGAGGTAGTCTAGGGATTGGTCGAGTTTGAGCAAGTTAGTGGCTAACTTGTTCATTCATATCTTGCTTTTCATTTATTTACGAAACACATAAAGATAAAACACAAAAAGAGTCACAATTTCCGTCGCACCAATTCAAGTTGACTAAGTAAAATCCTTTCGAGAATTCAAGCTTCCGCGATACTAGTATCAGCACCAATTTATACCAGTTGAAAAGTAGGGGCACCATGCGGAATAAGACATAGTTCAAGCACCACGTGAATTTGTCGTACTCGCATGCACAAGTTATTTGTGAAACTGAAAAGATGTGAATGTAGCTCTCCATATGCTCAACAAGAGGCATTTTTCAAATCTCACTTATAGAGTCAAGGGAGCTAAGGCGAAACTCATGGATTGCCATACCAGAATTCAAACTGACCCATGCTAGTTGACATGTATCAGCCTATTAAGTAGCTTATCATCTTAAACATGACCACTGCAAGCTAAAATTTGTCGAAAATGAGCATGCGAAGTTAGAGGGCTGAAGTATCCACATCAAAGAACCTGGTTGCAGCTCAAACTACTTTAATGAAAAAAATATCTGAAAGAACTCATATGTTTGCAATTGAGTGTGTATTTGATGCACATGGGGTGACACACACTCACTAGGGAGAAATTATTAAAGCCTTCATTCATTATTATAAGGGCTTGCTTAGAGATCTCTCCCATAAATACTATTGATTATAAAAGTTAAATCCTGTATGCTTCATTCACCAATAGGGACATCCACGATGCTCTGTTTAGCACAAGATATAACATGAGGCCTCGACAAGATGGGTTTTCCGCAGGATTCTTTAAGGATGCTTAGGAATTTATTGAAGAGGATTTCTATGATGCCATTCAGAACTTCTTTAAATCTAATAAGAAGCTACAACAGGTTTTACATTCATTGTGTTGGTGCTAGTGTCGTAGGATGACTAAGTATTGTTGTGGATGAATAAGTTTTGTTGTGATGGTATTGGAAGCTTCACCTGTTTTGTTTGCAGAAAAGAACATAAAAAAAAAAAAAAAAAAAAAAAAAAAAAAAAAGAGCTGTCAGGCGGCTGAGCGTCTTTATCAAACAAGAGTTGGCCAGCCGGACGGCCTTACAACTTTGGGTCAGGCCACTTATCTAGAAGTCTAGGACAATGGAAAATGGTTGTACAAATGATAATTTTGACAATTTAAGATGGTGACTTTACATCAGTGATGTTGCTAGGCGACCTGGCGCCTTTAAACTTTGACAATTGTTTGGTTTGGTTTTTACTTTTATGTTCAAACAACTATACAGTTGTCACTTGACCTTGCGGCTCGTATACGAACTTAAAAACGAGTCGACGTGCACCCCAATGAGGTGAAATTTATTTTTCCTCAACAACTTTGTTGAATTTTTTGAAATGCCATTTTGAAAAAGAATTATAAATCAGCCGGGATGATTTTTGTTAAATTTTCCTAAATTTTGTCAAGATAACTAATGCATGCACTCTTAAAAAGTATGATGCACGGACTCACGTAACTGCCCCACCGTACCCCGTCAACGCGGACTCCGACACGAAATACGGGTCCGGTTGGCGGCAGAGAAAATGGACTCTTTTTTGGCGTATTTATGATACTTTGCAGATGAAACTAGGAAGAGAGAGAAAGTGAGAGGTGAGAGGGTATGCAACAGAAGTAGGAAGTGTGAAAAGAATATAGCTTTTTGCTCAAAAGGAGGACCTTAAATCATAAATAAATGTACCAGTCCATTACGAAATTTAATATATATAAAATTACCCAACTATCTCCTTTGACTTTTTCTTCCTTTCCCTTTGTACGCACTCTCCCAAGGTCTGATAAAAACCTTTTATTTTTATTTTATGTCTTTTTCCATTAATTTGTTTTTACTTTTTGGCCAAATTGAGTCCATCATCTATATTTGGATACTTCTAGGTCGTGTCCAAATCGAAAAATCGGATACCTTGACCGTGTCCAAATGTGGAAGTATACTCTTGTTGACCGGGAACCACAGTATCAATGATTTGAAATGAAAAAAGGTCGGACACTCGGATCTGTGACCATTCTGGACACTCCAATCCGTGTCTGAGCATCATAGCTTAAAAAAACTAGTAGATGACTTTGTTTCAAAATAGCGCTTTTGATGCACCTAAATTACAAATTTTCTTTATATGTCGACCAGGCTAGTTAAGATATCTTCAATCGCTAGGAAAAACCCAAATTATTTACGATGAACATTGTCCCTCTTGAGCTACACGTGCATATAAGGAAAAAATATGCCTTATAAAACCTTATTTAGTAGAAATATATGATTTTAGTTTTGTAGGAATATTTCCTTTTCAATAATATGTTTACATGCTTACAAAATTTTTTTGGATAACCGATTTAATGTAAGTACCTCTAGATTTGGTCATACATAAGGCTTCTTTCTAATGCTAACAAGGAGTATCATTTGTCGAATCTGTGGGAATTTCCATTAGGGTACTAAATCAAGTTAATGAGTAGTTGCATTATTTGTTCTATTTTGTCAGGAATTGAACAATCAACCACATGTTCAAAGAATAAATGCACTTGTTACACACACCAACCAATTTGGTTATGTCAATTACAAGAGCTATAGAGGCTCTTTTGTTGTCATTATTGGAAAAAGTCATACTTTTTACTTACAGAAAATTCACGTGGTGACCCTCAACTGTGCCAAATTGCACGTGGTGACCCAAATTCTAACTTTGTGCACACGTGACCCAGAACTATGCACTTTATGCACGTGGTGACCCTATTTTTTGAATCCATCATAACTGTGTTAACTTTGTCATCATTAAGCTCTAATCTCCCCTTCAACTAATTAATTAAGATTATATATGTACCAAAAAAACTAAGATTAATGATTTAAAAAAAAAAAAAAAAAAAAAAAAACTAAATTACAATCATCAATCCCTAAATAAAATCCCAACCCCCACGGTCTCTCTCTCCTCTCCAAACAACAACCCACCACTGTCGGCGCCTATTGGCACCACCCCAGTCACCGCCCCTCCTGTGCCCCCCTCACATTCGCCCCCGAAAATCATCTCTGACAACCTCGAAATTATCGCTATTACCCTTGACATACCTCCCTATCCCTCAAAACACTACCACTTTCCGCATCTTCTCCAATCGCACCACCCAAATCTAGATCCGTAGGTCAAAAGTGGAGGCGAGGCAAGGACAGTGCTATGGATATCCGTTCATCCATTGCTAGGGGCGTTGCAAGCATTAACGGCGCACCTCGACATTGTTGTTGCTTCTTCATAAGATCTAAGCTTCCTCTCTCCTCTCTCCTTTTCTTGTCTCATATCAAGGCTAAACAGTAGAGGCGAGGCGAGGCAATGGTGGTAAGTGGTGGTCCGATATCTGAAAATGGGGAGGAGAGAGAGGATGATAATGAATGTTTATATTATTGAAGGAATGCAAGAGGAACATGAAGAAGAGGAAGAAGAAGCAAGTTGTCGGAGTCGGTGTCACCAACATCAGCATCATCGCCGGTCGGGTAATGGGCGACGTCGACGCCGTCAGTAGGAGATGGCTATCGGGTTGGGGCGGGGAGATTGGGGGAGAGAGAATGGGTTAGGATTAATTGTGGGGGTTAGTTTTTTTTTTTTTTTTAGAATTGATAAATGTTAATTAAATGACTTAATTAGAAATAATAGTTGCAATTAACATTAATGCTAACGGTGTTATAACGGCCAATCCAAAAATTTGAAAATAGGGTCACCACGTGCGCAAAGTGCATAGTTCAGGGTCACCGTGTGCACAAAGTTAAAATTTGGGTCACTACGTGCAATTTGGCAAAGTTAAGGGTCACCATGTGAATTAACCGTTTTACTTATTTTGAAACTGTTCAAGCTCAAAATCATTATTAGATTTTTTCATTACAGTAAACATAAAAATTAGACTGAAATCCTTAGTTAAAGAGAGTAACCCTTGTTTTCGATTGACTTAAACATGTATGCTGAATAACAACCACATTGGTACTTGCAGAAATGATGCATTGTACTTTATTTGAAGCGCAAAACTGAGAACATTATGGTATACACAGGTCCCTCTCACGTTGAATGAGCCTCTCGAGGCAAAATCTCACAACAAAATTAAGTACTCACTCTATGAATTACGCTAAACTTGGTAATATAAATCTTTTGTATTCAAAGTCAAAGAAAGGTCATATGCAAAACTAGACGTCCAAACATCATAAAAAGCTATTGTAAGCAAGCAAATACCAAAATTAACTTATTCTCACAACATTCCAATGACAACTGCTATATTTGGAGGGGGGGGACCTAAAACCTGCATATGTATTCCTCTAGTCATAGGGTGAAAAGGTTGCATATCCCTAGTGATATCAAAAGAGTTGTAGCATGAGAAGCTATTACAAAAAATATAAAAGCCGCCCCAAATTAGGTAAAAAAAATTAAGCACAAATATATCAACCACTGTTATTTCAATGAGTTAATATATAACTAAATTTACTTAAAATAATCATCCATTGTAATAAATTGATTAAGAAAAGTTAATCAAATTTAGAAATTTAAATAGAGGAAGATAAAAAGTAAACATACCTGTAATTTATCGTCAAGGACTTGTTTTGTACCATAGGGGTCTGACATTTTCCCCCCAGACTCAGAAATAACATTCTCGACATTATTAGCATTGCCTGCATGGAACAATAAGCCCGTGGTATCTTTGTCACCTATGCCGTTATAGTTTTCCATATCTACATTCCCTACGTTGCTATACTTTCTGTCATAATCACCAATATCAACCTGAATAATATTGTTATCGGCTTGTTTTTTTCTATGTATATCAATCAAATGTGTGCCTAATAAAGAAACCATAATGAAAATTGAAACAACTACTAAAACTAAAAGAAAATTTCGCATCCGACGACCCACATTCTTCCTTGATCGCAACCGCTGAAACAAATTGGCCACCCACAACGCTACTTTCTCAACCTTTGACACCCATGTTTCCGGTAAACACAATATTCTACGTCGTATGTGCTTTATCATTCCTTGCAGTTTGTGCTTATGGTTGTAATTGTGGTTGTTGTTGCTCGTGGTAATGCCGCATAGGGCGGCAACCACCGGAATCGTAGGATCATCCTCTTCATCTAATGTGTCACAGTTTTCTACAATAACATCACTAACTCTTCGTCTAGTAGTTGTCGGCCCCGTTGATGATAGCCTGGGACTCCCACCGCCGGTGTTTGAACCTCCACCGGCGCCCGTCATTGAAAGGAGTAAGAAACAACACAGGATATATTCGAGATAAATATTAGTAAGAAAACGTAACGTTTAATAATACGCACTTATTTTAATGTTGAATGTACTATGTTGTTTGTTATGTAGTGCTAGATAGAATTCCTGGAGATGAAAACTTCTTTTTTTCTTCTCTAGTATTGTTATTATTGAGAGGGATGATTAATTCCTTCTTTTGTTGTTCATAAAAATGAGAGGGCCGCAATCTTCGGATAGTAGGGAGGCTCTTATATTTTTGAGTCTCTTGTTTCTCTCTCCTTTAATGTTTTTAAATTAAATGTTATCTTGTGGAAGAGAGAAAGGATCAAGGAGAGAGATGAATTTGGTATGTAAGTATATATGCTTCAAATATAATGATGCGGTAATCTTTTTCTTTTCTTAAATGTCATGTACAACTTAGATTAAAAGCTTATGATATACCAAATATCTCAATCAATTCATAACATAAAAAAATTAGGCCTATTTTTAGTGCATTTGTCAAAATTTGGGGACGTGATTTCATATATTATATATATTACAGTTGTTGTATCAATATAATATAACATCATAAGAAAATAATTACTCCTATATCCAAATTTTGGTAAGAAATCTTATTAGCTATTTAAAATTACTGAAAATAATAGCAAGAAAAGTGAATTAGCCCAGGACATGAAAACTACAAAGGAAATTTGATGAATTTTCCCCCCTTTTAAACTGGAAAAGATAATGGTAATAGAATTGTTTAGAATAAGAGATGAAAAATCCAAGTTATGTAATTGAGTAAATTAAATCTAAGACAAGTAATGAGGAGCAATTATAATGTGATATAGTACCTTGGATAGACCAGACGCATAACAAATTATTATGTATGTATTAGAGTTAAACACTTGGATTTGAATTTCTAAGAACCAAAAATGTAAGTATAAGTAGTGCTACCTCCGTCATTGGTAATTTTCTGTTGAACAAATAAACAACTAATCGCAGAACAATTTAAAGTACAACGGGAAAGAAAAACCTTATTAAAGAATAAAAAAACAACTAATTGCCTAAATCAAACCAACTAACTGGGACAAATTTATGCGAGTCAATACCGCATACAAATTAACATAATCTTAACCTCAAAAATATTATTATATAACAAATATTGACATGGGTAAGTAGATATGGTCAAACGCAGGAGGAAATAAAATTCCTAAATTCAACGTCAGTCAAATTAGTCCTAAAAACAACTAAATTCGGCTCACATCACTATAATTAAGACCTACCACTAACTCGGACGAATCATCTTGTTATTCTTGTATGTAGACCAACCCACACTCCAAGGTAGTATAGCCTTTTGTTAGTTAATTTGCTTTGCATATCTTGTAATAGCCCGGCCCTAGATACTTTCTTTTTATCTTTTTTTTTTTTTTTTTATTTCTTCAACCAACAACCTAAGTAGATGGGAAGTCCCCCTTAAACCCGAATATCCTCTCGTGGTTTAATAGTTAAAGACCTTGTTGGTAGTATGATAGTGGGATCACAATTTATTATAAACATATTTTAAGAGCCTATATTTTCAATGTGTGACAAACAAATTTACATAATCTTGTAAGTTACATCTTGTGAGTAGACCAACCTAGGTATTAAATACCACAAACCTTAGTCGGCCACCTTGATTTTTTCGGAAGGAAGCAATCTTATTTAAGTTTCAGTTCGCATAATATCAAACTATAGTATTCATATTCCCATACATGTATCTAAAGTTAGTAATATATTTTTGGGAAAATGTAAGAAATTCTCATTAAAAAGAATCATAAAATACAAACAATAATTCGGGAGAAAAGAACAAAATGCAAAAATATAACTCCCACATCCCTAATTGTCTCCTATTACACATTTCTACTCTACAACCGTACCCTTAGCAGTAGTGTTACTTAGTTTGCTTGTAATCCTAGTTTTAATTTCCGTTTCCAGTATTTCTACAACAATACTAAGCCAGCTGAGAGCAATTTCTAGCCGACACTTGCTCCTCATGAGCCACATATGGTAAATTGGGTTGGAAATAAAATCGGTTAATAAAAGTTCAAAAATATTGCATGATTATTTTTGTTAAGATTCTTACCTAACTCGCTACGTAATTTCTTAGCACCTTTGATAAGCTTATTAGTGTGTACACACACCTCAAGATGGGGGTATTGAGGGTATGAGGTGTTTAAAAAAAGATACAACAATATTAGTCTCGTTTTGTTTGGAATATGAGGAATTTTTGGTCAAACTTTTTGCATGTAGATTTTTTATCATTTTAACTCAATTCTTGTGACTATATATGTCGTTTAACAGGCTGATTTCTATATCAAGATTTTGTGAATATAATTGAGTAGTCGAATTTATTTTTATTTTATTTTTTTATTTTTTTTTTGCAAAAAATTAGTAGCCTTATCATTCATCCAAAATGGGAAGAAAAGGACAAAACTCTTACAAAAAGTTAAGCCACTAAAAAAACTAGACGACCTAATGAGATAGAAACCTAATTCTCCACCTAAACCTATAAATTCAAACACTACTTGATGATGTGGTGTGATTAGTGTGCGTTAAGGGAGCCGATTTAGTCATATTTAGGAGTCTTGCGGAGCGGTTTTATAGTGAATCTATTGTCCCAGTCTATCAGTTTGGTTGGAACTTTATTGCGGGATTTTAGAAGATTTTTAGGACTCGGATACCATTGGTGACTAATCGACGATCGAGCGGCCGAACCATCGAGGATCGTGCTACCACGAGGCGAGAAGCGGCCGATCAACCTTTGAAGATCATGCACATCATCACCCCTCGACTCGGGAGTAGGACCATTCGAGTCGAGGAAAGAAGCAGAGAAAGGAGAAAAATTCAAGTTCCTCGACTCGAGAGGAGGTAGACTCGAGTCGAGGATTTCCTCGCTCGACTCAAGGAGGATGTTCCTCGAGTACAGGATTCTTTCGCTCTACTCGAGGATCCATTTCCTCGAGTCGAGAAAGGTAGCTTGCGAGAAGCTTCCTAGAGGCTTTTGAGGGTTTATTTTTGCCTAAATATCTATTTTGTCTTCTAGCGTTTTTGTACTTACACTAAATAAAGGGGCATGAACCCCTGCCTAATACTTATCACTTTTCATTATATTTTTGCATCTTGTTTTTAATTCTAGAGAGAGAAACTCAAGGAGAAATTAGTGAGAATTACTATTTTCATTATGATTTCCATCTCAAAGATTGTTGTAATTATTAGTATGGGAGACTAATCCCCTTCCTAGACTCTTGATGCAATCTAATCTTTCATCCTATGTATTAGTAAGTATTTTGCTCTCTAATTTGCCTTTAATTTCATTATAATTAATTCCTTGTTCTTCAATTGCTTGATTTACCTTTATTTTCTCTAATTGGTTGATTAGATTGAATTGGGTATTTCTCATGCTTGGTTGATAATTGGTGGTCATTGATTATTAACCCTAAAGGAAGCAACTTTCACATGATTAGTGTCATGGTTGCGGCTAATTAGTGATTAGGGAATTAATTAGGCAACTAACAATTAGATTTCATTAGTGTCGCGGTTGCGGCTAATTAGATACTAATTTGGGTTGTTCTTAATCCTTTATCAATCCTTGCTCTTCATGCCTTTGGTCGTGATTTGTTTGAGTGGTCACTAGACAAATTAGAACTAAAAGGAGGGGAATTTGGTAGAGGTTGCTCAACTCTCCCTTAGGATTAATTGGTTAAAACCGGGATAATTAATGAATTGGTAATAGTAGAGAGAGGTAAAACTTGCTATATTAGGGTGTTTGAATAGATTATCACCGAGAGTCGCTTTAATCAATTTGATAAATCGTTTATTTCTTTTTAATCCAACTTTCAAACCAAAAACCCCCCATTGAATTGCTTTATTTATGTCGTTTTAGTTTTTCCGCATAAAATTTGCATATTAGACTTTCCCTCTTCCTTGTGGATGCGATACCACTTACCCTAACTTCTTAGTTAGTATGTTGTGGTAATTTGACTAATAATAACGACTTATTAGCTGTTAAATTTGGCGTCGTTGCCGGGGAAGAGGCGTTTTTAGTCTTTTTGCTATTTTTGTGTGTTTTTGTACCGTTATAGTCTATGTTTGTATAGACTATCATCTATGGTCTAGTCCCATGTGATTGTTTTTGTTCTTGTGTTTTTGTACATATTTTTATTTTATTTCTTTTTCTTGTAATTTATTTAGTTATTTGTGATTTATGGATAATTACTATTTTCCTCAATTGAATGATGAACCTTTTCATATCTATCTTTCTCGACTTGAGGAACTTGATAAAACTTCTAATGTTTTCTCCGGGTTGGACTTGAATTGTATTACTTTGAATGACATAAATTCTGAAACCCGAGATTTGGCCGATTATATGAGCAATGGAAGACTTTATGACATGGATCCTTATGAGATTTGGGATTTTTGGCAATTCATGGCTTATCAATGTTCACAAGTTGCGGATTTAGAAATCCGAGACCCATTGCAATGTTCTCTACATAATGCCCAAACCTTGATAACATCTCCATACATAGGACAAAAATATAGGGAGAAATGGGGTCTCCTTGTCTTATACCACACTCGCTTTTAAAGAACCCTCTATTAGCACCATTGATTTTATTTGAATACCAGGGACTAGTAATACAAGCCATAATCTAGGCAATAAAAGGCTGAAGAAAGTCCATACTCTTCAACATATCCTTAATAAAATCGCAATCCACTAAAACAAATGCCTTCCGGATATCCACCTTCATTAAACATATGGGAAAAGAGTATTTTCTGACTATAACCCTTCCCCAGGGCTTGAGAAAGAGCTATATTGTCAAAGATGTTCCTCCCTGTTGCTAAGGCTGCTTGCTCAAACCCAATCAACTATGGCAGGACATTTTGCATTCTATTAGCCAGGACTTTAGTGATGGTCTTGTAGATGGTGGTGCAAAAAGAGATGGGTCTATAGTCCAGGACACTGCTGGCATTAGTTTTCTTCGAAATAAGGGTGATAAGGGTAGTATTGTCCTGCTTTAGCATCTTGTTCGTTTTCAAGAAGTTCATAACAGCTCTACAGAAGTCTTGCTCAACAACATCCCAAGATTTCCCGAAAAACCCAGAGGAGAACCCATCCGGGCCTGGGCTTTTGTTAGGGTTAATGCTAAACAACGCTTGCTGAATTTCCTCTTATGATATACTCCTAGCAAGAAAACTACTATCCTCACAGTTTTTTCCCACTATATAGATGATAATCAATGGCCATAGTGCCTTTTTGGTGCCTAGTAAGCTCTTATAGTATTGTATGAAGGCTTCAACAATGCCCTCCTGAGTTGTATGAGTCACTGCATTGCTATCTTGGACACTCCCAACTGTACTCATATGGTTCCTTATAGGAATCCTATTGTGGAAATATCTTGAGTTGCAATCAACCTCATTTATGTGAATTGCTTTGGCCCTTTGGCTTAGAATGCTCATTTTAGTCCTTCTAAGGACACAAAACTTCTCTCTAATCTCATATTCAAGGTGATTCAAGTGCTGATCAGAGGGATTGCTCAAAATCTGCATTTCACACTCCTCAAGTTTTTTCTTGCAAGCATTGACCCTTTGAGATATGTTTAAAAAGTGGACCTTATTTAGCTGCTTGAGTCTCTCTATTGTATATTTGAGCTTGGTTACCAGTTAGAACATAGGAGTGCCAGTAACTTGTTTTCCCCAAGCATTTTCAATTAGACCAGTTAGAATGATCTACCCACCAATTAAGGAATTTGAAATTCCTCTGAATCCGCAATGTGTGACACACTCTAATGAGTATAGGAGTGTGATCAGAAATGCCAAAAGGAAGCAGAGATGTAACTGAGTCAGTTAGCTGATGAAGCCAGTCATGATTAATTAGGCTCTATCAAGCTTTGACAAAAAACATCTATCTACATGTTGCTTGTTTGTCGAAGTGAAGTCACCATCTTGACAATGCATTTCTACGAGCTCACATTGATCAATGTAGTAATTGAAGTCCATCATATCTCCTGGATTAACATCATTATTACTCAGCCTCTCTTGTGGATCTCTAACTGCATTAAAATCCCCAAAACAAACCATTTCCCAACCTTTTTCTTTAGAGATACTCTTTAACTCATCCCATAAATCTTGCCTCTGCTTTCTCTAATTACCAGGATAGATAATAGTGATCCGGATAGTAGTTTGAGACTGCAAGTGTTCAGCCTTATAATGAATATACTGAGCATGTATCTTTTCTATACTTGCTTTGAGCCTACCTTGATGCCATATAAGCCATATTCTCCCATTGAAGCGGTGAGTATAGTTAAAGGAAACCTAGTACCCTCTGAACTTATTAATAACAACTCGAGAAGCTTTATGTTCCTTTATTTTAATTAGTTTCTAAAACACCCATCAGATCAATATTATGCTGCAACAAGAGGTTCCTAACCTCCTGTTGTTTGAGGGGCTCATTGAGCCCTCTCACATTCCAAGTGCAGATGATCATATTGAGGGGATGTCTGGTGGGACATTCTCCCCAATTAGAATTGTACACCCTGGATTAGAAGCTCTGAAGTTCTCCTCAAGACTTACAGTAGGCACATTGTTCTTAAGGATTTGCTCTG
The DNA here is from genome assembly GCA_963680865.1 of Spergularia marina. Classification (NCBI taxonomy): domain Eukaryota; kingdom Viridiplantae; phylum Streptophyta; class Magnoliopsida; order Caryophyllales; family Caryophyllaceae; genus Spergularia; species Spergularia marina. Next base: position 17,386,577 of record OY804548.1, on the reverse strand, counting down.
CCCTTAACTATTGTTTGCCGGCTTCATTACATAATTTCATTAGCAACCTCATATGGAGGGGGTGGTGTTGATGGATTTATAGCTGGGAAATCTGGTACAGTGGAATCAGACTTTTCAGTAGTCATCTCAAGATGCTCTTCAGCACTATTAGTAAGTTTTGGAGTTTCATCACGACTGCTGCACTGGCTGGAAAACTCCTTGCTCTGCGATTAAGTGCCCTTGTCCATCAGTGGGAGTATCAACGCTTACAGGCTTTTGCACTGGTTGATACTCTTCCTTCACCTTTGGAACTGCTTTCATAGCATGCTTACATGAGTAGTCAAGATGTCCCAATTTCTTACTATACTTGCAGAAATAGGGAACCCATTCATACTCAACCTTTTGCATAGTTTCTCCATGAAATGGGGTGCTCATGGGGATATGAGTTGGTAGCTCTTTTGAGACATCTATCAAACTCTTGCAAAGGAGAGCTTCTCCTGGTATGTTGTTGTATGATCAGCATACAGAGGCTTGCCAATCCTGCTAGCAAGCTTACAGAGAATGAAGAAGGGCCAAAGATCTTCCTCTCAACAGTCCATCTTGAGGCTCCACTCTCCCCTTGAAAAAGGTACTAGTCCCATGTAGCATGGGCGAAGATAAGGATAAATAGTAGAAGCAAGCCACCTTAGCTCTGCTAAGTACTGGACATCAGTTAGCTCTGTGAATGTGTCGAGCCAGGTGTACTAGTACGCACTTCTAGGCCTTCCCGCTACTGGATCACTCTAGTGCCTCGGGTGCTATGGACCCTCTGTCATCCACATTGTAGCAAAACAATTTCACTGCACTTGGGGGGTGGGGGGTGCGGGGGCTAAGCGCAGATCATTGAAACAAACACTGAATGAAATCGCTTCTTTTTTTCCTAAAAAATGGGATAAGTAGCATAGCAAGAAAAGCCCCAAATAATTTATTTGGACAGGAAAAACCGCACTATTTACGCTGAGGAAATGAAGGGAATGAGCCCGGTTGCTTCTCCACCTAACTTTTTTTCAGTGTTCGTTCTGTATGCGCTTTGCCCCCTTATTCGTTATTGGACAGTTTTGGATGGACTTCGCCATTCTTTCCTAAGAAAACTTTTTAAAGTCTGTATCACATCGAGAGGTTGATTCTTTTTCCGCCCTCAATGAGATGGAGAACTTTTAACCTCCTATTTATTTAAACTTTTGAGCCCTTGATCATTCTGAATTGAAGCCCAGCCCCGCTAGCGTCGTTCCAACAACCGACGGGGAGCACCTCAGTATACAAATGTGGGCAATAATTGGGAATCCTATTACACCTTAGGCAACCTTAAATTCACCAAACCTGGGTTCATTTTGTGTAGTGATTGTGGAGTCGTACAAATATATTGAGTAGACATGGGGTTGATGTGTGTCGTAACTGATTCGGTAAGCTACGTGTCCGGTTCACAGAGAAGTGCCTTCAGTCGCCAAACTGGCTTACTCGTGGCAACTTCGCAGCTGCCCAACAACCTATATTGGGCTAGGAAGTAAGCCCCACAACCCAAAGCGTCAAAGAACAAATAAAATTTACTACGAAAGCCGGCTGAGGGGGGTATTCCTGCGTATGAGAACATAGTAATAGACAACTCAACTAGAATCAATTAGAAGATTTATGGGAGTTATAACAATGTTTTTTTTGAGGACATAGTTGAAATTTTGAAAATTTGATTTATTTGAGAAATCGAAAAACAAAAATTAAGGATATGAACTGAACTCTCCTCCTGCTATAAAAACGGAGGAACAAAGTCGAGAACTAGGTTACTTCCTTAAATAGATAGCTAATTAGACAATGAATCTCTTGAAAGGAATAGATTCACACCACGAAGAATCGAGGATACTAGCACTGAGAATCTAGCAATCTAAGCTTCCTAAAACTTAGAAACATAAATTTAGGTTTTGTGATTTTTAAGCAAACTTTGCTTAAGGGTTTTTTTTTTTTATAAAAATGTTCTTCCCTTTTTGACAGACATCAGGGTTTATATATGCCTAGGTACAATGTTTTTTAAGCAACTAGGATTAAAAAAATATAATGAGAAAAAGAAAAACCTGATCTAGTTCCTACAAATTGATCAAAAGTCGAAAGTAGCATGTTGATGCTGCATCTCCTGCCTCTCCTTGCACCAATGATAGGTTTCCTTACTCATATAGAAAGTGATGTCGGCTGTGTGGAGAGGTGGTTGTGTGCTTGCTTGGTTTTGACAAAACTTGAGAATTAGGTAAGCTAAAACCAGGAAATAATAATAAGAGCATAAATTTGTATGCCCCAAAATGTGTGATAAATTTTATTAAACGACAAGTTCACGTATTGTCCCTGAACTATGTCAGATTGCACGTGGTGCCCTTGGTTTTCGAACTAGTACAATTTGGTGCCCGTGAACTTTGCACTTTCGACATTTGGTGCCCCTAATTTTCTATTTCTTTAACATCGTTAACTTTTGAGCGTTAAGTGATGATGTGACACAATGGTCAAAGGGATTAACATCCCTTAATCACAATTGACCACTAAAAAAAAAATAGTCAAAAAACTAAAAAATTTTAATTTTTTTTTGTTTTTTTTAAAAAACTAAAAAATAATTCACAAAAAATTCAATTTGCTTTGAAAAATGAATTATAGGGACACCATGTGCATTTTAGTGCAAAGTTCAGGGACACCAAGTGTATCTATATGGGGAACCAATAGCACTGACATGTAGTAAACTTCAAGGGCACCTTGTGCACATTTCATTGGCCTAATTGAATTTCTAAGAAATGTTTTGAGTCTCAATTTTTTTTTAAATACAGTTTTTATTTTATTTTATTTTTATTAATTGTGATTGAGGCCTTTCCATTTTCAATGGAGCCAAAGACTACTTATTCTTTGGTTTTTGGGATATAATGGAATAAATCAAAATGACTCATAAAACTGTTTGTGCTTCTTATTTTGTAAAGTGCTGTCAGTAGATGCGATTCTCGACGCAATTTTCATCTTGGGTCATCCGTGCGCAGCCTCTCAATGTTTCAATAGGGGTAAGGCTTGCGTGTATCCGACCCCCCTTACCCCGCCTAATGGCGGGAGCCTTTAAGCATTGGGGTTCAAGATGTTATTGTATTGTGATTAAGGGATGTTAAACCCATTAACAATAGTGCCACTTCATCATCACTTAAGGCCCAATAGTTAACAGTGTTAAGAAAATGGGAAATTCGGGGCAGCAAATATCGAAAGTGAAAAGATCAGGGGCACCAAACCATACTAGTTTGAAAAGCAAGGGCACCACGCGCAATCAGACATAGTTCAGGGGCACCACGTGAATTTGCCGTTTCTTAAAACACCAATCATCACAAATTAGCAATTTAACTTATCATATCTCATCTACTTCGCTGACTTGACTTAGAAGGTGAAGTTTCTCCCTTGTCGACGACAGTTAACTTATTCCTCGAATTGACATCATTTTCCCCTTCTAAATTTTGGACTTGTCGTTAAGTCCAACTCTTCTTCACGTTTATCTAGGCTGAGATCAGCTACATTAAATGTCGATCACACTCCATATATTCCAGGCAACTCGACCTTATACACATTGTCACCAACCTTGTTTAAGATCTTGAATGGCCCATCAGCACGGGGTGATGACTTGTTTTCCATTTTTTAGGGAATATCTCATTACTTTGTTGAATTCCCTTCTTGAAAAACTGTTGGCTTTTTATTTCTGTTGGATTGCTGCTTATACTTCTCATTAGATTTTTGTATTTGGTTTCTCGCTTCCTCATACAATTTCTGGATAGATTTGGCCCTGCTGCTAGCTTCACGATTGGCTACATTCTCCTTGTCAGGAACAACCACCAAATCCAAAGGAGTTGGAGAATTAGTTCCACACACTTTCTCAAAAGAGGGTTTTCTTGTTAATCCAGACTGAGACGTGTTGTAGGCAAACTCAGCATGTGGCATTAGTGTTTCCCAATTTTCTGATGAGCACTTTTAGGAATGACCGGAGGCTCCTCTTGACCACCTCTATTTCCTCATCAGCTTGAGGATGGCAGATAGTGTTGAACAAATGCTTAGTCCAAGTGTCAACCACAATGACCTCCAGAAATGAGACATGAACTTATACCTATCAGACACCATAGTCTTGGGCAAACCATGCAATTTAACCACCTCTTTGAAATATAATTCTGCAACCTGAACTGCATCATTAGTTTTGTACTAGGCAATGAAAGGGGCAATTTTCGAGAACATGTCCACCACTAGCATAATTAAATCTCTATTTCTTTAAATGACAGGTAAAACAAGAACAAAATCAAGGTTCCCACCATCCCTAGGCTTCTTAGGAACTGGCAGAGATGTGTACAAACATTGGGAAGAAATAATTCTCGAATTAAATATTTGGGAATACACAGTTGGGTTCCCTTAAACAAGAATCCCAGCTGTTGTAGGTACTCTCCCTGAGATTGTTGTTTTGTTAACTCAAACATTTTTCCAAAGTCTTCATCACCAGCATTTTGTTCTTTGATGACCTCCACTCCCATCAGTTTCCAGTAAATATACCAGAGAATGCCTTCTAGATCAAATAGAGCATCTGCCATATTATTCAATTTGCCAGACTTGTGTTGTATGACAAGGGTGAAAGGTTGCATGGTCTCGGCCCATTTCGCATGTCTATAGTTCAATTTATGTTGACCATTCATAAACTTGAGGGCTTCATGATCAAAGTGCAGGATGAATTCTCATGGTAAGAGATAATGTCTCCAATATTCCAGTGCTCTAATAATGGCGTAGACTTTTTTGTTGTATGTCGATCATTTCTTCTTAGCTTCATTTAGCTTTTCACTAAAGAACTCTAGAGACATCACACTTCACTTTTAAGACCTTTTCAAAATTCCATAAGGATAAGACAATCGTGAAGGTGAGCTTTTCTTTAATCAAATTGTTGAAATTTTCTTATGCAGATCTATTGCATTGGAGCAAATTACCTTTCCAACACTCTGTCATGGGAGCTATGATGATGCTAAAATTCCTGATAAAGCTCGTGTAAAATGGAGCTAATCCATGAAGCTCCTAACTTCAGTCATTCTGCTAGGCACGGGCCAGATTCTTATTGCTTCAATTTTACTCTCATCCACCTTAAGACCCCGTTCCGGATATTATAACCCAAAAATGCAAGGTTATTTGTGAGGAGTTGGCAATTCTTTAATTCACAACTGTTGCTCCTGTAGGAGTTGGACAGCTTCACTAAGATGTTTCAGGTGTTGTTAATCTGCAAAGGATTTAGAACTCATCACGCACGAGTTTGTCGCTCGTAAGCAACCACAAAAGAATTTGAAGGAAACTCCCTTCGACTCTTCGATATTAATATTCACCTTTAATCTGTATCAAATACATGAGACTATCTCACCTTATATGGGGTAGAGATGTCTAGTTTATTGCCTTAATTCTAGCTATTTTAAAATTAGGAAACTAACTTAAAACTTACTAAATAATCAATCTTCCAAACGAATTAGGAACTAATTATAAGACTCCCTAAGTAAATTAGGAAAATTCTAAGATAGAATGAATTTAGAAAAAATCCATAAATCGATTCTTGCTTGGCTCCCGCATCATTCCCCTCCGCTTGAAAACGCATTGTCCTCAATTCTGAATTAATTACAATTCCACCAGGATTAAATATCAACCTAAAAATTTTTAGGACAAGAGTTACAAGTGACCCAAGCACCACATATAACGCCAACAACAACTTTGCGCGTGTCTTACACATACCCGTTCTCGTGGCACAAATCCTTCTTATAGTTCATCAATTCCTTGATGCATAGGCTTATTGCTGCTCTTTTGCCAAATTTTGCTAGCATTCAGACTTGTGACCTAAATTGTTGCATCTTTAAGGTTGTCTTTTGATCTATACTTGGGACTGAAAGAATCAATAGGTGATGGATGATATTGTAGTTGACACATGCCAATAACAATTCGATCAGGCTCCTTTGCAGCACTTGGACTCGCTTCGGCATTTTCCTCTGATTCATCATCCGAACTTGTTAATGGAGAAATTAATTTACGAGAATAAAACAAATTTACCGGTTCAGAAGTTGGATACATAGATAAGATATCCATGTTATCACTATCATTTGATTGTTTTTCGGCCATGAATTCATCTCGGCTATCATCATTGACCAACTTTCTATATTCAAGCACTTCTTGTATATTGTCACTATACGACTAGTAGGACACTCACTTTGATAATGCCCGAAACCTCTACATTTGTGGCATTGTCTCTTTAACTTGGGGTCATGAGACATCAGTCCTTTGCTCTTTTCCTCATTTGTAGGCTTTTGATATTCATTCTTCTTTTCAATTGTTGTGTCTTTCTGCTCTAGCTCAAATGAGATTTTTGACTCACTTGGAGTAAAGAATTTCAAATTTATCGTATTCGCTTTTCTCTGTAGTTGCTTCTCACACTTAATGGTTAGTTTACAAACATCACTTAATGTCTCATACTGACGCATGCGATTCAACCATATCAAGCACATCAGAATTTAAACCATCAACGAATCTAACAATTTTTTGTTCTTTCCTCTCCTCTAAGTCACAAAGCATGATCAACTTCTCAAATTCACCAATATATTCATCCAGAGAAAGATTACCTTGCTTAAGAGATGTCAAACACTTGTACTTTTTTTTTTTTTTTTTGGTAAGAATTAGCTTAGTTTTATTTCAAATTTTGAATTAATACCATTACAGACTCTCATCAAGGATAGCAGAGCACTACCCCGAGAAGACCCAAAAATTCCTAACAATTAGGAATATAGTTTCTAAGTTTATCAACTAATCTTATGCAAACATGGTACTTAATCCTAAATACAATTTGCTCTATACTACGACTAGTGCCCGAAAAGATACGACTATTTCTCTCCATCCAAATCTCGTATATTGTGCATGTAAGAGCTGACCTGAGTATGTGGTGTTTAGCATGCTTGTTTCTCACATTTTGTTTGAACCATCTATGTTCATGATCAATGGTCCAACTTCTTCCCTTATAACCTAGTCAGCCAAGGATTGCAGTCCATACCTTGCTTGAGAAATCGCAGACAAAGTGCAGCTGCTTACCCGATTCTTCATTGCATTTGCCGAGGGTGCACCAGTTTGGAAGCCAAATCCCCCTGTTCTGAAGTTTGTCAGTAGTAGGCAGAGCATTATGGGCAGCCATGGTAGCAATGACATCCCATTTTGGAGCTCCCTAAGCGTCCCACACAGCTTTATACCATTTTACATTGCCATACTTTTTCCTGAAGAAATCGTATATCTGCACTTTTATTTTGACAGTTGCTCCATTCAGAAACCTGCTACTTTGCTGCATTTATATCTCCTGCAGCAGCCATAATCTAATCTCTAATACTCATAATTCCTCTCCAAGCTGATGAGTAATCTCCATTCTTTCCCACATTTCAAAGACCTTTGTCTTTCAGGTAGTATGCAGCAACCCATTTGCACCAGATAGAGTCATTTCCATGCTGCAACTTTATAATCCACTTTGTGAATAATGCTTTGTGCCAGCTTAGTACCTCTTTTATGCCTAAAGCACCTTCCTTTTTTGGAGAACACAGCCTTAGCCATTTGATCATGGTAAATTTCCCATGGTTTTCAGTGATACCCCAAAAAAAATTTCTGCAGAGCCTGCTAATTTTCTTCAAAACTACCAAAGGGAGGAGCAACACCGAACCCCAGAATGTTTGCAAGACAAGTACAAACACTTGTACTTGTCTTGAATGAAATTAGAGGGAACAAACCTTTTCGTTCGATGCTTCTTTAGTTTAGTCCATATTCGAATCTTTGGCTTGCAGTCTTTCACTCTCTACTTCTTTAAATTATCAAACCACAAAGATGCGTGCTTTGGGAGTTTAAGAGTTGCAATCTTGAAACTTTTCTCAACATCATAGACGTTGTATACGAAAACCCGCTCAGCAGCTCTAACCCAATCTAAGAAAGACTTGGGATCTAGCTTACCATTGAAATCACGAATGTCGAGTTACACCATCATCTTTCTTAGGCTTTGACGTAGTTAAACCATCTTCACTATTAGAACTATTCTTCCCGTTGTCTGACTTGCGCAATTCAGATTACTCGTAGTATTGTTAATTGAACTAGTTGCACCATCATCTCTTTCAAATCAGAGATTTCTACACTAGACTTACTCGGAGTCTCTTCGTCACCTGCCATAATGGGTCCTAACTAAAACATCAAATCACATTTTTTTTTTTTTTTAATGATTAGCGTAACCCACAGAACAGTAAACTTGAGAAAATTTACTAGCCTAGCTCTGATACCATTTGATGCGTATGTTAATGTAGAATTCACAAATTAAGAGTATTTGTAGCGTAATTAAAACTAAAAGAACTTGTTTTTGTGTTTATATGAAAAGATATTAAAGATAACAAAGTAAAAATATGATCCAATACCCGCAAGTAATTGAATCTGCCGAATTCAAAGAGCCGCAACCCTTAATTCGATCCTCCGCAAAGGATTTAGAACTCACGCATGAGGTTGTCGCCCGCAAGCAACTACAAAAGAATTTGAAGGAAACTCCCTTCGACTCTTAGATATCAACTAGTTTTTACACCGTGCTACAGACGGTCTTCGTTGATTAGGGTGTTTGATTTTATGCGTAAATTAGTGAAATAGAGAAATTACAATATTAATTAGTCAGCGACTTCTTTAATCTTCGTCAAACCACTTAATACTAATCCTTCTATTATTACCCCACATTTTTGTTATTTCAATATTTATTATCACCACGGTTATGAATAATATCATATACCACGATTTCTATCAATCACCCCTAAATTACAAAGATAGATTAGTATCATAGTGATCAATATCCTTGTCCCTTCCCGTCTTCATTGAGTAGTGTGCATAAAATTGTCACAAAAAACAATTAGTGTGTTTGCTTTTATACGTAAATCAGTGAAATAGAGAGATTACGTTATTACTCATCCTTGTCTTTGTTTTTCTCCAAACTGCAACATACCGATTCCTGTATTTTCCTCTCCACTTTTTGTTATTTTAATATTTATTCTCATCACGATTATGAATAATATCATATACGACGATTTATGTTAAACCCCCTATAAATTATTTTGATATTTCATTTCACATATATATATATATATATATATATATATATATATATATATATATCAAAAATAATTTATAGGGGGTTTAACATAAATCGTCGTATATGATATTATTTATAATCTCAACATTAAATGCCTTTATATATAATTATGTTAACAAAAGAATCAACAATCATCAATTATCTTAGTCGTTAAAGTGTTTAAATGCAACGTTGACGTCTCAGGTTCAAACCTTCAGAGTCTCATTTTTGTGGACTTGACTGTGCGTTAGCTGATGAGGTGGAATTGCTTGTGTTGCATGCACGTTTGCCTGTCACCCATGTGGCACGTGAGGTGGAGGATAACGTGTCGCGCCCACATGGTTTCCATCCAACTTTATATATATATATATATATATATATATATATATATATATATATATATATATATATATATATATATATATATATATATGACTAGCTTATGAACCCGTGATATGCACGGGGTTCTTAAATGTTTATGTGTAGTAGTTCTAATAGTGCTATGTATATACTCCCTCATTCTAGGAATATGTGACATATTTTTTTTAGGTGAGTTTTATTTTTTATTTAACAAAAAAACTAATTGGATTCATAGGGGCAAAATAAAGTTATTAGATTGGTAAAGGTTCACATTTAAAAATTATAGAAAAGAAATTATAAGTGATAAGGTATGAAAACCACAAAATAAGTAGTCTTACATTAGGCTTGTAATAATAATAATGTTTGTAAGTGAGAGTAATGACAAAGTAATACTCAAATAACAGTGTGAGGGCAAAAGACAATCAAATAACTGAAATCTTTCAAATAAAAAAAAAATAAATAAAAAAAAATAAATAAAAAAAAACCATCTCTCACAAAATAAGAAAAGAATCAACAGATTCTTCCATGAAAATCACGACACCATCTTGGGCATCTTCCATTAACACCACAATTCACAAATCCACCAACAAACTCACGATAACTTAAACCCAGCAAAGTTGATATCATGATAGCTGATCGAAAGTTGACGTATAATAAATCTCTGATTGATCATCGAACGACATAAGCAAGAATTATTACAGAAGGCAAGAATATTCTTTTTATGTCTGCCAAACACTTAAGTATTATGCTTTCACATTATAATTATGCTTTCACTTTCAAAAATGTTATTTTCGGTAGAATTTCTAATTCCGCTATGAATTCGGTAAAGTAACGAAATTTGCAATTTATTATTTTTGGGAACAACATGCAGCTTTTTTACATTTGTATTTGTATTTGATTAACTGTTGGAGGACGCAAAAGTAACGGGAGAGATCAAATGTTGAGCAAATGGTTGCAGTGTTGCTACTATTGACCTCTCTAATTTCATCCCTATGTTATCATATTCACAATACAAAGCATGAATAGTGTAAAAGTTAACAATATGTTAATTTTTTTTAAGAGAGTTAACATATGTTATTTAGTTAATACTATATTATATTATATTATAAGTAGCCTACATGTAGGTTAATAGAGGAAATGGTACATTGAGTGTTCACACAATCACGAATAATAAGGAAAGTATATTTACACAATCACGTATAATAAGGCAATTGTAATTATCATTTCCCGTTTTGATTTATTACGGCTCAAAGCTAGATTCGGGGGGTGAATTGCTGACATGTTGATAGTTTATTAAAGTCGTGTCTCATCAACTTAATGGCACGACTTTATTAAAAGATATAGAATAGAATGGATAAATAGATAGTTAGATAGATGAGCCGTATGAATGTCCTGTATTTTTTTTTTTAAAATTAAATTCACACTCGCATATATATTATGTTCAAACTCACATATCAATTATGGAAGGTCCAATATATTGGAAGCTAATGTATACTGTCATTAATGTCATATTTACATCCATAATTCGTCAAAATTTTCAAAAACAAAAGATTTGGTCATCTACATTCATTTGGACTGGTTCTTTCCTTTTTATAGTATGAGTTGTAAAAATATGCATGAAGTAACAGTTAGCACATTGGTAATGTGATGAATAAGTAAGTAAGAGGTCAATGGTTCGAATCCTGGCTCACACATTTTTGGTTGATTTACCAATGAGTATATTGACGTGTTAAATGATTGCTGACATGTTGCTGATATGTCAATTGTTTATCAAGCCCGTGCCACATCAGCTTTATGGCACAGCTTTATTAAAAGATACTAATTTATGGACCCGTGCCATGCACGGGGTTCATAAATGTTTATATGAAGTAGTTCTAATAATGCTCCCTCATTTCCTGTGTTTTGAAGTGGGTTTTATTTTTTATGGAACAAAAAAAAAAAAATTAATTGGATTTATAGGGGCAAAATAAAGTCATTAGATTGATATTAGAATAGGATTCATAATAAGTTCAAAGAGTTTGACAAGCATATTTCTAGTTAGAGATTTTTCACTTATTAACTCGTTCAGCTAATGTGTTGGGCCCTGTTTAATAGGTTTTAGGCCCTGTTTGATAAGACTGCATCATTCTGATTTGATTCGATTGCTCTTGATCTAATTTGAATGACTTTGAGCTGATTTGATCTGGAGTGGTTTAAAATTTGATTGAATTTTCAATGAATTAGTATCAATAATGGAGCAAATTCATTGAACGTTATTTGGGCATTTCTGATCTGATCTGAATTAGTTTGGTCTGATCTGATTTGAATAACTCTAAACTAATCCATGCCCATGTTAAATACGTTTATATTTTTTATTCATTTTATATAAGGTAGAAATATATAGCTTATATACTGTCAAAAGTCTCATATGAGATCAGATTTTGGTATAAACAATTGTTTTTACTAATGAATAAATTATGTCCGATACACCTCATTTTTAGTGTGGTCCATACACCTCTATCACGAGAAGGACCACATACTCCCTGTGCTCGGAGCATGGTTAAGCATTGATTTTTCATGGGTATTATGCAGTTTGATTTGATATATTGAGGTATGTGCTAAAGATTAAGCAAATAATAAAAATAAATACTTACACTTCAATACATCAGCCTGTTTTCTTTTGAAAGCATTTGATCAAGTATAAAATATTTCTTCATAATTTTTAAACGTCCTGAATGTTTGCCAATCTTATATAATTACCCATATATAGCCATATAGGTCCTAAATCATACTCCCTCCGTCCTCTAATGATTGAGACACAATAAGACACAATATATTTCCCTAATCATTCTAAACCTCGTCCTCTTGTGATATTAAGGCCCTGTGCGATTGGACTACATTTTTCTGATTTGATTTGAATTGAACAGATCTGATTTGAATGAACTTGATTTGATTTGATCTAAACTAAATAAATTGGTAAATTAACTACATTTAGAAGAATTAATATCTAAAAGTAGGCTAGATTTATTGATTATTATTTAGATAATTCTAATCTGATTTGATTTAAATTGAATGAAGATGATCTGATTTGATTTGATTTGGTTAAATCTAATCTGATTTGAAAACAGTGTTTAATAAGTTGAATCGCACAGGGCCTAAAAGGTATATTAGATTCGAAGATTGATTGCCTTATTTTAAGGTGCGACTAGGTTTAGATTATTTGTTCTTTAATTTTGTATCTAAATTCAGCTATATTAGAACTGGATATGTGATTTGGCGATTCAAAAGTTGAACTTTGTTTTGCACCATTTTGCGCGATTCCTTCGTTTTTTGTTTTGTAACTTATTTTTTGAAAAAACATACCGATTCTGTCATTGTACCATTTTAAAAGTGACTCTCTAATATTAGATCTAGTTTTCCTAAACAATGACGCATGATATGAATACAACACATTGTCATATGATTAATTTGTGTGAAAATGATAGAATTTCAAGTACACAACGACACTACTACTACATTTCATTTGTCAAGTTGAACCTCGAGCCAAGAGTATGTTACTCAATAAGACGATCCTCATCTATTGAACTCGTATGATGGTGCTTATATTAGGAGGATTCCACTCTGCATTAATGTGCATTGAGTTGCCTTCAGTCAAACCGTAACCTTGTACGTAGTTGCTCTTCTTTCTCATAAAACATTAGTCTAAATCCATAATTTATGATCTCATCATTACTGAATTCAAATTGGAGGAAATAAGAACATAAAGCACATATAATATTAGAAAAAAAAAATAATAAAAAATGACAACTTCTAATGAATCACTTTGATATGGTAAAATTTACTATGATATAATACCAAGAGGTTTAGAAGAAGTGACCCAGAAAAAATTCTGATCGACCAATCTAACATCCAAAAAAGTACTGAAGTGTCTCTGACTGAACGCAAGATCGATTCGACACACGATTATAATCATCCTACCGAGCAACAAAAGAGCCTGATAAAAAAAAAAAAAAAAAAAAAAAAAAAAACCTCAAATCCAGATGAAAGTGATCTCGGAGGTTTTCAACTTGTGTGCTTAATCAACAAGTATACCTGAAACAAAATGCTGAAAATAGAGAATCAATTGTTAATCCTTGATGATATTAACTAAGGTAAAAGTAATACTCGAATGAAATATTGAAGACAAACTTTTGGGGATGAAGATGTGGACTGAAAATTTGAGTCTGATTATACTACTCATGGTAACCTTTGAGAAGGTGTTGCCAACGTTTTTTTTTTCCCCAAACGAATGCTCTAATTACAGAATTTTATTTCCTAAGTTTTTTTTTTATTACAATCAAGTATTTTGCAAGATTTCGGAAAATGGGTATCTTTTAAATTTCTTGTTTTGATTTATTTACTTCCATAATTCGTCCAAATTTTCAAAAATAAAAGATTTGGTCATCTACATTCGTTTGAACTGTTTCTAACGTTTTTATAGTATGAGCATATAAAAATAAGCATGAAGTAACGGTTAGCACACTGGTAATGTGATAAATAAGTAAGTGAGAGGTCAGGGGTTCAAATCCTAATACACATTTTTGGCTGATCTACCAATGAGCATACTGACGTGTTAAATGATTGCTGACATGGTGCTGACATGTCAATCGCTTAACAAAGTCGTGCTACATCAGCTTATTGGCACGGCTTTATTAAAAGATATAGAAGATAGATAGATACTCAACTTTAATCTGTATTAAATACATGAGACTATCTCACCTTATATAGGGTAAAGATGTCTAGCTTATTGCCTTAATTCTAGCCATTTTAGAATTAGAAACTAACTTAAAACTTACTAAATAATCAAACTTCCCAACTGAATTAGAATCTAATTATCGAAAACTAATTATAAGACTCCCTAAGTAAATAAGGAAAACTCTAAACTAAAATGAATCTAGGAAAACTGCATAAATCGATTCTTGCTTGGCTCATGCATCATAATCATGTCTTGATGTAGATTAAAATATCATCAAAGTAAACTACCACACTCTTCCCAACCAGGGGCCTAGAGACATGATTCATTAGTCTCATAAAGGTACTAGGGGCGTTGGTTAACCCGAATGGTATCACGCACCAGCCATTCATATAACCCACGCTTAGTCTTAAATGCATTCTTCCTTTCATGACCCTCTCTGATTCTTATCTGCAAACTTTTCTTAAGGGTTTTCTTATCAAAAAGTTCTCCCCTTTCCGATAGACATCAAGGCTTATATGGTAACACCCCAAATTTCCTGAGACTTTAGAAGATTTGATAGATTTAAAACAAGGACAATTGGGAGTGTTACCGTCATGACTGACACTTCAATTCAGTTGTTAAGGCAAGGGAACAATACTAATAGTCTATTGAACTCCAAAACCAAAACATAAAACCATTACATCCAAACATAGACCAATACAATCCTTAGCTTTTATCAACATAAAGTGCGGAAGCGAAAAACAAGTCCGAGTTGATCTTTATTTAGTGTAAAAGATTACTCTTCACACTTAACCAACATGTGAAACTTCAACGGCTAACCTGCAAGGCTAAGATAACGTAGAAACATGTTGAGTAAGCAGCAACTTATCTAGAAAACAGTCTTAAAAGAAATATATATGTTTCCTCGACACATAGCACACCGGAAATCTTTGAGTAACATAAATGATTTGAACCGTTAACATTTGATTAGTATACGAATACCATGACAAAGCGATACAACAAATCCTTCTCTTTTGTTTCTTTTTCCTTCAGTACTAGGGCTAACTTCCTTTAACCAATAATCCCATGTATGCATCCCCCTAGGGTCCTATTTTCCTAGGGGACGATATAAAGGCTCAAGGTGGAGGATCAGTCCACCCAATCTCTACTTTGTGAACAATATATTTAGGCCTCTACGGTCACCCTGTACTCAAGTTAACTCCCTTACCAGAGTTAATAACATGTATAAAAACTTGTTAAATAATGATCTCAAACAACTCTTTGAAAATACCTTTCTTTATGGTAAAATGGCAATAATACATATATAAATTTGGTAAAGTCGTAAAACCATTGCATTTAAATTTTAAATTTAGCAAATACATTTCGAAAATACATTTCTTGTTGTAAAACTATACGGTGTATATATATAATGCCTCTCAAACTTATAAAGAATTTAGAAGTTCTTTTGAAGCAGATAAGTAATTCTTCTTACCTTATTCATAAGTTAGTCTCATAGTAGCTCAGCAAGTACCAGAATTGTTCTTCTACGAAATTGGACTCTACATGAATATGTGATGTTGACTCGTGTAATCAGTCAATGGAGTCAAAATTAGTCGAGGAGAATTTTCTGCCTTCTAAGGCAAGTAACCCGCGATTACTAGCCTTGGTACAACTTAATTACTAATTCTAAATTAGTCATGAATTAGTAATATTTTGTGGTATATTTTGGAGTATAAAAAAACTCAGTATAATTAGCTTAGTAGTAAGGTTTCCTCGGCCTTAAGGAAACTCGGCCAATAGCTCAGCACTCAAGCAGCTCTCCACCTCATCCAAGATTATTTCTTATACCGTAAGAAATCTAGAAAAGGGACACCAAGCAGCAGACGTGCAAGGGGCAGCAGATTATCTTCCTCTTTTTAATTATTTTCTGGAAGATATTTTAGACTTTCTTTTTCTTTATGAGTTTCTTTCTCCAGTTTGTATAATATCTTGTAATTAGGCTTATAAAAGCCCAGCTAAGCCATTCGGAGAGGTAGAACATTTTGATAAGAAAACTCTTTAAGCAAATTTTCTTAAAATTCGTCCCAAATCTGAGTTTATCTTTCTGAGTGTAACATTCTGAGTGTTTAGGAACCTTCGATTGCGAGACTCTCAGTGCTAATATCCTCGAGTCCAATCGTGGTGTGAAGCTAATTCTTTGCAAGAATATATTGTCTGATTAGCTTGGCTAATTAAGGGGTATTTTGATTTCTGGTCGTTGTTTCGATTATTTCCATAGTCGAAGGAGAGGCAGATAATATCCTTGTTCTTCAGTTTACGATTACTCAATCAATAATCAAAATATTTATACACTACCATATTTTCAAAAACAACATTGTTTTCAATTCATAATTCTTCTGATTGATTGTCTTAAGTTGTCAGAATCATCTCACCTGACGTAGTCGACATCAATATGCAAATTATATACTAATTAGTTGATACACTTAGAACAATATATGATATGTTTGACATGATGTTGTCTGTTAACTATTATGGACCACTATACAAAATAAAAATAAGAAAGCTCTATAAGTTCACCCCTTCATTCTCCATTGACTTACAATTATAAGAGCGACTAACACGACCCTTCTTAACCATCGTACTCCTCGCCTTAATACATGATCTACACCCCAAACAACCCTTAGAGTTCACTTTCACCAACATAAACCATTCAAATAATGCTTTAATTAAAAAACACTCATATACGACTTTCCCTGAACATACTTTGATTTAATTCCACCACCAAGAAACTTAATTTTCACCTTTAATGTAAAACCAACTCAACATTTGAAATTTAAGCTCCCAAAACTAGGAGGCTCAGCAATGTATGGATGAAAGATTAGGCTTACCATTATCCTTAATTACAAACTCACTAATCCCTTTACTTTTACGTTCAAAGCAACATGCAATTAAGACCAATTTGAGTTGACCATTTAGTTCCAGGCTTAAGAAATTCCCACGTTATTACTCTATAAACCATCAGCGTAATGGCTCGAATGATGTTACGAACGAAATAATTTGCAAAAGATAATCGAAGGATAGTATTGATATTAATGATAATATCAAAGTTTGTTTCACAAAGAAGGGGATTAAGACATTAGAAGCAAGTAGGGATGGGGACTGACGGTCAGAACGGGGATGAGAGGAATCAGAGATTACAACAAATCAAGATAACCAAATAACTAGCTAATAATCCCTATTTATACCAAACACTAGTAAGGGAGTTTTCTTGGGGAAGAGGACACCTCTAGAAGATGCCATTAACACTACTAAGTAACAATTACCCGTCCTTGCTCCACATGCTCATTTATTTTAACTGACTAATTCAAATTATCATAACTAGCTCGCTGACTCACCAATATATTCGTATCAAATAATGCCTCGACATGTTCTACAAATGCCACGGAAACAAACCCCAACATACCTATCTTAATTCATTAATACACTATCTTTATCCAACGATTTTCCTTGCTTTGTAGACTAAAACTCATCATACATGCCCTTAACATCACCAACAGAATGATTTAATACCCTCCAACATAATATCAAACATGAAAATTCAACTAAATCAATGATGTTCCCACGAAACAAGGTTAAAACATAAGATATGCATGTTCGAGATCGGTAAAATATTAATTAGGAGGGAAGAAACTTATACCGTTTTGTAAAGAACTAAAAAGAAGCTCAATGGTAAAATTTTCGACGAAAACCGAGCTAAAAATCCGAAGAGGTGAGATGCAGAAGGTGATAGTGCGTTTGATATGAAATACGATGATGGGGATATTGATGATGATGTTGATGAGTTGTACGAGTTGGTAAAAGAGCTTTTGGGGTTTACTTAGGTTTATGAAAAGTTAGGGGTGAGAGGGGTAATTTGCGATTAATGATTTTAAATTAATTTTTTTTAAATACAATTAAATTTTAATTTCCGAAATTGCTGAAAATTGTCGTGTCGATGTAAAATTTTCGATTTCTTCTTCTAAAGTAAGGTTACTAAAACAAAAATAATATCAATTTAGGACCTCAAAAAACATGGGGTATTACATATATAGACCTATGTACAATGATATTAAAGCAAGTAGGATCGTGCCTTTTCTTGCTCCAATGATAGGTATCCTGACTCCGAAAAAAGGTGATGTCGACTATGTGGAGAGCTGGCTATGTGCTTGCCTCGTTATGACATAACTTATTGCTTAGGAAAACTAAAACAGTAAATAATCACAACACCATACTTTCGTATGCCCAAAAATGTGTGATCGGTTTTCTTAGAACACTTATTATCCCGAATTAGCAATTAAACCTACCATTTCTAATGTGCTAGCCAGACTTAACTTAGAAGGTAGATTTCTCCCTCGCCGAATAGTTAACTTGTTGCTCGAATTGAAGTCACATAGATGCTAGCTTCTTCTGCATTGCAATTCAGTTACAAAGCTATGCTTTGGCATCTTGACACTGCTCCATACAATTCAGTGGCACCCTACCTTTGGAATTTTATATCGATCTAAAGAAATTTTAAGTAGCTTGGACTTTGAGTTTTCCTCCTTTATCCACTTAGCTTAATGATGACAGAAGTGATGGTTCAGCACATTCAGGTTTTCTAATGACCTCATTCTTTATTCTGATGACACGAGTACGCGAAAGCTTTGATAGTTGTTGTGTACCACAGAGTGTGTTTTATATTATGACAATGGAAATAGTACTCTTTTTGGGATTTTCGTGTTAAAGTTTTGATAACAAATAATTAAAACATATGGATGAACAAGATAGGCACTAACTTGCTCAAACTCGACCAACCCCTAGACTACCTCGCCTAGTTTTGATCTTTGATCTCCAGTCTACGATCGGCAAACCAACGATAGCTAAATACCTTTATAACCCTTGACAAAGAAAGTTCCTCTAAAAGTCTCAAAGTTTAAAGTTTGTTTTCATGAAAACAACACTCAATGTCAATTATAATTTGTTGTGTGTTTTCCACAATGATATAAGCCACTTATATAGGCTTTACAAAAGTATCTTCTGCTACGCACTAGGAAAGCCAACAATGCTTTCTTAATTAACAAATTCAAAGCACATAAAACCTATTAAATGGAATTAAAAGCTATGAAAACAAATAACAACTTGGGAATTCAATATACATGAACCCCTTTATTTCCCTAAGAACTGAAAAAGCATTGACATTGCACCATCAAGAGAAACATTAATTAGACTTAAACTAGGATTCAATGCATTTTGTAAATTCTGATAAACTGAACTGCCTTGGCTTGATTGGACCGTATCTTCCTTGTAACTCATTCCCTCATAACCCAAGAGTAATCATTTGAAAGATAAGACCATAATATAACTCATCCATATTGAATGATGGTCGAAGGCTATGTAACGAAAAAGATATGACCGAAATACTTATGTGCTGCAAAACTGCATCGCCAAACTTTAATGCAAATGCTAGCATACATCTTAGCTTGTCGAATTAATTATATGGACCGTCGAAAGATGTCCACACAAGCATAGTAACGTACTTTGGACTTAGAGCATTTCCATGAGAATAGATATCAAGGCTAGCACTCAATAGGACTTCCTTATCAGTAGCACCGAGTGTTGACTCATTGGTTGCTCCCGCATCATCCCCTCCTTCTTCAAAAGGTATTGACCTCAATTCTTGTAGACCATCATCATCAATGTAAGGTGATAAATCGCCCACATTGAAAGTAGCATGAACGCCATAACCTCCGGGCAACTCTTCCATGTAAGCATTACCATTCACTCGCTCAATGATCTTGTAAGGGCCTTTAGCCCTAGGGATTAGTTTGTTCTTCCTCTTGCTTGGGAAACTCTCCTTGCGTAGATGTAACCAAACTAAATCACCATCATTAAACTTTCAAGGCTTAGGATTCTTGTTGGCCTTATGCTTGTAAGATTCATTGACAGTCTCAATTCTCTTGAGAACTTCCTCATGTAATTTAATTATAGGCTTCAACTTAGCTTCTGCATCCTGTGAACCAATTCATCCTTAGGCAAAGGAATCAAATCAAGTGGCAAATAAGGATTGATGCCATAGACAATTTTAAATAGAGAGTGTTTTGTAGCATAGGTAGGTGACCTATTGTAAGCAAACTCTGCATGAGCAAGCTTTAAGTCCCAATCCTATTGCCCTTTGCTCACCAATCCACGAAGAAAAGTACCCAAAATCCTATTAGTAACCTCAGTTTGCTTATCCTTCTGGGGGTGATGTGAAGTACTAAATAGCAATTTGGTACCCAACTTCCTCCAAAGACTATTTCAAAAATAACTCAAGAACTTGGAATACAGATCGGAAACAATAGTCTTTGGCACTCCATGTAGACGAATAAGGTCACGAAAATATAAATCCGCAACATGTAAAGCGTCATCTTTTTTATGGCAAACAATGAAGTGGGCCATCTTGGATAACCTATCGAGCACAACCATAATAGCATCATTTCCTCTTTGTAACCTAGGAAGAGCAACAATAAAGTCCATAGAGACATCTTCCTGAGGGCGTTCAGGAACTGGTAGAGGCATATACTCACCATGGTTGAATTTACTCTTGGTCAATTTTTCCTTGCCATCCAATGCTTGTTGAGCCTTCAGGTTCTTATACCAAAGAGAAGCATTT
This sequence comes from Spergularia marina, assembly GCA_963680865.1. Taxonomy (NCBI): domain Eukaryota; kingdom Viridiplantae; phylum Streptophyta; class Magnoliopsida; order Caryophyllales; family Caryophyllaceae; genus Spergularia; species Spergularia marina. The sequence continues at coordinate 17,365,706 of OY804548.1, read as the reverse complement.
CGAACAAGCTTTAAGGCTGCATACTTAAAACATTTGTCATCTGAGACATCTTTAAAATCAAACATGCGTTCAATTTTTCTTTCACATTCCAAATAATCTTCGGGATCAGTACCACCATCAAATTCGGATAAATCCGTCGCTTTGAAATCATTGTTAGGCTTTTGGAGTTCAAGGTTTCGCCGTGGTTGCATATATGTTATCTCGTTGGGCAAAGAATCAAGTGCTGCCCTCAATTAATAGGGAAAATCACTAAAGTTTTGTCCTCCATGATCGCTTGATGGAAATCAAGAGACGAACCTCTGATACCGCTTATGATACAAATACGCGGAAGCTTTGATTGTTGTTGTGTACCACAGAGTGGGTTTTATAATCTGACAATGGAAATAGGCCTCTTTTTGGGATTTTTGTGTTATATTTTTTATAACAAATGATTAAAAGATATGGATGAATAAGCTAGCCACTAACTTGCTCAAACTCAACTTACCTTAGACTACCTCGCCTAGTTTTGATCTTCGATCTCCAATCTACGATCGCCAAACAACCGATAGCTAAAATACTTTTATAGCCCTTAACAAAGAAAATTCCTCTAAAACTCTCAAAGTTTAAAGTTTGTTTTCATGAAAACAACACTCAACGTCAATTATAATTTAATGTGTATTTTCGACAATGAAATAAGCCACTTATATAGGCTTTACAAAATTCTCTTCAGTTGCGCACTAGGAAGGCCAACAATGCTTTCTTAATTAACAAATTCAAAGTACATAAAGGCTATTAAAAGGAATTAAAAGCTATTAAAATAAATAACAACTTGGGAATTCAATATGAACCTCTTTATTTCCCTAAGAACTGAAAAGGCATTGACATTGCACCATCAAGAGAAACTTTTATTAGACTTAAAGTAGGATTCAATGCATTTTGTAAATTCGGATAATCTGAACTACCTTGTCTAATTGGACCGCATCAGCCTTAGCTTGTAACTCATTCCCTCATGACCCAAAAGTAGTCATTTGACATATAAGATCATAATCTAACACCTCCATGTTGAATGATGGTCAAAGGTTAATTAACGAAAATGATATGACCGAAATACTTATGTGCTGCAAAACTGCATCGCCAAACTGTAATGCAATTGCTAGCATACCAGCTTACCTTGTCCAATTAATTATATGGACCATCGAAAGATGTCCACACAAGCAGAGTAACGTACCTTGAACTTAGAGCGTTTCCAAGTGATGACTGGCTAGAACTCAATAGTACTTCCTTATTAGTAGCACCAAGTGATGACTCATTGGTTGCTCCCGCATCATTTGATGATACTTTTCTGAATCTCTGAGTCCTACCAATATGCCTAATTTCTAGGAATTACAAAACTAAATCTTCCTTGCAATCTAACACCTCTTTTATACTCATGCCTCCTTCAGATTTTTGATTGCAAATGTTGAGCCAGCTTTTGTATTGTATGTTCCTCTCACTAGGGCCTATACTCCAAAGAAAATCCTTGAAAATTTTGTGAATGCTCATGAAAATGCCCTTAGGTAATAGAATACCTGCACACCAGAAGTTTTCCTCCCTTAATATAACTAAGTTAATAAGTTGTACTATCGCTGCATAGGCTTGAAATTGAGCTGACCAATGCATTATTGATTGTTGCATTTTCCCTGTAAGCTGACTATATATATCATTCTTGAGTCTAGATGAGTTGAAAGGAGAGGGACACCTAAGTATCTGAAGGGAAAAGAACCTTCATTAAAAAGCATGTATGCTGAATAATATCATGTGAGACCTGATCATGAACTCCAACAAAGTAAATATCTGTTTTGGCATGCATGGCTAGCTTGCAAGCCAGATATTTTAGCAATTTTTTTTCCAAACAACTCAGAGCAGCTTCGACTAAAAGACTATCATCCCTGGAATGTGTCATCTGATCATCTGTAAACATAAGATGTGTTAGCTTGAGTTTTGAGCACTAGGGTGATAAGAAAAGTTAGGAAAAATACTTATATATATTTCTTAAAAATCTTGACAGGCCTCCATAATTAAAACAAAATATAAGGAGCGAGTTGATCTCCTTGTTTGATTCGACTATTACCCTTGAAGATTCCTCTATAGACCACCCCATTAATTTTCAAGGAAAACCAAGTTGATGTCAGACATTTGCACAACTAGTGTACAAACAGATGTGGATAATTGAGGGTGATAAGAATGCCCTTAATAAAATCTCGGTTAAGAGTATCAAATACTTTCTTAATATCTACCTTGAGTAGAAATCTAGGAGAGGCATGTTGTTCAGAAAAACCTGAACTAAGTCTTGAGAGGCAACAATGTTATCAAAGATGCTTCTACCTGAAGTGAAGGTTGCCTCCTCCTCATTTCCAATGAGAATATCAAAAGTGCTTTTCAACCTATTTGTAACATCCCCAAATTTCTTTTCCTTGATAATACATTTTATCGTGAACAAAAACACAAATATGGAAATTCAGACGTAAATTCCGCACTCAAATCAAAGACCTAAATGTTAGGAGATTTCAAATGCCAAACAAAAATGGTCTATTACATCGAATACTTTAAAATTACAATACTCCAAAATTTGAAATTTAAAATTATGAAATAGCCTGAGGCCCTATTTGATAGGACTGCATCTTTCTGAACTGATCTGAATGATTCTGAACTGATCTGATCTGAATTTGTTGAAAATTTGATTGAATTTCAATGAAATAGTATCAATTATGGACCAAATACATTGATAGTTATTTGAACATTTCTGAACTGATATGATCTGAACTGAATAATTCTGATCTGATTTGGATGATTCTGAACTAATGTAAATACTACTTTTGTTAAGTCCTATCAAACAGGGCGTAAGTCCGATAGATTATCTAATAACTGAAAGTTTGAGTTTACGAATCCAACTAATAACTCATGAGTCGTCGTTCCCGCATACATCATCTACTTCATACTCGTGGTGAATTCAAAGGACAAAACCACAGTTGAAATAGTCTGTAAATTGAGTAAGGCAACACCTCAACATGTACAAAACCAAAACCATTACCTGGATCTTAAAAACTTTTAGTTTTATTTTCAAAAAAACACTTAGCACATAATCATATAAACCATCAAACAATAATTCCAAAGCAACAGTCAAAAGGCATATTTCACAATCTAGCATTCAATTAACGGTATAAAAAACGTTCTACAATCCATATTAAACAAACCAAAGATTAACCATGACTAAGAAATTTATAAGTCATTTGTTATAATCCATAGTTCATCCATAGTGCATAGTCCATAATCCATATTATTTAGGAATGAATCGAATATTTTGCCATTTCATCCAGTCAACCATAAACCATAATTCATAATCCAAGACAACTAGAACTTAAGTGTGCGGACCCTCTGCTGGGTTTTTTTAACCCAACTAGAGCAGACTAGAGTCAAACCCACTCAAACACCGATGTGGTGAGGCAATAAATAGGTGTCGATGCGACTCAAACCAATAATAGGAGTCTGTGCAACCCGAACCAATAATTTCAAAGATAATTCTTGTTACTCATACATAACTAAATTTCATTGTTTATTAGATATAAATCATTCAACTTTACCATACCATATTCCAACATTCAAATCTCAACAAATTGATCTTCCACCACAACGAATACAAAACATAACAAACCAAATCAATCAATTCAATATACACCGAATCTTACCTTTCAAAATAACATTTATAATACAAGCCAAACCATATACCAATATCAATACTGTAATTCCAACCCTCATGATATTAAAATTATATAAACATAATGGTTCTCCACGTATCATGCCACTAATGTGCTAAATCACATAAGTTTTGAAAGGTTTCCACAAGTTTCAGAAGGGTTGAGTATCCTAGCTTACATTATCAAGCAAACGGAAACTCAATAGCACAACAATCACTAGTACTCCTTGTCTACGAACTCAGGGTCTACAATTACACAAAACAAATTCCAAAATTAACACCCAACAATACTCAATCAACCTACGACATTCCTATGTTAGTATTTTTTTTTCGGTTACAATTCTTGTGTTAGTATGATCCTATATGCAATACATGAACATAACAATACCAAATCACAACCAACAAATATTAATTATCAAATACTTATAATTCTATTTCAATATTTATCCAATAAAACACAATTAACATCCAATTATTATAAAAATTCTCAAAGGTATAAAATTTGTTTGAAAACGGAATCTAACTCGTAAAAATCTACCCTTAATTAGTTTAATTTAATTAGACATTATTTTAACCACTTATACTATGTTTTATTAATTAAAGACTGTTTTATTACCATAAACTCCATAAATTAAAAAATAATAAAATAACCTAATAAAAATAGAAGAATAAATCCATAAACAAATAGGTTTCGAAAATCCTAATTAATTTTATAAATTTAGCCGATTAAATCAATTTACAACACTAATCTCAAAATTAAAACCAAATCAATTTCTACCAAACATAAACAAAACCCAACTCAAATTCTCAATAAAATCAAGAAACCTAACGAACAGATTATAAGAACTCCCAAATTATAACTTTCGAAGTTAATTGAACAAATTAAAATAATTAAACTAATTAATCGCAAATTCGTAATTAGTGATAATCAACCTAGAACAATTATAAAAATCCAATCTTTGTGTGTAATACCAACCCAAATTGATTACCCAATAAGTATATCATCTATTAGTATTTATTAAACTCAAGGTAGAGCAACAAATCGTTCTAAAATTTGTTCTTATTAAAAGGACAAAAACAGGGGAAAGAGAAAACAAGTTGGGAAACTACCACGGCAAATAGAGTGTGGGAAGCACGGTGGTGAGGTGGTCCAACGGGTGAAAGTAGAGACGGATGAGCGGCAAAATGGCGGCGTACACGGCAAGATACGGTGTTGTGCTGGTTGATTTCGTGAAGTGAAAGCAGGGGAGGCAGGGGTGTCTTATATAGGAGAAGGCGCGGGAGATATGTCGTGTGAGAGGTGAGAGGTGAGAGAAAATGTTTTTTTTTTCTTTTTTTTCTTTTTTTTTTCCTTTCCAAATATCTAATTTTCTTATTTTCCTCTGGGTTTGGGTTGGACATTTGGTCTTGTTGTAATGACCCGTTTTTGTTAGTCTTAATACTATTTCCAATAGTACAATATTATTACAAATAGTATTACTATTTCCTTAAATAGTATTATTGCCAATAGTATTACTATTTCCTTAAATAGTATTATTGCCAATAGTATTACTATTTCTTTCAATAGTATTAATATCAATAATATTACTATTAGTAATGTCATTAATTATCGATATAGAAAAACAAGATGGAACTATGCAAGACTATGAGTTCGATTTGGACAATTCAGGGTTATTTGTATGTTTGCTTTTTGTTTCAAGATTCGCATAGGGTTAAGTTTGGAGTAATATGTAATTATAGAAAACAAATAGTATTTTACTTATCTTTGCACTATTTAGTTTTATCTTATCTTCTTAAAATCCCTTAAATCGAGGATTACCATAAGATGAAGTATTGTTATTTCATGGACAATTCTCTCTATAAATAGCAAGCTTTTTCATCAAAATTGACAAGGCAACAATTACTCAAGTAGAAGAGAATGAGAAGTTTAAATGAGTTAACAGTGTTGTAAAGTCTCACAAATATATACTACGAAATTATTAATCGTATTCTAGTAAGAGGATTAGTCCATTATTACCAAGATTCTGCCAATTTAGTTACTACAACTTAACTCGAGTAAGGTATGTTACTTAAACTATTTTTGAATTAATATCTTTAAACAACGCCGTTATTACTGTACACGTTTTCCAACAATTAATCTTGTGGCAAGTAGTTATATACGGTGTAAGTAACTCGGCGGAGATACCCTAGTTTGTGAACATCACCGTTGGTAACAACTAACTCAAGATAAATTAGTGATGTATATGTGGTAGAGATAATAATTCGATGGTAAGAAGTAACCAGGCGGAAATACCCCATCGGTGAAATAACCATAGAGTGAATATCTACCACTAGATATACTAATCTGATCAAAATAATAACTCGAGCAAATAAGAAACATAGACCCATTTTAGGTATCACTTGGACATTGGACATCATTTGGACTATTGGACAGTTAACCCTTAAATTTAGTCGACAACGTAATTAGAATAACAAAGTGATCTTAAATAAATAACTTACGCGCCACTTATTACTTAGAACGAGAGAACACGCAGAAGAAACATCGCGGCGGTTCGAATATCAGGTAAGGGACTTTTTCTGATTTAGCTCACAGTATTATTTTTTGTATAATCTATAAATGCTTATTTTTGAAAAAGGATCAAGTACTGTGAAATATGAATATTTTCTAAACTACTTTGAATTGTGGCTAGTTATATGTTCTGGCTAACTGTGAACTGAGGATATCCGTCTGGCCCTGCCAAGGGATTAAACTGGCACTGACTGAGAACTTCTGAACTAACCAGAACAATTACTACCTACTTCTGAGAAATATTGTACTATATGAATTATTACTTGTTTCTTTCTGTTTGGCACTTGCTTGATCCGGTTAAATTAGAAACTGTCTTTTACTGAGCTGTTGAGCTCACCCTTTCAATAATAACCTATTTCAGGTGACTAGACTTAGCAGAAGACGGGAATTTGAGTGAGGCACCCAACCAAGTTAACCTTGTATTCCAATCAATGGCGATATTAATTATCGGATGTACAATACTTTGTAGTATTTGTTTTGGACCATCGACGATAGAAGAATAAGAAAGGCTTAGCCAACTTTTGTGGGTAGCCGTCTGTTATGTTCCAATATTCGTTTTGGGGCGAGACAGATTAAGTGGTATCAGAACAATAGTTCGACCCTAGGAATTGAACAAAGACCAGAGAGATGGGTGGATTAGGAAAATGGGAAATCTATGATTGGAAAAGTTATAGTTTGCATTAAATAGAACTAATCGTCGGTAACTTAGTCGTGAGGTTAAATTTATCCGTTTATTAGACAGGGAAGGATTATTCGAATCTAAGAGAAAGTGTTTGAATTATAGATAATTGAACCGAGAAATAAAGTAAGGAACATTTACTCCAAGGTGTAGATTTATATTTCAAGTACTACTCGCGTGCTTACAAGAGAATCGAAAGATAGAAAAACAAAGTACTACACTTTTATCCATAGGAAACAACAAACTAGAACTTCGTACAACAAATAAACGTTATTAGAAATATTATCATAAGGAGACCAGCCATGTTCAAAGCCCACAGCACTTCGTCATCGGTTAGCGTAACATCCATTCCGCACAGAAGACGAAAAAGGCTAACGCTTCAAATGTTGTACTGGTGACTTGGCAAAAAAAAGAAAGGCGGAGACTGCGAATAACGATGATGGTAACGACGACTTTGATGCTGGTGATGGACAGAGAGACTAAAGGGGAGGAAAGGAAAGAGGGAATTAGGGATAAGAGGTGGGTTGGATGTTGGAGCGTCGATCGAGGATTTTATAGAAAAGAGGGAGCAAAAGTTTTTCTGGGAATGGAGCGTGAGAAGCGGAGAAAAAAAAGGGGGGGGGACATTTTTCGTCGTGTCAGATAAGCGTCAAAATGGCACCATTGCAATAGTAGAAGATGGGGGAGACTCCTCGAAGTGATCCCAAGGAAAGAGAGAGCTAAGTTCTGCCATTAGTGTAGCACCCCTTAAACCATCTTGAAGTATATGACGAAGGCAAACTTCCTAGCAAGGTAAGCACATGAGGTAAATAATATCCCACAACTGTGATTCTACTTCCGAACGGAACACCTCCAAACTTACTAAGTAAGACTTGAACTGAGGAACATGCATTAGAATTTCCAACTCTTTTATCTCTAACTTGTGTGCCAACCGTAACCCCTTTTGGAATAGTGACAAAACAAAGAAAGAGAATGATTGATTATTTCCTCTTGCACTGATTCCTGCAATCCATGCACCATCAGAAGATCGTAAGGTCAAGCCACCTTTGAAACTTTGGGGGCTTTCGAATAGTATAGTGATAGAAAGAGTATGTGGTGATAAGTCTTCTGATATCCAAGGGGCAGATGAAACCGACCTTGTGAGTCTATCAATAAACACAAAGAAAGCTTTTCGGCCCAATGACCAAACAGACACATGTAAGTTGTACAAAGAGAAACCCGTCGGAGGTAGCCAATAAATGAAATCTCTGAGCGACTGTTCAAATTGATAACTACCACCCATTGTTACCCTTAGACGACTTATCGAGGTTAGGTCTATTAGATTGGGCCACTGGAAATTTGCCGAGCTAAGTTTAGGACCTTTGCCCTTACGAGGTATAGTACCGGCTAGTAGACAAGTGGGACAAGCATAAACAACCAGGTTTAACATACCATTAGCAAGATAAGAAATGGCACAAAAACAATGGTTACTCCACATGAGTATCAAAGGCGGAATATTCTCTTTTTGAGGAAATAGACTATATTCCGTGAAAGTAGTAATTTGGGATGATACCCTTTAACCGATTTTATTTTTTGGTAACACAACCAAAATAGCTAAAGGATAGTAAACCCTAGTCATCACCTTTAGTTGGAGAATAAGAAACTCTTCAGACCCGGATCGTGCATCGCAAACTAAAAGTGTGAGTACACATGCATAATAACTACTAGGATTTCCAGAAAGAATTCTAGACAGTGGTGATTTGTATTGAGATACCGAGATAGATGGAGCGGAAATAAAAGGAAACGTTAGGTGCATAGATAAAGCAAACACCTTATCATCCGCAACGAATAGATATGCTAGGGAATAAGGGTCTTGGAAAGAGTAATTTTGAGGGCAATCACCGACTAAAATCGGTATCGCATGTTGAGGAGGTAATTGATGTGTCCGCTCATGAGCTTTAGAAACCTGGAGAGATAATTGAAGATCAATTGGTGATGAGGGACGTGTGTTTTGAAGTTCATTTGATTGAGCATTTGGAGAAAGATCGATGAGATCTTTTGGTAAATACCGAATGAAATCAGGTTCTCACGAAAATTTTTGCTCATTTAAGTTTTGGCTTTGGTTACCACATCCATGTTTAGAGGAAAGTTTGAATTTAGAACTGGGTTTGAGTTGCGTAATTGGTAGGAACGTATTCCTCTTAAATAGGCAATAAGGGAAACTTGCAGAGTACACAAACAAACTCGGCGTACTTTACGGAAGACGAGAACCAAACTCCATAAGGTAAAGCATAAAAGACACATGGATATGCAAAACTTGGGCATTAGACCAGACATATAGTGACATTAGTGCAGAAGTTGGTTTATAACATGTGGTTGCAAGAAGTTTATGCCGATACAAATGGGTGACTAGTAGTTAGGCAACATATCTATAAAAAGATACAGTCAAGATCCCCTTTTAAAAGACAAAGGATTATGCGCCTGTGTCGCCAAGAAATGCGGTACATTTTGGGCAAAACTCGCGTGTATGACAGAATATGTACAACCCTAATTTTGGAATTATCGCTCACCCAATATTTAGGAATAGTCACATAGAACCACCCAAAAACAAGAAAACATGTTTAGGACATGTGTATTAGAGTTATGAGGGGAGAGTGGTCACATCCGATAAGATTTTATCAATAGTAACATAGAAGCGCCAGTGATACCCTCCTTTTGATCGATTGAATGAAAAAGAGTTGCGACACTTTAGTGTCGGGATGTCGTTGGTGAAAGTAAGGAATTATTTTAGGTTTCTTATTGATCTTATGAATAATATAGAACCACGCAATTAGACCAAACAGTTATGCCGATAATAGGAGATATGGAGTTAGAATATCAAGACAGTGACTATCTTAGAATTGAGTTTACAAATTTAGACTTCTTATGAAACACAGTCAAAGATTTGTTGCCACAGGTGAAAACTTTAATGGTTTAAACGACGAATGAGTTATGGAACTTTGGAGCTGTCAACAAACGTGAATTATACAATGACATCGGATTTTAACTTGTGGTGTTTATTAAGTTGTAGTATATCACCCATCTTTTGGGACATTGAGGATAGAGACATTTATCGAAAGGAATGACTCGAAATCGTTCGAATCTTAATTTTGGAAAGTTTCGGGACGAAACTTTTCATTAGGAGAGGTGGATTTAATGACCCGTTTTTGTTAGTCTTAATACTATTTCCAATAGTACAATATTATTACAAATAGTATTACTATTTTCTTAAATAGTATTATTGCCAATAGTATTACTATTTCCTTAAATAGTGTTATTGCCAATAGTATTACTATTTCCTTCAATAGTATAAATATCAATAATATTACTATCATTACTATTAGTAATGTCATTAATTATCGATATAGAAAAACAAGATGGAACTATGCAAGACTATGAGTTCGATTTGGACAATTCAGGGTTATTTGTATGTTTGCTTTTTGTTTCAAGATTTGCATAAGGTTAAGTTTGGATTAATATGTAATTATAGAAAACAAATAGTATTTTACTTATCCTTGCACTATTTAGTATTATCTTATCTTCTTAAAATCCCTTAAATCGAGGATTACCATAAGATGAAGTATCGTTCTTTCATGGACAATTCTCTCTATAAATAGCAAGCTTTTTCATCAAAATTGACAAGGCAACAATTACTCAAGTAGAAGAGAATGAGAAGTTTAAATGAGTTAAGAGTGTTGTAAAGTCTCACAAATATAAACTACGAAATAATTAATCGTATTCCAGCAAGAGGATTAGTCCATTATTACCAAGATTCTGCCAATTTAGTTACTACAACTTAATTCGAGTAAGGTATGTTACTTAAACTATTTTTGAATTAATATCTTTAAACAACGTCGTTATTACTGTACACGTTTTCCAACAATTAATCTTGTGGCGAGTATTTATATACGGTGTAAGTAACTCGGCGGAGATACCCCACTTTGTGAACATCACCGTTGGTAACAACTAACTCAAGATAAGTTGTTGATATATATGTGGTAGAGATAATAACTCGATGGTAAGAAGTAACCAGACGGAAATACCCCATCGGTTAAATAACCATAGAGTGAATATCTACCACTAGATATACTAATCTGATCAAAATAATAACTCGAGCAAATAAGAAACATAGACCCATTTTAGGTATCACTTGGACATTGGACATCATTTGGACTATTGGACAGTTAACCCTTAAATTTAGTCGACAACGTAATTAGAATAACAAAGTGATCTTAAATAAATAACTTACGCGCCACTTATTACTTAGAACGAGAGAACACGCAGAAGAAACATCGCGGCGGTTCGAATATCAGGTAAGGGACTTTTTCTGATTTAGCTTATAGTATTATTTTTCGTATACTCTATAAATGCTTATTTTTGAAAAATGATCAAGTACTTTGAAATATGAATATTTTCTAAACTACTTAGAATTGTGGCTAGTTATATGTTCTGGCTAACTGTGAACTGAGGATATCCGCCTGGCCCTGCCAAGGGATTAAACTGGCACTAACTGAGAACTTCCGAACTAACCAGAACAATTACTACCCACTTCTGAGAATCATTGTAATATATGAATTATTACTTGTTTCTTTCCGTTTGGCACTTGCTTGATCTGGTTAAATTAGAGACTGTCTTTTACTGAGCTGTTGAGCTCACCCTTTCAATAATAACCTATTTCAGGTGACTAGACTTAGCAGAAGACGGGAATTTGTGTGAGGCACCCAACCGAGTTAACCTTGTATTCCAATCAATGGCGATTATAGTTGTCTGTATATTAATTGTTGGATGTACAATAATTTGTAGTATTTATTTTGGACCATCGACGATAGAAGAATAAGAAAGGCTTAGCCTACTTTTGTGGGTAGCCGTCTGTTATGTTTCAATATTCATTTTCGGGTGTGACACTTGTGTTTGGACCAATATGGTTTTGGGTTGGTATACTTGTTGTAGCTAGAAATGACTTAATTAGAAATAGAAAATTCGAATTTGAAAACCATTTATGAACCCATATTTGAGAACGACTCACAACACAACATTTAAATTCTTTTTCCATTAGTATAAGTTAATTAATAATACTAAAATATTATAATAAAATATACCCAATTTTTCCTGATATTATACTATTAGCAAGAATCTTTCTTGTAACACTACGGAATATGGAAAGTGGTTTATGGAGTTGGTTTGTCCCACATTTGAAAACTAAGGCTCATATGGTCTGTTTATAATAGATTCCTACCATCTTATTACCAACAATGCCTTCACCTTTTAAAATCCATGAGAGGATATTCGGGCCTAAGGGGTGACTACCCCCATCTTATTGGATTGTGTTGCAACGGACGGTGGTTCGGCCTATTACAGATCCTATCAGAACAACCCTGCGACCGCGTGCTTGGTGCTGGGGTTAGGCCCAGGTCAGCCGCCTAGTGGAGGAGATCTTGGACCCGTGTTGATGTTGATATGGTTGGTTTAGGCGCAACGGAGACGTTGCGTTCTTTAAGTGGGGGAGTTTGTAACACTAAGGAATATGGAAAGTGGTTTATGGAGTTGGTTTGTCTCTTATTAGGAAATTAAGGCTCATATGATCGGTTTATAATAGATTCCTAGCATCATACTACTTATAAGGCCTTAAACTTTTGAAGCCCATGAGAGGATATTCGGGCCTAAGGAGTGACACCCATCTTATTGGGTTGTGCTGCGACGGACGATGATTCTGCCTATTACATTTCTAATGACTTTGTAAATAGTTGAGCAACAAGCTATTGGTCCATAAACCGAGACTATATATAGTTGTATTTGCCTTCTTTGAAATCAAGGTGATCATAATGCCATTGAGTTTCTTAGGCATATTCCTTTGATCAAAATTACATAACACTTTTTTTGAGTTCTTTCTCACTGATTTTCCAAGAGTATTGGTAGAATCCATGTGTAACACTACGGAATATGGAAAGTAGATTATGGAGTTGGTTTGTCCGACATTTGGAAACTAAGGCTCGTATGATCAGTTTATAATAGATTCCTACCATCATACTAACAACAAGACATTCACCTTTTAGAGCCCGGAGAGGATATATGGGCCTAAAGGTTGACTTCTCATCTTATTGGGTTGTGTTGCGACGGACGGTGGACCGGGCTGTTACAAATGGTATCAGAGCAACTCTGCGACCGCGTGCTGGGTGCTGGGGCGAGGCCCATACCAACAGTCTAGCAGGGGAGATCTTCGACCTGTGCTGATGTTGGTATGGTTTGGCCGAGGCGCAACGGGGACGTTGCGTTCTCTAAGTTGAGGAGTTTATAACACTACGGAATATGGAAATTGGATTATGGAGTTGGTTTGTCCCACATTGGGAAACTAAGGCTCATATGATCAGTTTATAATAGATTCCTACCATCATACTAACAAGAAAGCCTTCACCTTTTAGATCCCGGAGATGATTCATGAGCCTAAAGGTTGACTTCCCATCTTATTGGGTTGTGTTGCGACGGACGGTGGACCGGACTGTTACACCATGTGGATAATATTACTGTATGTATCCCTCCTTTTTGGGATTTGCAACATATGTCCTTGAAAACCTGATCATAATGTCATATTTTAAAGAGCTACCACTCTTTATTGATCTTTCAAAAATGATTCTTTGATTTGTCCCATTTGGATATATCTTACGACATCTCTTTGATGTGCGGAATTATTGGGAAATGCCAAGGCTGCCTAGGGGGTGTGTTTTCTGTTTAAATTGTGGGTGTGGTTTATCCAACCTAGGCAATGAGTGGTAAGAATCCGTTGTCAATACTCAAGCGGAGCAGTGGTGGTGGGTCAACCTCATAGGTAATGTTGGGGTACAAATATTGTCGTGAAATTGACGTACAATAGTGTTTTGTAACGCTAATGTGATTTCGTGTGGATTTCAAATGGGGCTGTTTAATTTAAGGAGATGAAATGTTATGCTGGAATGTTGTTGGGGTCAAGTAGAGAGGTGAGAGAATGCGTAGCAAGGGTGGGGCACGGTGAGTAGTCAACGATGGTCTAACGTGGGGGTGGTGGGGTTTGATGTTCTGGCACGATGGAGCTGTTTGGGGAAAAAGGTGTGTCCTTGGGAAGAAGAGGAGAGAGAAAGGGAAATGGAAGAGTTAGGATTGTTTATTTTTTATTTTTTATTTATAAACTTTGTTAGATATAATTGTTGTCCTTAGTTTTGATTGAGAGGAAGCTTTTAATTCTTTGATTATTAGAAGTTATCATCGTTAAAAGAAGAGCGTATAATGTGCAAACACACAAAATCAAAGGATAATATTTAAAAAAAAAAACAAAGATTGGGTACCACATGTTATTCGGTAAAATACAAAGTGCCTACGAGAATTAACCTTGTAAAAAAAACTTTAAATTATTATTTGTGACAATTACACTTAAGTTTAAAATGAAACTATGGAGTTTAAGATATTATAAGTGTATGTATGTCCTTGCTAATTATTTGTGCTTAGCACATCATGAGGTATTTTTAAAACATTGTACTTGTATTTTTGTTAATTATTTATATTGATATGTTTAGTTAATTTTTGTTTTACTTTTAGGGCCATTTTTTTTACTTTTCCTTCTTTTCTATTTATTCAGCTTACATGAGAATTACGCTGATAATAAGTTCTTAGAGGTAGTTATTAATATTTCAGATTGATTATAACACGTGATGATCTTTAAGAACGATTATATCATGTCATGATATAAACTTCGAAAATTCTACGGTCATTACTACCAGTGGTAATCACCATAAGAATATAGTATTTTATTAAGATTTGATATCTTCTGATATTAATTTAAAAACAGAGTATAATATTTTATTGAAATTTGGTATATTTTTTATATTAATTTAAAAAACAAACATCTTATTTTATATTTTTAAAAATTGCAAAACTTAAGGCATGTTTGGAAATTGGTATTGGTTAAACTTCTCCAAAATATTAATTAGTAAGAGCTTTAAATTATAGGGTATATGAATTAGTAGGAGATTTAATTTATAGGGTAAGGTTCAAGTAGGTAAATCTTGATTTTCATAAATTTTTGTGGGAAGGTAGTAATCCTAATTAATTTCAAACAAGGCCTAAAGAAAATTAATAACAAAATATATTTTTAATTCTTAAAAAAAGATTTCTATTTAATAAAAATATTGCATCGTAATATTTACACTTAATAAAATAATATATTTTTATGGTGATTACCACTAGCGGTAATGACCATGGAATCATCGTATAAACTTTGAGTCAAATATAAAATATGGTGAGAATTGTTAATAATTATTACATGACTTTATGGATATGATATTTTGATGAGGACTAAAGTGGACAACTATCTCAAAAACCGATTTTCAATATTACTCTAATAACGTTTATCGAGATTACCATTTAACACATTTTTTTTTCTTTATGACATATTTCACATTTATTATTCTTGTTCTTTATCTCAATTCAAATGTTGGCATATTAATTGTCATGAAAAACGAAAATCTTGTTAAAACTTTACTAAATATTTATCAGTATACTTTCATACCCTTTTATTGTAAAGTAACTAACATTGTCTTTTCCAAGTTTAAAATATGGAAAACTATGTAATATAAATAAATGATCCAAAATTAAAGCCCTCCGCAATTAACGCTTAACCATAATTCTAATTAATGATTTTTTCTCTTTCCATTTTTCAGTGGTGTAGCCTTTTTTTTTTTTTTTTTTGTCATCTCTCTTTTCATCTTCACTCTTACGACAATCTCCCATTGTTGGTTGTTTACTTGTTCAGAAAACCTCCATCAATGGAAGAGTTAGAACAAGACACAACCACTACGACCACCATTACGTGTTCACCGACAACATCTGGGGAATTATCCAATACCCAAACATCAATCAAGCAGCAAGTTTCTCTTGTCCAACCTTCGCAAAAGAAGAAACATCGGCCTAGACCTATTCGGATTTTTCGCTCCATATTTCATACGTTACCCATAATATCTCCAGCTTGTAAGCTTCCTAACCTTCATGGTGGATTGCCAGACATAGCTCATCGTGTACATATTGGGAATCGGATAACTGGCACTCTATTCGGGTATCGAAAAGGCCGAGTTAGTCTCTCGATACAAGAGAACCCAAGGTGTCTGCCTACTTCTGTTGTGGAACTAGCCATACAAACCAATGCATTGCAAAAAGAAATGAGCTCAGGAATGGTAAGGGTAGCCTTAGAATGTGAAAAGAAGGCCGAAAAGGATAAGTCTAAGCTCTTAGAAGAGCCTATTTGGACGATGTATTTTAATGGAAAGAAAACTGGATATGGTGTTAAGAGGGATGCTACAGATGACGACTTGAATGTTATGGAACTTCTGAAAGCCATCTCAATGGGGGCTGGAGTTTTACCGGTGAGCTCAGAAATAGAAGGAACTGAAGGAGAACTCGTTTACATGAGGGCATATTTTGAACACGTGATAGGGTCTAAGGATTCAGAAACATTGTACATGTTAAGTCCGAATGGTAGTAGTAATAGCGATGGCCCAGAGTTAACTGTATTTTTTGTGAGAATTTGATTAGCATGCATGGTTTACATAACTAGTAATATCCATATGACATGCAAGAATGTTATAGGTAGTGTTTTATATTCCATTAAAGTTTAGTGATGCTTTTATATTGTTACAATTGGTGGCTAGGCGAGTTATGATGCATAGTTGATGCTATTATAATATAGATTTAAGGGTGATGATTATGATGAAATTCTAACATCTTGATATGTGATCCCACATCCCCGCGCCTTTGTCCCTTTTTCACATTCAATTTTATTTATAGAATAATATGAGTTTAATATTCATTTGTTAAGATTGTATTAATAACAACAAAGCGTTGTGGCTATAGATATGATTTTTCTCAACAATATATGTTGTTGCGGAAAAACTATTGTTGCTAAAGATAATAACTTATGGCAATGAATCATTTGTTGCCTTACACATGTGTATGTGTTTTGGCAACGATATTTTTGTGGCGAAAAATAATTTGGTGTACTTAGGGGGGTCATGTTTTGCAACAAGCTCTGACATTTAGCAACAAAACCTTCGTGGCGAAAAAGTGGCGTGGGTACATATTTGTTTTTTTTTTTTTTTTTTGGCAATGAGCTCATTGTGCTGGTAAACAAAGGTGCGGTTCCCAGCTTCTTCTTGCACCTCACTATCTTATACTAAAATAGCAATAAAAAAAATTGGGGTTTGTAGCCGTAATTTTCAAACACGTTTAACACCAATTAAAGTAAAATACATATATAGAAAGTTATTATACATCGGAATCTAAGTTACCCCTTAATAAACACGCATATCTCAACAATAGAGTACTAGCACAACATATTTCTCCTATCCATGGGTTAGAACCATATGGAATAAACTAAGGCATTGTAGTTTGCCAAAAACTTCATATTCCAATGTAACTTAGTCCAATCCTGCAAAATCAATACAACAAGAGCATTGTGAGTAATAATTATAAAAGGTCATAATAAGTCAATGTTTATCTGCTGAGGCTATTGACAAGAGGTCATTATAAAACAATTGGCAGAGCAAGGGGCCTAGTGTGCTAGTTAGAGGACTAGATCAAAACAAATAATCAATCCCCATCTAACTATAGTACCTTCTACTGTTCTACCTAGGTCACATAATCAATCCCCATCCTACAAAAACTTAAATTCTTTGGATGCTCATGTTTGCGGCTACTCTGACGAGGCACTAACCAAAATACTTCAATGGCTACTTGCACAATTATAACAACCACGAGCATAATAAATAGCAACCACCAGCATAAGCAAGTACAACCACCAGCATAATCAAACAACCACCAACACATTACAAGTAATGCTTCTTGTCCAAACTTGAAAAATTAAGTTCTAAGATAATTTTGGCAGAGTTTCATTATTATTTATTTATCTCTGACCTCCCAATATGTCAACCATGAATCTAAGTTGTTGTTGTAATCAATCACCAACGCCATTATTAAACCCAACCCATTCTCAGCAACATTTCCAACTTCTTTATGTCTTTCTAATCTACTTCCATGCATGCATGTACTTGGTTCTTACCTTTACACCTTGGTCGTTCTCTGTGGCATCTTTGGCAATTACATCTACATCTGGATTTACGGCTTCATGTACATTTAGAACCATCCCTGCTCTTTTATGGAGCTGACTCATATGTTTTTGGTTTTGCACTACGACATAAAATAAATTAATTAATACCTAAATTTTGGAATAAATTAACCACTATATTATGTTCAATATTCAAGAACATTAAAAAGTAGTCTAAAGAACTACCTGGATCACTTGAGTTAAAAGGCAAACAACTATCATTATCTCCCTCTTCATGTACAAGGGAGTGTGTGTTAGAAGCAATATCATCCATGTCAAAGCCACCACCAATTTCCTACTTCATTAATTATAACATCTCATAGAGGAGAAGTACGAAAGGGAGTCTCGGAAACTCTCAATCCAGCTGCTGCACCTACTTGTTGAGTACTTGGCCGAAACCCATTTCCAGAAGTTTGAGCATCATCTCGTAGTCCCCATCCTAAAGAAGATCCAGCATTATCCCGGAGTACTTGTTGAGTACGTACTCTCTCTTACTCCCCTTCCTCCGAGTTGCACAAAATTAGGTCTTTAGCTTCTGGCAAGGCCGCGACCAACCATTCTACAAACGTCACAAAAAGATAATATGTCGCAATTAACTAGTTAGAGATCAGTAATACGTTAGAAGTGGGTATTGAGTATTTTATAATAAAAAAAAAATACAACAAAGAAATGCAATAAAAAATATTGAACGAAAAGGTCTAAAAACTAGTTCATATATGAATGTTTTGACGAAAAAGTTCTAAAAACTAGTGCATATACTACATGTTAGTGTCACCATCAACAATGAAATCATACAGATCAGTTGTAAATCAAACCAATCGCATTTAAAAGCAAAAACATTGTTTCCTCCTAGATATTGTAACTCAAACAACTATTACAAGGGCATTTTAGTTTCTTTTCTGGTTGATTAGAATATGGGGCAAACACGAAATCTAAAAAATTGTCTACACCTTGTATATGATCGAGTGAGCCTCGATCCTTTAGTTTCTACCAATCCTTATTCAGAGACATCCTAATCTCCAAGATTAATTACATTCAAGTTATTAGATATAAAGGTCATATAAGAAAGCACTATATATAGCTTATATTCCAGAATAAGTCGATGAAAGAACCATAAGCGTTGTTTTCACTTCCAATGATGTCAGTCCATACAGACAATTTGAAATTTCAAAAAAAAAAAAAAAAAAAAAAACTATCAATCGTAAAGATTATGAATTCACATCTCATAGATATCTAGTAGTAAAAAACGACAGCCGAGTATAAAACAAAGTTGAAACCAGTCACCACTAAAAGAAACCTCTTTTCTAACTCTAATCGCACAACCATGTTAGCAATAGCCATAAAGAAAGGGGCCTAATTTAACTCACACAGAGATACACGTCAATGTGCATAAAATATTTAGGCTTAGCCTCTTAGATTTCTCAAACCCCATGAAATAAACAAATTGGTGAAACACGACACATTAACTTCATAGTAATGCCAAGAAAAAAAAGGAACAATGCAGGCTATAAAAAAAAAAAAAAATGATATTGAGGTCAAAGACACTAGATCAGCACTGCAAGAAAAACAATAGATGTAAGTGTGATACAGTGCATGCTATAAACCAAAATTAAAGAGTTATCAGTAAATAAGCAGCCAGTTTTCACGGATCAAATGGATATATTTAACTAAAATAAAAGGTCTACTACGATGAGACTTTCGATTATCTAATGGTACAAATACATATACTGTGTTTCTTTCGAATGTTGCTCTTGAAATTCATAACTGAATCGGTGTGTTCATTCTCATCGAACACAGTTCAATAAACAAATAGTCATGTTTACTTACGCATTTATTTAGAGTATCATATTCAAAATTGAAGAATCATTTAGTTATCAGTTAGCATCAAAAAGAAAATTCAATTGAGCTTCAAGCTATTATCCAGGGTGTTCTTGTCGCTTCTACATAACCAAACCTTCCTTTTATCTGAATGGGAATGAAAGCTATCTATCGAGCAACGTTTTCTTATTCATTTCAGTCCAACCCAATCCTCTCACCCTCCTTTCCAAATTCGTCACCCAAAAATCCATTAAATTTCTATCTTTTTCCAAATTTGTCACTCAGAAATCCTTTAAATTTCTCTCTTATTCCAAATTCGTCACCCAATCCTCTCACCCATAAATCCCCTTTTTTTTTCTAACATAAATCTCTAGTTTAATCAATTTGTTAAAACAATTTACAAAATTTTAAGAGATATCTACCATATTAAATCAGCACCCAAACAAGACTTAACAAACCAAAAGAAATTCACCCTCAGATTGTGAAATTAGGGTTTGAACATTGAATATAGTTAAATTACAAGTATGAAAACAGTCATATCATCATTAAAGACATAATTAAGAAGGGAATTAAGGAATTATACCTCACATAGAGTTGAGTTTCAAATTGAATATGTAAATGGAGGCCGGGCGTGCATATGAAGAACACGGACGGTTGAAGATGGACGACGAAGAGGACGACTGATAATCGACGACCGACGACCAACGAGAGTGAGGAGTGAGGATATCTTGTGACCAAATACAAAATGTTTTATAGAAACGGGAAAATTTGTCACATAGCACCTTTTATGTTACCGAATTTAACAGCTAGCACCTTTTATGTCCAATTCGACCACATGACACCTTTAAGTTACTCTTTTTTAATACATCACACCAATTTGCTAATTTCCGGCCAAATCTGATTGACCCCGGCGTTGACCGAGTGTGCCGGTCACGTGAGCTCTCTCTCCCTCTTTTCTTTTCATTTCCCCCCAATTCTAACCCGACACCCTTCTCCTCACTTCATTTCTTCTGTTATACCAAGGATAACAAAAGAGACGCGCCTAACAAACGATAGTTATACCAAAGAATTCAGAGAGTCAATCGAACAATGCAATAATCACCATATCGCTGACGAGACGGTCGGTCTCGTCTTACACGTTCATTCAAGGCTGGGCTCCTACCCCGCAGCCACCACAATCTCGAACCAACGCGAGCTAGAGTATGAATAAACAGATCCTAACGACTTGAAGTGTGCACACCCCTCTCTAGAGGGCCAGTAGGATGCGAAGCCTCTAGGAGGAAAGCCTATTAGGAAGTCGGTAGCTACTCCGACCCAAACATTACCTTGATCAGAGGTATACAACAGTGATCAGTCAGGGCCGCATCACATCACTCTCGGTGGTACGCATATCTCATACTTTACTTTTATCCGTTTTAAGTACATTATTCAATGGTACGTTATTTGATACACAATTTATAAATGGCCGTAACCGGATTCAATGATTCAATACAAACGAATATACGATTTAAGATTATCAAAGAAATACACCCCTCGGCCGAGAAGCCGAGTGGCCGAATGACAAACAGAGGCCGAAGGGCCTTAGGGGAGCAAGGATCAAGCGTGTATGAAATGTCAGAAACGTATAATGGTAAATAGAATATCGAATGCAACAAACATGGTAACATTGGGTAAGAATCGAATCACCATCGATGTGATAATAGCATGCGAAGTTTAAGTGTTTGATCAACGTTCTAACCTTAAGCGCCAACCCATTTTCTCCATTTTACTCCAACGTCATCTTGTCATAAAGCTAATCCACACTCAGTCATCAAGCCACCAATTACAATCCTTTACCCCATCAAAGCCTAATTACAAATTTCACAACCACAAGCGATACTAGTTGAGCACGAATTCAAACTAGGGCAGTAGTAAAGAAATAGGCATAACATGAGTTTGAGAAACTGAATGATTACCAAAATTTAGTATGTGGTAAAAGGTTGTGTCAGGAATGTCTCCTTAAAATTTCGTTGACAACCTCAAAGCAGATCAACGGGAATCAATCTCACACTGAACCATAAACATGAATTAGGGTTTACCTACGAATACCAATATAACTTTTGATTCACAGATGTAGGTCATACCAATTTCGGATATGTTGTCAAGGCTGGAGTTAGGAACATCTTCATAAAACCTTGTCCTAAAATACCTTATGAGTCAACGGAAATCATCAAAATATCGAGGGCCAGAATAGTTCTCGGATAGATTGACCCAGCTCTACTAAAACACTTATACAGGGAGAATACGCTAGAATCTTGGCATGACTTACATGTTAATGAATTTGTATCGAAAGCACGGTTCTAACGCCACCAACCACGTTCTAATCAGAGATCGTATGTGAGAGTTATGTGTGTTTGAAGTTGACACAATTGTGGTGAGATCTTATGCGGGTGGAGGCTACGAAAAGGAGAAAGATGGAGACAAGGAGGCCGAATGTATACGAAAGAAGCAAGGGTTTTCTTTAATTTATGTAACGGGTGCGAGGGTAGACTCGGGTTCGGGCTTTATTAGTTGGGTGAGAGGAGTGATCCCTAAACCCGATCTAAAATTGAATAAGTACTTAATACTCCTGTGTAATTCTATAATTGGTAACCATAACAATTCAATCAAATCTAATTCTATATATTAAAACCTGAAACCAAGTCTTTCCTACAACGACACTTGCCATTTATTAATTGGATAGAACATAGAAATAGCATTAAATATAATTATCGGTTAAGATATGATAATAAATTATCATAGAGTAGTATAATATAGCTAATTTATGGAAAATAATTATTAAGGTAATTTATTTGAACAAAGATAAGCCGTAGTTAGTATAACTAATTTATGCAATATAATCATTATGGTAATTTATTAGAACAAAGATAAGCCAACATTTTTCTTATAGAGTGAGTATAAACAATATAAATATATAGCCCGGGCGTGGCACGAGCATGAAAACTAGTTCCAATAAAACTTTGATTAAATCCTCTGATATATACAAAAGGTAAGACCCTTGATTATTTTAATGCCCAAAAATTACGGGGTGTTACAGACTTCCCTCCTTAAAACAAAGCTTCGTCCCGAAGCTTTAACTCATCCTCCAAATGTGCCTCATTAATCTTTCTTTCATATCAATAATTCTCCCTAACATGCTCATACTTCCACTTACTTCTACTCGAGCATTTGAGAGAAAGAGAAAAAAGGTAAATAATTTTATATGTGTATACAATGATATACCTGGTATTAGAATACCAAATATAGTGAGAATAAGTAGTGAATTTAATAATATAAATTCCTGGATGGGAAACCAGGAAGAGAAAAGTGCTTCATCAATGCCCTAGCCCGCCCCCGAGCCCGCTCTAGCCAATGGCTAGTTTAGGTTCAAAACCCAAAACTAGCCGTTTGTTCCTACTAACGGCAGTTTTTTTTTCATTGTTTTTTTTTTTGTTTATTTTTTGTTATTATATCCCCCACCCTAAAATTTTCTATAAATACCCACTATATCCAACTCTAATTTCCACACAATCACTCTCTCTATTCTATATTTCTTCTTCAATTACTACAATTCTACAACAACTCTCAAGTATTCAAGTTTTAAATTTACATAAAAAAAAAACACTACAATTATCAAGTATTAATTAAGTTTTCAATTTTAGTTAGAAAAAAATTACTACAAGTATTATATTAACACTACGCCAAAAATCGTATATGACACCGGCATATACGACACCGGAAACACAAAAACCGGTGTCAGAATAAAACACGACACCGGTTGTCCATGACCCGGTGTGATAAGCTTTAAAAAAAAAAAAACAATTGCGTAAACTGGTGAGAAAAGAAAGATAAAAAAAATACATATTTTTTAAGAGCACATTTAACACCGGTTATAGGCACAACCGGTGTCATATGGTCTATATAAGACACCGGTTCCAAGAACAACCGGTGTCTTATCCTCACTTATTTGTTTTAATTGTTTTTTTTCTCTCTCCTCATTGACTACCCCTTTCCTCGTAACTCCTCTTTTTTTTTCTTATTCTTTCCTTTGTCCTCCTCTCACACACGTAATATATGGATTTTCATTATTTTTTTTTCTTATTCTTTCCTTTTGCCCTTCCCCATCCCCTCGTAATATCCGTCCTCTCTCTCTCTCTCCTCTCTTTTATTTTTTACTGTTCTTCATATTCTACACCTCCAAAAATCCATCTTCTTCCTTGTGTTTCTTTCTAAGAACTAGATATTTTACATTGTTTGCATCGAAGAAATATACAATGTAGGGCATGTTCTTGAATTTTGGTGATGAAATTAGGCCCTTGTTAGCTAATATCGACATCAAAATTCAAGTTTTGCCTTAATAAAGAAGATTTTTCGAGCAGTTGAGAACAAATTTGTGAAGAACATGCGTAAGTTTTGTTTTGTTCGAAATTTTTATTATTTTCTAAGTATTAGATCTTGTTAATAAAATTGATCTATCATGTGCTAATGTTGCAAGTTGAATCTGCTATATTTGTTTATTGTGTTAATAAAGTTGTAGATCTTCTTCTTTGTTCAATTTGGAATTCAATACGCATTGATATATATATTATTTCTTCAATTTTAGTTCATCTTCAAAGTTTGAACATTGCTTAGATTTTTAAAATACAAAGTTTTTCATTTATTCATCTTGGAAAATTAACATTCATGTGTTTGATTTTTTTTTTTTTTGTTCATATCTTAGATCTTGTTTTTTTCGCATGTCAGAGATTTCCAGTTCTAATGTTCTTATACTTTTTTTTTTTTTTGACAAAGTAATGTTAATACTTGATTCAAGATCTATCACCTTTTTTTTTTTTTGTCACATATTGCAATTTTTTTCTTTTAATTTGGTGTTTCTAAAAATGATCCGCTGGTAGGCTGTGGTGGGTGGATTACGGGGGGCAGAAATTGCTAATAATATATTTTTTTTTAAATGTAACATAAGACACCGGTTGTGTGCAAAACCAGTGTCTTATGTGTGTTATAAACTCCTTCAGTATCAACACATATGACACCGGTTTTGGGCCAACCGGTGTCTTATCTGTATCTTTTAACACCGGTTATATTTACAATGACCGGTGTCTTATGCTAAGACACCGGCAGTCCAGACACCAGGTATAACCAGTGTCTAGTTAAATTAGGACCCGGTGTTATATGCAATTTCTGGCGTAGTGTAAGTATAAAATATTTAGTACTTTTGTTATTGTTATTTTGATAATTATTATTAGTATTGATAATTATTGTATTTTGTATTCAATATTTTAATATTCTTATCAAAAAATAATATTAACCCGAAATGGAGAATTTAAATCCTGATCAAAGAAAAGTGTTGAGAGAATATGAAGAATCACTTCTAGGTGATGTTAATCAAGGTAACTTAATGTTTGTAATATATTTTTATAATTATTAGTGTTATTTTATAAATTTTTCTTTTTATTAATATAATTTTATTTGTATGTATAGGTAATATATCACATCAAGAATCATCGGCCATGCCACCACCTCGTTCTCGTCCAATAACGGATATAGATTCACAAGATGGTAAAATTCAATTTATATAGTTGCATATTTATTTTTTATTAAATTAATTTAATTTTTTAATTTATTCAATTAATTTAAATTTACAACTTAATTAATATCTTTATTCTTTAATTGTAGGTGGTGGTATTTTTAATCGACGTGGTGTCTAACCAAGTTTTGTTTGGGCTCATTTTGACAAAATCTACACCGAAAACGACAAAAAAGGTGTAAAATATTTCAAACTTCTTTGTCGAATTTGCAAGAACAAGAATGTTAATGTAGAATTGAAGTGGAAAACGGGTAGCGAAACCGGCACTCAAACTCGACACCTACAAAGCGTACATGGCAAAACCGACCCCGAAAAACAAAGTGAAGGTGAATCAAGCCAAGGTGGTGGTCAAACACAAATCGGAGGTTATATGACCCCGACTCCCGGTGGAGGTACCCCTTTCTATTATAATAGAGATCGAATGATTGATAATATGGCTAGTTTTATTTGTCTTGATGAATTGCCTTTTAGTTTTGGTGAAAGTATTAACTATGAAGAGTTTAATAGATTATCATTATAACCCGCTTATAGAAAGGTGCCTAGGAACACTCTTAAGCGTCATACTATGACACAATATCATAAATCTAAAGGCGAGCTAATTGAATATTTTCGTTCATTTAGTGGACGTGTTTGCCTAACTAGTGATACATGGACTTCAAGACAAGGAGAACCTTATATATGCATTACCGCTCATTGGATTGATAATGATTTTAAATTGCAAAAACGTATTATTGCTTTTGATGTTATGGAAGAGTCGCATACCGGCTATAACATATATTCTTGTATTCATGGTACTTGTAGTGAGTTTAAATTGCTTGATAAGTTGTTTACTATTTCATTTGATAATGTTTCGGCTAATACTAATTGTATTAGTCATATCAAGACCAACATTTCAACTTTATTATTAGATTATATTTTTTTACATGTTAGATGTTGTGCACATATTATTAATTTGTCCGCTCAAGAAGGAATTGCTTGTATTTCTCATATTTTAAAGCCTATTAGAAAAGTTGTTAAGTGGCTTAGACTAACAGGCACAAAAAAGCGTAGATACAAACAATTGTGCAAAGAACATCAATTGCCATGTAAGAGATTTTGTCTTGATACACCAACAATGTGGAATTCTACCTACAAAATGCTAGGTGCTGCAATCAAGTATAAACAAATTATTACTACTTTGTATAACGAACATCATTCTACCGATCCAAATGCACAACTTCTCGATGATGTTACTTTGGAACTTGCCGAACCTATTTGTGATCTTTTGAAATCTTATTATGATGCTACAAAAAAAAATTTCGCTAGTATATGAACCAAATGTTCATTTGGTGATCTTACAATGCATTAAAATAGTTTTTGCTATGTCTAATATTGATGCTTCTATTTAAAATAGTTTAAAGCAAGTTGTTTCTTTAATGCGTGAGAAATGGTTGCATTATTTTACTGAATTTCCTATTATATATGGCATTGCATGTATTCTGGATCCCGGTGTTAAATCCGCGGGATTGAAAAACATGTTAGAATTTTATTATTCAACATTAGAAAAACACTATGATGTAGAAAATTATGTGAACAAATGTGATTCTATTCTTATTAAATTACATGATTTGTATGATACACGTATTGGTACTGATGGACAAGCTAGTTCTTCTTCTTCTTCCATGTCATCTAAATCTAATCAAAGTAGATTTGGTGATTATCATAAAATTATTTTTAAGAAACAAAAAACTATTTTAGACGATTCAACATCTTTTGTTTATGATTATTTAATACTTGTCCATGATACTACCGATGATAATGATTTTAGCATTCTTAATTGGTGGCGTAAACATAGCCACCAATATCCGATTTTAACTCAAATTGCAAAGGATGTTCTTGTAGTTCCAGCTTCGACAGTTGCTTCGGAGTCCGCTTTTAGTGCAGGTAGAAGAGTATTGGATGAAAAGCGATCAAGCTTGGCTCCCGAATCCGTAAAAGTATGTGTATGCAAAAAAAATTGGGATCAAGCAGTAAAAAGAAGACAAGGAATGAAGGATGATGATGATAACGACGAAGAAGATGATCCATTCATGACAATGGATACTACATCGGAATCGGGAGCATCAACCGCCAATAAGAACGTCTAAGAATGAACCGATGAAATAATCAAACGAAGGTAAGTAAGGTAAGTGAAGAACTACGTGGGCTTTGATTCTTTCGAGATACGTAGGCATCCTAATTATTATAAGTTTATCAAATAATGATACAATTGTGATAATTATGAGCAAGCCATTTTTTTTCGGGCCGAGGCAGTGCTCGAGCACTGGCCCGCACGGCACTAGCCCGGTCAAGCCCGGTCAAAGCACTGGCGGGCTAGTGCTAGTGCCCCGATAATCAAGCACTGGCACTAGCCCGGGTGTGTAGTGCTAGTGCCAGTGCTCGATTTTCGCGGCACAGCCCGGCCCGTGGCTGGCTCTAAGTCTTACAACTTTGTATAGTTTGTACACTTATTATTTTAAGTGTTAGTTGATTATTATATCAATATATAATAATTACTAATTCTATCATTTTAACTAAAATTAAAAATCTTTGTAATTTAATTAGCGAATTGTTAATATGACATTTTACACAAAAATTGTAATTTTATTCGAGCGGAGGTCCAAACTCATAAAACAAAACAGAAGGAAATCACGAAGACATTAGTGAGGGAGCTGAATAGAACTCGAATTTCAATCACCCACAAAAAACCCCAGAATAACCACAGACTTAACCAACCAAGAACAACCATTAGAATGCACTAAAGCTACTCAAAATCTAAACGAATTTCAGACCAAGCATCTAGAAGATAACCAAAACCCAAAAACTGAAATAGAGCACACCTGAATAATTAGATATGATCTTGAGCTACATTGCCTGCGCCACAAATTAAAAACTGATCAAGCTCCGACGATCGGCAAGAAGTTGCCAATTTGGCTCATAATTTATGACACTCTAGTTCATTACTCTGAATCTGTTTCGGGCATACGTTTCTATCTCACAATACATTTTTATTTGTATTAGCATTTTGGTTCTTTTCTTTTTGGTTTTGTCACAAAAAAAAAGAACCATTAACAATCTTCGTCAGCCATGGCTTCCAAAACAATTCCAAACAAAATCTTTGATCAACGGGGTGAGACTTTGGATGTGTTGGAACCCCTAGATACAATATATTCAGTCCACCATCTACAGATTATCTAAAAAGAGTGGATCGGAATTCATCAAAGAACTCTATGACACACCGAATGTCTTGATTTTTTAGTACGATAAGAATGAATCACCAACCCAAATATAAATATGCAAAAGAACTTGACATAATATGCAGTCTCACCAAATATCCAAAAATGATCCTAGACTAAACTCCATGCCCTAACCAATGAAACCACATCTCCATTGTATCAGCAAGTTCCACCAAAACCAAAATTGATGTCATCTTCTTATCTTAATATACACTACCCACATCATTAAATATACCAAAATCTTACATATGAAACAACAACACCACAATCTCTCAACCCAAACAACTTAAAATAACACATTCAGCTCCCCAAAAATTTCAATTCAAAAGCCAATTCACATATAACATATACTACTAATCCAACATCACCAAAAAAGGGGAGAGAAAGGAGATAGGTAAAAGATGAACTAATACCTTTTGACACGAGCAAAAGATAGAACAAAGGCGTGCGTCTTGTTCCATCTATTATCAACACTCCCTGTTCAATTAATTGATCAAATTAAACTACCATTTGATCAAATTAAACTACCATTTGATCATCATAATAATATCAATCAATCGATCAAATTAAAATAAAAGTAATAATCAATTGAGAAAGCTGAGCATTGAAATAACTTGTAATCAAATCAAAGGTAACAAAGCCCCAGGAAAGTAACAAAATCCTAAAAACCATCACGAAATTTGTCATGCCCAATAAATAGTTGAAATCAGAATTTAATATAAGTTACACACCTCTTTAATGCGAGCATCGAACTTCTTGCAGAGCAAATCGATTTGCCAAACCCTAGAAATTAAGCCGAAATTGAAAAACAAAATCCAAATGGGCAGAAAAATCAGAAATCAACAATATTGAGATTAGGTTTAACAGAATCAACAAAATAAACCAGGCTCGGCCAATGGCAATTTATTTTACTGATTTTACACTACCAAAATCATAAAGAAGTAGATAACAAACTTGATAAATAGAACCATTAAACTTACCTCTTGTGCTGCTTATTTTGCAAGGAAAAAGTAAATGACCAAGAGCAAAGCTGAAACCAACATGTTGATTAGGCAATATCAAATTAAGATCCGGACAAAATTGTAATTATAGATAAACCAGAAGACATAAGGCTTAAGTAAACCTGATGAAAAAGTTCATCCTCTGCTTTCACATAAATCAGATTATCATTCTTGCTACTGCATGACCCCTTCTTATTTTGCCCAATTTTCTTCAACAAGACGATACATAGTGAGAAATAATGTAGGAAGGTATGACGATAACAATTACCAAAATAATGAACGGTTGATAAGAATTATATATGAAAACAGACACAGATAGTACCTTATATATTCTAGTCACCGGTAAGTAATGTTGAAAGCGGAACTGCGGAATGATTTACGGAGATCCTCTGTCGCCTTTGTTAATTAAAAGGCAGAACAAAGGTAATCATCGGTGAGATACATCACACCAAATCAAAAGAACATCTGCATATTTGGCTACTTCAGAAGAACCAAAAAAAAAAAAAAAAAAAAAAAAACCAACCTCATCTTCTGTTGCCCAAGAAATTTCATCATAAAGACGCGACTGCAATTGTGGGAGGCAGATGGGAGTGATCGCCAATAAAAATGGGGAAACGTATTAGAGCTAATTAAATTGGAATTGAGAAAAAAAAAATTAATTGAAATCAATAAGAAATGAAATTAAAACTAATCAAACTAAATCAATCTAGAGTCAAACAACATTAAAACTTTAACACATAACCAAAAAATCAAGTTAAAACCCAAATCAACAAATCTAACAAAAAAGAAGGAGTGCTATCCATTACCTTCACCGAATGAGGAGAGAAAGAGAATATGATTCGGACGAAGAGTGAAGAGAGGCACCGAGGAGAAACAGCATCACGAATCACCACAAATCTAGATCAACAAAATAAAACAGCATAAAAGACGGATTAAGCAAATCTGAGTGAGTGACATCCACATCGCAAGATCCAAACCGAGTAAGGAGAAAGAAAGAGAGTATGAGTGAGTCCAGAATGAAATGAGAAAAACAGGAAAGAGAGGATAGCAGATGGAGAAATAAGGAACGACGAGGATTGACGCGTTGGTGATGGGCGAAGCTCAGCCTTTCAATCAGTTATTGTTGAAAATGAACAGTAGCAAGGCTTGCGATTTGAGGAGAAAAAAGGCGCGTTTCAACAGAAAAGTGTGCGTTGCAAGAACAAGGGGATGCGTTTTGGCCGTCACTGTTCATAAGTGAACAGTAGCCGGTTAAGACGTTTTTAAAAGGTGAGGAGATTCCTAATTGATCTCTAAACCGCCTGAAAATCTCTTGTCACAAAACTAGATTCTAATCTTACGATTACTAGCAAAACCATCCAAGGCCCCTCTCACACATCGACAACACTTAAACAATACAAGTAATAAGATCATCAACTCTCGCACGTAACAAGACACACATGGGTACTATACACTATATCAATTAACACATATACACACAAAACACTCAGGGTGTTATATGATCATAATAATCTAGGGAGTAGATTTTGTGTTACCGTAAAAATGCGA
The DNA here is from genome assembly GCA_963680865.1 of Spergularia marina. NCBI lineage: Eukaryota > Viridiplantae > Streptophyta > Magnoliopsida > Caryophyllales > Caryophyllaceae > Spergularia > Spergularia marina. The sequence continues at coordinate 17,334,380 of OY804548.1, read as the reverse complement.
TATTAATCAAAAACATTATATGACCCTTCTAGAAATCAAGACGTACATAAAACCAAGGTTTTAATAATACCAAAATAAAAATAAATTAATAATAACAAATTAAATAAAATTTAGACATAAAACTCACTCTTCTCAGATTCTCAAATCTGGGGTAGAGGTATCTGTAACAGTTAACTGGCCAATGTCCCGAGTGCGCGCACCCCTTAGAGGGCTAACCCCATTAAGGAGGATCAAGAGGCAGGGAATGTGATCAACGCAACCCTCAGGAAGCTATAAGGGACATCTCCCTAAAAATAATAATCCTCATACCCGGGTTTACCCATAAAAAGTTAATCCCCAACTTTCTATAAATAATAAAACTTCTTTCTCTTGTACTTGCGTGAAACAAGATATGTCTCAATCAATTGTATCATAAACTCGATCAGACAAACTTATCTCTCAAAACTCTTTAAAATGTGTGAAGTGTCTTTGAAATTATCTAATTTCTTAAATAAACATAGGATAAAACATTTAGCAAAATTCAAGAACAGGCATAATTCTTTTACGAGTGTGAAGGACGACAAACATATCACGCACATAACAAAACCAAATTCTTAAGCTTAAAATCTTGGTCTCGTAATTTAATGTAATCATCTTAATCCGCGTATATGCAAACTTTACCTCTAAACTTCAATCAAGTGATAAATTCCCTTCTTTGCTTAAGCCTAACAATATATATAAAGTCGTTAATGTCCCATATATGCTCACTAGCTATCAAAATCCCAACCAAACACTTCATAAACCCATAATCAAATTCTACTATCGCACATCTGATCTGTTTTGAATTCTTTGACTTCTGACGCTCGCACACACAACTCACATAATCCCTTTTCTAAACACAAATCAGCCATATTCAACGGAATCACATTCTTATCGTAGTACAAAACACAACTATGTACGGAGTACTATGTATCAGTATCAACAAGACCATAAGACACATCGACTATATCTCGCAAGTAGCACACACACACGCACACGCACGCACGCGTGCGCGCACACACACCCACCCACGCCCGCGCACGCACGCGCGCTTGGCCTTATATATACCATCATAAACTTGGGAGAAGTAGAAATAATGTTACCTCTCAAATTGTGAAATGCCCGACTTTTATATGTTGCTCCTCGAAATGAACCCATAAACTCAATAATTATAACAATAAAACGGAATCAAAACTCAATTGAAAAAACCATATTTATATTTAAAAAATAAGTTGTAGGATCGAAAACTGAATAGACTTACGAGATTGATAGCAAAAGAGGGTTAAACTAGTCGTGAAGGTAATAGACGAAAATGATGATCGCTTTGGCTGATGAACTGAAAGGCAATTCGTATGATATATTATGGGCAAGGATGTGCAAAGAAAATGAGATAATGATGATTAGGGGCATGTGATCAGCCGCCAAAGAAATTAAAAAAAAAAAAAAAAGTGTTTTTGTTGGTTTCTTAAGGGTTTACCACCCTCCTTAATCGGATGTCCAAACTCATAAAACACTATTCGGTATAATCAGTTAACACTTTAACTGAAATATTAGGGTTCACATTACATCGTATAAAATAAAATATAATATCATTTTGGAGAAACTATGTTACTCGATGTGATCGAGAGGGATCAATCAACTTATTATCGAACGACAATAACGTCAAACTCTACTTAGCCAACCGTTATCGATTTATGTTAATCGACTGACTTAGTATACATCAATACATCCCTGGTTTATTCCTAATTACATTTAATTAGTCAACGCATTATTGTCATCGATGACACCTACCCCAACAAAGAGAATAAAAGGTTCAAAAATGAGGAGAGAGTCTAGATCGAGAATGATCTGGAACAAATGGTGGAGAAAGAGTTCTAGATCTGGGTTAATTTGTGAATTTTAGATGAGAGAGAAAATGGTTCAAAATGATGAATTATGAAACAAAGATCATAAGGATGGTTGGAAAGATGAATGTATGAGATATGGTGTGGGTGGAATGAAACGAGGGTTTACGGATTTGGTTGGTCTATCAAGAATTAATTGATTAATAGGTAATTGGTTGTGGGTTTTGGGTTAATAAGGATAAGTGACCTATTAAGTGTTTTGTTAGAGTTAAAAAGGGCAAAAACGAAACTTTGTGTTACAAAGTATGGTCCAAAATAAAAACGTAAAGAATGAAAAGAAATTGCCAAATAAGGGAGACGTAAAGAGTCAATAGAAATGGAGGGAGTATTAAGCTTTTATTATCCAAAAAAACTAGTATTATTATTATGATTTTTTTTTTTCAATAATTAGGGTAATCTTTAGTATTGCATGTTTATTGATTCGCAAGTAGAAACTTGACTTCTGTGCTGATCATAGATCTAGGGTTTAGGAGAGAATGGATATATTATATATTATAATATTGATGAACACCAAACTTAAAAGCTGGAAATTGGTTTAACATTTAACTAATATTGATGAACATACCCAAACTTGATGAACATAAAGATTAAATCGAGGAACATTCTGTCGCAAATCGATGAATATAAACAAACAACAAATATGGTGTACATGAATAATACTCGCCATAGACTTCTACCGAAAGAAGCAGAAGAAAGATGATGAAAGAAGTGGGGGATAGGAAAAAGGCAAAAAAGAATGACATTTAAAAGCTGGAAATCCTCTTGTGCTCCAAGAGAAGAAGCAGGCTTTAACATAAAGGAGGTGTTATCATGGAATAAGGCAATGCTGTTGAAATGGATTTATAAAATCATCACAAAAGATCAGGGGAGCTGGTGCAGATGGTGTACAGCATACTGTTTAAAAGATCAAAGTCTGTGGGATGTCAGATGGTGTACAGCATACTGTCAGGGATCACCTATTAGCAGAAGTTGGAGATAAGGATCATGCTGATAATCTGATTCTCTCATGGTCGAAGGGAAGTAAGTTGTTACGGAATTCGGGTCGGTCGGTACCATGAAACTAGTTCATGGGGAAAAACATAACACAGCGGAATTTATTCGAAACGTTTCTCAGTCGTTTCTCATTGATTTCATCAATTGTACAACGTATATATAGTAGCTACAATTCACCGTCTTAACCTACAAGTAATACAACTTTCCTAAATATAACCTACCATAAATGTACTTCGTACATATTAACAATATCTACGATATTCACAATATCTACGATATTCACAATATATACGATATTACCATAACTTCGTATATGGTAATATATTGCTGACCATATTACTCCATAATATCTCTCGATATTATCTCGTAATATCGTCACCTTCCGTTTTTCCTATTACCCCCCTCAAACTCATGGTAATTTGCGAAAATACTTATGGTAATTTGCGAAAATTTCCATGGGTTTGCCAAAACTCGTTCGGAAAGGAGAAGTGTAGAGAGAAAAAAAATGGTAATTTTTCTCGATAGTCGTTTCCTCGTCGTTCGTATCATCGCATCGACCGTCGTATATCGTCGTCTTCATTGTCGTTCTGTCGTTTCGGTCTCGGATCGGTCTCGTGTCAGTCTTGGAGTTCAAGTCGGGTCGGGTTCGATTCACATGTCGGATCGAGTTCGTTGGAATCAGGTCGTTTCGTCGAAGTGGGACAAATCCCACCGTTCGTTTCTTCATGCACGTGGGACAATACCCACTAGCACATGACACGTCAAAAGCACCTTGTGCTCATTAAGTCATTAACTCCGCCAAAACAGAGCTCAGTAACTCATCAAAGCCTAGAGCAGGCTCGCTCGGGTTCGTCGTGCTCCAATCAGGAACTAGGTTCGTCATCATCGGGTCTATCGTTCGTTCGGATTATCGTTCGCCGTCGTCCATCAACCCATCAATTGGGTCGGGTTCGTTCGTCAAACTCTGTTTGATTCTTCTTTCAACAAAGCCCATTACTGGGTCGGCTCGGGTTCGTAATCGGGTCGCATCGTCTTCAGGTTCAACCCGGCTTCATCATGCTCGGGTTCGGGTTCGTAATCGGGTCTTGATTGGTTCGAGCAAGAGGGAGAGCCCCCCCTGCGTAGCCAGGTGATCTTCTTCATAGCCGGGACTGGTCGGATCGTCTTCGGTTCGGATGATCGGGAACATCTCCGTTTCGATCATAGTCGGTCGTCGATCATCATCTTTCAACCTCTGTCATCGTCAGGGTCGTGGTCGTGCTCGGTTTTGTCGTCGGTCAGTCGTGCTCGGTCGCCTGTGATTCGATCATGGTCGGCCGCCTGTGATTCGATTGTGGTCGGTCGTCAATTCCGCTTGGTCGTGGTCAAGTCGGTCATGCTCGTTGGGAGGTCGGAGGTTCAATTGATCATTTGATCAAACAACCAAGCTGATGGTCGTGCATGTTCGTTCGCTTCGTGCTTCGGCTCCGCGCTACTTGTCATGTAAAGAAAAGTAATTGGTTTTGTTTTCTAAAACCAATATCACACAACGCTAAGGTTGTCATGACTCAACGTGCGCCGTTCGAATTCGCTCAAGTTTCGGTATCGGCTCGGCATAGGGTTCGTGTGTTTCGTATTTCGGTTTAGGGTTTCGTGTTTCGGTTATCGGCTAGGTTCGAGACTCCTCAAGAACAAGGCTCTGATACCATGTTACGGAATTCGGGTCGGTCGGTACCATGAAACTAGTTCATGGGGAGAAACATAACACAGCGAAATTTATTCGAAACGTTTCTCAGTCGTTTCTCATTGATTTCATCAATTGTACAACGTATATATAGTAGCTACAATTCACCGTCTTAACCTACAAGTAATACAACTTTCCTAAATATAACCTACCATAAATGTACTTCGTACATATTAACAATATCTACAATATTCACAATATATACGATATTACCATAACTTCGTATATGGTAATATATTGCTGACCATATTACTCCATAATATCTCTCGATATTATCTCGTAATATCGTCACCTTCCGTTTTTCCTATTATAAGTTCAGGGTGAAATCAGCATATGATCACATCAGAGAGAAGCAAAAGAAAGTTAAATGGAGTAAAGTTGTTTGGGATAATGTTTTAATGCCGAAACACAGCTTTATTTCCTCCCTAGCTGCAGTGCACAAGCTATCAACTATTGACAACATCAACAAGAGGGGAATGGTGATCATTAATAGATGTGTGTTGTGTAAGAAGGCAAATGAACGTCACAGACATCTGTTTTTTCACTATGACTACTCAGCAGCTGTTTGGCATAGCTTGCTTCTTTGGCTCGGAATTGGGAAAAGAAAATGGACTATAAGACAGGAGCTCCAATGGTTTGCTAGCAGAAGAAAATCAAAGCATTGGCTGGCAAAATGGGGGAGATGTTGTCTGAGTGCTGCAGTCTACCAGATTTGGTGTGAGAGAAATAGTCGACTGTTTGCCGAGGAGGAGCATACAGAAAGCTGGATAGTAGATAAGATAAAATTTGCTGTTAGTGTTTGTATGTATCAATGGAGAAAGAGTGAGAGCAATTTAGAAATAGACAATAGCTTATTAAATTAGGCGTTTTAGTAGAGGAAATGACTCCTAGTGGTTCTTATTTTGTAAGCGCTTTTCGTTTATTCCCCTATATGGGATGAATAAAATCAAATAACTTCTTAAAAAAAAAAAAAAAAAAGATTGTGCTAGATTGTGAAATGTGATTTCATAAAGTAAAGAAAATAAAAAATGCTTGGGGAGTTGGGAAGTACAGACATGTTTATCATGAAATTTCATGTGAGAAAGGTTTGGCTCGTCCCTGCACAAAAAATCAATGAGCGATCGGATTAAAAAATGGCAAAATTTTTGACTATGAATCTGATCTTATAATTATTTTCCACTAGTTTGCATGCTCATTCCGCACCCTGACTACATGCTTATATTGCTTATACTCGTTTTTTTTTTTTAAATGTAGGTTTATTTTGTTATAATATTATCAAGAACGAAATTTATTTACATTATATGTTTCTTTCATTTTTTGTCATTCGTCATATTATATTTATTGTAAATTATTATTGATTTTTAGTGACAATAAACTTATTATATTTATTATTTATTTCTACTAACTCATATTATTTTTATTTCCTTTTCACTTTTACGTCATCACATGTTATTATTTCATATCCAGTCACCCGTTATACTATTTCAATTTTATTCCAATATCACGTCACGTATTATACAATTTTATTTTCATTCACTATCCCGTCACCCTTTATATTAGATTATATTTCAATTTATTACCAAAAATTAGCTTTACCATAATTTACTAACTGATCACCATAAATTACAACGTTTTCCATAATTTACAAAATAATTTCCATAATATATAATTTCTTTGTGATGTTCAATTAATAGGTGCCAAGTGTCTTCTTAGGAAACACTTGGTTTCAGGTTTAAATATATGTAATTAGGTACAAAGTTAAGCTAATTAACTTTTTTTTTCCTTTTAATATTAGTAATAATAAAATATAGTATAATGTGGTCTCATATACTTCTAGTTTATTTCAACAATGTTTGCAAACACTATTTTTTTAACATTCCTTAAATAGTATATTAATATATTGAATAGTCAAACTTTATAACGAGTAAATTCACAACTAATGCTAAACAATAATTACTACAATTTAAATTCATCCTTTTTTGTCGTTAACAATTTTTTTTCTTCTTTCTAGCATTAACTCATGCGTTTTTCTTCTCTTTTCTTCTCTCTTCTTTGTCAATTATATGCCCCCTATCTAAAACTTGTATTTTGAGCAATATTTTCATTGTTTCTTCTAATTGGAAGCTTTGTGAAGGTTCTCAATAATAAGTTTTTTTTTCATTAACAAATTAAAATCTCTTCCACAAATTAGAAAGGTTCTAGCACCTTCTTATGACAATGATTTGAATTTTTCAACAATCCCCTTTACTTCCATGGTATAACTATCTCCATATCATAATAAATTTTATTGTTACATAAAATAAAGATAAGTTTTGATTAGATTGATTTTATTTTCCTTTCTGTCTAGCAAAAAATAAGAACAAGTATTTCACTTTTTTTTTATAATAAAATCACTTTGAGTCAAAGATCCATGGAGTCCCCACCAAGGACGCCACCAAGCAGTGGACGTTCTTCTTCTGGATCTTCTTTAATGGAAAATCTTCTAGGCCTATTGAGAGTGAAGGTTATTAAAGGGATCAATCTTGCGATAAGAGATGTTCGCACAAGTGACCCATATGTGGTCATAAAGATGGGTAGACAGGTTTCTCTCTCCCTCTCTTCTCACTATCTCTTTACCTCTCAATTTGTTGTATGTTAGTATGTATGTTTAAAATAAGATGCATGGTCTAATATATGTGCTTGTGTAAGTACTTTTACACGTTCTCATATGCAGTAATTTGCAAAAGTGCATTAGATTAAAAGAATAGTTGAACTTTTATGAATTATGGTGATTTGTTATGGTGATTTGTTTCTTGTAAAGATGGAAAGTAAACTTTTTCCGATTATTTGATGAAAAACTATGAATATCACATAAATTTATAAATGGGTAATTTCGAATAATATGTTTATGTTTCTTATTAGTGATGGTAAAAGATCTCACATAATGTATTTATTTTTATAAGTTATATTCATATTCAAATAAATTATTCGGGTTATTGTTCTCATCCAACTAGCTATGCAATTTTGTTTTAAACGACGCTATACAATTATTTTGGGACTTTGATTAATTGGTTAGTTTGTAAATCCTCCTTAATAACCGTGCATTTCTCCTATGTGGTGTTTAATGGGAGGCGGAAGGAGTACGTGCCATTTGAGCCAAAATTACCTTGTTGTAGGCACATCTTGATCCCATATAACTCCAACAACCAACATATATGTTACATATCGTCCTTGTATGTTAATGTTTAACTATATGACCTCCACAAATTTGGATGTTAAAATGTGCTATATTGCCACAAAACCGAGAGACGTATAGCGAAAAATGTTGTAATAGTACTTCTCAATGCATGTGATCGTTAGTCCATGAAGGTTGTAAATGATTGTACACCGACATGAGAAGTAAGCTTATTGTACGAGTAGATTTTAGTCAGACCCACAAATCATAAATATATTCTAACACTACGGAATATGGAAAATGGTTTATGGAGTTGGTTTGTCCCACATTGGGAAACTAAGGCTCATATGATCAGTTTATAATAGATTCCTACCATCATATTACCAACAAGGCCTTCACCTTTTAGAGCCCACGAGAGGATATTCGGGCTTAATAGGTGACTACCCATCTTATTGGGTTGTGTTGCGACGGACGGTGGATCAGGCTGTTACAGATGGTATCAGAGCAACCCTGCGACTGCGTGCTGAGGCCCAGACCAGTCGTCTAGCGGGGGAGATCTTGGACCTGTGTTGATGTTGGTATGGTTTTGTTTAGGCGCAACGGGGACGTTGCGTTCTCTAAGTGGGGGAGTTTGTAACACTACGGAATATGGAAAGTGATTTATGGAGTTGGTTTGTCTCACATTGGGAAACTAAGGCTCATATGATCAGTTTATAATAGATTCCTACCATCATACTACCAACAAAGGCCTTCACCTTTTAGAGCCTACGAGAGGATATTCGGGCTTAATAGGTGACTACCCATCTTATTGGGTTGTGTTGCGACGGACGGTGGATCGGGCTGTTACATATATTGTCGCAAATCTTTTTGTAACTTTTTTTTTTTCACATATAAATCATGAAATTATTCTCATTTTCTATGTTGTTTTACACTTAATAAAAAAAATATATATTTATAATTTACATATATTAATGACTTTAAATTTTCAAATGACATAATTATCGAATTCGACTTCAAAACATATATTTGGTACAATCATATTTCAATTCTGGGTCAATTTGTGTTGACTGGGTAGGGTCAACTTTTTCCTACCATTCCGGCTAATATTAACTTTTTGGAGCTTAATGGGTAGTTTAATATGGGTTATATCAAATTAGTTCTAGGTATGTTTTCCAGACTATCAGTTGTTTAAAGGTCTAATTGTTAGAGTTGCTCTGTCATAGGACGTTCAGCCATGTTCTCGTATTGCGACATTTATAAGTTAGCCGCCATAACTTGCAAATCAGAAATAACTACCATGCCATGTCATTTGCATACTTATTTATTGCCGGATAAATTAATTTTTTTATTTCACATATATACTATACCACATTGATAGAATAATCTGTAGCTACCAATTCGTATGAAAATCGTGCAATATGTATCTCTTCGGCATTATTCATGATATCTATTTTTTTATCTACATGTAGTTTAGAAAAATTGTAAATGAATTCCTTATAACTTTAAAATGTGCACAAAGGTGTAGGAATCTTAGGTGCATGAATATAAGATTGGGTAACGTAAAACATGGGGTTTGGTTAGAGATGGAGCCCACCTGGTCTTGCAATGCCACTTTTTTTTGTATTATGCTTTGAGAGCTTTTTTTTTTGTCCTTCACATGCGTTGGTAAATGCTAAAATTTGTTCTTGAGAAAATGTGTTTTCCTTACGAAAGGGGTTTTGATTTTGTTCTAACTTAATGTCTAGTGTCGAGATTTTAATCAAGTACGGTGTTTGGAAAGTGTGAAATAAGCAAAGTAATGAGTCAGAAAAGTAATGAATAATAACCAAATGACGATGTTAGAGTGCAGACAAGGAAATTGGCGATTGAAAATCAAATTCTGAGTTATTAATGTTTGGATCCTTAGAAGATTTTAACTTTGAATCATACTGGTTTGAGAGGACACAAAAATTTGAGCGAAGTCCAAGATATACCCCATTTGCTTGTGTCTGATGACGAATCAGAGGAGGATTTAAGTCAAGGGTGTGATGAGGACTAACTCAAATATGAAATTGAAGAAAAATATGCGTCAGATGAGTTGGAATTGAAAAAATAAGAATTTGAGTCTAGATTCGTAAAACACCCTAGTAAAGATGTGGCCAACAACTTTACTACCCCTGTAAATCCTATTTAACTAGAACCTTATTATGTCATTGTCTTTGTATGATGTTATAGACAGAGTTAAGTACCAAAGCCCGGCAATAGTTTATTATGTTATGGGATAATTCGTCACAAGATGTTCTGCATGGTTTCTTTTTCATAATTTGTGGGGAAAAGGGTATTATTTGTTATTAGCTTTGGCGCAATTCAACAAATGGATAATGTCTTGAAATCTTGGTTCCATTTGTTAGATAATAAAACCTTTATCACTCAAACATAGATTAGAAAAATAGAATTGAGCAAAATATAACTAATATTGTACGAATATGAATTAATTGCTAGGGGCTTAGATTGAAAATTTTGGAGTCCGGCGCGAATCCAAAAAAATTGAAGGGATGATAGGTAAGTTTCATTATGTGTGTAATGTAGCAATGTAGCAATGTAGAAAAAAAGTAAGTTAGGGTATGTAGAATAATAGTGAAGGTGGAATTAGATTAGGAGTTTGCAACTACTATTATTCCTTGAGCAAAAGGGAACCATATATGGCTGAATATGAATGAAAGCCAAAATATAAGGGGATTTGGCATGATCAACAATCATGTAGTTTGAGAAAATGTCTCCTAACCAACAATGTAGGAACGAAGATCAAAGGTTATTGTTCTCCCGGAACAGAGAAATATCCTTCCCTCAAATGCTCAAATCGCTTAGTACTCCACCAATCCCTACAACACAACCCTAGGGAACAAACACTGCAATATTACCAGTTAGCTGATCCTAACTTCTTAGATGGCATAATTCAGTTCAGATTGTTAATATTTTGCTACGTGTGTTTCGCTAATGTGGTGACTAGAGATGAAAGGACCAAAAATTGGGAGTGTGAAGAAAGAGGTAGAAGCCATGAATAGTTAAACTTGCATTGAATGTTAGGGCTCTAAATACCAATTACCAAGCATCAGAAGGCAAACCGTTTATGAATACTCACGAGGATGGGCTATTTGGACTCCTCTTAACTAAAGAGCACTTGGACCTCTTATATGGTTCAGTTTAGTGTATCTTCGGGTTGGTCTATGTGCACTAATACTATTCTAAACCACGATGGAAGAATATGGATCTTGTGGAATCTTATGAGAATTTTTGTCCAAATAATATTATTGAATATTGAAGACACGAAGTTTGAAAAAGAAGATTTATGTCAAGTTTGTATATGAGAAGAATGAAGTAGGTGAAAGGATCGAGTTGAGGAGAAATGTGATAAATGTTGTCCTAATTGGTCCTTTGCAAATTGGCTGAGACTTTATCTCAGCGTGGAATTTTGTTTGGGCATCAACATACTTCCTACATTTAAAAATAAAATAAAATTGAAAAATAAAATGAAAAGTGGTTGTCTTTATAAGTTGGTGAGAATTTAGGACTTGGGCATAATATGGGTATTGGCACATCATGCTTTGATATAACATGTAAAGGTAGGGTTTTGCTCGCCTTCCTACTGCCTTTTTCGTAACACATGTTCTTATCGCATAGACTGGTTTGGCAACTATTTTTTAAATTAGATGTGATCATGGGTTGGGCTAAGTGTTAAAAATAGGCCTTTCGGACAAGGCTTATTTTTTGGTTCAAATGGTTGGCCCGTGCGGGCTAATGTTGGCTTTCAGATCATTTTAGGCTTGTTCAAGAGAGTTTTCAAAAGTTGTTTATTTCATTGCGAAATTTCATGGATTAAATATTGATTTTTCCTAGTACTTACAAATATAAATGAATAATAAGCTATTGTAACTTATTTGAAAGGTTTTTTCTTATGCCAGTATGATTGTTTAACGATAATTATATTTTTATTATTTAAAATTAATTTATTTACCAAATTATACGTAATTTTGCTACATTGTGTACTAATCAACAAATGCACATTACTTTCCCAAATAAATAACAAAATATCACATTAGTACTCTATAAGACTTTATAAACTTAAATTTGATGTGTTTAAGTCTTATGGTCGGGCTTGGCCAGGCCAAAAATTGGGGCACAACTTAGGCCCAAACCCGGTCCATTCATTGCGGCCTTTTTCTCTAGCTGGGCTTAGGGTCATTTTCAGGCCTAAATCACGATCGAAGCCTAGAATAATTGGCCTAGGCCGGGCGGAGCATAGGTCGTTTGATCACCTCTATTATCAATCATGTGCACTTCAAATAGGGTGTATGATATATTTTTGAAAAGCTAAATGCAATTTCTTAAGCTGGTGGAATCACAAGAGAATCATTTATATTTTCACAAAGTAAGTTATGGAAAAAATGATATTACACATTTGAAAAGACATATCATAAAATTTATATAAACATATATGACACGTGGTTGAGGACATTCATAAATTCCTATAAAAATATATAAACTTTAAAAAGAGTTCGTGAAGTTAAATGTTAAAAAAAAAAGCATGTGGTTAAGAACATTATTAGACCTCTTTAGGAAGAGATCTAATCTAGTGCTTTTTGTTTCTTATCTTTAAAGAAATAATTAATTTATTTTTTCAGAAATTGAAGACTCGGGTTATTAAGAAAGATGTGAATCCGGAATGGAATGAAGATCTTACTCTTTCAGTGTCAGATCCCACCTTGCCAATTCAGCTGGTATGAATAACGTTATTCTACACTTTTATCTAATTTAATAGGAATTGGAGGGTAATAATAGGACATAATTTTTATGATACTTTATCAAACTATTAAACAAAATTCTGATGCCAAAATTGAATTTTGTAAATAAAATGCGTACGTTAGAAAATGCAAGTATTTTATAATTAAACAAATGGCTTGATTTTATACTTCCCCTACCTCATATACGGAGACTCCAATCTTAATTGTATTGGATATAGACACTTTTATTACTAATACATGTTGGATCATAATTCGATAAGAAGTTGTGCGGCGGTAGGAATTAAGATGTACTATGGGACATTTACTTTAACAAGAGTAAAACAATTGTTAGATTGAGACTTTGACTACAAAACAAAGAAAAAAGAAAAAACACTAACCCAAACCTCATGTGCTCATCCTACCCCTCCCCCTCACCCTCCCTAAGCTCCACCACCACACCATGGTTGACCATCACACCTGAGTTACACCCACCATTAAGGGTGTAAATGATCTGAGCTAGCTCGCCAAGACCTCGTAATAGGATTGGTCAAATCTCGACTCGAGTTCGGTCAAACTGAGCTTGAACTCGATCCCGAGCCAAGGTCTAACAAATATAAGCCGATCCCGAAGCTCGTTTGTGCTTGTTTTTATGAGTAATAAATTTCTAATATTTAACGATTTTATTTATAAAAAGTTGTGTGTAATTTTACTAATTCATTCATGATAGTATAAAAATTATCATATTAACTCGATCTCGAGCTAAAATTTTTGTGGCTCGCCGAACCCGAGCTTGATCCAAAGCCTCTGAGCGGATCCTAAGCCTACCCGACCTCAAGCTTAGATCGCCTTGGTTACACCGCTACCCACAATCACCTTACCCGGTCTGATGGGCAGACCCTACCACCATCCCCACCATACGCTGGCAACCCCACCTATCCATCCTCGCAAAACTGGTTCTGCCTCCTCCTTTGTTTTCTCACCTCTCATTTTGCTCCCACTTCGGCGACAATCAAGGGTTACACCGGTCAAATGAGGAGTCTTCGCCTTTGGCCCGCCCTGGTGTTTGCTCCACTCGTTGGTCCGAATGTTATATAGAGTGAACGGGCGGCACAAGGTGATATATTTTCCAAAAGAACCTTGACATCGACATTCGAGGGGGTGGCAGTCTATGGTACCCCCAATGACTTTTAAGGGACCTGGGCTGAGCTTGGCAGCGGGGGAGTGCGTAAGAGAGATAAAGTCAAAAATTGAAGATTTAGTATAGTCGGTAGCAAGAAGGGTCGAGGGGGGCCAACAATGACTTCCTTTTACTTGTCGGCAGTCGATGCTCCTTTTAGTGTAAATGTAGCACCTCAACATTTATGGAAAGTGGTTTATCCCCTATTGACGATATGAGAAGATTATGATATTCTTATATAAGACTCCATCCACCATAATAACATTAAGTGGATACCTCTTAAGCCGAAGATCTATAGGTTCAATTGGTTACTTCCCATCTTCCAACGACTACTTAAGAATAAAACATTTGAACTTTGAATAAAATGCACTTGAAATTATGCACATTCGCACTTGCTACGACTTTCTTACAATAAAATACATTTGTAGTTCAAATAAAATACATTTGAATTTTAAACTAAATGCACTCAAAATCAAAAGAAAAAACACTTGCAGCGACTTTATAATAATAAATGCACTTGCGCTTCAAATAAAAAGCACATGAGACGATTTTTAATAATTAAATGTACTTGAATCTGAAATGCGCTATGGTTATGGCCAGTTCTATCAGTATAATCCAGTAGCCCAAATGAAACTAAAAAAAAAAAAAATAGAAACTTAAAAAAGCATACCTAATTTCCCATGCTTTCCCCCACCCTCGTCGGACTTTCTTCCACCTGACCCATAAACACCACCGTCGCCACCATTTCGTAACTGACGGCGACGTCTCCCTCCCTTAATGTATTTTCTTCTTCGTGCATGTTTATCTTACATGTAATTTCTTCCTCTGCGTCAATAATTGAGATTCCTTCGCGAACCTATGCGGTGAACCTCACTTTTGGCACACCACGCTTCTTCGTTCGTTTGCCAGTATAAATGGTGAGGCTCCTAATCGTTCACTTTTTCAAAACACAGTGGACGACGACGTTAAGAAAGGATGCAGTAGTGTAGAGGGCCGGTGGACCATCCATAGGTGGCAGCGACCATGGGAGGAGGGTGTGCTGGTGCTGGGGGTTTTGTGTACAGAGGACCAAGGTTATGTGACTCAAGTTATCCCAACTCCAATGAACAATCACACGAGATATTCTCTAATGTATGATCAATGAGCTTGTCTGATGACCGTACAATGTTATCAACTCTTCTCCAACTCATGTATTGCACCAAGCTCTCATCCTAAAGAATTTGAGAATGAACCTCATCAATCCTTAAATTTTTTTAACTTCGATTGATGATATTCACAACCTTATCACATTTTTGCAAATTTATAGCATTAAAAACACTCTATGCTCTTATCACCCAATAAGATTTACTCGTGGCAAAACACCAAACCCTGTGATGGCCTGATCAATACACGTTATTCTCGTGTACATTTTTGCATGATATGAAGGAGTTCTTAACATAAATGTTTCTAAGTAAGAAATTTCATTTTTTTCTTATTATAGATCTTTTACTTTAATAAACTTTTGGTCAACTTAAATCAATCTAAACTTTATCTTAGTATTACCTGTAGCTTATTGCCTATTTAGATAACACGGCCTAATAAAATGGAAAATCGTCATTAGTGTAGTTAATTAAACACCCACTTAGCCTTAAAACAATAAGTCATGCTTGTTAAGAATTCCTGACAAATACTGAGATATATAATATAAAATATTTAATCTTACCGCATCGGGTTCCATATCTTTTTCACATTATTAGTTGTTACAATATTGATAAGTAGTAAGAAAGCCTATCAGTGGAGTTTAGCTATATTGATCCTATTTTTATACATTTAGGATGATGGTTAAATTTGGCATTGCTATTCATACTTTTAAGCATCATACAAAGTCATCAAATGTAGACAAGAATATGGGGGAAGTGGGTCGCCACTGACATACATCTTTTAGCACAAAAACTCTCAATGACTTGACCAGTCAAAGAAACTTTGGAGGAATCGTATTCAACATAATGCATCATGCACCCAATACATTTATCAATAGAACTCTTGCTCTATAAAATCATTTGCCTCACGCATATCAGTCATATCTACTAACACGGGCGGATGAATTTCTGACAATACTCTTTCACTAATTTATGGACTTTTAAAACAATATTCCAAAATTTAGCGTAGCTACTATTATAGATAACCAATCATGAGCAAGTTGCATGTTATTTTAACTAAAACCTATATAACAAATGATCTAGTAAAGGATTATAAAGCAAGGTATATGAAGAAAACTATTAAGAAAATGTCATAAATTTTGGAATAATGGATTGATAGTCAAATTATAATTCAAACAGCTGACATTTTTTTAGGCATCGTCCTTTGCAAAGCCTCTGAAAACATCTTTTGTTTCAGTTGTTGTGACAAATGACATTATACTTTCACAATCCAACATGGAACATGTAGCACAAAACCAAAAATCTTGGCTAATCTTACAACATATTGTAAAATATAGTACAAAATTTTTAGTGGTCTCAAACTAATAAATTTTGGACTAATCATGGAGCGATACTCAAATCACAATTGATTCCGTAAAGTCTTGATGCCTTCATTCTCTCATTTTGTTGTTGTAACAAAGGAGAAATGATATTGTCGCATACACTTTATTTGTTTGTTAGATTGAATTGTGCATATCCTTTGAGCACACTTTTATCGCACTTGAGTGTAACATCTTAACAAAGCAACATCCTCTAACCAAAGATAATCGTGGCATCGCAAAGTTGCTCTTGGACCGTTTTTAACACTTATAGCTCCTCATGAATTAGTAATAGCCACATTAATACTCGTCATGTTAAGTGATAGCTAAGAAGTCGTGATTTCTAGTCAAATTACCGCTAAACTCACTAAATTAGTAAGGGTATCGTATCCACTAGGAAGAGCATTAATCTAGCATGAAATTCTAGTGTGGAAAAGAAATATATAAAAGATACAAAGCAATTAAAAAGAGGGTTTATTGGTTTAATTTGAATGTTAAATAATGACGAAATTGCTAAATTAACGATTCATCAAAAGGATTGAAGCGACCCTAGGTGATAATTTAGTCTAACACCCTAGTATAGCAAGTTTATTATCTCTCTAATTAAACTAATTCAATATTAATCTCGACTTTAAACCAATTAATCCGCTTTTGTGGGGAATTTGATCAACCGCTACCATATTCCCTTCCTTTTAGTCCTAATTTGTCTAGTGACCACTCAAACAAATCAAAACCAAAGGCATGAAAAACAAGGATTAACAAAAGATTAAGGACATCCTAAATTAGTATCTAATTAGCCGCAACCGCGACACTAATCAAGTCTAATCTATTAGTTGCCTGATTAATTCCCCAATCACAAATTAGTCATAATCATACACTAATCATGTGAAAGTTGCTTCCTTTAGGTCATCAATCAAATACCATCAATAAATTATCCAAGAAAATAAATTACCCGAATCAATCTAATTAACCAATTAGAGAAAACAAAGATAAATTATGCATTGAAAAACAAAGAATTAATTACTATGAATTTAAAGGCAAATTAGAGAGAAAAAAAAATCTTACTAATGTATGGGGTGAAAGATTTTGATTACACCAAGCGTCTAGAAGGGGATTAGCCTTCCATGAGAATTATTACAATAATTTTTGGATTAAAACCCATTACTAAAATATCTAGTTTTTGAATAATCTCTCTCTAAAACTCTCTCTAGAACGAAAATAAGATGATAAATAATATGAGAAGTGATGAGATGTATTGAGGGGTCCGTGCCCCTTTATTTAGCACAAGTACAAAAACACTACAAGAAGCAAAATGATCCAAGAAAAACTATCAAAAAACCCATACGAAACCTCGCAGAAGTCGCCTTCCTCGGTCCGAGACTCGGACAGAGAGCACCACGTCTCGGACCGAGATGAATTTTTCTC
This sequence comes from Spergularia marina, assembly GCA_963680865.1. Lineage (NCBI taxonomy): Eukaryota > Viridiplantae > Streptophyta > Magnoliopsida > Caryophyllales > Caryophyllaceae > Spergularia > Spergularia marina. Next base: position 17,316,729 of record OY804548.1, on the reverse strand, counting down.
GGACCGAGAGGTCTTCTCCTCGGGCCGAGACGAGTGATTCTCGGTCCGAGGTGGTCATTTTCCTCCTTCTCCTCGACTTGTTTCTTCGGGTCTTCTCGTGGCTTGAGTTAAAGGTTGATACCGGGGGTTTGAGCCACAAAAACACCGAAATACCATCTAATAAGCTCCAATCAACTCATGAAGACATGGCTCATGATCTACACTAAGAACACGCTCGTACACCCCCTAAAACGCCTAAATTCCTCACTTTGGCACAGGCGATTCACCACACATCATTAAGTTAATACATTCCAAAATCGTCGGTGCACGACTCAATAGATGGGAAGTCACCATTTGGATAACTTCTCTACTTAAGCCTTGAAAACTGCAGCTTGTATCAAAGTGATATGTACTAAATAAACATTTCATAAACTTCTTATTTATTTGATGCGTGAAATCATTTATTCGTGAATTAAAAACTAACTTAGGGAAATAAATCCATGCATTGGCGGAGCTTGGGCAGAAAAAAAGGGAGCATATTCAATACCGTACCGGGGGCCAAGGTTAGGACTAAGGACTATTCCCTACACAACCGCTCGAGCAAAAAAACTTTTAATGATGTTATACGTCAACATATATTATAAATCTCAAAATATAGGGAGGCTGGTGGAAGCCCAAAATAACTAAGATCCGCCTCTGAATATGAGGTACTCGTTCCACCGAATCGATAAGCACTCACAATTCCATGATCGTTAGACTACTAGTATGTACCAAACACGAGGTCAGACTGATTTTCGAGTAGCGCTTATAATACTCTAACCTACCACCGTTGCAAAAATACTATTTATAGGAAAAGATACGCTCGATCGCGTGTAGTATATCTAAGGGTCCAACACGGGGAAGGCCACTGTCAAACACACACCCTTCGTCTTTCGTTTTAATGCACATCAAGTCTATATTCAGGTTGGTGAGATTAAACTAATATTAAATTAGCCAAGCAAGAGTAACAGCTAGAATAAATAAAATCCGAAAATTGGCAGCAAAAATGTCAAATTAAGCAACTAGTGGAAATAATGGGAGTCATGCATAAAGTCCGGGCTTTTAACATTTGTTGATGATGTCTAAAACATAACAACGCGATACTTGTTCAACGAGGGCACGCAAAATGATAGATTCTCTTTCAAGCAATTAATCTTAGCTCTACTATATAGCTTCCTCATTCTCTTTCAAGCAATTAATCTTAGCCCTACTATATAGCTTCCTCATTCTCTTTCAAGCAACTAGTTCACTCATTCCTTACCACGTGCGTCTAAACCGAAACTCGAGTTTCTCAATGCCGCTTCGGTTATTGGAGATGACTACCAAGTGATCAAGTTGAGAAATTATGTTATCAAAACCATGTAAAAGGACGATAAACAAGTATGAAGTTCCGAAACACTAAAAGACAAAACAACCATGTCAAAAGACCCTCACTTTACTCAATTCCCCCATCCCACTAGCATGAATACTACTTCTACATACAATAACAACATTAACAAGGGAAATGACAAAATAGTATAAATAGGCATGATTCAAACAAGAATGAAATATAGTATCTACAATAGATCGAATAAAAATTGAAAATCTATAAGAAGAGAATGAAAGAAATACTACTAATAATTGATGGTAAAACAATAACAAAGATAAAAAGATGATTGAAATAACCTTCAATAAAAATTGATAAATAAAGAAGTTTCTAGGTAAAGAATACTGCCAACCCTCTAAGATATCTAAGATTGGGTAAGAACGAAAAAAGTGGGATCTTCGGATTTACATCATATGAGGATGAGGTATATATAGGTGGGGCACATTAAGGTAGCTGAACATGGGACGAAAAAGGGCACATGGGCCGTAAAATCGAACAAAAAGGCGGCTAAAACGATCTACACATTTCGTCGCGCCTCGCCCTGCATTCACCGCGCCTAATTGTGACCTGGTGGGTCATGCGAGGCGTCCTATGACCCTCACTTGGGTGATGGTGTTGTGTCTAGCTTCCCTCGCGCCGCACCTCACCTAATGTTGTGAGCTCAGGCGCTACCCTTTAATGAGGGTGCATGGCTCGTCTTTCAAGCTCCTTGTTAGTTTATTTAATTTTGTCCATCCAAACCTCATTGCTCGGGTTTTGGGAATACTACCAATGTAATATCCTTGAATTCAGAGGAGCTTCCTAAGACATTTAGGGATCATATATGTTGCTTAAAATGATTGATACTGCTACTCATACTAACAAAGTCCACTTTCCTTTTACTTATCCCATGTGATAAGAAGTCCACAGTTAAGTGTGCTTACTAGGGAGTAGTTTCGCGATGGATAACCTCTTGTGAAGTTTCCTAGGGTGCGCACGAGTGAGGTCAAAGTGTGACGGAAGGACACGTGTTGGTCTGTGTGGTCAGTACACAGCTTGTCAAACTATCGTAGGTGACTACTTCCGATTCTCGTGGTAAGCCGTGGTGTTACAACTATGGCTTTGTGGGTCTTTTAAAACATTGAAATCCTCACCATTAGGTCTGGTAAACACATAAAACAAAAGAGTGAATTCGGATCTTGGGAAATGCTTGTATAGAATCACGTTTTCCACACAAAACGATTATCACAAAGTTTCGAAATTAGGACATAAGTACACATGAAACCATAGGATTAGTGTAAACATTAGGAGATGAGGCATATAAAGTAATAAGAAAGATAGACCAATATACGGACGCATTAGTCACCATTTGGTCGCTCACACATCTGTAGTTAAGCCCGCAAGGTAAAGGTTTTATTGGTAATGGAATGAGAAAATGAATCTATTACTATAAAAATATCATAACCGCCCTTAAATTTCCAGGAGTAGGACAAACATTTAATTAATTTTAAATCAGTTATGGTTTTCTCTTATATGGTCATTGTAATTGGCTACTTCTTTTTCATGTGTTTTGCAGACAGTTTATGACCATGACATGTTCAGCAAAGATGATAAAATGGGTGAAGCAGAATTTGACATAAAACCATTTATTGATGCTTTAAAGATGAATTTGGATAATCTTCCGAGTGGTACCCTAATCTCAAGAGTCCAACCATGTAGGCAAAATTGTTTGGCAGAAGAAAGTCGTATAATATGGACAGATGCAAGAGTCCTTCAAAATCTTTGCCTAAGATTAAAAAATGTTGAATGCGGGGAAGTTGAACTTCAACTACAATGGATAGATCTCCCCGGTTGTAAGGGCTTTTAAGAAATTGTTGGGCACGGAATATGAGTTCAACTCCTATTACAGATTTATTTCTAAGTCAAATAGTTTAATTGAAAATGTATTTTAGTTATACCCACTGTATGATTTAGGCAACTTAGTAAAAATATCGTTTCGATTATTCATTTGATATGAATATGATGAGATTATTGAATTGCATTTGCAAGTGTTGTGTAGTGAACCAAATTTATGCTGCCCATCTGTAAATGTTAAGTGTAGATGGAGGTATCTAAGTCTCTTACCGTCGTACGTATTAAACTACTTCAAGGAGCTCTAAATATGTTTAACCTGCTCAAGGCTCGTCAAACATTACAATAAAAAAAAATAACAGGATTACCAAACATAATTTAGAAACAGGACTTGTAAATTTCAAAAGTCATCGTTCAAACTACACAAGTTACTTGACTACAAACGGGTCAAATAAGTTAATTGTGAAAATTATTAAATGCTTGTATAACACCAATTATACAAACTAGTACAAGGGTGACAAGCTACTAAACACTAACCAAAAGGGAACCGACCAACCTACAAACTTCCACACTAGTAATCACATATACATGAACAACCCACGTCCCCTACCAAAAAAATTGTTGTTTAAAGAGGTGAGGTGAATGGTCCTAGTAAGCTCAGCACCCCATCACCTTGGTGCACCTTTAACAACCCCAATTTATGGATTTAAAATTATTAGGGTGTTACTTTTTTAGGAATAATTAGGGTTATTAGAAATTATATAAGAGCACCTCTACGACCATCGTGCTGGGTGCAGGGGCACGGCCCAACCGGCCGTCTAGCGGATTAAAATTTCAGCATTTGTTCCTATTAATATGGTTCAGGTGCAATGAGGACGTTGTGTTTTTTAAGTGGGGGAATTTGTAACACCGCATGATTATGAAAAGTTATTTATAAAAATTGGTTTACCTCATATTGAAACATTAAAGCTCTGATGATATGTTTATAATAGATTGTTACCATCATACTACCAACAAGGCCTTCAACTTTTAAAGCCTAAGCAAAGATTTACGGGCCGAGAGATGACTTTCCATCCTTTTGGATTGTGTCGCGACGTATGGCGGATCGGGTTAATAGAATTTTGTGGGTTATACCTAAATTATAAGGAAATTGAAGTTTTAATGATTATTTCCTATTTTATTCTATTTTCCGAATTTGGTAATTCTATTTAAGGAATTACTAATCTACCTTTACCTATTTTGGATCGGGTTTGGAGCCACCATCTTCACTCAAGTAAAGCCCAAACCTAGGCTCCCTTTCTCTCAATTATGCGTACAAAAAAAAAGAGGGGGGCTCTTTTCTTTTTCTCTCTCTTTCTCACGGCTCTCTCTCTCTCTCTCTTCTCTCTCACACTCGGCCTCCCTCTAGGTCTCTCTCCTCCACGGCTGTTGCCGCCCACTTGTACGCTGCCCTTGTCGTTGTCTTGGTTCCCTTTCTTTCCCAATTTAATTTTTTATAAAGTGTGCAACTCCCTGACTCATTACCTGCACCGGAAGTATTCACCTATGACAGCTTGTTAGGCTGTGTACTGACCCCATAGACCAACACGAGTCCTTCCGACGCATTTTGAACTCACTCTTGCGCACCCTGAAAAACTTCACAGGAGGTCAGCCATATTGAAACTACAACCAATCAAGCACGCTTAACTGGGGAGTTCTTATCAAATGAAACTACTACCAATCAAGCACGCTTAACTGGGGAGTTCTTATCAAATGGACTTCCTAAAAGGAAAGTCGACTTTTTTTCTGTGAGTACCACTATTAATCTTTTCAAGCACTCATATGAGCCCTTAATTCTCATAGAAACTTCACTACTACAAAAACGCACATAGACATCGGACATTTTTTGACATAGACATCGGTTTCTGTTTCGACGTTATTGAGTGACGTATATACAAGGGGGATAGACGTCGGATTTTAGTCCGCCGTGTGTAAAAAGTATAATCGGATTTTCAAAAAAAAAAAACCATGTCTATGGGATTTCCTGAAAAGCCCGATGTCTATATCTCAAATAGACATGGGATTTCCTTAAAAACCGATGTCTATTATATTGTTTATACATCAGCTTTTTTAAAAACACCTATGTCTATTCATTCAACGTAATTTAAAAAAAAAAATCGCTAATTAACTAACAAACAATCCTCAATTCGAGTACAATTTTAAAAAATGGACTTGTATTATAATGTCAAATTTATACAAATAATACGCATAATCAAACTAAGGATAAGATCTGGAATAGATTATGAGAAAAACACTACAAAAACAATTACACGCACTGGAACATAAATCTTACAAAGAAAGGAATTATAAAACTACCACGGGATAAAAATTTGAAGATCTATAAGAGCACCTGCAATCAAAAAGAAAGGAAGACATAGAAAATCAATTGATAAAGAGATGAACAAATATCATAACAAAATGAAATTGTACTCAAATCAGCTAACGTAGAAACGAAGACCAAAAAATTAAAAATTGTGAAGTTTTATTTTCATATGAATCATATCCTATGTTCCTTGCATGTTGCTGATTTGGACAAAATACATCAAAATAAATAGAACCCTCAGATCTAGATCTGGCCTAAATTCATAAAATCAAAAAAGTATTAAAACACACAGGATGTACCTTTTGTAAGATCGAATCCACGGTGTTGAACTTTCACTCACGAGGAATTCAATTCAAACTTCGATAACTTGAACATCATGAATATAATTTATTTGTAAAGGAAGTTACGCCTTGTTAGGAAACGAATCAATTGAGGATTTATTTAATGTTTTTGAAGGCATGCAAAGGGGGGGGGGGTGGAATTTTGAAATAACGAGAGACTAATAGTCTAGTACACTAGTGAGTTTTTGGCTATATATGAAAAATGGTTAGAAAATGGAGTAAGGGAAGAAACTGCTAAGTATATTCTTGGAGATGAGAGAGGATCAAGGAGATAGGAGAGAGAAATAGAATGAGAAATGAGAGAGGCGGCTAAGTAGAGGGGTTATATATGCAAGCCGAAAATTGTTCATGAAAATTAATATACATCGGCCTTTTGAAATATCCGATGCCTATATGGCAACTATAGACATGGGTTTTTTAGAAACAACCCAAGTCTATTATTAGACATAGGCTTTTTGAAAAAACACTCATGTCTAATCTTTGGTCATAATTGCAAAATTGCCACCGCTCCATCATACACATCGGTTTTGTAAATATCTCATGTCTATCTACTGATGTCTATGCTTAGTTTTGCAGTAGTGCTTACTCATAAATCTGGGGTATTACAAAGTGTTACAAGCATTTTATTCTTCGCCCCATATTCCCTAGTATGCCCTAGTTTTTATACTCCCTCCATTTCATTAGGTTCTTTGCATTTGGTTTGAATTCTTCTCACATATTCAAACCAAATGCAAAGAACCTAATAAAATGGAGGGAGTACTATTGATTTTATAAGTTTAAGTGTTGATTCACTTGATGGAATTATAGTTTTAATGACTGTCGTTCAATGGTTGTGAGAGTATGATTGAACTGGGTGAATTAGTGAATTAGGGAATCACTATTATTGATGGTGTAATATATGGCTTTGGTGTTAGAATTGTCTAAGGAATTTATGGGTTGTTCTATTGTGTTTGATGAATTAATTGGAACTTGTGATGATGTTTTAAAGCACGATTAATGATTGGATTAAATGCTGGTGGTTTATGTTTAGTAGTGCTTCATATTAGTATGATAATATTTTGATGGGAAATTGGTGTCTATGTATTGATATGAGTGTTTGTGCAAGTTCGATGTGAATGGGTTCATTTTGGTTGACTTATTATCATGTTCTAGTAAATCAGCAAATTGAGTTTTGGATGGGTGTAGTGTACTAAGCGGATGTATAATTTTGGGAGTATGAGCATGGTGTTTGTTGATTAGGGAATTGCTATCATTTTATTGGTAGTACTTCGTTGTCAAATTGTTGTATGGTATAGGTGGTGATTTTGAGGAAGTGCGTTTGCGGACTTTTGATAGCTTATTTGGGACTTCGTTGTTGCTTGAAGGTAACAATGTTGATTCTCTGAAACTTGGGCATGCTTCTACTTTTTCGACTCCCAAACTCTCACTATCACTACTAAAAAAACGACCTATTGCAACACATCAAATGTAACGCTTGTACTAGAACCGTTACCTTAGATAGTCTATTAGAACGCTATTGATGTAAAGACATTTTAGACATACCAAATGTAACGGTCGTATACTAATCTGTTACATTAGCCCACTAGCATTACCTTAGGTCTATCAAAGGGGACGTGATATACGTTGAACTAAAAAAAAAAAAAAAAAAAAAAAAAAGGGAAATTGAAGAAGGAAGGTTTATCCTCCCTTTTCCTTCCCGTATTCTTTCCTCTCTTTTTTTTTCCCAAACTTACCACTCACTCTTTCCCTCTTGTTCTTCATCATTCTCATACTAAATCATAACCACCAATCTGGATCAAGGAATGAAGATGTCATGGTTTGTTCGACTACCATATGAAATTTGGTAATTCCTCTCTCATTTTAATCTGTTTTCACTATTTTTCCTTTATGAAGACTTTTTCCATTTTAATTTGAATTATCTGATATGATTAGAGGATTCAAGAGGTTTAATACGCAAGGAAGATGGTGACAATATTTTGTTTCACAGGTTGAGGTTTTAGGTACCAATTTAAAAATATAGGGTTTTAGATTTGGGGAAATCGTCAGATTTGGTCCCTATTTAAAAAATTAGGGTTTTAGATTTGGGGAAATCGTCGGATATGATTACTTTTTTGTTTTGTGCAATTGAATAGGGTAGAAATCGATAGTTATAGTTATCCCATTCTTCATCATTATCATTTTATTATTATTCTTCTTCTTCTTCCTTCTATGTCCTTCTTACAGAAACGAAAAACAAGATGGGTAGGTTGTTAAGCTGGTGAAGATTCAAAAAGGAATGGGGGGAGACGAGATTTGGCTTGGAGCTTGTTTTTGGAGGATCAATCGATTAAATTGATTATGGTAAGTTCTAATCTCTTCGTTTAATTACATAAAAGGCTCACTTAGAAGAAATTGGGATTTTGATGGATTAATTTCAATTAATCACTTGTTTGGAGCCTAGGAACAAATAACATGTAAATTTACTTGGAGAATGGTGACATGAATGATGACCAGTTTTGAAAACTGGGCTCGTATGATATGTAAAACTCTATGGATGTCAAAATTAATTACATAATTGGATTCCTCATGAATTTTCGCGTGAAATAGTGTGCTCACTTGTCAAATTTGAAGTAGAAATGAATGAGTTACCATGTGTTCTTTGGGGTGCTGTTTTCTGAATACGGGATTGGACAACAGTTCGTATTTGATGTGTTTGGGGTACTAAATGAACCCCAATTTTTGATATATTTGTATGTTTGGAATCGTGGGAAATTTTCCTACATGATAGTATACTTTTATGTTGTATTTGGTTTGAAATTGATGTCGATATGATGTGATCTTGGTGAGGCTGATTTCTGGGCTCGTGACAGCCATTGTCTCTCGCAAAGTGGTCTGTTTGAGTTTGCAAATGAACTCTGAGTATGGTTATTCATATATGATTGAATTTCCTATGATTTGTACTATAAATTGATGTTGTGATATGTTGAATTGTGTTAAGAAATGAGCAGGTTGTGCTCATTTGGAAGTGTTGTGTCATGGGTGCCTAACTTGGTTAGTGAATGTTTAAGGTGTAATTGGTTGGTGAAACTTGCTTTTGGAACTCACGATCATCTTGTGAGTGTGTGTGATGCAGAATTATGTGCCTACATGAGTTTAATTGTCTTCCCCTTACATAAGTATGGGGTGAATTATTATCTCTAATAATCACTTGTTGCTAGTGTTATTAATTCGTTATACCTCAAATAGGAAGTCTTGATCTTTATGAGCTATCCACTAGATGAAAAATATGGCATCCATATGTGTCCTCCTAGACTTTATGAGTTTTATGAGCTTAGTGCTTGAGTTGTATTTTGTTAATTATGACCATTAATGCTTAGGTAACAAGCTAAGTGTAACTGTGTAAGTGTTGGGCTAAATTGAAATGTCTCGACTTAGGGGCTAATTGATTTGTCAAAACAGTGGCTAATCGCAAAGGTTAAGAGGATTCTAGTCCTCCCAATCTATAGTTAGATGAGTCTATAACAAGCTAAGGGACAGTTTAGTTTTTTTTACATTTATTGTTTTAATTGCTAACGAGTAAAATACATTTTTATTGAAAGGCTATTAGCTTAATGGTAGAGCTTTGTGCAACATTGCACAAAGGCGTGAGTTCGAATCTCACATAGCCTAAATATTATTATTAATCTGGCCAAAGGCCCCGATATCGTCGCATATGGCGTTGCATTAGCTTAATTAGCCTACAATTCATAGCATTTGAAAGCTAGACCGTTGTCTTAGGTTCGTTACATTTGGGGGTACAAAATGGCAACACTTCCATGACCTAAGGTAACGCCTATGTCATTCGAACGCATAGGCGTTACAATAGATACCAAAACGCGTTACCTTAGACCTAATGCAGTGTGGGCATCTGCAACGCCTCTTAGCGTTACATTAGGTCTAATGTAACGGTTTTTGGGGTCTAATGTAACGATTTTGGGGTGTTACAATATGTTATTAATGTAGTAGTGTATTCGCTTCATATTCCCATTGTGATTCCTAATGATCCTTGCTCATTTATCGATAAATTGATGTTCATACACTTGATTGTTTGGCTATTCCACTTCTTATTATCTTTTCTACCCTTTTTTGTTTCTAATTCCGGCAGTTTTGAAAAGCGCAAGGTCAAATAATGGAACACCCCCGAATTTCGCCTAAATTTTAAACATTATTATAATACAAAACTGGCCGAAAGTCAATAATATACAAAACTGACTAGAAAAAAAAAACAAAAAAAAAAAAAAAAACAAAATCGTCATCTACAAACAGCATATATACAATTTTCTAGTAAACACAACGAAAGCTAAATATAATTACGCCAAGTTCACGTCGTGCCCTTGAGTAATGTCTAAATATGTGTGGTGCCCTCACATTCCAAACTACTACATCATGGTGCCCCTGAAGTCTGTTACAAAGTGCGATGGTGCTCTTTTTACTAATTTGGATTAACGGCGTCAAACTTTGGCCGTTGAGTGATGATGTGGAGTGAATTAAAGTTTGGGTTAAAAATTAATTAAGGAATAATTATATTATTAATATATACGGAGTATAGGCAAGAAAGCTTAAAGACTCCAATAATACTTTGTCATATTACTTGAATTATTAATTATAAATAATAAATTACAAGTTGGTTGAGAGCAGCGAAACTATGTGGGCCCCCACACCCTTGGCCATAGATAACCAACTTCTTGTAATTTATTATTTATAATTAATATATCAATAAAGTAGTATTATTAATATTATAAATTATTTAAAAAAAAAATATATCAAAAACTTGCTTTTTTTATATATTTTTTTTCTTTCAATTTTTGACCTAAACATGGTGCATATGGTGCACATGAGTTATTAGGGTTGTTCAGTGGTCCAGAACCAGATAGGATCAGTATGGAATGGAAACCGAACATGCAGAATTGGGAGAACCGCTTACCATCCGACACAGGCATGTACCGAACCGGTTAACCGGTCTAGAGCCGATACAAGACCGGATTGGACCGAAATTCGAAATTGATATTGATTTAATTTGAGCCGCTTAAGCAAGAACAAACGGCAACAATGGCGACGGGATCTCGTTTTCCAGTTTTTGCCCAATATTACAATCAACAACATCTACAATATTTTGATTAAACCTATAATTTTTAATTCATCAACAAAACTCGCCTATAATATGATGATTCATGATTGTAAATCTGTAATTTGTAATTCCACAATAAGATTCTTCAAGATTTAAATAGATGTTTGAATTTAACACACAAAAAAAAAAAAATAAAAAAAAACTTATTACATGATCAGTTAGGCGGATCACGGATGGACGGTTCTTGAGTGGGCGTCAGTCGACAGACCCATGTCGATGGTCGATTGTCGTGGGTGTTGGAGTCGGCAGAATAGAAACGGATAACAGAGAACAGAAAAAGGAGCAGTTTTCTTATTTTTTTAAACAAAGAAGGACAGCAGAGGTGCGTGAATATGAAGAGCAAAGCCAACTTTTGCAGTTTTGCTGATTTTTTAAAAATAAAAAATAAAAAAAAAGCCCATCAACCAGTTTTGGTCCAATCCGGGTTTTTTAATTTTTGAAATACTTAGGTGAGGGTACCATGTGAACTAATCTAAGTAGTTACTGTAACAACTCTAAAAATTCGCTTAAAGAAACTTGGAATTTATTTAGAATTGCTACGCCGCAATTGACTACCGAGTCAATTGCTAGGCTAAGAATTCATTAAAGTAAACCAAACGAGAAAATAAACAGCGGAAGTCCTAAAATTTGTCGAGTTACAATTCTCAAAACTTAAATCCAAATACATCAATAAACGAAATTCAAGTCTTTGAAAACCCCAACATGCACGACTTCGTAAGCAAGCATCCATATCATCAAAACCTGTCAACTATGCCATCGAAGAATGACATAGGCCCCAGAACAAGGTAGGGACGAACCAGAAGATAGAACGTCAGCACAAGCTGAGTAAGAAATATTAAACATAAAAAAAAAAACAATAAGATACGCGGCTAGAGGCGCGTAGCTAACAAGAACAGATTAACGATATAAGTAAAGAGTATCAACAACAGTAGAATGAAGTATCGAATGAGCACCGCCGCCCAATATACCGATTGGTAATGAATGAGCATTGCCGCACAATATACAGATTATTTATTCATACTTTTCGGCCAGGGTCCTACCCCACAGCCCCCAGACATTAACGAACTTTGTTTGAGCTAGAGTTGTAAGTATCGCCCCTAATAACCCCGAGTGTGCACACCCCTCGCAAGATGGGCCGGTAGGACGAGATTCCCATCTAGGAGGAAGACTATTAAGTGGTGTCATTTCATTTTCTTTTTGATTTAAACCAAACGTTAATACATTATTCGAGTGTGTATTATTTGATAATCCAAATTGAATCGATCTTAATTGATAGACAAATAAAACAAAACATGAGCCAAAGCAAAACAACAAAGAGCCACCCGGCCGAGAGGCCGAGTGGTGCATGCGGTCAACAAGGGCCGAGAGGCCAAGGGTCGTGAAAGGCCGAGAGGCCGAGAGCAAGGGAAGCCGAAGGGCTGCAAATCGAATAGCAATTCAAATAATAGTACGCCCATATTATAAAATAGATAAAGGTGAAGCAACGATCGAGAATGAGCGCATAAGTCAAAGGTAAGGCGACGAGTAAATAATATGACGAGTCAACAAGGATATAGGTTAGCCAAAAAGGATCGTGATCACGTGCTTACCTTACTTACGATTAGTATGTGGTTGATCAAACTAGAATCGGAACTCCTCGAACACACGCCCTAAACACAAATAGTAAACAACAAATTACTCAACCATCCTACCAATCGATACTTGCACTTCACTTGATCGATAATGAAATACACTCACACATACTTCCACACATGATTAAAAGCACTTAATCACGAAATAGGTACAGCTCTACCATAAGCCCTTTAACATCACATTTCAACCCCCAAACGATCTCCAAACAACACCAAATTCGCACAACACCTTACCAAGTATACCAAAAACAATAATCCATCATTAAATCACCAAAACAACCACATAAACATCCGAATTAGGCAAAAATCAGAAGTGGGCAGAATACATTTTCATAAATTAAAACATCATAGAATGCTCTCAAATCAACACCATGGTTTACCCATCTCATAGTAAGCATCTCCTCCAAATTCCACATGAATCCACCCATAAAATCACCCCCAACTACACATGAACCCTAATTTTAAAAGCCCTAATTTAGAAACCAACATTTCATACACCAAAACCTCAATTAAGCATGAATAGAGTTCATCAAAGCAATACCCATCAACACTAGCATGATCAAACCACAAATGAATCAAAATTAGAAAATCCCTAAATAGAAACTTATGAGAAAGGGGTCAAAACTTACAACTCTTGATGTAAAATCAAGAGGGGAGGGCGGCTAGGGTCGCCGACGGCGGAGGCTGGCTGTGGTGGTGGTCGACGGTAATGATGGTGGGAGGTGTGCGCGACACTCTTTCTCTTCTCCTCTTCTCTCCTCTTTCATGTACTTCCTCTCTTCTTCTTCTTTTTTTCTTCTGCTGCTTGTGCGACGTGAGGAGTGATGGGGAGGTTTTTTTTTTTTTTTTTTTATTTATTTATTGTAGAAAAATAGGAAGGGTTTAGTAAGGGTATTTTGGTAATTTTGCCAAAAAGTTGCCCAATTAGGAAAGCGTCTCTAAACGGCAAGTATACCCTAATTTCCAAAAATAGTACCTAATATACTCAAAATGAATTTCTCCCGTAACTCTAAACAATTTAAATGACCCAAAAATGAGGGGTGTTACAGTCTTCCCCCCCTTAAAACAAAGATAAGTCCCGAATCTTTAAATCCATCCTCCAAAAGTTCGCCCTCGGTAACACTGATCACGGGATAGACAAGGTTCTGGAATGATAGTGTATTCGAAATCATGCTCAGGGCATGGACAAAAGTTTGAATGAGAATCGGAATGAATTGTGACAGAGCACACGAAATGACAAGAACCAATTCACATTCAAGCAACGGAAACATAGCACACATAAAACATAACACATAAAGGACACGAAAATCAGCGAGGAAGAGCAAGGCGCGCGCGGCCTCTCCTCCCCCTTAAGATAAAGGTTCGTCCCGAACTGAAAGTACCTTAGGTGAACAGGTGGGGGTACTTATTACGCATAACCGATTCCACCTCCCATGTGGCTTCCTCAACATTATTGTTGCACCATAAGACTTTGACCATCTTTGTCTCAGTTCGTCTCGTTTTGCGTACTTTGGTGTCCAAGATTTTCAACGGTGTCTTCTCATATGTCATAGTTTCATCCAGTTCGATAGTCTCCGGGTCCAACACATGAGACGGATCACTGACGTAATGTCGAAGTTGAGAAACGTGGAACACATTGTGATCCTTATCGAGGTTCGCAGGTAGGTCCAACTCATAGGTGACTTCTCCAATTCTTTTGATCACCTTGTATGGTCCAATGAATTTCGGGCTCAGTTTCCCTTTCTTCCCAAACCTCATTACACCTTTGGTAGGTGATACTCGTAGCAACACCATATCGCCCTCGTTAAATTCTATATGACTGCGACTTTTGTCAGCGTAACTCTTCTGTCTGTCATGTGCAGCCTTTAGTCTTTCCTAAATCAGTTTGACTTGATCGGTCATTTCCTGGATGTAGTCTAGACCCAAAACCATTGTTTCGCTTATGTCATTCCAACAAATTGGACTTCTGCACTTTGTACCATACAAGGCCTCGTACGGGGCCATCTTTATTATTGAGGCTTGGTAGCTGTTGTTGTAGGAGAACTCTATTAAATCCAACTTGTCCTCCCATCCTCCTTGGTATTGTAAGGCACATTCTCTCAACATGTCTTCCAAGGTTTGATTTGTCCTTTCTGTCTGACCATCAGTTGCGGGGTAGAATGCGGTACTCATTAGAAGTTTCGTTCCCAAGACTTCTTGTAATTTCTCCCAGAACCGAGAGACAAAGCGTTCATCGCGGTCTGATACAATCTCCTTTGGTGTACCGTGAAGTCTCAACACGTGGTGTATGTAAGCATCAGCCAACTGTTTCTTTTTCCATGTGTCTTTCATGGGAATGAAATGTGCGCATTTCGTCAGTCTGTCTACAATCACCCAAATCATGTTATTTCCTTTCGGGGTTCTAGGTAATCCTGCAATGAAATCCATAGATATGGAACTCCATTTCCATTCTGGTATAGGTAGGGGTTGCAATTTGCCCTGAGGTCTCTTATGTTCACTCTTAACCTTCTGACAAACCAAACACCTAGATATAAATTCAACCACATCTTTTTTCATCCCAGACCACCCGAACACTTTCTTCAAGTCTTGGTACATCTTATCACCCCCTGGGTGTACGGAATACTTGCTAGTATGAGCTTCGGTTAGGATTTTGTCTCTCAAACCAGCGTTGTCGGGTATACAGACTCGCTCCCGAAATCGGACTATCCCATCCTCTCCCTTTTTAAACGAGTCAGGCTCCTTTGCCAACTTTTCCGTTATTATTTTGTCAGCTAACTGCAATTCCTTAATTTCCTCCAAGATGTCATTCTCAATGACGGTTGATCTTGGGGTCGTACCTTGTTCCGTTAACTCAATCCCGAAATTGAGGAATTCGTCTCTCAGATTCTGTCTTTGAACAATTAATTGTACCGCATGTAGAGACTTCCTGCTCAGTGCGTCGGCTACGACATTGGCTTTTCCTTCATGATACTGTATCTCCATGTCGTAATCCTTAATCAGCTCCAACCACCTCCTCTGTCGCATGTTCAACTCCTTTTGAGTGAATATATACTTCAAACTCTTATGGTCCGAGAAGATTTTAAAAGTGACCCCAAACAAATAGTGTCTCCACAATTTCAGTGCGAAAAATTACCGCTGCTAGCTCCAGATCATGGGTCGGGTAGTTCTCCTCGTAACTTTTGAGCTGCCTAGACGCATAGGCGATTACTCGTCTGTTCTGCATTAGATCACAACCCAAACCATTCTTCGAAGCATCAGTGTACACCTCATAAGGTATGTTTTCGTCTGGTAAAGCGAGCACTGGCGCTATGGTTAAACGGTCCTTTAGAGTCTGAAAAGCTTTCTCACAACTCTTATCCCATTTAAATTTGGTGGTTTTCTTCATCAAGGTCGTCATTGGTTTGGCAACTTTAGAGAAATCCTTCACGAATCTTCTGTAGTAGCCTGCAAGTCCCAGAAAGCTTCTGATCTCTGTCACGTTCTTAGGAGCTGGCCAGTCCTTTACGGCCTTAATCTTAGCTGGATCCACTACGACAGCGTCCTTGGATATCACGTCCCAAAAATGCCACTCTGTCCAGCTAAAACTCACATTTTGAGAACTTTCCATACAGTTGCTTCTTTCTTAAAACCTCTTGGACAACTTTCAGGTGCTCCTTATGCTCGTCCTCGTTTTTAGAGTAGATCACAATGTCATCGATGAATACAACCACGAATTTGTCCAAGTAAGGCCTGAAAACACGATTCATCAAGTCCATAAACACCGCTGGTGCGTTTGTTAACCCAAAGGGCATTACTGTGAATTCGTAGTGCCCGTACCTGGTTGATAATGCTATCTTTGGTACGTCCTCGTCAGCCACCTTCAATTGGTAATAACCAGACCTCAAGTCAATCTTTGAGAACACACTTGCGCCCTTAAGTTGGTCAAAAAGGTCATCGATCCTGGGTAAGGGGTATCTGTTTTTGACGGTGACATTATTCAACTCTCGATAGTCGATACATAGCCTCATTGTCCCATCCTTCTTTCTTACAAACAAAAATGGGGCTCCCCAAGCTGACACACTTGGTCTCACATACCCCTTCTCCACCAATTCATCCAGTTGTTTATTCAGCTCTTGCATTTCCGCCGGTGCCATCCGGTAGGGTGACTTAGCAATAGGGCCTGTTCCAGGGACTAACTCAATCTTGAACTCCACTTCTCTCTTAGGAGGCATCCCCGGAATCTCCTCAAGGAAAACATCAGGGTAGTCACTCACAATAGGGACATCGTCCAATTCTGGGTACTCCACCCTAGTGTCTCGTACATGACATAAAAACAGGGGTTCACCCTTGGCTATCTGCTTCTTCAAATTCATTATAGACACTAGTCTTACTCTTGGTTTCTTTGAAATCACTCGGTATGATACCCTTGCATTCTTCTGCCCTCTAAGCGAAATTTTCCCCAACCAACAGTCTAATCTAGCTTTGTACCTACCCAGCCAATTCATTCCCAATATCACATTGAAATAGGGTAAGGGGAAAACTATCAAATCAGATTTGAACTCATGTCCACAAATCACTATAGGTACATCCTTAAACTGACTCTTATAAGTCACACTAGACCCATCAGGCATAGAGAACTCAAAATCTACTGTTGAACCATCACAAGTCCACATTTTCCCACAATTCTATCAGCAATAAAAGAGTGAGACGCACCACTATCAAATAACACATTTGCGAAAACGGAGTTAACAGGAAATTTACCCGAAACGACGTCAGTATTGTCAAGTTCCTCCTGATTTATGACGTACAACTGTCCTGTGGCCTTCTTCCCAGGTATGGCCGCACTGACTGATCCAGTAGGTTTAGCTGGGGCGGTTGAGGCAGCTCCCCTTGTTGGTGCCGGGTTCCTGAAAGTATTGTTCGAACCAGCATACCCACTCTGAGTCCTAAAATTCTGAAATCGATTCGGCGCCACTGAACCACTCCCAGATGCTGCAGGAGGTTTTCCAGCCAATTTGGAATAACATACATTAGTCTTATGCCCGAGCTTACCACAGTGGAAACAAGTGATCTTCTCACCATTCCACGTCCTTCCCTGGTGTCTCGTGTTGCACTTGTAACAGGGCCTGTCAAAGTCAGAACTTTGGTTTTGAGCTCTGTTGTTGGAAACATTCTTATAGCCTGAGTTCCCAGTCCCAGCGGACTGAGCTTTTCCTTTGAAATTCCCAAAGTTTCCCTTCTTGGCCGGCCTGTTCACCAGCTCAAAGGGGTTCTCCTTTCTTTTCCCTCCTACTTCCATGGTCGAAACCTCCATATTCTGCTCCACAGTTGTGGCCCTTTCATAAATAGCCTTAACAGTCTGAAACCGCTCAGAAATGAACCATCCCTTAATGCTCCAAAGCTGTTTCTTTCTGAAACTAGCGGCCCTGGAAATCTCAGTCAGGGTCGAGCTCTCGGCGAACCTATTTAGATCCTGGAACCTGTCATGAAATTCCTTCACCGACATCCCCTCTGTCTGTTGGAGTGCCTCAAACTCAGCTGCCTTTTGCTCTTTCAAGTGCTCCGGGAAAAATTCTCCCTCTAAGAGGTACTTGAAAACTCCCCAATCCCTATATCGTTCTACCACGGTTTCGTCAGCCCTCGCTTAGGTTACTGGTTTGAAAAATTCTTCCTGGATTTTCATCCACCAGCGTCCGGCTACCTCCTTTAGGTAAAACGAGCAACTTTCACCTTCAAGTTGTCAGGACACCCGACTGTCAAGAACAACCTCTCCATATCCTCTATCCAGTCAAGTAAAATACTCGGTTCTCCTCTCCCAGTGAAATTGTCAGGCCGTTTCTTCTGTACGGCATTTGACATTTTAGCCAACAGCATATCATTTTTGCCACCTCCATTGACGGCACCATTCCCATTACCATTGTTTGCAACATTATTTTGTGCCATCTGCTGCATAGCCTCAACCATCACTTGTTGCTGCTGTGCCATTTGTGCCAGAATAGCTGTCAAGTCGGGACCGTTGTTTAGCACCATTGTCTATAAGGCAACAATGACTAAACCAGTCCAACCAATTCAATTAGTGACCAACGAATTTACATAATATAAACATGAATTGAATCAAGCAATAATCGAAAAGTCAAGTTGTACAATAAACGAATCCCGTTGTTTTTTTTTTTTTTTGTTGAGGAGCACGGCTCGTGTATTCAGTAGCATGAGTCATGTCCAGAGCTGACATATAATCTGATGCACGAGAATGTGAGTATGATGCTCTCGTTTGAGCATTTAACGCATTTTGATTGGTAAGCGCAACACTCAAGCAATGATAGCATACAAATAGCATATAACCAAATCAAACTCGAATAATGTCAATATAATGTAATAGTATTGGGGTATAGCCCCTGATTTGAACAAATAAAACGAGTAATTTGTCTAAAGTTTGCAAATTACAATTTATTTAGAGACTACGAAAATTGAAATATAATGCTACTAAGTTGACAAGTAGTCTACAAATACTTTAGACATCTCAGTTAGACCCTTCACTCTCTTCCTGTGTAGTCTCATCTCCATTTGACATCGGCTCATACTGGCTGTCGTCCTCATCCTCACCTCCTCTTCCCCTAGACACTGGTATGGGGGCTTCTCCTTCACCAATTCCATTATCGTCACCCTCACCCTGGGCGCTAACATTTACGACCGGCGGAGCAACCTCCTGGTCTTGCGTCTCATCTCTACTAGGGCTTCCAACATGAATCCTCCTGCGCTTTGCCACTGCGCATTTCTTTCTCGCAGTAGTACGGTGGAGGGTGGCTCTCAAACTCACAGGTGAACCAGGTGGTGAAGGGATGTAATAGCGTTTCCCAGCCTTAATTTTCTTGTTTACAAGGTGAGTAGCCAACCTCTTTGCTTCCCTTTCCTCAGCCATTTCCTGAAAGATTTTGTAGGGATTCGGGTAAGGATAGTGTGGGTTAATGGTCGCCTTCACCAAGTGCTCTAGTAGTTCCTTAAACACACGCTCATCATTCCTATACAGCGAGTCCTCATACTCTAATATGTTTTGCAACTTTTCCATAGTCAGCGTCTCTCCTGAGTCAATGAGTAGATAGCGCATGTCATCATAATGACTAGAGATGGCCACGGGCCGGGCAGGCTAGTGCTAGTGCCGGGCTCACCCGGGCTAGTGCTCGGAAAATCGAGCACTAGCACTAGCCCTACACACCCGGGCTAGTGCTAGTGCTTGATTTTCCGAGCACTAGCACTAGCCCGCCAGTGCTTGACCGGGCTTTGACCCGGGCTAGTGCTCGGGCACTGCTGCCTCGGCCGAAAAAAAAAAAGGTGAGAGGGGAATGAATGGTTCGGATTTAATGTGAATTATCGGACGGCTATGGAGGGTGATCCGTGTGAGGGGCTAAGAAGGAGTGTGAGCCGTTGATTGGATTAAATTGAGGGTTGAGATTCGTTGTGACTTTTATTTAGTTGTGAACTGGATTAAGAGGTGTGTTTTTACTTGTTTGATCAAGGGTAAAACGTATCTATAACAAACTTATTATATATGACGGTTTAATTCAAGTTTATATTATATGTGTAATATAAAAATCAAATTTAGTATTCGCATATCGGTTGAGATTTTAGATTTAATATAAGATTGTGATACTGTGATAGTATAATATGGCTTAGTTTACACATGAATACATCTAATTTCAATTACTATATACTCGTATAACTCTGTTGTGTAATCTTGTACATATAAGTTAGGTGCATTAGTGATTAAGTCAAGTTATAATGAGTTCTATTCTAACTAATGAAGGTTGTGTAGTTGCTTTAGTTATTTAGAGTCGGGTAAAGATCAGACTATGTAGTATATAAGATTGAATTGATATACGCTATAGTATATAAGATTGAATGTGATATACGCTATAGTATATAAGTATATAACACCAAATGTTGCTGTATTTGCATAATTTGCAAATAACCATAAATTTTCTTGGATTATGTTCGATGG
Organism: Spergularia marina; assembly: GCA_963680865.1. Classification (NCBI taxonomy): domain Eukaryota; kingdom Viridiplantae; phylum Streptophyta; class Magnoliopsida; order Caryophyllales; family Caryophyllaceae; genus Spergularia; species Spergularia marina. The sequence goes on along the minus strand of OY804548.1, from coordinate 17,296,060 downwards.
GTTTGTACTTTCTCGAAGTACGACCAAACAATACTTGGTTCGTTTGCACTAGTACGAGTACTTAAACCACCTACATAATTATAATACTAAGTTCAACGTTAATTCAACTCAACTCTAAACTATATATGACGCTTAAGTAGGCATATGATAAATTATGTCTTCTTTATTATGATAGAAGTTAACCTTCGATCAACCATTGCTTGATTCGCCTTCACCGGCACCACCATTGCTTGATTTACCTTCACCGGCACCGCTTAATTTAGGGTAATGTATGCCATGTGTGCATATTAAGTGTCGAGCTTGAGTGCCTGTTCCGCCACCTTTTTTCCATAGAAATTCAAAAGTATTGTTGTTAGCTTTGCATACTCGACAAACAAGTTTGAAGTGTTTTGGTTCATCTTTGACGGGCAACTTGTCAAAGTGCAACCAAATATAACTTGTCATTTTTGGATTACTTTTTTTGAAGTAAATTTAAAACTTGAATACTTGAGAGTTGTAGAATTGTAATAATTGAAGAAGAAATGTAGAATAGAGAGAGTGATTGTGTGGAAATTGAAGTTGGATTTATTGGGTATTTATAGAAAATTTAAGGGTAGGGATAAAATTAAAAACAAAAAAAAAAAAAAAATTGTCGTTGCGGGCTGGGGGCGAGCTAGGGCGGGTCGTTACTTGACCGTTACTTGACCAGGGCTTGACCAAGGCTGGACCAGATTTTGACCAGGGTTTTGACCCAGGCTTGACCAGGGTTTTGACCAGGGTTTTGACCCGGGCTTGACTACGGTTTTGACCGGTTTTTGACCAGGGTTTGACCAGGGCTAGTGCTTGAAAACTCGAGCACTAGCCCTGGCACTACCAAACCCGGGCTTTGTAGTGCCTGGGCCGGGCCGTGCCGGGCAGTGCCTTGACCAGGGCCAGGCTAGGGCGGGCCCGGGCTCCTAGTGCCCAATGGCCACCTCTAATAATGACAAGCAAAGTAGGTCCATCTCTCAAGCTTATTACGAATGGGCTCCCAACGGGGTTGCTCCCTCAGGTTTACCATCACCACAAACATTTTTACACCCTCTTCCTGTGCCTACTCATAGGTCTCACTGGCAGTTTGCATTTTGGCCTCAATTCTATCAACAAACTGAGAGATAGTCTATCCCCACCCCATGGGCTCATAGAACACCCCCGGGTTCAGGGCTATGGTATCAGTCCTAGTCTCAAACATGGGATCACCATTCACTCCATCCTTTCCGAATATCCAAGTATACCCCATTGGATCCGACATCATCTGTCATATTACATCAACAGTAAGGATAAACGATAAGTCAGTGAGCACTTTAGAAATTCACACCTCAACTAGTAAGTAACCAACTCAGTTAGTTTGATCAGTTCCTCGCGAATTAAAAGATCACAAGTTATCACTTAGCACTTAGCAATAAGCATGCGTATGAATGCACCCGACTCAACCCCATTTTGGAAAGTCTTAATCAAACAAGTTTTGAATTATTTTTTTTTTTTGTAGACTCGACGAATCAGAACCTATGGCTCTGATACCATTTGTAGCACCCCGGCTCATCGCCTAAGCCGAGAGTAGTCACCTATGGCAGCTTGCCAGGCTGTGGGCTGACCTCACAGACTAACACGGGTCCTTCCGGCGCACTTTGACCTCACTTGTGCGCACCCTGGGAAACTTTCAAGGAGGTCACCCATCCTGAAATTACTCCCAGTCCAGCACGCTTAACTTTGGAGTTCTTATCACATGGGATTTCTAAAAGGAAAGTCGACTTTGTTGGTATGAGTAGCACTATTAATCCTCTTAATCACCTCATATGAGCCCTTAATCTCTTAAGGATCTCCTCTGAAATCCGGGGTATTACATGTAACACCCCACATTTTTGGGTCATTTAAATTGTTTAAAGTATCGGGAGAAATTCATTTTGAGGATATTAGGTTCTATTTTTGGAAATTAGGGTATACTTGCCGTTTAGAGATGCTTTCCTAATTGGGCAACTATTTGGCAAAATTAGCAAAATACCCTTACTAAACCCTTCCTATTTTTCTACAATAAATAAAAAAAAAAAAAAAAACAAAACCCTCCCCATCACAACTCACGTCGCACAAGCAGCAGAAGAAAAAAAAAAAACAAAAAAAAAGAGAGAGTAAGTACGTGAAAGAGGAGAGAAGAGAAGAAGAGAAGAGGAGAAGAGAAAGAGAGCCGCGCACACCTCCCACCATTATCACCGTCGACCACCACCGCAGCCAGCCGCCCTCCCCTCTTGATTTTACATCAAGAGTTGTAAGTTTTGACCCCTTTCTCATAAGTTTCTATTTAGGGCTTTTCTAATTTCAATTCATTTGTGGTTTGATCATGCTAGTGTTGATGGGTATTGCTTTGATGAACTCTATTCATGCTTAATTGAGGTTTTGGTGTATGAAATGTTGGTTTCTAAATTAGGGCTTTTGAAATTAGGGTTCATGTGTAGTTGGGGGTGATTTTATGGGTGGATTCGTGTGGAATTTGGAGGAGATGCTTACTATGAGATGGGTAAACCATGGTGTTGATTTGAGAGCATTCTATGATGTTTTAATTTATAAAAATGTATTCTGCCCACTTCTGATTTTTGCCTAATTTGGATGTTTATGTGGTTGTTTTGGTGATTTAATGATGGATTATTGTTGTTGGTATACTTGGTAAGGTGTTGTGCGAATTTGGTGTTGTTTGGAGATCGTTTGGGGGTTGAAATGTGATGTTAAAGGGCTTATGGTAGAGCTGTACCTATTTCGTGATTAAGTGCTTTTAATCATGTGTGGAAGTATGTGTGAGTGTATTTCATTATCGATCAAGTGAAGTGCAAGTATCGATTGGTAGGATGGTTGAGTAATTTGTTGTTTACTATTTGTGTTTAGGGCGTGTGTTCGAGGAGTTCCGATTCTAGTTTGATCAACCACATACTAATCGTAAGTAAGGTAAGCACGTGATCACGATCCTTTTTGGCTAACCTATATCCTTGTTGACTCGTCATATTATTTACTCGTCGCCTTACCTTTGACTTATGCGCTCATTCTCGATCGTTGCTTCACCTTTATCTACTTTATAATATGGGCGTACTATTATTTGAATTGCTATTCGATTTGCAGCCCTTCGGCTTCCCTTGCTCTCGGCCTTTCACGACTCTCGGTCTCTCGGCCTGTGTTGACCGCATGCACCACTCGGCCTCTCGGCCGGGTGGCTCTTTGTTGTTTTGCTTTGGCTCATGTTTTGTTTTATTTGTCTATCAATTAAGATCGATTCAATTTGGATTATCAAACAATACACACTCGAATAATGTATTAACGTTTGGTTTAAATCAAAAAGAAAATGAAATGACACCACCTAGAGTACGATGATGCGGCTTGACTAATCATCGTTTGATATACCTCTAATCAAGGTACTTTTGGGTCAGATTAGCTACCGACTTCCTAATAGTCTTCCTTCTAGATGGGAAGTCCTACCGGCCCATCTTGCGAGGGGTGTGCACACTCGGGGTTATTAGGGGCGATACTTACAACTCTAGCTCGAACAAAGTTCGTTAATGTGGGGGCTGTGGGGTAGGACCCTAGCCAAAAAGTATGAATAAATAATCTGTATATTGAGCGGCAATGATCATTCTTTACCAATCTGTATATTGGGCGGCGATGCTCATTCGATTCTTCGTTCCACTGTTGGTTATACTCCTTACTTATATCATTAATCTGTTCTTGTTAGCTACGCGCCTCTAGGCGCGTATCTTATTATTTTTTTTTTTTATGTTTAATATTTCTTACTCAGCCAGTGCTGACGTTCTATCTTTTGGTTCGTCCCTACCTTGTTTTGGGGCCTATGTGTTTCTTCGATGGTATAGTTGACAGGTTTTGATGATATGGATGCTTGCTTACGAAGTCGTGCATGTTGGGGTTTTCAAAGACTTGAATTTCGTTTATTGATGTATTTGGATTTAAGTTTTGAGAATTGTAACTCGACAAATTTTAAGACTTCCGATGTTTATTTTCTCGTTTGGTTTACTGTAATGAATTCTTAGCCTAGCAATTGACTCGGTAGTCAATTGCGGCGTAGCAATTCTAAATAAATTCCATGTTTCTTTAAGCGAATTTTTAGGGTAGTTACAGTTGGTATCAGAGCAACCCTGCGACCGCGTGTTGATCATGTGGTCAGGAGAGCCCAGGTCAGCAGCCTAGCGGGGGAAGATCCCGGAGCTAGACTATGGTTGGATGCTAGTCGCAACGGGGACGTTGCTTTCGTAAGAGGGGGTGAGTGTAATACCCCGGATTTCAAAGGAGATCCCTAAGAGATTAAGGGCTCATATGAGGTGCTTAAGCAGATTGATAGTGCTACTCATACCAACAAAGTCGACTTTACTTTTAGGAATCCCATGTGATAAGAACTCCAAAGTTAACCGTGCTGGACTGGGAGTAATTTTAGGATGGGTGACCTCCTGGGAAGTTTCCCAGGGTGCGCAAGAGTGAGGTCAAAATGCGCCGGAAGGACCCGTGTTGGTCTGTGAGGTCAGCCCACAGCCTAGCAAGTTGTCATAGGTGACTACTCTCGGCACAGGCGATGAGTCGGGGTGTTACAGTTACTTAGGATATATAAGTGGATTATCGAACTAAAGGAAGAGAGGAGTCTTATATGCAATTCTATGTGGCAAATAAATAAAAATAAAAGAAATAAAGCAATTAGAATTGGAGGGTTTTTAGTTTGAGAACTAACTAATTGAGTAACAATGCAACTAAATTCGGTTTTGCAACAATAATATTAAAGACGGCCCAAAGTGTTATCGCACTACCAATCATGCAAACCAATTCATTTAATTCCCTAAATATGTATTTCATGCCAAATCCGGTTTTGTGGGAAATTTGAGCAAACGCTACCAAATTTTCCTCTTTTAATCCAAATTTAAAGGACAATTAACACAAAGATTAATGAAGGAAAAGGAACTACTCAAATTAACCGCGACACTAATCAAATCTAATCTATTAGTCGTCCAATTGATTCAACAATCACTAATTAGTGATAACCATACGCTAATCATGCGAAAGTTGTTTCTTTTAGGCTAATAATGAAATATAATTCATTATCACCCAAGCATATGAATCACCCAAAACTAATTTAATACCCAATTAGATAAATCAAGGATGATACATGCAATTAAGAACATGGAAAAAATTGATATGAATTTAAAGACACAATTAATGGAAAAGAAATCCTTACAATTGCATAAATGGATGATTGATTACACCTTGAGTCTTGGAAGGATATCAGCTTTCCGTACTAATTATTACACTACTTATTGAAATAGAACTCACATTTATGGCCTCTTATTTACACACTAGGAATAAAACACTGAAACGAAAGAAAAACGAAAAATCAAATAAAGATCCAGATAAAGACTTAAGAGAATTCCCGGAAGCAAGCCCTCACGAGCCGAGAGGCCCGTAATTCTCAACTTAAGTTTCCAACTTTCAAATTGAAAGACCTCAAAATGCGACTCGAGATACCCAACTTTCGAGTCGATTCGAGAAACCCAACTCTCGATTCGAGTCGAGATACCCAACTCTCGAGTCGAGAATCCCTCATTTCTCGACACTTCTCGACTCGACAATCTTTATCTCGAGTCGAGGCTAGTGAAATTAGGGCCCTTTTTCTTCCATTCTACTCTCGACTAGAGGCATGCTCCTCTCGAGTAGGGATAATGTTGTTGCAAGTCGTGTAAGACCTTCGCCGACCGTATTTTAGTCGTGATCACTCGTCTCCATCGTCGATCGGTCGTCAAAGCTAATCTAAAAGTCGGCTTGGATGTCTCGGCTTTACATATGCCTAAAACCCCACAAATACGTTAAAAAAAAAGGTCAAGAGGATGAGTTGATACCACACCAAAATAAACCAAAATCCAACCAAAAGACTTCTATTATCACATCGAAAACGCACCACATCAAATTCCCCCATGCGTAGGCCATTACTCGTCATCGAGCTAACCAAGTCTTCGCTCTTCTCTCCTAGCCATGCAACAACACGCAAACGGTGCCAACTAGTGTTAGGGCGGATGCAATACTCAACACCCCATCTCTAGCCATCTTATACTCCCTTCTCACGCATTCTAAAGGTAGGGGCAACTAACACGTCCTAAGTTTTCCCCAAGCTCGGCTCACCAACTCCCTCAAAATTTGTGCTCGAAATAAAACTATCGGGCACGACTCACCTCTTTCTAATTTACCGGCACCACTTATCTCATCAAAACAAATAGGGTTTATATCCTAAGACCACCAATTACTTAAGCCACATTACCTCCATATGACTCCCGAAATGGTATCCTAACCCTATTTTCCTCCAAACTCCACTTCTTAAGCCGCCCCATCATGGCTTACCTCGAAGTCCAACTTTTTTTATATAACAAACCAATCCAAACTATATATTACAACCTAATTGAAATTTGCCAAATCTGAGATACAAAACAATCCAAAATCTCTCCCCCATGCTTAAATCCCGTCATTCCTCACAATGACAAATCAACACCAACCAAAAGGATTAGGCAACTACTACCAAGTGTCATCCACTATCCCACACAACTAAAGGCCAGGAAAAGGACAAATCATCTCACAGTACCAATCTAGGAAGCAACGAGCTCTCTAGCCAAGAGTCACGCACTCTAGCTCACACCCCTTTTTCTCCCTCTAGAAAAGGTATCCATCCCACGTCTCACCAACTCCATCTTCCTCGTAGATATAACAAAACAACAAGCATTCCTCCTAAACCAACATACAAAATCATTCCCACTAAAAATGAACCAACAACGACAATTTTTTCTAGTTTAAGGGTTGAAGTGGGGGAATATAACAAGCAAATCAGGGGGGGCAAACACGGTTGGGAACAAAGAGATATGGTATAAAGACGAGCTAGAATAGAGAAAGATAGAGAAGAGTTAAGGGAGATAGAAAACATACATTTGACGAGCTCCAAAATCCCTTATAGAACATCAAACCAAATGTCTCATGGTCTAAAGACCGGCAAAAAGCCATCCTCTCACCTCACAACCCCGGCTTCCTCTAGAAACGTTGTCTCCTATCACCTCACAAACTCCCATCCCCAAATGTGCTTAAGGAGCTAAGCATAATGACCCACTACGATGATCGTTCAAAACCAATACAAAAATAGACCATTAGGTGAATATTTTTGTGAAACAAACTTGGATCAAACAAGAATGTGAAACAAGCGGGGGATATTGGAGGTCAATATGAAGAGAGATGGTCTAAAACTTGGGATTAAACAAGGTGGTGGTGACTCGGTTAGAAAATGAGATTAGATGGTAGTGTAGGGATAAGTGGTATCCATACCCTGGCTTCCTCCATGAATGGCAAGTGTCACAAGTTAGAAAGGCAATAAAACACACCAAAACAAACCAGCAAAACAATCTAGGAAATCGGTTAGCCAATATCATACATATAAATTTAAAAAGCATGAATTATATCCCTCCCCCATACGCTAAACATGTATACTACCCCAAACCAAAGCTTATAGAAGGAGGGAAAACACGTACTTTACTCTAGAGTATCCTGCGGGCCAAACTTTTGCTCGTGGTCCGAAAAGTCTGGGGGCCACGTAGGCCAGAGCATGGGTAGTCTGGTAAACTGGTGGATAGACTCCTCAAGTACATAAAGGCACCCTCACATTTGGTGCCCTAGACCGTTAGTCCGTGGTCCATCCCCTTGAGTTTATAGCCGAAGTCGTGCAACTGTTGCCCGTAATTCGCCAACTGCTGGTCATAGTAATCAAAGCTCTGACCATAACCTTGCACCACCTGGCCAAATCCGTCTATTTGTTGGCCAAAGGCGTCTAACCTCTGGTTGACCCAGTCTAAAATCTGGCCAAGTCTACCCATCTGCTGGTCATAGCCGTCAAATTCCTGGCCCATCTATACGCCTTAGGCATCAAACCTCTGACCGTGCTCGCTTAACTGTTGGCCAAAGCAATCAAACCTTTGGTCGATGCCCCATCTCCAAGCGTCAAATTCCGGAGGAAATGCCACATGGGGCATGAAACCAGGGGCTCCTAGCTGCACCCTCGATTTGGCCTCTAGCTCCTCAATCACTGCTTGCCTTCCCCGTCCAGCTCCAGGTACAATGAGAATGACCTGCCCCTCCATGCACATCTCCTCAGAATAAATGGTGTCCCATCCCTCGGCGGTCCTAGTTAGGGAGCAAGAGATAATTTTGGTGATACTTCCCTAAGGTCCAATGGAACATCCCGACATACTCCCTCAATTGCTTAATACGGAGAATACGCCTAATCTTATTCAAAATAAGGATGTTAGGAAGGGGCTCGTCATCCATGGCAACCTCGTCAGCAACCTTGGGAACCTCACAATGGCAAGCAATAATAAGTGTGATCATTCCACCTGAATTGATGGAACGATTCCATATCGCGCGGATCGTCGTGCAAGCCATGACAAAAATAAAAGCCCATGGTGGCGTCCTTTTTTCATTTGAGATGCAAGAAGCAAGAGAGCCCATCGCTACCTAGTTTACGTGATTGTGCTCCCTTTGCCCAAACATGCACATCCCTACCACCCTATAAATGAGTCAAAGAGCGAGGTTCGAGTTCATGTAAATCTTAGCGTTGTCCAAAAACTCAACATCCGGGGTAAGGTGCTTCCACAATGGCACTACATGGTCTCTGTTTTAAGCAACATAGTCGTCTGCCTCTTGCCTCTCTGATAGCTAGATTGTTGTTAAACCTAGTCAAATTACCACTAGAAATTACCTATAGTAGATCGGAAAAGTGGGTATTGAGCACAAGGAAGAGGGGGGTCTATATGCAATTCTATGTGGCAAAAAGAAATAAACAAAAGAAACAAAGCAATATAAAGGGAGGTTATTGGTTTGATTTTAAGTAACGGTAAAATTACTAAATTGACGCTTAATCAAATAGATTAAGACGACCCTCGGTGATAATCTAATCTAACACCCTAGTAAAGAAAGTTCAACCTCTCACTAATTAAGTCAATTCAAAGACAATCCCGGTTTTAACCAATTAATCCACATTTATAGGGAATTTGAGCAACCGCTACCAAAGATCCCTCCTTTAATCCTAATTTGTCTAGTGACCACTCAAACAAATCACAATCAAAGGTATGAAGAGCAAGGATTAATAAAGGATTAAGAACAACCCAAATTAGTATCTAATTAGCAGTAACCGCAACATTAATCAAATCTAATCTATTAGTTGCCTAATTAATTGCTCAATCACAAATTAGTCATAATCATACACTAATAATCAAATACCATCAATTATCAACCAAGCATATGAAATACCCAATTCAATCTAATCAAGCAATTAGACAAAACCAGAATAAATCATGTTTTGAAAAACAAGTAATTAATTACAATGAAATTAAAGGCAAATTCGAGAGAATAAATCTTACTAATACATAGGATAAAATATGTTGATTACACCAAGAGTCTAGAAGGGGATTAACCTTCCATACTAATTATTACAATAATTTTTGAGATTAAATTCATAAAAAAAATACTAATTTTCACTAATTTCTCCTTAAGTTTCTCTCTCAAGCAAAAACAAGAACCAAAATAATAACGAAAGGTGATAAAAACTAAGGAGGGGTTCATGTCCCTTTATTCAAGATAAGGACAAAAGCTATTACAAGACGAAAGAAAAAGGATCCAAGAAAAACAACCGTCAGAAAGCCACCCGCAAACTTCGTGTAAATCGCCATTCTCGGACCGAGAAAAGAATGTCTCGGACCGGGTGTTGACTTTCCTCGAGTCGAGGATACACTGTCTCGAGTCGAGAATGAATTCCTCGAGTCGACGATAAGGATTCTAAAGTTGAGTGACTGTGCGTATGCCAATCTTCGAACGGACATAACTCTCACCTCCGAACTTCATTTTGAGCTCATAATATATCATCGGAAAACTAAGATCATGAACTTTCCTCTTCAATTAGAATTTATACAAAATATCATTTGGATAAAAAATTATGATCATTTAAAGTTGAAGGTGATGGTGCGTGGTTCTTGGAGTGTGGCCAAGCTAAATTTTTCTTCGTAATTCTCTCCAACTCGTTGCTCTATCCTCCACTCTCGTCAAAGGCTCGCCAAAAGGGTCTAAGGCTACCAAACACTCGTAAAACCAATTATTAAGCTCAATTTATCCAAAATTACATGGTCTACAAGTCGCGATAAAACCATGCCCAAAGACTCCCTAAAGCGCCTAAAACATACGGACTAACACACCACCATCACACCACATCAAACTCCCCCATGCTTAGACCATTACTCTTCCTCGAGTCACCTAATTCTCCACACTTAACGCCTAGGTCTCTCTTCCATACGGGGTGAGTTTCAATCAAAAAGTTCCACCAAAACCCGCAACACGATATGTCCAAAACCTAGTTAGAGTTGGAGCGGGGGCAATGCTCAAGACCCCACCTCTAACCATCTTATGCTACAAATCCGGATCGAACGAAACAAATGGGGACTAAAGAGTCATGGGCTCCCCAATTGTCCTCCAACTCCCTTCTAAGCCAATATCCGGGAAAGTGCCATAGGATATGACTCACCTCTTATAAAACCACCCACGCCACTTATATCACCGAAACACAAGACAAATTTCTATACTAGAACCACCAATTTCTAAACACCGAGCCTCCTTAGACTATTACAAATGGTGTCTATACCAACGGTTATTTTGCAATAAAATAGCGGTTTACAACCGCTGTCTAATGGGGGTGCTGTATAATGTATCATGTCAAAAGACAAAACCGTTGTACAATGTATAATTAGACATCGGTTTTAAACCGCTGTATAATACATTACACGACGATTTTATAGGGGTGTAGAACCGCCGTGATAGACCCTTTTTTATTTTAAAAAAAATATCATTGTGCTAGTAGTGCATTCCATTAACCGAAGGCTTTTTTCAATGATACACTCAAACTTAGGAAAACCTCTGAAAATTAGTGAAAAGTCCTCCAAAGTGATCCATATATGAGAAAAACGTTTGTTCGGATACATGTGACAAGAAAACAAAGCAATATAAATAAGTATTTACATCAAATCCTCTCTTGAATTCTTTTTTCGTGTATTCACCATTTCATAATTGAACTTTTGACAATCTACTCGCAATGATGTGATTACTCATGGCACGAACCCTCAACAATTATAAAATATAATGTGTCAACACGCTTGAGATACCAACAAGCAACATCACCTAAGAAAAGGTCATACAGATCTATTAGAGCCACCTGTAATAATACAAGGCTCGTTATATAGCAGTGTCAGAAGTCATGCAAATGGAGATCAGAGGGTCTATTAACTTATATTAGCAATTTATTAGAATCTCATAAATTTATTAGCGGCTCAATGAAATTAACACTCACTTGTATGATATCAAAAAAGGTATGCGATTGACATGAAATAAATTGCATTCATTAGGAAACAGATAGTAAAATATATAAGCTCAAAAGACTAAGGGGCCTGAGGCGTATATGGCTAAGAAGACAAAAGGTTCCTAAGCTTAGTAGAATTTCCAAAATCCAAACATAATAAATCATTGAGCCATCATTCAATAAGGTCGCCTAAGTGGAAGGACAAAGAACCACATTCTTTAAAAAAAATAATAAAAAAATAATCTTGAGAAGTAGCTAGTGAGAGAATTTGTCTATTTAGATTACACAGATCAATTCTATCATTTTGTCACAAGTGATATGTTCTAAATGTCTATTTTGGGTTAAAGGGATCTAAAACAGGAGAATTACATGTACTTCATACGAGAAAATGAACAAGAAAGTGGTTAGGTGCATCTTCATAACAAGCCAATAGACTTATAATGATAAAATGTCTTTATCGTTATTATCATCCCACAGCCTAATTGATTTTAGGACATTCCATTAAAAGAACCCATCTGGCACAACAGCTAACCAAGGTGCAGGGTTTAGAAAACTTAATAGAGAATCACAAGTGACCTTTACCTCATGATAGTCCTTGAATTCTACAAGCTTTGTACTGCCTTAAGTTACCAAGCCTCGTGAAGCATCCGGCCTCCCAAAAACAAAACACCCAGCTTAATTCACAATTCCATCAATATAAATGTGTTGCATCATAAAAGATTCAGACATAATTACATTTATTTACAAACTAAAACCTCAAGTGGCACTTCATTGAACACGCGGTGAGGAGTTCTAAATTAGCTTCTTTTACGCATAAACCCTCACAGACGCCACTTCCTCATCAATTTAAACTTAAATCAAGCGAAAACAAATTCACACCTCAATAAATGACTCAACGACCAAACTAATCTTAAAGCCAGCTTATAAGATCAGATCAATATAAGAAATAAATTGAGCAGCAAGTTTAATAAAAGAAAACATTTATACCCTACCTAATTCACAAGTTAAACTAATACCCCCACTGTGTATTGCTAAATTCTATAACATTAAACATCCTTATGGCCTCATCATGTTAGAAACATTAGAAATGCTTATTTTGATCTGGTTAATCATGCCAGTCAACTTCCTTACGTACAATTTTTCCTTATAATCCCAATTAAAAGCTCAATAATGAGCTCAACACTACAAATTCAGTTCAAAGTTCAATAATTTCACAACTAAACTAAAATTAATCAATCCAAAAGAACCCAAAAAATACAAAAACTTAATTTTATTACCTCATAAGTTATCTCCCTGCTAAACAAATTCAATTTTCATAATCCAATCAACTTCTTCCTTCTTCGAATCGCACACATCCTCAATAATCTCCTACTCTGAAATCTGCACACCAAATCAAACAATAAAAGTGAAAACAAAGCTGGTCCACCAAATTTTGCAAAAGAAATTAACAATATCTCTAGACAAATCTAAAGAAACCAATTTCATAAACCCTAACTAAACTAATAAATCCCAAATCAGAAAATCCAAATGACAGATGGAAAGATCAATACAAATTCAAACAAGAACTATCTAATAACAAATATAATCACGCCTAATACATGAAATTGTAATCGAAATTTTAATATTAAAAAGATTTTGTTACTTCAAATCAAGAGGAATGAGAGGGATCATACCTTCTATAAGAGGACGTCGTCAAGGTTCGGCCGGAGAAAAGAAGATCGTTGTTTGAAACACATATTGTAATGCTTGGCAGGATAAATTCTATGGTACACAACATGCACCGAAAGGTACCATAAAAAATGTTAGATTTACCGTACATTATGTTAGAAGAAGATCTACATCGTTCACTAACTTTTAATCATTTATATTTTTTAAATTAGTTTATAATTACTTGAAAAATAGGACAATGTAGTATAATAAATTTATGAACCAAAATATGAAAATTATATTCAAATATTGCCTCGCCAGAATAATTTCATCGGAGTAGGCAGGTAGATCTCCAGCGTGACTTTCGAAAGTTCTCGCCGTCAGAAGTAGCCTCCGGCTAAGAAGTTTGTTAAAAAATGAGGCTGCCAAGACACGAGCCCCAGAGCAAGAGGATGTCAAATCAAACATTAAACCACTAGAGCAATTGACATTTAATGATAAAATGCAGCAACAAATACTATAAATTCAATATAAACGGGGGGCTTGGCCGAGACCCAAATCAAGTAAGATTTGTCACCATCAAGTATCATATACTTAATGATCCTATCTGCCTATTTCTACCAATAACATTAAATAGCTCATTTGGTTTGACATAGTCTATTTAATTTAAGAGGTCATGTGTGCGAACACGAGTTTGATTGTGTTTTCTTAAAAATAAATCCCCTTTTTGAAGTTATAGTTTCAATCTTACAATTTTGTTTTTACATATGGTTATTGTTTAATACCATTTAAGCGAAATCATTTCGAGGGGGTCTTTAGTTATTTAGTTTTTACATGATAGAGATATTTTATCATATAATGAACATTACTCTATTGTAGTGAGACGATTTAAGTAGGACTTGAAATCATAAGATTACTAATAAACATGCAATGTAACCTTTTTGAGTAGTGAGAATGATAAACGTTTACATTTCAAACGCCGAACGATGGAAATTGTTGAAACCATTTTGTATGGTCATTTTGTAGAAATCAGTATAACTAACATATATAATAACATTTCTGCAAGATGTTGTATGAGATAACCTCAAATTAACTTACTCTATATAGTTGTTAACGACTTAATGCTCATTGTATTGTTTATAACATCATTACTCTCACATAAAAGCGTTATTATAACACTCCAACTCAAAAGTGTCCACAATATAATAATATTCTCATTATTTAAATAAATTTCAAAATTAATGTAATTGCCATACATAAAATGAAAACTGATAGCCAATTTTTCTAGTTTTTAAAATGAAAATGAACGATAACTTAAATTTAAAAAATGAGCCATAAAATTTTGGGTTGCTCGGGATTTACAATTAAAATTTAAGATCACGCTATAAAGAAAGTGAAAATGACACTTCAAATTTTTTTCGTTTTATTTTGAATATATTGAATTTTTAGACGTCCACAAAAAAAAAAAAAAAAAACAAAAAAATTGAATTCTATTTGTGAAGGGTAATTTTAGAACTCTTGTTCATTGGAGCGCCGGAGTGCGGTCTGGCTTGGCCGGCTGCCGCCACCTGATAGGGGTCGTAATGCCAGAGGCATCATTATCGCAAGGCATAGGGGGGAGGTCGTGGATTTTTCAATAGACCTACTTTCCTCTCAATAAGAAAAAAAAATTAGCAAAAGAGTACACAATTGTACTTCTCAAGGTTTGAACCTATGACATGAGTGGTGCATTGGAACACATTAACTAGTAGGCCACAACTTAATGTTGTGCATATATGAGACTAATATCTATATAAAGAGCAAAGAAAAAGAAAAAAAGAAAACCATGATAACCCAGCGGTCGAACAAACCGTTTGCCGGCATTATCGCAGATTTATTTTTCTCTAATTCATAGTCGCCGCCCTTTTCCTTCTACAACCCATGGATCTACAATCGCCAGCGGAGGGGACGACGTTTGTGGGTTGTAGTCGCCGAAGGCCATTGTTAGCTTGACAGAATACCGATCGCCTGATCGGAGCCGACAAGGTCAACCATTAGGGTTGGCAGATGGCTGGATTTCGTCAGGCGCGATGGTCGGCCGGCGGGAGATTGCGCGGTAGTTCATAGTTGTTGCCGGGGAGAGGGAGGAGAGAAAATAATATGCAAAAATTAATTTCAATATTACTAAAATCTAATTACTCATTTTCGTAAAAATAAAAAATAATTTAAAACATTTATTATGGTACATTTTGGTGTACATCGTGTACCATATAACTGCTCGGAACGAAGGAGAAGAGGAACAAGCTACGCAAAAACAAAGTGGGGAGAAAAATACAACTTTGTATCACATATTCACAGAGAAGACGAGGCGGAGAGTTTAAGGGAGATTTTTTATTGTTTTTTTTTTTCCAACTTTTTTAAAAAACGGTTGTCGAAAGGGGTGAAAAACGCTTTGTAAAGTAATCAAACCATTACGTTTTAGAAGCGTTGTAAAGGCCCAAAACCGCGGTATACGGTAGTCATGATAGACAACGGTTAAAAACCGTTGTCTAATGAGCGCCGCATAAAGCCTAAATTGGCTTAGTGTTATACTCCATTGATGATCCTAACCCGTATCGCCTCAAACTCCTCTACTTACGCCGCCCGCCGTGGTACCCATGAATCAATCTTCTTTATTTTATTTTTTTATTTTTTTTGAAAACGGAAAACAAAAGCACGCCTATATTACAGACAAGTGCCAAAATTCGAATTACAATACAATGCCAAGCGTCTCCCCCATGCTGAAAACTCGTCATTGCCCACAATGACAAACCAACACCATCCAAAAGATCAGGCAACAACGAACTAGGTGGGGGGGGGGGAGTACCATATCCCGTACAATAATGAACAAGGAACAAACCGTCTCATCTCATAAAAGAAATAAATAACGGGCTCTCTGGCCAAGAGACACCCACCCCACCTCACTGCCCTATTCTTCCTCGAGAAAATGAATTCATCCCTCGTGTCACTACTCCATCTCCCTCGTGAAAAATATCACCTACACATCTTCCTCCAACAACAACCAACAATCCAAAACAACCCGACAAAAATGAACCAAACAAGGCTATTTTAGTGGTTTAAGGGGTGAAATGGGGTGGGTAAAACAAGCAAAATGGGGGGAGCAAACGCGGCGGGACACAAAAAGTGATGGTATAGAAACAAGGTAGTTAAACGGGTGGGGAGTAGTGACCACAATCGTGTGTGTGTGTGTGTGTGTTTGAGAGAGAGAGAGAGAGAGAGAGAGAGAGAGAGAGAGAGAGAGAGAGAGAGAGAGAGAGAAGTTAAAGGAAAAGATAGACATACCTCGTGTGAGCTCCATTTCTCTCAATTACCGTCGAACCAAGTGGCTCATGGTCAAATGACCGGTAAAGAGCCACTCTCTCACTTCACAACCCCAACTTCCTCTATAATAAATCGCCTCCTATCACCATACAACTCTCATCTCCCTCGTGTGTTTGACGGAGCATAATGACCCCACTACAACGCTTGTCCAAAGACCAAAACAGAAATAGGCCATTTGTGATTATTTTTGTGAGTTTAGGCAAAATGTAAATGGTTTGGGGCAAACAAGCATTTGGAACAAACGAGGAGGTCAATATGAAGTGAGATGATCTAAAGTTTGGGACAAACAAGGTGGCGGTGTGACTCGGTTAGAAATGAGATTAGATTGAAGTATAGGGAAGAGTAGTATTCATACCTTGGCATTCGTCTTGGATGGCAAGCGTCACAAGCTAAGAAAATGAACAAACATACCAAAAACATGCAAAACAATAAATTAAAGAACAAAAGCTTGGGTTGCCTCCCAAGTAGCGCTGTAACACCCCAAATTTTCATGATATTTAATAATCATATTTTAATGAAATGAGCTACAATTTGATTTTGGGTTTTGTTTTTCGAAAAAAAAAAATTTAGTGGTTTCTTAATTCGGATTAATCAGTTAGGCACCTTTCTATCTTCGATCCAACAACCAAACTCAACCCAAAAAACCCAACCCAAAAAAAAAAAAAAAAAAAAAAAAAAAAAAATCCTCAGTTCATATGGTGCTTAGTTGGGACTGAAACAGTCTGCTCTCTAACGGTCATGTGATTTCCTTGGAAATTAAAGTCAACTACGGATCAATCAATCAAGTCAAGTTCTTATGACCAAGTTACTCTCTTTGTCCGGCCAATTTGAATCTCTAAAGTTTTAATCTGAGATAATAAGTACAACTTTGATTAATTCAATTGGTATAGTGTTGGTACGATGGTTTTTAGTGGTTTTGCGGAAAAATTAGAAAGAGAGGAAGCCCTAGAGGTTTTTTGATGAGCTGATTGATTATTGGAAGAATGGTGAGTATAAGGTGTTGCCTTTGAGAGGCGTAACGAGTAGTCAATTTAAAGATAACAGATATGTTTATGACGGGAAAACCACCCGGAGGGTGTTGAGTGAACCCAATAAAGTTGTCGTGGTTGCTTTGCTTCATCACCTTAGGAAATCAGTATTTAATCGCAAACACAAGCTGCCTAATGGACACAATTACTCTGTTCGAGACACTTTGGGTCTTAGGGCCAATGGGCCATCGAGGAACAAAATAGTTGCGCGTGTCGCCCTAAAAAAACTAAATCTAGAGGCCCGTCTCTCCCGGAAACTGCTAAAACAGAAAACTTAATCCTTGGCTCTATCTCCGATGAGGACATGAAACATATTGTTGCGAGGAAAGAGATTGTAACTTTGGATGCGTCAAATCACTAAATGTGTAACGGCTCACTATAACGATGATATATATTTGGTTTTGAATATAGATACGAGTTTGGAGGAAGGCGAAGTAACAACACCATTGGTTATCTAGGATAATCACAGAATCCAGTTCAAAAAAAGAAAATTTGGTTCGCTTAAACTCAATTTTTACATTTTTAATCTACTCGTAATTTAAACCATTTACCGCTACGCTATATAAATAGGTGTCGTGGTATGCTACGTAACAATACCTTATGTAACCACTCATCAACCTTTCTTTCTCCTCCTACCTAGTTGAGAAATTGAGCATTTTCACACACTCTGATGGCTAGTAGAAACCAAGCCCCACGCAACAAGATTACGGCCCAAGCTCATCAACATTTGGAGCCTTGGGATCTAGAAATGAATGTAATGCAAAATGTTAATTCTCTCACGATGCTATAATAAGGTATACTGGTTCTAATTAATATTTTTGTGTTACAACGATCATTAATTGATGATTGGTTGCAGAAAAATGTAGAGTATCAGTTTCAAAATTTCAATTTGGTGTATTCACAAGGCAAGGAATTTGCTTCTTGAACTTTTAGATGTTCAAGCGAGCACTCGGCCATCAGTAGCAGGTGCGCTTGAATCGTATTTCATGAGAGTATGCAGCTTTAATATGTGCTCGAAAACCACCTCGGGCAGCCTTTCCTGACCCAGCCGTCGCTCAATCTCACCGCCGCGTCGCCCTCTGTCGCCCCTCTCCCTTTTTCGATCGATTTGGGTAACACAAAACCCCTTTTTTTCTCTTTTCTCTCTCCTTCGTATTTGATACTTCTTTGACCCAAATTCGATTGTTGCTTATTTTGTTTCGTTTTTTGTGTTGTTACTACTTAATTAGTTGTTATATGAGATGGGCAATTGATTAGGGTTGATTTTAGTTTCAAAGTATTGATTTTAATGCAAATTTTGAATTATTGGGGGTTAATTGTGAAATTATGAAATTGGGGCTAATTATAATTCAAATTTTTTTATTGTTCTTATGATTAATTTGATATTTTTGATAGATTTAGATGATTTAATTTCTAATCCTAGGGTTTTCGAAAATTTGGTTGGGAGTAATATGTTGGGTTTGTTCATATTTTTGTATAATTAAAATTGATTATATAAATTAGTTTTGTGATCTAAAACTATTTTGAAAACTCAAAATTAGTATGTTATTGTGAATTTCGGAATTATACAATTTGTAGAATTATTTTATAATTTTCGGAATTATTAATTTCGGATTTATTATTAATTAGGCCTAAAACAAGAATTTTTGATAGTTTTTGCATAAAGTATATAGTTGGATTAGTTTTGGATTAATATGGGTAAATAAAAATACGATTTTTAAAGCTTTATTTGCTGTTTAAACAAAATTATTTGGGTCTTTGGGAATTTTTATGTTGAAAGTATTTTAATTGTTAATTATAAATAAGTGATTGTGGTAGAACTTTAATTATCGTAGTTATAATTGGTAAATAGATTGAAGGCATGAAATTTGGGTTATAGAAGTAAGTTGGATGATGACTAAGATTAGACATTGATGTGAGATTGTTAGTTATGTTATTGTAGATGACAAACATGTGAACAAGGAGTATTGGTGTGACTAGTGCTTTGTGAAGGTAAGCTAGCATACTTAACCCTTATCGAATTGTAGAAACCTTTCTAAAATATGTACTAAGTTGGATTGGATGTTGGATGAGAACGTAGTGTCTTGTTAGGTGGAGAACTTGTTATTTCAAGCTTGGATATTTACTTGTTCGGCATGTTGAAGATTGTTATATGTCTTGATACGATTATGCGGAATATCTATGGTTTGGTTATTATATTATGCTTGAATGTATTTATGATAATAAGGTTGGGATTGATGTTAAGCTCTAATAGCTTCTTAAATAGACTTTTGAGGAAAACAAGATGTTGAAAAACTTGCGATACATTGAAAACTTAATGAACGATTACAAATGAAAGTTACAAACTTACTTTAACTTACTTTTGAAAAGAGGAGATATGAATTTTTTGACAGAAGGTGGCTAAGACAAGCTTGATCTTACAAAATTATTACGCTATTATTTTTTGTGAACTTTGTAGTTCTGAATGTTTATCTGAAGATCTTTTTCTTTCAAACTTGATTCTTCCGGTATTGAAAGCTGCTTCTTAAATAGACTTTTGAGGAAAACAAGATGTTGAAAAACTTGCGATACATTGAAAACTTAATGAACGATTACAAATGAAAGTTACAAACTTACTTTAACTTACTTTTGAAAAGAGGAGATATGAATTCTTGACAGAAGGTGGCTAATACAAGCTTGATCTTACAAAATTATTACGCTATTATTTTTTGTGAGCTTTGTAGTTGTGAATGTTTATCTGAAGATCTTTTTCTTTCAAACTTGATTCTTCCGGTCTTGAAAGCTGCTTCTTAAATAGACTTTTGAATTCTCCTGTTGAATGTTTGTTGTTGATTTCTCGTTCTAGGGTTACAAATTCGTACAATTGAATTTACAGGAGAATATCTCACAAATTATAAGGAATATGGTCATGATTCTTGTGGTATAAGAAACTTCATGTTCTTAGCTTTCCAACAAGTGGTCATAAGCCCAAAACGGTTAAGGAATGAAGGAGATATGATCGTTTGAAGTTGCCAAATCAATTGCAAGCTTGATGCTTATGCATCATACTCCCCTTCTTTGAAAAGAATTGTCCCAATTCTTGAGAGTAAGTCAGACCACCGGGATCAAAATCCAATTTTACAAACTTGCAATAGAAATTAATTGATGACAACATGAGTAACACCTTGAGAATCATCAAACACTCCCTTAAGCTACCATCTTCAAAGTGTTGTTCTATTTTAGCCATGTTGATGCTTGAAGTATTACTGTTATCATCACTCTCTTTGTTTTCTGGCATCTTAATCCCTACAGAAAACACACCAAACTCTACCCAAGACTAACACACTAGGAAGTATGTTAAAACCAGGCTCTGATACCAATTTGAGGTAAAACCTACTCTAATTTTTATGTGTTTTTATGATTATTGTGCAGCGGAAAATAAAGAACGAACTTGATATGATCTAACCCTCAAACTCGCAAGCAAGAACGGCTAAACCTAGGTATTTTCGAGCCTAGATCACTCAGAAACAAAGCAAGAAAAAACGTAACCTCGCAAGGCCATATTTTCAAGGAAACTCCCTTCGACTCTTCGATATTAATGCTCAAACTTGAATGAAAAAGAATACAACGGCTACCCTTATTTATACTACTTTTAAGACTCCTAAACTTACCTAAATTCAGGTCAAGAACCAGTTTTGGATCTTCCCTTAAACCGACTTCAAGCTTATTGCTGAAACTTTCCTAAATTCTCCTATAACAACTTGGAAACCTTCTAAGGCTCCTTTATTCCACAACATTACTGTAAATTAGACACTTTCCTATACTTAAACAAAGACACAAATAACAGAATTAAGCCTCGTTCCCGAGTTACTTGTACCCGCGTAAGTCCTGGACAGCTCAACTTCAAACGATCATATCTCCTTCATTCCGTAACCGTTTTGCGCCTATGACCACTTGTTGGAAAGCTAAGAACATGAAGTTTCTTATACCATAAGAATCATGACCATAATAATTATAATTTATGAGATATTCTCCTGTAAAGTCAACTGTACAAAAATGTAACTCTAGACCGACTCGTACTTGCCAAATCAATTGCAAGCTTAATGCTCACGCTTCATACTCCCCTTCTTTGAAAAGAATTGTCCCAATTCTTGAGAGTAAGTCAGACCACCGGGATCAAAATCTAATTTTACAAACTTGCAAGAGAAATTAATTGATGACAACATGAGTAACACCTTGAGGATCATCAAACACTCCCTTAAGCTACCATCTTCAAAGTGTTGTTCTATTTTAGCCATGTTGATGCTTGAAGTATTACCGTTATCAACACTCCCTTTGTTTTCTGGCATCTTAATCCCTGCAGAAAACACACCAAACTCAACCCAACACTAACACACAAGGAAGTATGTTAAAACCAGTCTCTGATACCAATTTGATGTAAAACCTACTCAAAGTTTTATGTGTTTTTATGATTATTGTGCAGCGGAAACTAAAGAACGAACTTGATATGATCTATCCCTCAAACTCGCAAGCAAAAAGAGCTAAACCTAGGTATTTTCGAGCCTAGATCACTCAGAAACAAAGCAAGAAAACACAGAACCTCGCAAGGCCATATTTTGAAGGAAACTCCCTTCGACTCTTCGATATTAATGCTCAAACTTGAATGAAAAAGAATACAACAGCTACCCTTATTTATACTACTCTTAAGACTCCTAAACTTACCTAAATTCAGGTTAAAAACCAGTTTTGGATCTTCCCTTAAACCGACTTCAAGCTTATTGCTGAAACATTCCTAAATTCTACTATAACAATTTGGAAACCTTCTAAGGCTCCTTTATTCCACAAAATTACTGTAAATTTGACACTTTCCTATACTTAAACAAAGACACAAATAAGAGAATTAAGCTTAGTTCAAGAGTTACGTGTACCCGCGTAAGTCCTGGACAGCTCAACTTCAAACGATCATATCTCCTTCATTCCTTAACCGTTTTGGGCTTATAACCACTTGTTGGAAAGCTAAGAACATGAATTTTCTTATACCACAAGAATCATGACCATATTCCTTATAATTTGTGCGATATTCTCCTGTATAGTCAACTGTATGAATTTGTAACTCTAGACCGACTCGTACTTGCCAAATCAATTGCAAGCTTGATGCTCACGCATCATACTCCCCTTCTTTGAAAAGAATTGTCCCAATTCTTGCGAGTATGTCAGACCACCCGGATCAAAATCCAATTTTACAAACTTGCGAGAGAAATTAATTGATGACAACATGAGTAACACCTTGAGGATCATCAAACACTCCCTTAAGCTACCATCTTCAAAGTGTTGTTCTATTTTAGCCATGTAAATGCTTGAAGTATTACCGTTATCATCATTCTCTCTGTTTTCTGTCATCTTAATCCCTGCAGAAAACACACCAAACTCAACCCAAAACTAAAACACTAGGAAGTATGTTAAAACCAGGCTCTAATATCAATTTGATGTAAAACCTACTCTAATTTTTATGTGTTTTTATGATTATTGTGTAGCGGAAACTCAAGAACGAACTTGATATGATCTAACCCTCAAACTCGCAAGCAAGAAAGGCTAAACCTAGGTATTTTCGAGCCTAGATCACTCAGAAAAAAAGCAAGAAAACACAGAACCTCGTAAGGCCATATTTTGAAAGAAACTCCCTTCGACTCTTCGATATTAATGCTCAAACTTGAATGAAAAAGAATACAACAGCTACCCTTATTTATACTACTCTTAAGACTCCTAAACTTACCTAAAGTCAGGTTATGATCCAATTTTGGATCTTCCCTTAAACCGACTTCAAGCTTATTGTTGAAACATTCCTAAATTCTACTATAACAATTTGGAAACCTTCTAAGGCTCCTTTATTCCACAAAATTACTGTAAATTAGACACTTTCCTATACTTAAACAAATACACAAATAAGAGAATTAAGCCTAGTTCCCGAGTTACGTGTACTCGCGTAAGTCCTGGACAGCTCAACTTCAAACGATCATATCTCCTTCATTCCTTAACCGTTTTGGGCTTATAACCACTTGTTGGAAAGCTAAGAACATGAATTTTCTTATAACACAAGAATCATGACCATATTCCTTATAATTTGTGCGATATTCTGCTGTATAGTCAACTGTACGAATTTGTAACTCTAGACCGACTCGTACTTGCCAAATCAATTGCAAGCTTGATGCTCACGCATCATACTCCCCTTCTTTGAAAAGAATTGTACCAATTCTTGAGAGTAAGTCAGACCACTAGGGTCAAACTCCAATTTTACAAACTTGCAAGAGAAATTAATTGATGACAACATGAGTAACACCTTGAGAATCATCAAACACTCCCTTAAGCTACCATCTTCAAAGTGATGTTCTATTTTAGCCATGTTGATGCTTGAAGTATTACCGTTATCATCACTCTCTTTGTTTTCTGGCATCTTAATCCCTGCAGAAAACACACCCAACTCAACCCAAGTCTAACACAC
Organism: Spergularia marina; assembly: GCA_963680865.1. Taxonomy (NCBI): domain Eukaryota; kingdom Viridiplantae; phylum Streptophyta; class Magnoliopsida; order Caryophyllales; family Caryophyllaceae; genus Spergularia; species Spergularia marina. Next base: position 17,272,125 of record OY804548.1, on the reverse strand, counting down.
TAGGAAGTATGTTAAAACCAGGTTCTGATACCAATATGATGTAAAACCTACTCTAATTTTTATGTGTTATTATGATTATTGTGCAGCGAAAACTAAAGAACGAACTTGATATGATCTAACCCTCAAACTCGCAAGCAAGTAGGCCTAAACCTAGGTATTTTCGAGCCTAGATCACTCAGAAACAAAGCAAGAAAACACAGAACCTCGCAAGGCCATATTTTGAAGGAACTCCCTTCGAGTCTTCCATATTGATGCTCAAACTTGAATGAAAAAGAATACAACATCTACCCTTATTTATTCTACTCTTAAGACTCCTAAGCTTGCCTAAAGTCAGGTTAAGAACCAGTTTTGGATCTTCCCTTAAACCGACTTCAAGCTTAGTGCTGAAACTTTCCTAAATTCTCCTATGACAACTTGCAAACCTTCTAAGGCTCCTTTATTCCACAAAATTACTGTAAATTAGACAATTTCCTATACTTAAACAATGACACAAATAAGAGAATTAAGTCTAGTTCCCGAGTTACGTGTACCCACGTAAGTCCTGGACAGCTCAACTTCAAACGATCATATCTCCTTCATTCCTTAACCGTTTTGGGCTTATGACCACTTGTTGGAAAGCTAAGAACATGAAGTTTCTTATACCACAAGAATCATGCCCATATTCCTTATAATTTGTGAGATATTCTCCTGTAAAGTCAACTGTACGAATTTGTAACTCTAGACCGACTCTTATTTGCCAAATCAATTGCAAGCTTGATACTCACGCATCATACTCCCCTTATTTGAAAAGAATTGTCTCAATTCTTGAGAGTAAGTCAGACCACCGGGATCAAAATCCAATTTTACAAACTTGCAAGAGAAATTAATTGATGACAACATGAGTAACACCTTGAGAATCATCAAACACTCCCTTAGGCTACCATCTTCAAAGTGTTTTCTATTTTAGCCATGTTGATTCTTGAAGTATTACCGTTATCAGCACTCTCTTTGTTTTCTGGCATCTTAATCCCTGCAGAAAACGCAACAAACTCAACCCAAGACTAACACACTAGGAAGTATGTTAAAACCAGGCTCTGATACCAATTTTGTAACACCCCCAATTTCCTGAGATTTTAGAAAACTCATTTGATTTAAAACAAGGACAATTGGGAGTGTTACCGCCACGATTGACATCCTAGACCAATCGTTAAGGCAGAGGGTCAATTCTAATAATCTAATCTCCAAAAAAAATAGAGTATATAAATGTGTTACATCCCAAAAGAATGAAATACAATTCTCTAATAATCTTAATTGAAATGCGGAAGCGATAAATTAACTAAGTCTGGATTTTATTTAATACGGTAAGCGATCGTCACTCTGATCCCTTGACTATCCCCAAGCACTTCAAAACTAACCTGCAAAACTATGAAAACGTAGAAATCGTCAACCAAACGGGTTGAGTAAGAAGCAACTTATCTAGAAAACAATTTTAAAGAAAACATATATTTTCCCTAGACACATAGCACGACGGAAAACTTTGAATAGTTTAAAATATTGGAACCGATAACATTTAATTAGTATACGAAAACATAATAAAACGATACAACAAAAATCCTTCTCCTTTGTTCATTTTCCCTTCAGTACCAGGGCTGACTTCCTTCAACCAATAATCCCGAATGCATGCATCCCCCTAGGGTCCTATTCCCAAGGGGAGGATACAAAGGTTCAAGGTGGAGGATCAATCCACCCTATCTATTCTTTGTGCACGATATACTTAGACCATTATGGTCACCCTGCACTCAAGTTAACTCCCTTACCAGAGTTAACAACATATATAAAAACCTTTAAGAAATCATACTTGTATAAATTATTAAACCTGGTAAACCTTTGCATTTAAACCTTACACATAACAATTACCCTTTTGAAATCACAAACCTTATAGTAAAACAATTTATATAATACTTCTTCACTTTGCAAAAGCATTTAGAAGTTCCTTTGAAGGAGATAAGTAATTCTTCTTACCTTGTTCAGCAGTAAGTCTCACAGTAGCTCAGCAAGGACTAAAAATGTTCTTCTACGAACCCGGACTCTACATGAGTATGTAAAATATACTAATTAGTTTATGCACCTACAATATATGCTATGTATGTTGTATGCATTTCTTAGCTATTATGGACTGGCACAAAAATAAAAGAGTGTTTTATAACTTCGCCCCTCCTTTCTCCATTGACTTACTAATACAAAACGTCTGTGCAAGACTCTTAAAGCCCATACTCCTTTTATTTCGTAATCTCAACCAAATCAACCCCTCAAATTTATTTTTATAAACATGGATTGCTCCAACAGTACACCGATGCGTACCTCTCTACACCATCTTCAATATACTTCTTAATTAGACCTAATCATACAATGTAATAACGAAATCACTCCTTTAAGTATGCTGGCCACAATTAAAATTGACCTTAACTCACCCAAAAGATCACACATACGTAACACTTTAAGGACATGACTAAGTTTGACCTTAGTTCCATTTTACGTACACCAAAACGCCATGCTTAAGGCTACTTTAATCCATCCTTTTCCATCAATTTCAAACCCTCTAAACAACACCATGAACACACTTAACTATTGCACATAGACACCATGATAATTAGCCCAAAGCAAAGCCGCACGAACAAGGAAACAAAGACCACAACGACAATCATCGGAAACTAGGCGACATCAAGTAACCTTCGCACAAGTTAACCAAGCCCATAGAATCTTAAAACAAAATTACTATCTTCCAAAAAAACAATGATAATCATGAAGATTAAAACCACCAACAACGAAATCCTTGTAAATCAAAATACAAAACGTAGGACACAAATTATCGACAACCGTAAAACATGAAATATGTAGAAAGAAACTTATACCGTTTTGTAGTAGACTGAAAAAGAAGCTTATTGATACAATTTTTTCGACAAAAACGAGCCAGAAATCCAAAGACGTGAGCGAAGATAATTGATGGCGCTTTGAACAATGAAGGTTGACGAAGATGATGATATTATATGTTTTACGAAGGGTTTGTGATCTTTCACAATTAGCATGGTTTAGAAGTGAAATAAAAAGGGTAGTTTGGTCATTTGATAAATAAGTAGTAATAAATGTTTTTTTTTTCTTTTTATTGGTTGTACATATACGTAGGATATGAAGTAGTTTTTTTTTTTTTTTATATATTTTTTTTTTTGGTTACTTTTTTTTTTATATATAAAATAATGTAAAACTACACGACTTCCAAAAATAGCTGAAAATTGTCGTCTCAATGTAAATTTTTGAAAATACTTTTCGAGAAAATAACTTTATTTGCATAATTACTATAATTTTAGGGTCTCAAAAATACGAAGTATTACAAATTTGAGGTAAAACGTACTCTAATTTTTATGTGTTTTAATGATTATTGTGCAACGGAAACTAAAGAACGAACTTGATATGATCTAACCCTCAAACTCGCAAGCAAGAAGCGCTAAACCTAGGTATTTTCGAGCCTAGATCACTTAGAAACAAAGCAAGAAAACACAGAATCTCGCAAGGCCATATTTTGAAGGAAACTCCTTTCGACTCTTCGATATTAATGCTCCAACTTGAATGAAAAAGAATACAACAGCTACCCTTATTTATACTACTCTTCAGACTCCTAAACTTACCTAAAGTCAGGTTAAGAACCAGTTTTGGATTTTCCCTTAAACCGACTTCAAGCTTATTGCTGAAACTTTCCTAAATTCTCTTATAACAACTTGGAAACCTTCTAAGGCTCCTTTATTCCACAAAATTACTGTAAATTAGACACTTCCCTATACTTAAACAACGATACAAATAAGAGAATTAAGCCTAGTTCCCGAGTTACGTGTACCCGCGTAAGTCCTGGACAGCTCAACTTCAAACGATCATATCTCCTTCATTCCTTAACCATTTTGGGCTTATGACCACTTGTTGGAAAGCTAAGAACATGAAGTTTATTATACCACAAGAATCATGACCATATTCCTTATAATTTGTCAGATATTCTCCTGTAAAATCAACTGTACGAATTTTGTAACTCTAGACCGACTGGTACTTGCCAAATCAATTGCAAGCTTGATGCTCACGCATTATACTCCCTTCCTTTGAAAAGAATTGTCCCAATTCTTGAGAGTAAGTCAGACCACCGGGATCAAAATCCAATTTTACAAACTTGAAAGAGAAATTAATTGATGACAACATGAGTAACACCTTGAGGATCATCAAACACTCCCTTAAGCTACCATCTTCAAAGTGTTGTTCTATTTTAGCCATGTTGATGCTTGAATTATTACCGTTATCATCACTCTCTTTGTTTTCTGGCATCTTAATCCCTGCAGAAAACACACCAAACTCAACCCAAGACTAACACACTAGGAAGTATGTTAAAACCAGGCTCTGATACCAATTTGATGTAAAACCTACTCTAATTTTTATGTGTTATTATGATTATTGTGCAGCGAAAACTAAAGAACGAACTTGATATGATCTAACCCTCAAACTCGCAAGCAAGAAGGGCTAAACCTAGGTATTTTCGAGCCTAGATCACTCAGAAACAAAGCAAGAAAACACAGAACCTCGCAAGGCCATATTTTGAAGGAACTCCCTTCGACTCTTCGATATTAATGCTCAAACTTGAATGAAAAAGAATACAACAGCTACCCTTATTTATACTACTCTTAAGAATCCTAAACTTACCTAAAGTCAGGTTAAGAACCAGTTTTGGATCTTCCCTTAAACCGACTTCAACCTTATTGACGAAACTTTCCTAAATTCTCCTATAACAACTTGGAAACCTTCTAAGGCTCCTTTATTCCACAAAATTACTGTAAATTAGACACTTTCATATACTTTAACAAAGACACAAATAAGAGAATTAAGCCTAGTTCCCGAGTTACGTGTACCCGCGTAAGTCCTGGACAACTCAACTTCAAACGATCATATCTCCTTCATTCCTTAACCGTTTTGGGCTTATGACCACCTGTTGGAAAGATAAGAACCATGAAGTTTCTTATACAACAAGAATCATGACCATATTCCTTATAATTTGTGAGATATTCTCCTGTAAAGTCAACTGTACGAATTTGTAACTCTAGACCGACTCGTACTTGCCAAATCAATACTCGCCTTCGTTGAAAAGAATTGTCCCAATTCTTGAGAGTAAGTCAGACCACCGGGATCAAAATCCAATTTTACAAACTTGCAAGAGAAATTAATTGATGACAACATGAGTAACACCTTGAGGATCATCAAACACTCCCTTAAGCTACCATCTTCAAAGTGTTGTTCTATTTTAGCCATGTTGATGCTTGAAGTATTACCGTTATCATCACTCTCTTTGTTTTCTGGCATCTTAATCCCTGCAGAAAACACACCAAACTCAACCCAAGACTAACACACTAGGAAGTATGTTAAAACCAGGCTCTGATACCAATTTGATGTAAAGCCTACTCTAATTTTTATGTGTTTTTATGATTATTGTGCAGCGAAAACTAAAGAACGAACTTGATATGATCTAACCCTCAAACTTGCAAGCAAGAAGGGCTAAACCTAGGTATTTTCGAGCCTAGATCACTCAGAAACAAAGCAAGAAAACACAGAGCCTCGCAAGGCCATATTTTGAAGGAAACTCCCTTGGACTCCTCTATATTAATTCTCAAACTTGAATGAAAAAGAATACAACAGCTACCCTTATTTATACTACTCTTAAGACTCCTAAACTTACCTAAAGTCAGGTTAAGAACCAGTTTTGGATCTTCCCTTAAACCGACTTCAAGCTTATTGCTGAAACTTTCCTAAATTCTCCTATAACAACTTGGAAACCTTCTAAGGCTCCTTTATTCCACAAAATTACTGTAAATTAGACAATTTCCTATACTTAAACAAAGACACAAATAAGAGAATTAAGCCTAGTTCCCGAGTTACGTGTACCCGCGTAAGTCCTGGACAGCTCAACTTCAAACGATCATATCTCCTTCATTTCTTAACCGTTTTGGGCCACTTGTTGGAAACTGAAGAACATGAAGTTTCATATACCACATGAATCATGACCATATTCCTTATAATTTGTGAGATATTCTCCTGTAAAGTCAACTGTACGAATTTGTAACTCTAGACCGACTCGTACTTGCCAAATGAATTGCAAGCTTGATGCTCACGCATCACCATCCAATAGAGACCTACCCGACACGATCTTCAAACACCCTACTTATGCACCGGTAAGTGACACACTCCGCTCATTTTGCCTAGACGCCCAATGGGTTTTCACCTAGCCTCTCGTTAACTTTTCCAGCTCACTGGCTTACTTTCTTCTCTCGTGTCTTTTCCTTACTTTTTTTTCCCTCCTCTCTCTTTTCAGGCTTTCTTCTCTCTTTTTATTTCTCTCTGTTTTTTTTTTTTTTTTTTTTGTCAAATTACAATGCATAAATAAACACATTACAAATTCACAATGAGAATCCACTCCCCCGTGCTTGAAATAGACATTGTCCTCAATGTTATGCATACCAACAAGATAAGTAGAACAACAATAAAATAGGAGAGGGATGAACTCACAAAATTGCATCGGTAGATGCATCAGGTTCACATATTTTGAAGGATGCACTCCTCATGTATAGCACCAAAGTTCATCTCACAAAAGCAAGATCTCATTTTCTCCTCCTCATTCTCCTCAAAGCAGTGGGCTCATCGAATAAAGAAACAAGGTGTAGAGCCACTCTCAACTCACACATATCCCAATCACCCTCAAGGAGAAGTCGGCACCAAACTACCACAATTTCCTCACAAAACGCCCATCTCCCTCACAGAATAATGTGCATAAAATGAACTACCTCCTCACCACCATCAAATAAAACAACCACGCATCCTCTAAATACACCAAGAAAACAATCAACAAGGCTATAAAATGGGTGTAAAGGACAAAATTTGGGGTGGTATACAACAAACAAAGGTGGTAAATCGTGGCTAGGAAAACAAAAAGAGATGGTGTAAGAAACATGGTGAAGAAAAATTGGGTTGGAAAAGAATGGTGAGAATAATAAGATGGGAGAGAGAAAAGGGAAGAGAGGAACAAACCTTCTTGCGTACGAGCACCGGCATCAAGTTCTTTTTTTTACTTACCTACACAAGAAACACACATATAAAAAGATAAAGGAAAAAAAAAACAACATAAATGCTCGGGTTGCCTCCCGAGAAGCGCACTCGTTTAACGTCGTTGGCTCAACGCATTCTTTTACCTTTGAAGAGTAGGAGCTATAGAAACTCTCAACTGAAAATCCTGCAAAAATTCTCTCAAAAAGCATAAATAGCACAATGATAAATATATATAGGAGAGAATAAAACTCAGTGATCTTGTTAACTTATCAACCAATCGAGAATAGTTGCTATATAAGGGTAGCAAATTAACCCAACTAAGCACATGTGGAATCTTCACAATTTTTTTTTTTTTTTTTTTTTTTGATATTGCTTAAAAGATGATTCAATATTAGCAACATTGTCAAACAACGACAAATTCAAGTCAATTTTGGGCTTAATATTCAAGTACGAAATAGGTGACACAGTCACAGACGATAACAGAGCTCGATCCAAGATAGGTGGAGGGCTGAGGTCCAACACACAAGTCTCTTCAAAAGATATTATCGGCAGTTGATCCTTAGGATTATAAACCTCAATGCATGCATCCGCCTCATCTTCTTTCTCATCATCCAAAAACCAATCAACCTCCCTCATAAAAACAAAAATCTCACTCTTTTGGGAAGTTATATGCGATTCATCGACTTTATTTGGCTCATCATGGTCAAGAAAGCAATTGTTGGGTTTCCTAAATTCATCACTCTTCATCAAACAAGGGGGCGGTGGAGTATTTAACTCCACTTCTAGACATTGAAATGACATGAACTTAAAGAAACCCCAACACTCATCAGGTGGCATGTATGAAACATTTCCATCACTCATATACTCCGCCAAGGACCAAGTATGAGGGTTCATACCCTTTATGATGGCATTACATAGTTCAAAATCAGAATAATAATAACAATAGGAACCAGCAAAGTGAACATAAGCTTCCAATCTAGAAAAGTACTCATGAAAGAGTTCATTGTCAAACTGAATAAATTTGAAAACGGCCATGAATCACAAGTGAGGGACAAAAACATGGTTTTGTTTCAATGCAAGGAACTCAGAGAGTTTTCGTTGCCTAACATGCTCAGGGTAGAATCTTTGTCTTAGGGCATCCTTAAGGCTATCCCAATTGAAGTTTGGTTGAGCTAGGAGGGCTGCCCCAGCAGCTGACCACCAAATATCAGCTTCTCCTTTAAAGTAAAAGACAGCCCCATCTACCTTTTGGTTTGTTGGGCAGTTAATGGTGTTAAAAATATTCTCCATATCCCTTATCCAATTTTCAAGTTCAGTAGGGTCCTCACGCCCATAATAGAATTCAGGTTTCCTTTGGGATATCTTCTTAGCCCAGTCAATTACAGGTGGTTGGTTATTATTTTGAAGCAATTGGACTACAGCAGCAGCAAATTGGTGGAATCCATTATTTTGTTGTTGGTGATTCACGTTTGCGTTGTTTCTTCTTGTATAGTAGTGGTGAATGGGGACAACCTACACTAACAAATTATTTATAATTACATTCACGCTATTGGTAACTTTAAGCTATAATGCAATTAGCATATAATAACACATCTCATAACCAATAAGATGAGTCATATCAAGCTCAATAATAAAGCTTAAAGCATCCATAAGTAATAAAACATATAAATCATCGGCGCAACGATGTCCAAACAATAGTCTAAGATGCTAACTATAGAGCATTTTAACTACCATTATTATTATTATTATTATTATTATTATTATTATTATTATTATTATTATTATTATTATTATTATTATTATTATTATTATTATTATTATTATTATTATTATTATTATTATTATTATTATTATTATTATTATTATTATTATTATTATTATTATTATTATTATTATTATTATTATTATTATTATGTATCCTAGCCACTAGTCACTAGCCCAAGTTTTAAGGGTAGGGCACCTCTATATAAGACATTCTAATCTCGTCCGTAGTTGGGTAATGATTCGTATTAGTCATACACACTAATTAGTAATTGTCCTTACTATTTAGGACTCGTAATTAACATTTCAATAATAATGCAACAACATTTCAATAATAATGAATTAACATTGTAATTCATGCCAACAAAGTTATCACCACCTCCTAATCATAATTACAGACTTACAATAGAAATGGTTAAAATAGTTCATGCTCTAACCAAAACACATTATCCAAACATGAAAGTAGCTGTATAAAAGCATGCTTATTGTAATGTACACTTTCCATTTAGCTCATACCATTTAAAATTGATAAGGTATATTAGACCTTCAAAATTCCACAATCCCATCCATATTCCAACTATTCCAAACATTTAAATTTCAACCATTCCAAACATCCAAATTCTAGCGTACATCGTTAATCTTTTATCATAAATTGAAACAAAACAACCATACAGAAGTCTCACATGTGTAAACAAGTAGCAAGTAATAAACAAAGAGGCACTGAACAGATAAAAACAAACAAACCCATCCCCCATACGGCTTGGTTCATTATATTTATTTATTTACTTATTTGTTTATTTATTTTGCTAGTTGATTCGTTTATTTCATTTTCCTAGTCTTATTAGTTCATTTTAGCGTGTGACCTAACCTGGGCTCTGATACCAACTGTAACACCCCCAAATTTCCTTTCCTTTTCAAAAACATTTTATCGAGAATCAAAACACAAATAAGGAAATTCAAAGGTGTCACTCCGCACTCGAGTCAAAGACCCGAATGCAAGGAGATTTCAAAAGCCACAGTGTAATTGTCTAATGGTCTAAAATAGTCTATTACAACCCATTAAATAAAATTACAACAGTCCAAAATATGAAATATGAAATAGTCTATGTCTAATAACTACTAGTCTAATTATTGAATCCAACTAATTCTAGTGAGTCGTCGTTCCCGTATGCATCAATCACTCCAAACCTGTGGTGGATTTAAAGCACAAAAACCACAGTTGAAAAAGTCAGTGAAATTGAGTAAGCTAACACCTCAACGTGTAGAAAACCAAAACTCTTACCTTGATTTTGAAAACGTTTTTAGTTTTATTTTCGAAAACACACTTAGCACATAAACATATAATCATCCATTAATAATTCCAAACCAGTAGTTAAGAGTCATATATCAGAATCCACCATTCAATTCATCACATACTCATAGTATAAGAAACATTCCATAATCCATACCCAACAAATCAAATACTAACGATAAATAAGAAATTCATAAGTCACGAGCCATAATCCACAATTCCTAGTTAACAATCCACAATCCATAATCCATAATCCATAATCCTTATTATTTAGAAATGAACTGAATCTTTTGCCAGTTCACCCTATCAACCATAATCCATAATCCATAATCCATAATCCAAGACAACTAGACCTTAAGTGTGCACACCCCCTACTGGGTGTTTTTAACCCAAGTAGAGTAGACTAGAGCCTAACCCTCTTAAAGACCGATGCGGTAAGGTTATTAATAGGAGTCGATGCGACTCAATCCAGTAAATAAGAGTTCTTTTGACTCAAACAAATAAATAGGAGCTCTTTTGGCTCAAACAAATAAATAGGAGTTCTTTTGCTCCATCTAAGTAACCAGTATCTTATTGAGAGAGAGTTGATGATCACAGTTCATATAAAACGATACCAAATCAACATCGCAATATAAATTGGCTATGCGCCCACAAATCAAACCAAATCAACCGATTCAATATACATTTAATCTTACCTTTCAAAATAACATATTTGTCACAAGTCATACCATATACCAATATCAATACAATAAATCCAACCAATCATAATACGATAATTGTGTAAACTGAATTGTTCTCCACCTATCATGATACTACGTTCTCATCCAAACACACCATTCACATGTAGCACATAAGTTTGAAAGGTTTCTATAAGTTCAAGAAGGGTTGAGCATGCTAGCTTACCTTTTCAAGAAAACGAAAACTCAATAGCACAACAATCACTAGTACTCCTCGTCTACGAACTCAGGCTCTACAATTATACAAACGACATTCTCAAATTAACACTCAATCTTTCTCAACCAACCAACCAACTATATTCCTATATGTTAGTATATATGATCCTATATGCAATGTATGATTATGACAATACCAAATTCAAACAAACAATTACCAATTATCCAATAATTATCGTTCTATTTCAATAATTATCCAATAAAACTCAATTAACACCAAAATTATTATAAAAATTCACAAAGGCCTAAAATTATTTTAAAACAGAATATAACTCATAAAAATTAACCCTTAATTATTATAATTTAATTATAAAATTATTATACCAATTTATATTATGTTTTATTAATTAAAAACAATGTTTTATTACATAAAATCCCAAAAATTCGAATTAAATTATATAAATCATGAAAATCAGTTTATAATTTGTTAAATTATCAGAATGTCAAAATATTGATTATCATAATTAATTTGGACTAATTAACCTAAATTAGAAATAATTAACCAAAATTCCCCAATTTACAATTTATACAAACTTGAACAAAACCCCAATTTAAATCTCAAACTAAATTCAAGAAGCCTAATTAACAGATTTTAAGAGCACCCAATTCATATCTTTCGAAATTAATTGAAACAAAATCGAATAATTAAGCTAATTAATCCCAAATTCGTAATTTGTGAAAATCAACTCAAAACAAGCATCAAGATCACTTCTTTGTGTATAAAACTAACTCAAATTGACTACCCAATACTTATAACATATACTAGGAGTGATTAATCATGATTTAAAGCAATAAAAACGAATTGAAACGATGATAATCGAAGAAAATGAAAAACAGGGGAAGAGAGAGAAGGGTGATGTTGCTCACGAAATTGGACGAGGAAGAGAGGGAGAACCTGGTGGTCGGAATAAGGGTGTGGAGGCGAGAAGCTGGGTAGGAATAGGAACGATCGGTGGCGGCGGTCGGTGAGGAGGACGAGCGAAGAAGAAGAGGACGGGGGGGGGGGGGGGGGGGGGCGGGTGTTTTATACAGGGGAAGGGTCGTTTTTTTTTTCTTTTTTCTTTTTTTCTTTTCTTTTTCCTTTTTTCCTTTTTTCCTTTTTCCTTTTTCTGATTTCTTTTTGGGTTGGGTTGGGGTATAAGTTAGTGTTTGGGCCAATGGTGTCGATTTGGGTTGACATTGGTCCGTTGGCTATGTCTGACCCGGTTTAGGAATAAGACCCAAAATAGAATTCTCGATTTTAGAAATCATTTCTGAACTCATTTTGAAAACGATTCACAAACAACATTTAAAATTTTTTTTTTCATTTAGATAATCTAATTAATAAGTTTAAGGTATTAATATAAAATAATTTGAAATTTCGGGATATTACAATAACCTAAGGGTTGGGGTTTTTTATTTATATAGTCTAGGAACAAGTAAAATAGGAAAATACGGAATTAGGAAATAACGGCCATCGCGGTCCGCCATGCTGACTACCGCGGGCCGCCAAGCATCACCGCCGTCCGCCATGGACTCCTCGTGGACCGCCAAAAGTTACTGGCGCAAATCGCCAAACTATGAGCCGCGGTCCGCCATATACCGGCCGCGGGCCGCGGGCCGCGGTAAGTCTCTGCCTCAAATTTTCAAAAGGCTTCAGATTCTTCGTTACTTATCCGGTGAAGGCGTGTAACCACTTCCTGGAAAGATAAGAACATGAAGAATCATGTCCAAGTGGTTTCACAGAAAAATTCCAAACGGTTTGAGATATATGAAGCTTCAAAGTTGATCTTTCTGCAAATCAGCTCCAAATCGCTTCCAAATGAATGGCCGCTTCCAAAAGATAGCCAAAACAACCAAAATCACATAGAAATGTTGTCCATGATACTCTAACACAGATTAGAAGTATATTACATCATTTTGGCTGTAAAAGCAATATAAAAATCGGCCATATAGAACGTATTAACTGAGCACATCAACTCATGTCATAACATTCTCCATCAACCAAATACAAACCCCAAGTCATGCAAATCGTACCTCACCCCTTCTCCTTTCATTCTCCACCTCGGGGCATCCTTGACCCCGACTTTGGTGGCATTTCTCCTTTTCTTGTTTGAAGTATGAGTAATGGTCTTCTTAGCTTTCGAAATCTTCAAAACCGTTGCTAAAGACTTTCCACATACTATGGGTGACTTGGTTAGCGAAGCATGCATTCCTTTCACATTAGATTTCACATTTTTCACGCAATTTAAGGACATGCATTTCACATTTTCAATTTTGGGATGGGGGGGTCATGCTTTGGGGAATTCACTATACGTGTATCAATAGAGTGAACCGAATAATCATTATCAACATCATGCTTTGAATCATAAACATGCAGCTCTATTCGATAACCATTAGTTTCTAGTGCAAGAATACAGGTGTGCATATCAATGTTCATTCTTGCGATTTTCATGAAGCGTCGTCCTAGAAGGATAGGGGGATCATGCTCCCTATGATTTGTATCAAGGACATAGAAATCCGCGAGAAACACAAGATTATCTATCCTAACATGCACGTCCCTTACAATTCCTTCGGGATAAACCTTAGAACGATCCGCTAGTTCTATCACAATATCGGTTTCATGCATTGGTTTGAGTTTCTTAGTGATTTTTCACCATAGAGGCTTGCATATTAGTCATGTTTTGAGCCATTGTCGTTACGTTTTGAGTTAGAGCCTTCATCATGTTCTATAGTTGCAACTGGGAACAAGTGCCGCCCTCGGGTTGATTTTGGTCATTGGTAGGAGGTTTCACTTGATACATGCATCCTTGTGAATTGCAACTTCCTCCATGTCTTCCATATTCTCTTGAGCTTGAAACCGGTTCCCATCATATTGGTTGACTTGACCACATTGATCATAGCCTCTATTCCCATCTTGGAAACCGTCAAACCGCCTTTGGTTGCCTTGGAAGCCATTAATCGCATCAACTTTCTCATATTCCCTTGTCGGTGAGCTCCTACCTTGGTTTTTCAATATTTCCTTCAACATGCTAGCTAATTCCCCGATTTGTGAATCATTTGAAGGGGTTTCTACCACATTCACCCTCTTCACGCATCTCTTTGATTCTCTATCGCAAAGTTAGTGGCCAATTCATCAAGCAAGTCCCAAGCCTCGGCCGGAGTCAGTTTATTTAACCCACCTTGACTTGATGCTACCACGTGTCTATAGTCTTGATCATCGAGCTCGGGGTAGAAGAACAATATCAAATCTTTCTCTTTGTAGCCGTGGTAAGGGCAACTAGCAATTAACTCACGAAATCGATCCCAATATGATGCCAATGACTCTCCCCTTTGCTCAATCGTCGATATTTCCTCTTCAAATCGAAGGCTTTGGTATTTGGGAAGTACTTGTGGATGAATGCTTTTTGTAACACCCCCAAATTTTGGCTAATTTAAAACTCATTTTATAATACAAAATGTGCCAAAATTTGGGAATATTACAAGCTAATATACAAAGCCGGAGATACACCTCTACAAAAATCTCTTATAAAATAAAATTACAAATGCGGAAGCTATATAAACTACTCTTAACTCCTCAGCTGTACTCCTGACTCAAATCTGCAAGCAAAACTCAAAACAAAGACCTACCCCCATGACAGGGTAGCCCGAAGGAAAACACGTCAGCATTTCGCTGAGTAACACCGATCTGCTGAATAATATAAGCTGAATAATAATACTAGTCATGGTTTTATAATATGTGGATAATACGGGGGCACATAATAAAACACATAGAAAGTGTAAAATACTCCCCCAACCTGCTAATGCTCGTCACTTCCCTCTAGTCTCCTTGATATGAAACTCATAACCTTAATATAATCAAAAGCTCAAATTTCATAATTATCATAATCTAAACTCTATCTCAACACTCAAAACTATCTTTTCTCAATACCACACTATCATTGTCGATCCTAAGTCTAGATAATGTGGCAAGTGAACTGGCGGTAAAACCGCGACACAATACTTCTATCTCAATTCTCAGTATTAAACTTAATCTCTTTTTTTTTTTTCTTTGCCACTTTGTGCTCTTTCTTAATAACTTAGCTCTAACTGATATCTCAATATAATATCGTCAAAGGTTCTGTGAACCCTGCTTAACACTTAGATTAAACTCTAAGCTACTCGACCCCATACCAAGTACAAATGACAACAAATCAAGTGTAATACAAACTCAAAACATTAACTCTTAGAACTCATAAATTATAACATGCCTTCTGCTACTTGATAACAATTAACTTTTCTCGCTGAAAGTCGATTTGATCGAATATGAATTGCTCAAGAGCCGAAACAAGATTCCTAGACAACTCTGATCTCACATAACTTTAGTCAAACGACAACATACAAGGTACCTCCTTTTATTTATAACTACTAGTTGTTGGGCCGCGTGCATCGCTTGCGGCCCCCCAACATTTTCGCTTCTCGTAGTTAATCGCCATCACTTTGGCACAATTCCTCCAAATGTGTGGTGTTTTTGTGTGAATCGTGGTTACTTTTGCCAGCACACAGCCACATTATGCTTCAAGAACTTAAAACATAGCCATAACATTAGTTACATAGATAAAATGTTCAATAAAGCAAAGCAATAAATTGTTCACAGTAAAAGCGAGAAGTAGTAGACAAGATCTGTCTTAGATGTTAAGTCTGTGGTCAGGGTAGCTTATAACATATTTAGTTGTCAATATGAGGATAGACACATTAACAGTAGATATGGATGGGGCATTGCAAAATACCACAACTCAGTTCATTGAAGTTGAAGTAGCCCCAAGCTATCAGATTCTGTGTGCGCTCTCGCTAGAAAGGTGCAGCGAATACAGTCGGTGATGCGACTCAATATGCTCGGAGCAGGTTCAAAATGATGTATTCCCCAGTGAACCGCGTAGTCCACCCTACTCGCGCCCTTTAGACCCCACCTTAAGCTGTAGCTGATAGAGAGGGTCATGGTTGGCCCCAGCTCGAGGCAAATTTTTCGGGTCCTTAACTCTTCTTTAATCTTCACAAAGAATCGATATTGCTCCTATGACATCTAAGATTTGTTTATAGTATTGTACGACTGTTTTTTGGGGTAGAGCTACTCATATGAACTACCCTGCACAATGAAGAACATCTTTTATTTGGTCTCCCAGTATGTTCAGTTGAATCAGTTTCCGCCACTTATAACGAAGTGGGACATTACCAACAATTAGGACACAATTAAAATCAAATGACCACAGATATAAAGAATAAACGGGATTTAGCAAGCAAATAGTTTAGGCCCCCCAACATTATTGTTGGATATATTTCGTTGATAAGAATCGCTATATATATCGTGATAGTGTTACTACACATGTATGAACATGAAGACACCTGTGACACAACAAAATCGTAAATAGAATAACTTAGCGTACAACTATATGATATCTTATTTTGCACTATACACGTATTCCAAAAGGTTTTCTCGATTTTACTATGTTACATAGATAATGAATCATTTGCTTCTCTGTTCAAGACCACATATCACATCATCTAGGCATCTAGGTTGTAGGAGCAAGATATGCCTGCAGAAGCCACAACACAAAACCTTGTAACATGAGAATAAGCAAAAAAAGAAAAAAAGAAGGGCATAACACTAAAACTCAAACCCGTTCTTGGCCTCAGGAGGACATAATAACACCTTTAGAAGAACAAAATGCATAAGGAAGGTCCATAGGCCTATTCTATTTAGGAGTAAGGAAAGAATTAACGCTTGTTAGCATATACTGTAATAAATACTATACCAACTGTTTTAGGATGGCATGCTCACTATGAGCTCATGTCGGATATGAGGATACGCATATCGTTCATAAATATGAAATTAGAATAATAGTAGAATACAATTGCTCTATTGGAGGAATATAACAATTAATCTTGTTCAATCATTCTATAATCCATTGGAAGAATAGACCATGGGATTTCCAAACATTAGCAAATGAACACCTATATATTATAACTTGAGCTCTTGAGTTTCGACTCCTCTCCCTAGGGTCACTCGCTTTGATGCTGGGATAGAGTTTTTACAAGAACAAATACCCCCTTCCTTCTCTCCCCCCCCCCCCCCCTCTCTCTTCCATTATCTTTGTTCAATCCTCATCCTCCCCTCTCTATTCCATTATTTTTTATCAATCCTCATTTCCTACC
Source organism: Spergularia marina (assembly GCA_963680865.1). Taxonomy (NCBI): domain Eukaryota; kingdom Viridiplantae; phylum Streptophyta; class Magnoliopsida; order Caryophyllales; family Caryophyllaceae; genus Spergularia; species Spergularia marina. Next base: position 17,254,845 of record OY804548.1, on the reverse strand, counting down.
CTCGCTCACCGTTCCTATCTCCATTTCTTCTATTGATTCTCTCCTCCCCTCTCTCTCCCTCCCCCCCCCTCCTCCCCCCTCTTTCTCTCTTCCATTATCTTTGTTCAATCCTCTTCTCCCTCCCCCCTCTCTCTCTTCTCCATTGTCTTTGATCAATCCTCATTTTCCTCACTTGCTCACCGATCTCCCTATCTTCTATTGATTCTCTCCTCTTAACTCGACCTTCTTCCTACTTCCCTTGCCGATATGCCTCTATCCTTACCCTGCATTCCTATGTTTTCTTGTCTTTTTAATTCTTTAAATAAATCTCTATTCTACCCCATCTCAAAATATATCGTATCCTTCACCTACGCCACATACCCATCTCTCACTCTTTCTTGTATAGTCTCAAAATTTCTTTCCCTCCTCCTATTCTCTTGGCTCTTCCACCCCATCCTCACCTTCATTTCACCTTATGTTTCTCACCATGTGGAATTCTCTCTACTTAAATCATGTCTTTTTGCAATTAGATCTTAACTCGCTCAAGTACCTTGATTCTCAAGCCAAGGTAGTTATTTCAATCAATTTCGACTCTATAATTAATTGAAATTTTGTGCAATGAATTGAAGTGGGTTTAATACATTTTCACAAGAAACTGAAGAAAGTGGTTCTTTTTAAATTGATTTGCATTTTTCGAACCGTTTTTCATAGTAGAATACAGTTGCACTATTGGAGGAATATAACGATTAATCTAGGAGATTTCCAAACATTAGTAAACAAACACTTATATATTATGACTTGAGCTCCTTCAGTGATAGAGTTTCAACTCCTCTCTCTCTAGTCGCTACTGGGAGAGAGTTTTCACATAAACATATACCCTCTCTCTCGCTCCCTCCTCCCCTCCCCTTCTTCCATCTCTCTCTCTCTCTCTCTCTCTCTCTCTCTCTCTCTCTCTCTCTCTTCCATTGTCTTTGCTCAATCCTTCCCTCCCTCGCTCATTGTTCCTTTCTCCCTCATCTTTTATTGATTATCTTCTCTTAACTCGAACTTCTCCCCTAATTCCCTTGTCGTTGTGCCTCTATCCCTACCATGCCTTCCTATGTTTTTTTGTCTTTTCAGCTCCTTGGGATTTGTCATATTTTGTCCCAGCAGCGAGTGTTACAATTGCAGTCGCCTTGGATCAATGCAGACATAAAGCAGTAACCCAGTTATAGCACATTCATGTAAGGTAATTAGCATTCCAATGCCATTCAAATTAACTTTGAAAAGTCAATAAGACAAAAAAAATCGTAAACGCTTGAGGTCACAAGAAAAAAAATTCTAAACTCCATCACAAGGTCTCTCTCGGTCTCTTACATTCTCTTACCCCCAAATACCATATCACTCTATTTTTAGAACCAATGTCTCTCCCTCTATCTACCCTTCACCTGTCCTACTTCACTATCTCTCGCTCGATGGTGAATCGAAAAATCAAACTCCGAGCATGTTTCCTTCCCACCTCTATATCTCATTCCCTCTCGACATCCTCCATCCCCTACACCCATATATTTGTTCTCTCTCCCCATCTCTTTCACTCCTAATACTGTTTTGCCTTTACCTAGTTTTTTTTAAGTTTCCTTTTCCATAACACCTTCTCCAACACGACACAAAATGACACATATAATACATGAATGGGCAAGAAAGTATAAGGGAAAAGACGCAACTGAATTAGAAGGTTACCTTTTTCTGAAATTACACAAACTCCCACTGAAAAACGAAAGCCCGCAACTCCAACGCCCCTGCATTCAACAAAATACTACATAAAAAGAATGAAACAATGGAACATCAACAATAGCAAAAACACTACAAGCGACCACAAAGCTAATTTTAAATGGAATAAGAGTACACCACCTTTAGGTTAAATACCTCTTCTCCCTACCCCCCCTCCCCAAAACCCAATAACTAAGGTACCAGGACCTGACACACGCGAAATAAAAGCCAAACGCCCAAAAAGTGAGGTATACCAAGACCAGAATCCATGATTGAGTCATCCACGCAACCCGATTCCACCTATTTCAATAAAAAATAACGTAGTCAAGTTCCTCAGAACAACATCTAGTGTTGTTGTGCAGTGAAGTTCCCAAAACATGAAACCGACACCAGTAGCTCACTTTAAGTGCAAGGGAGAAGAGAACATGTCAGTTATCATTCAGAATGCAGCAAATTTCGCACATAGTGATTTGAGATTACCTTAACAAGTTCCATGTTTAGATCAGAAGCTCCATGAAGGACAAGGATTACACTCTTTTCAGATTTCCTGCAAGAAAAAAATCATGAAGTCAAGATTTTGCATTTTCTACCATGTTGTTATTGGATGCAATTGAGAAAATATATAGCCTTGTCTTCAAAGTAAGCAAATTATAAATACAACTTCTCAGCCCAAAAAGGCTACTTTTCTATAGAAAAAAGATCTTAATGAGTTAAGATTTTTTATGATCTTAATCGAATACACAATCATGAATCACAAGTACATGAGATCAACACTAAGTTAGTATCAGAAAAGAGAGCACAGTCAGGATGATACACCAATTTGTCAACTCTTAATTGAAATATGTGATACTTGAAATATATAATAGTTATATTTTCTTTCTTTTTTCTGCTATGCAATATCCAAGGCAAAGGCAGAAATGGAGATGATAGATTCTAATATGGAAGTGCTGGAAAAGATGTTCTAAAAGAAAGAAGTCTCTTGGAGCTATATCTTTGACAATTTTAAATATCATTAGTCGTTCCTTGCAAAGCTACCATCCTCATATACCAATCTTGAACCCAAACAGATGACTCTTGCAGCGGAAGCACAACCTATTGTATACACAAGAGAAAGACTGAATAGACTGAACTGACTTGAGGCCCTTTGAGAATAACGAGCATGGATAGGGAGAGCTTATCACTACATATTACACCAACACATAAGCACCGGACAATGTAAAGTCCATTAAGTTCAATGACAACCTTTGCCATTCAACTGCCACGCTGTAAGTTGTGAAACTATCTAGCACATGCTATGTACAAATAATTTTTTTGCAGCAATATCAATCATAGAACAGAAAATAAACAAAATCAGCACCAATGATTGTGTTTTTTTCTTTAGCCGGGTTCGGGATGACTATCGTTTCAAGATCAACTTATCAATTTCCTCTTAATGTAGATTCCAAAAGTGCATTGAATTACAGAACTTTTCATCTAAGATGCATACTACATGACAAAAAAAAAGTAAATATTGCAGTCAACTGCACAAAATTGGCATTAAATGATATCCGTGTGAAACCAAATAATAGCTAAGAAATTTTACAAAGGTAGTTGGTCCAGAACAATAGATAAGTTAGATGTTTACCTTAAGCAAATCAAGCCTGAGACTTGGGCCAGTTGCGGTGTATTTCCCATGGACATTGCCAATGCAGACTACAAGAGCTTCAATGCCAGTATTATCGATGAATTCTCATGCCCGAGAAAAGAGAGACACCACTTTTAAAACTATTTTTTTTCCTCCAACTGGTACAGTGGTACTATGTCAAATATAGAATGTTCAAAAGCATAGAATTGTAAGTCACAGGTAGATGGCTAACCAGATCTAAGTTAGTTAGCCTTGCTTCATACTCTTCAACTGTCAAATCATCTTATGTTCCTGATTATCTGCCTAATTCAGCCTCAACAAACATCTTCTTCTTATGAGCCAAACCCGCTATGTATTTTGTATACAGAACATTGACGTCAAATGAAAGATGAGAGCCATCCACCATTAGTGAATTAAATCCCTGTTCATTTCACAACAACCATAGATTAATATTTAATTAAAACAAGCAAAACCCTAGGTCCAAATACCAAATTTAAAGTAATCGCATACATGTTAATTGGGCATTTGGAAACATTCAAAACTAACTGAAAAGAGACATGTCAAAAATCAATACACTATCTTACACATAATTATCGAGTGAATCTGTTTTTTTAGTATACATCTCTTGCTTAGGAATCCTTGTTTCTCTCACATACCTTCATAGGCTCCTTCCCCTTCTCTTGAGTGTCTCTTTTTACGCCCCCCTCCTCAGTGTACATTGCCTTTAATTCTCTATCCTCGTTCCTCCCTCTATATCTCTTTCTCCCTTTCCATTATCTTTGTTCAATCCTCATTTCCCACCCTCACTTACGTACTCTCCCATATTTTTCTCCGCCTAATCTTCTGTTCATTCTCTTCTCTTAACTTAACCTCTCTGGCATTGAGCGAAACATAGCATACCTAAAAAATGAGATTGAGATACACCACATGAGCCACAACTCAAAACAGAAGGAAATCACGAAGACATTAGTGAGGGAGCTGAATAGAACTCGAATTTCAATCACCCACAAAACACCCCAAAAATAACCACAGACTTAACCAACCAAGAACAACCATCAGAATGCACTAAAACTACTCAAAATCTAAACGAATTTCAGACCAAGCATCTAGAAGATAACCAAAACCCAAAAAACGAAATAGAGCATACCTGAATAATTAGATATGATCTTGAGCTACACTGCCTGCGCCACAAATTAAAAACTAATCAAGGTGCGACGATCGGTAAGAAGTTGCCAATTTGGCTCATAATTTATGACACTCTAGTTCATTACTCTGGTTTTGTTTCGGGCACACGTTTCTATTTCACAATATAATTTTATTCGTATTAGCATTTTGGTTCTTTTCTTTTTGGTTTTGTCACAAAAAAAAAAAAAAAAGAACCATTCACAATCTCCGTCAGCCATGGCTCCCAAAACAATTCCAAACAAAATCTTAGATCAACGGGATGAGACTTTGGATGTGTTGGAGCCCCTAGATTCAATATATTCAGTCCACCATCTACATAGCAGATTATCTAAAATGAGTGGATAGGAATTCATCAAAGAACTCTATGACACACCGAATGTCTTGATTTTTGAGTACAATAAGAATGAATTACCAACCCAAATATAAATATGCAAAAGAACTTGACCCAATATGCAGTCTCACCAAATATCCAAAAATGATCCTAGACTTATCCCCATGCCCTAACCAACGAAACCACATCTCCATTGTATCAGGAAGTTCCACCAAAACCAAAATTGATGTCATCTTCTTATCCTAATCTACACTACCCACATCATTAAATATACCAAAATCTTACATATGAAACAACAACACCACAATCTCTCAACCCAAACAGCTTAAAATAACACATTTCAGCTTCATTTCATCCTACCCAAAAATTTCAATTTTAAACCCAAATCACATTTAACATATACTACTAATCCAACATCACCGAAAAAAAAGGGGAGAGAAAGGAGATAGGTAAAAGAAGAACTAATACCTTTTAACACGAGCAAAAGATAGAACAAAGGCGTATGTCTTGTTCCACCTATTATCAACACTCCCTGTTCAATTAATGGATCAAATTAAACTACCATTTGATCATCATAATAATATCAATCAATCGATCAAATTAAAATCAAAGTAATAATCAATTGAGAAATCTGAGCATTGAAATAACTTGTAATCAAATCAAAGGTAACAAAGCCCCAGGAAAGTAACAAAAACCTAAAAACCATCACGAAATTTGTCATGCCCAATAAACAGCTGAAATCATAATTTAATATAAGTTACACACCTCTTTAATGCGGGCATCGAACTTCTTGCGGAGCAAATCAATTTGCCAAACCCTAGAAATTAAGCCGAAATTGAAAAACAAAATCCAAATGGGCAGAAAAATCAGAAATCAGCAATATTGAGATTAGGTTCAACAGAATCAACAAAATAAACCAGGCTCAGCCAAAGGCAATTTATTTTACTGATTTTGCACTACCACAATCATAAAGAAGTAGATAACAAACTTGATAAATAGAACCATTAAACTTACCTCTTGTGCGGCTGATTTTGCAAGGAAAAAGTAAATGACCAAGAGCAAAGCTGAAACCAACATGTTGATTAGGCAATATCAAGTTAAGATCCGGACAAAATTGTAATTATAGATAAACCAGAAGACATAAGGCTTAAGTAAACCTGATGAAAAAGTTCATCCTCTACTTTCACATAAATCAAATTATCATTCTTGCTACTGCATGACCCCTTCTTATTTTGCCCAATTTTCTTCAACAAGACAATACATAGTGAGAAATAATGTAGGAAGGTATGACGATAACAATTACCAAAATAATGAACAATTGATAAGAACTATATAAGAAAACAGACACAGATAGTACCTTATATATTCTAGTCACCAGTAAGTAATGTTGAAAGCGGAACTGCGGAATGATTTACGGAGATCCTCTGTCGGCTTTGTTAATTAAAAGGCAAAACAGAGGTAATCATCGGTGAGATACATCACACCAAATCAAAAGAACATATGCATATTTGGCTACTTCAAAAAAAAAAAAAAAAAAATCAACCTCATCTTTTGTTGCCCAGGAAATTTCATCATAAAGATGCAAAAGCAACTGTGGGAGGCAGATGGGATCGATCGCCAATAAAAATGGGGAAACGCATTAGAGCTAATTAAATCGGAATTGAGAAAAAAAAATTAATTGAAATCAATAAGAAAACGAAATTCAAAACTAATCAAACTAAATCAATCTAGAATCAAACAACATTAAAAATCTAACACAAAACAAAACCAAAAAATCAAGTTAAAACCCAAATCAACAAATCAACAAATCCAACAAAAAAGGAGTGTGATCCATTACCTTCACCGAGTGAGGAGAGAGAAAGAGAATATGATTGGGACGAAGAGTGAAGAGAGGCACCGAGGAGAAACATCATCCCGAATCTGTAATACACCAGATTTCAGAGGAGATCCCTGAAAGATTAAGAGCTCATATGAGGTGCTTAAAAGGAATGATAGTGCTACTCATACCAACAAAGTCGACTTTCCTTTTAGGAAGCCCATGTGATAAGAACTCCAAAGTTAAGCGTGCTTAACTGGGAGTAATTTCAGGATGGGTGACCTCCTGGGAAGTTTCCCAGGGTGCGCACGCGTGAGGTCAAAGTGCGCCGGAAGGACCCATGTTGGTCTGTGAGGTCAGCCCACAGCCTGGCAAGCTTCCATAGGTGACTACTCTCGGCTCAGGCGATGAGCCGGGGTGTTACAAATGGTATCAGAGCAACCCTGCGACCGCGTGTTGATCATGTGGTCAGGAGAGCCCAGGTCAACAGCCTAGCGGGAGAAAGATCCTGGAGCTAGACTATGGTTGGCTGCCAGTCGCAACGAGGACGTTGCTTTCTTAAGAAGGGGTGAATGTAATACCCCGGATTTTCAGAGGAGATCCCTGAAAGATTAAGGGCTCATATGAGGTGCTTAAAAGGAATGATAGTGCTACTCATACCAACAAAGTCGACTTTCCTTTTAGGAAGCCCATGTGATAAGAACTCCAAAGTTAAGCGTGCTTAACTGGGAGTAATTTCAGGATGGGTGACCTCCTGGGAAGTTTCCCAGGGTGCGCACAAGTGAGGTCAAAGTGCGCCGGAAGGACCCATGTTGGTCTGTGAGGTCAGCCCACAGCCTGGCAAGCTGCCATAGGTGACTACTCTCGACTCAGGCGATGAGCCGGGGTGTTACAGAATCACCACAAATCTAGATCAACAAAATAAAACAGCATAAAAGATGGATTAAACAAATCTGAGAGTGACATCCACTTCGCAAGATCCAAACCAAGTGAGGAGAGAGAAAGAGAGTATGAGTGAGTCCAGAATGAAATGAGAAAAACAGGAGAGAAAGGATAGCAGATGGAGAAATAAGGGACGATGAGGATTGACGCGTTGGTGATGGGCGAAGCTCAACCTTTCAATTAGTTACTGTTGAAAATGAACAGTAGCAAGGCTTGCGATTTTAGGAGAAAAAGGGCGCGTTTCAACAGAAAAGTGTGCGTTGCAAGAACAAGGGGATGCGTTTTGGCCGTCACTGTTCATAAGTGAACAGTAGCCAGTTAAGGCGTTTTTAAAAAGTAGTGCTACTTATCGCCCTTAATATTACTGAAATACCCAAAATGCCTCTTATTAACTCACTCCATTAACTCCACTCCAAATCTTACGCACTCCATTACTCCAGTTTTTGTCTAGATTTCCCCCAATACGATTCATACGATTTCACCCCCAATACCATCCCAAATTTTGATACAATTTCTCCCCCAATTTTTGGCTCGAATTTTTCCCGAGATATTTCCTTAAATACTTCCCCAATTTTGCCTTGAATTTTGCGCAGTTATTTCCCCAAATACTTCCCCAAATCTCGAATTTTGCCCATATATTTCCTCAATTATTCTGTCGAATTGGGCCCAGAAATTATCGGCCGTAATTACCCGATTTTAACTCACCCAACAACGATTTGAAGATGAATTGAGTGGTTGATTCGTTGTGAAGATCAGAGGGAGCAAATAATTGAAAATTTATTTAGTGGTAGATCCTTGTGAATAATTGAAGGACATTGATTTGAATAAGGTATGTTTTAGATTTGTTTATTTGTTTGTTTGAAATGTTTTGTTTTGCAATTCGTTAGATGTGGGTAGAGATGGTGTAATTAGATTTGGTGAAAATGGTGTATTTAGATTTGAAATTGAGAACTTATATTGAGATTTTTGGTGTTGGTCGACCTTTGGTTCAATTGAATTGTATGTAGCCCAGTTTTGAATCCGGCTACACTATGGTGCAGCCCAGATTTGAATCCGGCTACACCATGGTGCAGCCCAGTTTCCAACACGGCTACACCATGGTGCAACCCAGTTTTCAACACGGCTACATCATAGTGTAGTTGATTTTGTGTTTCATTTTGTGTTAGTTGATTTTGTGTTTGATTTCTTAGTTAGTTGATTGGGAGAAATTGTATCAAAATTTGGGATGGTATTGGGGTGAAATTGTATGAATTGTATTGGGGGAACTCTGGACAAAAACTGGAGTAATGGAGTGAGTAAAATTTGGAGTGAGTTAATCTGGGGCATTTTGGGTATTTCAATAATATTAAGGGCGATAAAATTTGGAGTGAGTTAATCAGTTACCTTCCGGGTGTAAGATCTCTGCTACGCCGGCGATTGCACTTCGTCCCAAAATGCACCGCATATGAGCGTTTTTCCAGAAGCATGGCTGGTTGGATCTCCTCAAAGCTCAAAGTCGCGGAAAACCTCCTTCAACAGGTCGTCTCTCTGTTCTCTCGCCTCATTATTTATTACAATCGAGTTTAATTTTCTATTATAAGATGAAATGAAATGTAAAATCTGTCAACATTTAATCTATGTATTTATGTCCAGATTGACCAACAAGCGGCGGAGTCGCTCCGGCATGGGGAAGGGAAACCATCGGATGAACTCGATCTTTCAGCGACGCCCAAGTTGAGTAGCACCGTGTCGTTGAAGGATCAATTGAAGAAGAAAGCGGCGGCGAGTAATAATAATGATAATTTTGGCAAATTGAGCAGTGATTATTCAGGTAATGATGTTTCTGGCAATGTAATTAGGAGTGGTCATAGTGGTAGTAAGCAAAAACGGGACTCAGATTCCAAGTCACAGTCTACTATTAACGATGGTGATTGGACTGAGCTTCTCAGCTCCCCCAGTCAACCTGTGGCTCAATCGAGTAGAGTGGCTGCTGGGACGCGTGGCATGAGGAGAGGTGGGTTAAGGGCGGGAATGAATGTTAACCCTCTGGAAAGAGGGAGAAAGCGAGGGGATGGCAATGGTGGCCAGGCGAATACCACTTTTGGAGCTGGGGGGAAATCGGGTTCCACTTCGAGTGTCTCAGGGTTTGGACGCGGTGACAAAACAGGTGAGGAAGGTAGAGGAACAAGGGACCATGACCGCAATGACATTGGGGCGGGTCAGAAGAGTGTAGTTAAAGTGGGAGATGACCCTGTCGCAATTGATGGACCTAATGAGAATGTATCTGTTAAGGTGTCAACTGATGGGAAAGAAAGTGCTGTTGATAATGAAAAAGTGGGGAATGAAACTTTAATAATGAATAACCACAATGGAGATGTTGCTTGCCATGATTCTCGTGATCCTGAGTCGGACTCTGATTCCGATTCTGGCTTAGAGTCGAGTTCCACGTCTAACTCAGAGGTTGAAAGAGAACGGGAGGAGAGGATACAGAGAAGACGGCAAATTCTGGCTGCAAGAGCTGCTCTGAAAGCATCGGAGGCTATAAAACAACAGGAGAATGTTGTGGCTCAGTTGGAGGGAGAGAAACAAAGCCTGGAGAAGATACTCGAGGAGCGGGCAAAGCAGGCAGCGCAAGAGGTTAAACTAATTATCTTGTTGAACCTATTCTACTTGTTTTGTCTTTGTGTAATGCTTATGTTTGATGCCTTTTCTGTTTTGTATGCCACTGTGTCCTTCATACCTCTTCTAATTTTATGCATTCCAGTTCTCAACTGTTGTTGAACAGCTTTGGTTCTGCTTGCAAATTCTCAACACGCAAGAAGTTCGGCAGAACCCTTGCTAACTGAGAGTCAGTGCCTCAGTGGTTTCAGAAATGGATAAAAAGTTGCTTAGAAAAAATGGCAACTAATCTGTATGGCTATGTCACTGATGTTTTGCAACTTTTGCTATAATTGCCCTATGTCATGTTATGGCTGTCTACTTGTCTGAGTTTAAAAAAATAATTTTCTGCAGTTAAGTGTTTATTTGCGAAGGATCAGATGGAAACTTCCTGAAGATATTGGAATGTTTCATGTCTGATCTGGGCATTCCAATCAGGAACCAAACCCGCTCTTCTGGGTTTGACACACCACTGTATTTATAGATAGTAAAAAGGGTTTTTGTTGGACTCAAGGCCTAGCACAAGTTACCTATCAGGTGCGCGTAAAGGGAAGAAAAAATGAACAAAAGTGTATGAAGCAAAGGTTATAAAAGTTGCTAGAACTTTAGCTTCTTCTGGCTGCTGAGTACTAGATGGCTCAGGAGATCCTTGTGAGACCACAGGGAAAAGAAGGCTGGTCATCCTTGATTAAAAAGTAGCTATATTTCTCTTGCTTATTGACAAGTTTGCTTAAATCCTGAGTTGCATTATAGCTGCATATACAATATTTGCAGATTTTTACCCCCCATTGGGCTCAGGGAAAGGTTTGCACCGTCAGTCTCAAAATTAGGAGGCCTTAGAGAAAAGTTTTGTGAAGTTAGATTATGCAATTGCTAAAGTGGTCATAGGAACTATATCAGAGCTGTACAAATAGCAAAATCCATACCCTGGCTGCGAGAAACTCGTTGAATAAGCTTGTGGGGAAGATACAGGGAAGGGAATGTGTTGACAAGATGATCTTTCTTGGTTTTTAGATCATCCGTTAATCGTCTAATTAATGAACAATAGGTCAATGTAATTGATACTCTACAAAAGACTTACGAATAGAAGATATCTTATGCGGATGCCCTGTAAAGAGTAGCACAGTTTGTGCCAGCACTAAAGAGAAAGCGGGGGTTTCTAACATGCGAAAATACACGAGAAAGTCGTACTTTGGAACTGATGGGACCTGGGAAGTGGGTTCTTATGGGAAGTTCAGCTTCGTAAGATTTGAAATAGTTATGTCCCTCATAGCTGATATTTGAGGTACTCTTTGATCAAGGAGCTGGCTGGTAAGCCCAAGTCTCAGAACATTCTGACCGCCCATCACAATTCTCTATGCTTACATCTTTCGGCCTGCTGAACGAATGAGTGGTGAAGCAATGCGTTTGACTACTGTCCTCTAAAGTACAGAAGTTCTGGATCATCAAGTTGCTATAAGGTTAAGGAAACTGTACTTTCAGGCTATTAAAGAGGGTAACCTCGATGGCGGTGTCAAGACCAAGCTTTCTGGTAGTCATACGGAAAGGGACGTGGGAAACTTCAACCATTTCATTTGGCATTGTCTGCTTTAGCCTGGTGCTGTCATGTATTTGTCTATATCCACATTCTCCAAACTCTACTGCCAGGGAATTCTGGAAGTGCAAATAGAAAAATGTTTCTTGGCGTCATTGCTAGAACCCGAGTCTGTAGAAAACAGAATAAAAATTATTTCGTTGCTCTGGTCATGTCTCCATAAACGAAGTGATTACGTATAAACTACTGTTCACTATTTATATGTCTTGCTGATATATCTGTAAATTACTTACATATGGCAATTCTAAATGACGATTCATTTAAGCCGACCCCAAATCATTTCGGGACTGATGCTTGGTCGTTGCTGTGCTTGCTGATATTTTGGTAAATTGCACTGATCTCAGGCTTCAGAGCTTCAATCAATGATGATGGAAACAATGGAAGCTGCTGATCTAGAGAAGCAGAAACATAACCATACTAGGATGGAAGTTCTGGCACGATTGGCTAAATTCGAGGTACCATAAAGTACATGCCTATTCTGCCCCCTCCCCTATCTTCAGTTCTAGGTCCATCTCTTTCCTCTCTTTTGTCTGGTCATAGTATGATCCAACAATGTTTCAGCCAGTGATCTCTTTCCCAGGCTGTAGTGCTGTACAACTAACCTCGTTCCATTATACAGTAGGTGTTAGGCTTCTTCATGTTGGTTTCCTGTCATCTAGATGTGTCTCTTCTCTGATACAGGTCATTAAACATGCAGCAGTTTAAGTGTCTACGAGACTGGTAGCTTTAGTTTTAGACATGCTAGTACAAATATCAGTCCAGGGAGATAGAAAACTGTTTTATCAAAAAGCATGTCTTCATATGTATTACCACCCTTAGTCAATCATATTTCAAGGCATGAGCATTAAACTGGATTTGGAACGATAAAGTAAGGCCTACTGGGATCATGTGTATTTAGCGACGTAAAGACTCTTTCATATGATCATTCCAAATTTGTTTGTCTACAGTCTACAGATCATTTTTAATTCATGTGTTGGTCCACTGTCTACAGTCTACTACTGCTGTTGCATATCTGCAAGCTCGTCTTAATCTTTAGTCGAGCATTGATGCCTTCTATTCATTTGCTTAAACATTGCTGCTTTCACTCAACTTCTGTGATTGATGCTGGTAAGTCTTGCAGACTGCTAATGCTGAGCTTGCTAAATCTCTCGCTGCTGCACAGTGGAATCTTGAATTGGAGGTATGAATATGATTAAGGGCTCTATGTCCTCTCTCTTACACTTCATCTTTACACTAGATTTTGTATCTAGGGGTTGCCATTTAGTGGTTTGTCTATCTAATTTTTGGTGATGTATTGAGGAATTTACTAGACACATCAGGGACAGGCTAACATCTACATACAAATGGTGGGGTGTAGATAGAAACAGCAACAAGAACAACATATCCTTAGTTCCAAAATGATTTGGGTTCGGTCAATAGGACTCATCTTATGAAACCATTTTATGTGAGCAATAAAAAGCTGAAAATAGTGAGAACTCTATCTGGAAACGGATGAATTTTAAAAAGTTTCAAAATAAGTTTTACGAAAAACCAAAAGTAAAATTATAAGATAAACAAAAGGACGGGACCCTAACATGGTAGTAAAAGAGAGGGGCTGAACTTTGAAAGGCTCACATAGTCGATTTGGGCCCATGGTGGCGACGGGCTTAGTCTAGACACGGGGGAGGGTGCGTGCCTTGTGGAGGCATGACACTGTGTTTAGTTTTCACATATAAAATCTACTTTCTAGATAGAAGTTTTAAATAACCCCTTTCTTGTTTTCCTTGTTTGTGAAGTGCGACTAGAGACAAAGGAGCAATGAGAAGGGTATTTGAAAATCACAAGAAATAGAAGTAGAATTAGTAGGATAGGCTTAATTTGCCTCCATATGTTTTAGTGAAAGGAAATCAGTAGTCTCTTTGCAGCATTTAAGTGCTTTCGGCTAGTTAATCTGAAGTCACATTTTTTGTTTAGCTCTTTTTTTTTTTTTTTTTTTTTTTTTGGTAGTCCTTTAACTATTAGTTTTGTTCTAATGAATGAATTTTTCTGTTTGTAATGGTTGGTTTAATAGTGGGATATTGTTTCTATAACTGGATTAAAATACTTTGGGGTCCCTGATGGTTTTTTTTTTTTTTTTTTTTTTTTTTCAAGTCCTTCAACAACTTATTGTAACAGACGATTAGCTGTTAGTGTTGCTCTAATAAATGGGTTTTTCTGTTAGTAATGGTTGGTTTAGTAGTGGGATATGGTTTTCTATAAACAGGATTAGAAAACTTTGGGTTCCTAAAGAAGTCTCTTGTAGTTGGTGTTGGAAGCTATGCATGAGGATTAAATTACAAATACAAAAGGGTGTTGCTGAGTTCAACGTCCAAAGTACTCTTTGGCTGAGTTCTTTGCTTAGTTTGACGTGTCTTCACTCGACATAGCTTGACCTCCCATCTGGTGCAACTTTAAAATCTAAATCTGGTTGGAAGACACAAAGATGTCACACATCTTGTTGAAGTACACCTTGTCTATCTATTTCTTGTCTCTGTTAACTCTTCCAGACAGTGTGGGTCTCATTTTGGAGAGGATGATCTTTGTTGTTGTACGCTTCTTAATTAAAACTACTCTAATACTATAAGATACGATCATTCTTGTCACGCTAACTGTATCAAAATCTCTCAATAGTAGAATACAACAACATTCCTCAATGCCTCAAAAGTCCCATCTGTGACAAGGTAAGGGGTGAGGGCGGGGTCGGTTGTACGCAAGCCTTACCCTTATGTTGAAGACAGAGAGACCAGTTATGGATGACCCATAATAATTGAGTCGAGAATTGCACCAACGCACTGCCACTTTACACTACAAGAAGTGTATCGAGTTTTAGGAGCCATTTTGCTTTATTCCGTTGTATTCCAACACCAACGATTAGTAAGTCTTTGTACCCATTTGGAAATAGAAATCTCTCAGTAATAGATTCATGAAAGAAAAATGAAACCAAATCTCACTATCTAGCTTTCCTGTCACACGACCATCTCTTTGCGTCTCTGTTTCCTCCCTTTATGTGAGGCCCAATAAATACCAAGATTTTCAAACGATTTATTTATGCGTCGGTTCACTTTCATCTTAAGCATGTTGCTTGCATTAACGTTAGGTAGGAAATGGACTATAGTAGTGCAAATAGTTTGTTGCTGCTCTTTTGGCGTCTATTTATTCTAGTTTCATGTTGCTTGGAACAGGTTAATAATGTAGCTGAACTTCGGCAACTAGTTGATGCAAAGGAACTCACCCATGAAGGTAACTATAAGTGTCAAGTCTCAGCTTGTTCTGCTGCCTTTGACTCAACCCTGTTCTGCGTAACTTTTTCATATTAGCATTAAGTCAGCTCTTTCTTCTATGCCTTATGTGTTTCTCATTGTTTATTTGTAAATGATCTTCACTGTCATATTGTGTGGAGGATTTGCTTCATGTGCCACAACGTGCAACTCAGGCTGTTTCTGCCAGAGTTTTGCGCAGCATATTTTTTTAATATTTGATGCATGTATATGTGTATGTCGTCGTGTGTTATTGTAATCATGAGCTAGTTTGGGCATTGCTGACAGAACGAAGTAACGACACTTCTTTTGTAGTTTTTTCTTGTGGGAGTTGATTACATCCCGTACTTTCATCTTATCATCTATATTGTTATTTACTTGAAGGTGATAGAACATATGATATGTCAATGCTTGTGGACCTATTGTCGTGTTTTCACTCTTTTGTTTTTGTTTTGGTAGTCATAATATGCATTTGGTTATAGAAACTAATGTTCTTATTACAACTTCTCCTTTCATGGATTAATGCTCCCCAAGTAGTCTAAAGTTTATAAACTGGACCATTTTGTTATAAACTTATAATGTGCGTCTATGTGATGTGTTTATAATGATGAGTTGAACTTGTGGGACTGTCTGTAACACCGTATTTCGTATCAAAGGGCAAAAGTTTAGTACATTGATTTTTGGTTAGGGCATGGTGGTTCTTCCTCAAACGGTCTTTCTATGTTTTAAATAAGGGTAATGCCGCATACATCCTACCTCCCTTACCTCGCCATAGGAATAATTTTGTTGTTTAGGGCAAAGTGGGTTTAGTTTCGAGTAAGAGAATATGTGAAAAGTTGCTACGAGATTATCACATGGATTGACAAAAAAATGGAATTGAAATACTTATTGACCATATGTCTCCAAACTTTTTGTGGGCACTCATAGGACATTTATTTATCTTTGTTCCATAAAGAGACTTATGAGGATCAACACGATTATCAGCCTCTCTCTCCGATGTGACCAGATGGGCCACTCCCTCTGCATTATGCAATAGACTGAAGGAGGAACATTAGTTTGCAGGTGTTATGTTTTTGTGTTGTGATTTTGTCGACCTTCCATATGTATGATGGAAATTCTTCATATTCCCATCTTAAGGCTGGACAGATGTGAGAAATCGAAGAGATTAACTAGATTCGTGCTTGATTCCTGGGTTGATATAATTTTAGAGGCTACTTAGTTAAGCTAGGCTTCTCTTTAAGGGCTCATTAGAATATGATCCACATCTCGAGGATGTTAGCAGGCGACTCCTGAAAAACAATTACAAAGGCCATTAAGATACTTCATGACGGAGCAGTGATGAAGCTTTACTTGAAGCAGGGATAAGAAAGTTTTGCGCTAAGATTTCTACTTTGACATTAGGGTTTAATCCATGTCCAAGTTATTTAGAATGCTTAAATTGGTATCTTTAGATGTTTGGTTGGACAAGTCCTTGAATCTCCTTGTTGGCCTACGTAGAAGAAGTGATCTTCAGCATGTTCTGCTTGCTTGCTTCTTTCTTCTTGCTGGCCCTTTTTTGCTCTACATTCCTTCTCAATATGACCACATTTTGCTAAATCTGTATTGTGGTTTCCTTTTAAACTAGCAATCTCTGTCCATATGATTCCTTTTGCCACAAGTGCCGCAAGTATGAAACTTTCTGCCCTGTGTTCGATCTTTCTCCTTTGAGCCGCTATGGGCCTGATCATTGTTATTTTCCAAATCAAGGCACCCTTTGTTTGATTTTCATCATCCTTGATAAACTTTTTTTCATGTTCCAGCAACAAGCCAAATAATTCAGTTGTTCTTATCTTACTCCAGTCTTTGAATTGTTCTATTATAGAAGTAGTAGTATTGCAACTTTTGTTAAGGGTCGATAGTATTGAAACTTTCCTCATCATTAGATTCTCCATAAGTATGCATTTGACTTACCAGTTCGGTGAAACTGAAAGAGTAACTCTTTCCTGCTCTCTTCTTCGGTCAATTTGATGTTTGCAAAATCTCGTCTCAATTTGTAAGACGGATGAGTCTCACCTTCTCTTTCCCATGATACTCCTGTTGGAGAATGTTGTAGGCCTCTTTTGCGGCGGAGGTCCTTATTATTTTTGGTGTTATGAGTTCTTGCATCCTCCTTTTTCATTTGTCTTCAGTTCTGGTACTTGCACAGTGGAATATTCTGCTCCTCCTACTCTTAGCTGAAAAGCCCTCTCCACATTTTTCTAGAAATCACAAAATTTGATAAACAACTTCATTTTGAAGTACCAATAGTCATAGTTTTCTCTTGCAAAGTTTGGGACTACAGGGAGAGAAACACTCGAACTTGAAGCCATACTTCAAGAGATTGGTGTAGTTTTTTTTTTGTTCTGTTTGGCCCGTTAAGATCCGTAATGGCTCTGATATCAAATGTTGGAATTAGTTTTAGTTTAGAAGGTAAGAGGGTTGAGAGAATGTGTTTTGAGGAGGAAAAGTTTCTGAGTTTATCTGTTTTTCATTTTGGGCAGTGGTACATAGTTTTTATAGTACACATGCAACCCTTTAAATTTCTAGGATTAATTAAAAAGCATATTCTAGGTACCTAGTAAATGCAAATCCTATGATCATCATTCCTAGGAAACTATGGATATATAGACAAAATCTCGCATATATCAACAGTGAGGTCCTAGTCATCTAATCTAATACTATACATTCAAACCTGAAATCAAGTCTTTCCTAGGAGGACACTTGACACTTATTAATTGGATAGCACAGTGAAATTATATTTTGTGGTAATTATTAGGTAAATTATGGAAATCATTATAATTTATGGTGATAAGTTAGCTCATTAAGATAAAGCTTATTTATGGTGATAAATTGAAATATAATCTGATATAACGGGTGAAGGGATAGTGGAATGAAGATGAAATACTATAACGGGTGACGTGATAGTGGAATATAACGGGTGACGGGATATGAAATGAAAACGAAATGATAATAACGGGTGACGTAATAGTGGAAAGGAGATAAAAATACGATGAGTTAGTAAAAATAAATAATCATATAATTTGACGAGTGACAAAAAATGAAAGAAAAAAATAATGTAAAATATCGTTTCTAATAATATCATAACAAATTAAAATAAACCTAGCTATATCTTTATAAGACGAGTATAAACAATATAAACAGGTGGCTCGGGCACGGGACCGGGCATGCAAACTAGTAAGCTATAATTCCAATAAACATATAAGCTCTTAGCTGATATCTTTTTATTGTATTTTGGGCGTTTTTCTTTCATTAGCACCCTGAAATGCCTTGGAGTTTATCTATTTATTCTACAACAAACAATATTCATCAAGGTCTCAAATTGATCGTGTTTTTTGGATATTCTAAATTAGTATTTCATTCTCTGCGCTGTGGTGCTTACATGTGGACTGTGGTGCTTTCCAATTCATTCTCTCCTCTGTCCGATATATGCCTGCCCCCTTGTCTTGCTTTCTCTATACGTTGTTTGCTAAGTAACTGTAGAAGCCAGTTTTTTTTCTTGACCAGTTCCTTTAGACCTTATGAGAAAAAACCCATTTCAGAAGTCATCCCGTTCCTACTGTTTTTGATTTGTTTCATGTTTCCAAGCTCCAAATTCTTTTGGGATTATGGATTTGTGGTTGTTTTTGTGCTTCTTCAGAGCTGAAGAGACATATCTGTAGCACTCATCAAAAGAGGAATTCTCAGGCCAGTGTAAGTTTGAACTTACAGCATTAGATAGGTGTGATAGGAAAATGCTTTCAGCTTTGTGGAGAGGTTGTCAAATCAGTTCATTGGTCTACTTGAACTGTTTCAAGGAATTAGGGATTTTTGTTGCTTTTGCAGCTGATGCCTTCCAAGGGCCTTGCGCTGGAGAGGGAGATGCTGGAGGGTGAATATACTTTTATAACAGAAAAAGTTGCGCTGCTGCAAGAGAAAGTGAGTTTAGTAGCTTCTCTCCTTTGAGTTTTTGATTTTTGTGAATCTGCATTGGGTTTTTGACCACTATGTCCATGCCTTTGAAAGGTCCAATAGTCCCATAAGACCATCCGAAAAACGAATTTGATCTTGACCAAGGGTTTTCATGTTACATTTGATTTCAGCAAAAACATGATACTGGAAGCTTTGTGCTGCTGGTAACACAGAAGATGTTGAGAATTAGTACTTGAATCGCTGTCATCGTGTGTACTGCCAACTTGTTATTTCTTTGGCAATTAAAAGTAAAATAGCGTAAGCCAAGGTTCTTACTCCCACTTGTTTAAAGGAGCGAAACATGAATTAAAGCCCTCAGGCTATCGTAAATCATTTTATATACAAAGATTAGAGACTCCTCAAAATGCAAGACTTTCAAGTGTACAAAATCCTCAAGCTGAGAAGCTGGAGTCCTGGGAGGAACCCTATGTCTTTGTTCCTTCCATATACAACATCATATAGCTAGAGCCACCATATTCCTCACCCTTCCTAAGCATAATGGAATGCTGTGTGTTGTGAATAGATTATGAGACTTCTAATACCTATTTGACAATTCTGTCTCAGGCGACAAAGTTGTCAGAGGAGATAGACGTGATAGTGAAGGAAATGGAAAGACCCACTGAAGTTGAAGTTCAACTAAAACGCAGGCTTTCTCAAATGACAGATCATCTGATTCAGAAACAAGCGCAGGTAAATAATTCTAATCGCTCCTGCTCGAGCGTTTATTTTTGCATTGATGTTTAAAGTCTTTGTGAGTAAATGTGGATATTGACCAGTTGTTTGTGGTACGAGTTTCTGATCCACTAACAACCAATCATATCCTGACTTAGTTTTAAAAGCGCCCCTGGGTGCAGTTTTAAAAAAGCTGCCAGTGGAAAACTGCCTGAGGTGCACCCTAGAAAATAGTCTTCAGGTTCTGAGGCGCATTTTGTCCAGGTGCAACTGGCATAATGCAGTCTGCCGCACGTCTATGCAATGTCTATGTATAATTTTTTTTTTTTTTTTTTTACTTTACATGTTCGCATTCCTTGAAGACAAGAAAATGGATGATTATTTCGTGAAATATTAATTTAAAAACAGAGCGTGGTTTGCTAAAGCTGCGCGCCTCTCTGCGCCCGCCTTCACCTCCTGCCTTGTACCTTGTCATTACAGGCTCTCATTGCCTGTGTTTGTCTCACATCTTTTAAAAGCTAGTATTTTGTGGCCATAAAGGTTGGTTTTAAGTGTAGAAGTTATTTGATAAAAGGTTTCTAGCGCTGCATTGCACTAAGGGCTGAGGTTTAAAAATTGAAAACTGGTAAGCGGCATGTAGCATGTTTATCTTGATTAATGGATATCGGATTCTTTAGTACACAGTATTATGGCTATCTTGAATATAATGTTAAGACTTAAGATTGGTGGTAAAATATTGACCAACTGACATATTCTGTCATCAAACTGTATTTTACGTACTCCCTCCGTTCCACGTGATTCTTTACACTTAGCCTTAAAATTCTTGTTTCCTTTGATTCTTTACACATATTTTTTGTGTTTTGGGCCAAAATATTGACCATCTCACTCTTACTTTTTTTTCTAACCAATTTTACCCCAACTAATTACCCACTAACCTTTACACTTAGTACCCAATAACCCTACTTAATACTAATAAGCCATTTTTCATAGTTTTGATCCACCACCATAACCACCAGAGGACGACAACCCACCATGACCAGGTTAGTTGTCGCTTCTTGAGGACGTTGACCCACCGGATGCCCTTAACCGTAGCAACAAGTCAACTGTCGGGGAGAGATTGGCAGCAGAGAGAGAGAGGAGAGAGATTGTGAGGAGAAAATAGGTGGGCCGTGAGTGGGAGAGAGATGAGGGGCGAGTTAGTAGATCGTGGATCGTGGATGAGAGACTCCAATGGCGAGGAGATCAACGGCAACGGAGGCGGCGATGAGATTGAAGGCAAGGAGGTTGGTGAGGGCTAATGAAATTTCGAGAGTGGAGGAGTGAGACAGGGGGGCGGCAATGCCGCAATAATGAGTTAGCGGGCAGATCATGTCGCCGGTGGGTGATTGCTGGTGGCAGAGTGGTGGGTGAAGGTGGTGAGGGAGGAGAGAAGGAAGAATGTGGATGGATTAACTACACTCTCTGTCCTCTAATTTCTGCCATCATGGGTTTGATGACCCACTTTTCTCCCTTCCTCGGTTCCTGTGCCAAGGAGAAAGTGTAAAGAACTATAAGGAACGGAGGGAGTAGTCAGTCGCAGTTTGCAAGTTGTCTCTTTGATCAGGGTCATTGGGAAAACCTTTTTGCAGTTCTAGGCATAAGGTTACAAGGGTTATACATGAAAGAATGCATGCTCCCACTATATATTTAACTCGCAAGATATACTCTTGAAATCTTGCTTTCAGTGTAGATAAAATGTTGATAGATTTTGACCTCAAAAAATGTGTTGTTGATTTGTTCTTTGAATATAGTCAGTATACTCATGATATTTAAGAAATGTTGTCTTACCCATTTACAAAGATGTGGTAACTATTGATTACAATCTCCAAAGAAATCGTCTTCATTCTCTTCTGAGATATACTTCTTAAAACCTCGAACTTTCTAGAATCAGTTCTATATTGCCCCCATATACTTGGAGCAGAGGTGTGATAGATACTCACATCCGAGTATGGGTAGTGAACAGGATGTCTTAATTACCATTGTTATTCCTAGTTGTCCTCGTGAGGTGGTATGGCCATGTGAGGAGGAGGCCTAGTGACGCGCCGGTTAGAAGAGTAGAAGGGTGTGGAAGCGACAATATTAGTAGGGGTCGGGGAACACCCAAGATGACTTGGATGAGGGTGATTAGAAGTGATATGAGCTTCGTAGGGCTTGAAGAGAGTATGGTGTTGGATAGGGCAGTGTGGAGAGACGCTATCCATGCGGAGGACTTAATTTGACTCTTTTCCGTTTCTTGTTTGGTTTTCCTAACTTTTTCCTAAACTTTTCCTTGGTGTTCAAAGTTCATATGTTTTTCACTAATTTTCAAACTTTTTATTTATTTTGATGACTTTCTAAAACTCCTTTATTCTTAAATGGTTCACAACATTTTTGAAATTTTATGGCGTACACAAGATGGTTAATGGATGACGATTCATGTTAGCCAACCCCAAATCATTTTGGGCATAAGGCTTGATTGTTGTTGTTGTTGTATTCCTAGTTGTCCTCGCATTTTTGGTATGAATATAAGCATAATGAGAGAGGTTGAAAGTTGAAACCAATAATATTGACATTATCCCAGCAAAGCATGGCTGGATGTATGCAACCTTATTTCGTGGTGGGGGTTCCTCGCAGTTTTTAACTGCAAAATGTGAGGGAGAGCATTACTTGATCAGACATCCCAATGCATCAGACACTCACCACATGCTAGTTTGGTTTTAAAATAGCGCGCCTAGGCTCAAGGCGCACTGAGCTGTCTGTGTGTGGTGTGGAGGCAAACTGTATCCACGAGGCCCGTCTGAGGTGTAATGAGGCTCAACCGCGCAAGTGCCATGGTGTAACATATGTCTTTTAGTTTGTCCATCCTTTGCATCTTTATCGCTAGCTTTTATGTCTTCACATGTTAGCCCTCTTGAAAAAGATAAGGGGTTTTGTTTCCTAAAAATATTATTTCCAAACATAGAAGTTTGTTTGAAGAAACAGTGTGCCTCGCTTCACAGCTCTGATCAACGTCAACCCCTTTCATATTTTCCAGGTTGAAACACTTTCTTCAGAAAAGGCGACACTATTGTTCCGAAACGAGGTTTTCTATTCTTCCAGAATTTTGTAATACATTTTATGACTCCTCTGGTAAGATTGGTCTTATAGTTTTAAGCAACTTTTTTCAGGCCGTTTTGAGGTTACTGGATGAAAATAAGTCCTTAACAGATGGGGGTTATATGTCTGGTAGTTCAAGGGAAGATCAAGAACGGACATGTGAATCAAGCAGTCCTAAGTTACGAATGCTAGAAGATAAAATTCAATCTGGGAGCAGCACCTGGGATCACTAGTACGCCAGTTGGATGTAGTTTTTCATGCTGGTGCTGTGTTTTTAGCAAGGAATCCAGCAGCGAAGTCGTGGTCCTTGGTTTACTTGGTATGCGTCCATTTATGGGTCTTGTATATCCTTTTCTCTCATTCACAGTCTACTGAAAACTCCATATCCAGTTCTGTTATCTCACTAGAGAACATCAATAACAGTATTGGCGGTTGATGCATATGCATATAGCGAACTGTGTTGATTGATTGAGCTTGTGTGTGCCAGTGAGTGTAACAAGGGTTCTAAATCAATTGAAGGGGTATTCGCTTTTGACAAAAAAAAAAAAAAAAAAAAAATAATAATGAAAAAAATGAGGGTACTGTCTAACTTGGTTGAGTTTGCAGGGTTTCAAGTTTATGTTTTTTTCAGCTTATATTTGGTATTCAACGAATGCTGAGTAGACAGTATAACTAGAGTGTTTGATCTATTGATGTGAGCAAGAATCTGAGTAATGGAGAAATAAAGGCTGTGTAAGTGTTCATAACAGATTGTTCTTCGTTTGGAGGAAACTCTTTATGATGGAGTTATGGAAGCTAGTCCTAAGGCATTGTGTGCTACTTGAAAGGCCTGGGTGCGATGAACCAGCGCCTGGTCTCATCGGCACGGTCAGTGCAGCTAACTTCGAACGGCCATAACTTTCTATTCTCTTTGCCAAAGTGAGCTTGTAATATATCGTTGGAAAACTAATAAAATAAGCTTTCATCTCCGGTTCAGTTACCTTCATAACTTTTCTAGAACGAAAGTTATGATTGTTTGAAGTTGACCTTTGTGTGGAATATCTTTACCCTTATGCCCTTGAGTCTCGTTTTGATTTCTTTCGCCCCAACTTTGTCCCTTGGTTTT